>CM019831.1:83659501-84259501 GCA_009763385.1 Coix lacryma-jobi var. lacryma-jobi | reverse complement strand
TTTTTATTTCTCTTGTTCTAGTGGCTGTAAATCGTGGCCACGCAAGAGGACTGTAAAGTTGTTGCCCACCGTCGTGGGTCTTGATGGAGTGTTGTAACACCCACGGTGTTACCGCGTAAAGCAACTTACTAAAACTTGTCATGAGCATCATGTTAGTTTGCTTGCATATGTTGTGTTAAATAAAACTTTTGTTGCTTATAATAATAACTTGTTAGCTAGCGTGTTTTGGTCTAAGTCTTTGTGAGGATCACGATCCTTGTTTTAACAAAAACCTTTGGTGGAGTCTAAACTCAATCCTTGTCTCTCATCGAATCCAAAAATAATCTCTCAAAGCAAGTTAATCATTTTTCCAGTGGTCGTTCCGACGTCGCCTTAGTGTCTTTTAACTAAGTCGTGACCGTATGTTACCACCCAAGTCTTTGTATCTGGTTCTTCTCCTTCTTTTGGATATCCCGAACAAAAGTTAGTAAGGGTCCCTGTTGAGAAAATGTGCAGAAGATACCTAAAAGCGGCCAAGATCAACGTTGCAACCTTTTTCAGGATGCATCTTTGGCTATAGTCAAGCTGCAGTTTCCTTAACTGCTATGAGGTTGGACCTTTAAGCAAAGTTGTAGATGGGATCATGGTTGACAAATTTGGTTTAGTGACCAAATGCTAGTTCGGCTGGGAAGCTGATCAAAAATGTGTAGCAAGTTTGAATCTGTTGCTGCAAACCCTGGGACTTAGAAAAATCTGCTAAGTCTAGGGCCTTTGGGTGTTCTTGAGGTTGGCATCCCACGTTCTCCTTACCTGTGCAGAGTTTGGGATAGGTCCAAAAATAAAAGTTGGAGTAGATGTTTCGGGTCAGAGCTGGTGAAAAGCTGAGCCTTGTCCAGACTCGTTTGGGTCGTCAAATCGCAGCTTGACTGCGCTTGGCAGGCATAGTGACACTGGTACCTTGGCGCTGTTTTTCTCTCTGATCCAAGCCTCGTATGGTCCTTCGCCTTAAAGGAGTTTGGAAGTAGGTTGGAAGCTCTCCAACTTTGTCCACAGGCTTCGGGGCTGAATCCGAGCGGGTGAAGCCAGAATCTGCGTTCAAAAGTGGTCAGGGACGCACGCGAGCTGCTCGATGTTTTGACCGTGTTTTGGCTTGACACTGAGAAGTTCTAGCAGGCTGTTCTCCACGTGGGTTGGTCGGTTCAGGGTGCGGTCTGCGTCTCTCGTCAGTGTATAGTCCAGTGTCTCATGTTGCTCTTGGAGCCAAGCGCCGCAGTTATGAGGATCGGCCGGAACGCTCGCGTCCAAACCCTGGCCATGACATGCCTGATCGTCAGGTCTGGCCGCGGTCACCACGTGCGCGTTTCCTGTCCACGGGCACTGTGCGTGTCGCAGTCGCACATGGCCGTCGTGGGCTGTCTCTGGTGGCCACGTTGTGTCTTAAACTGAGCCAAGTCCGAGCCCCTTCAAAGTCATGCCATCCCCGCTTGAGTTCTCGCCATCGCCGTCGAACTGCACCACCTAAGTCCTCCCCTGTTCTCCCTGTCGCGACCGTTCGTGTGTGTGGTTTCAGGGTCGTCTTTGTGCCCTTGACTCCGCTCGGCCGCGCCACTCTTCCTTCTCCCTTGCCGGAGCCGCGACCAGTGGCCGCCGAGGGCGCCGCCGCGCCAGTCGACTCGGAAAGCCGCGGCGTGGGCTCCCGGTTGGGCCGTTGTGCTCCTGCAGCGGCGGAGAGGAGGCCGTGTCATCGCCTGGCCTTGCCTCGCCGCCGGCGAGCCGCCTTCGGCCGGTATCCGTAGTCTGAACCCTTCCCCAGCCGGTCTGTGCGATCGGACAGGCAGGAGAGGAAAGGAGGGACCATCGTGCGTAAATTAGGTAAAGTCCAGGGGGTTTTCTGAAAAAGATCAGAGAGGTGCACAGTAGCGCCTGGACCTCGTTGTAGTTATCCTTTTTCTTGGGGGTTAGTTCGGAAAGTCGCGCGGGAGAGAGAGGGAGCGGCCGGCTCCCCTCCGCCTGGGCCTCGGCTTGGGCCGGCCTGCGCGCGCGTGCGGCCCGCTCATCGGGCGGGCAGGCCGCCGGTGCCCTGCGCCCGGCTGGGCCACGGCAGTTTCGGCCCAGTCTGAAGATTGCCTTTAGGTTTAGTTTTCTCCTTTTTCTCTAAAGTAAAATCTTCTAAAATTCATATCAAATCATAGGAGTGTCCAAAAATAATGAAATAAATTTTGTTGGGTTTCTAAAATCATGATCTACCTGTTTGTATGTTTGGTTCATAATAGTTTGTATATTTTCGGGTAAAAGTTAAATACATGCTAAGATGCTTAGTTGCTTAGAATAAATAGAAGAAAATAAAGAAGGATATGAGCTAGTTAGTTTAACTTTTGGTTAGAGATGTTGTAACCTTGCTGTTTGCAATAATCTGATGGTACCTTTCTTTAGTTAACAGTTAATGCTTTAGTAGCTCGTGTGTTCGTTGTTTGCTAGTTGTTAATCCATGCTAAGCATTGCATCATCATTACATGCATATAGGTGACGGGCAAGAAGAGTTCGTGGTTCTTAGCGACCAGGAGTTCGAGGAGGTGGTAGAGGAGTACGAGGAAGTGCTCGAGGTGTCTGAGGAGCTGCCACCACCACCGCCTCTTTCTGACTTTGTTCCTGTTGCTCCTGACCAAGGCAAGCCCCGGTGCATAACTTATATTTTTGAATATCTCTAAATGAATATATGTATGTTGTGCATTTATGTTTTCAGGAGTTATATGAAACCCACCTGCATATATATACATATTCCATGAGTCCTACTAGTACAGGTTCGAGTAGCGCTATGCTTAGGATGAACGGTAGCGTGGGCGACCTGTCGTTGCTCACAAAGTAGGTGCTCTACTTTAAACTGATGATGATGGAAAGAAACTGAGACCGGACAGGGATGTGGTTTGGTTCTGGTGGGTGTGACGAGTTATGTCCCGCGGCCACGGGCTTAGCTTCGGTCGCACTGTTTCCCTGTCTGTGTCGCTTAGGGACCGTTCGTTGTTGTGGGTGTTGGCCATGTCACAGATCCTCTTATCCCGAACACATACTTGCTTATGGGAGCGGGAAGGCTAGCTGACTCTTGCCTCGGTTTCTGGCTCTATGTGATCCGACCGTTAGAGTTTTGGTAGGAGGAGGTCCTTACACCACTCACGGCCGGGCCGGTGAGTGGGGGCTTGGAGTCCTGGTCCTGGATGCGGATACTGGACCCCTTGGCAGGAGTTAGCGAGTTGGTCTCGGTTGTGCCTTGGTACAAACGGGACGTGTGTTTTGGGGTACCCAGCTGGGCTACATTGATTCGCGAATCGCCGTTGTTTAAACAGTACCGGTATGGCAATCGTCCGACAGCGTACTTTAACAACTGGAACTAAGGATGGAGAACTATGTTGTTTTGTTTACCACTTGTTTGGAAATAGAATAGGTGCTTACATAGAAATAGGAGTAACAACTAATATGGCTAAATAACATGTTACAACTGTTTTATTAAAAATGCTCTTTTGCAAACAAAGAGAAACCAGAGCCATATAGCCTTTCATAATCCTTGTGAGTCGGGATCTATATTTTCCCATTCGGGTAAGACTTGCGAGTACATTTGAGTACTCAAGGTCTGTTGTAATCTTTGTTGCAGGTGCAGCTTGAGCAGTTGTTTGGAGGACTCTTGTGGTGGGCACAGACCGAGTCCTCACCCCTTCGTTTAGATCTTCGCTAGTTGTTATTTTCGCACTATTTACTTACTTGAACAATGGCTTGTAATAATTAAATTCGTAAGACTTGTAATATATTGGTTGGATTGTGTTACGTAAGCTCTACTCATTATTGTATCCTGGCGAGAAATGTGGATTGTTTCGAGTTCTCGCTTGGGGTGTGCTCGACGGAATTGCTAAGTTTAGACACTCTCAAGTGCGCTTAGTGCCTAATAAAAGACAAGTGTACTTGGAAGTGGATTTACTTAGGCGGTTGTACCACAAGTGCCCCATGACCTTGTCGCGGTGGGCCGGTCCCTTTTGCACCGGCTAGAATCTAGAGCTTGGAGGACCTCGTTCAACAGCTTTACAGTCCTCTTGTGTGGCCGCGATTTGCAAGCGTCCTCAGGGCACACAGGCCGGGCACCGGGCGCTGCACATGGCATGGAGGCTCAAACGTGAGCCTCTTTCGGCTTTGCCACAATTGTTTGTTTTCACCTCTAGGTTTGAGCATGAGATGGTGTTGCTCTCTGAGAAGAAAGCAAGCGAAATGCGCATGCTGCTGGTCAGCTGATGTGCTATGCAGACATGTGCTGAGAATCTTCTTAGGTGTATATACCACAGTATATAGCAAAGTAATGTAATATGGATTCATGGTTTGCTCCAGAATGCTCTGTTACCTGCACAGCGAAACGATTTGCTCATCATCTTCGAAGAACCGGCACATAGCGAAGCATTGAACCATAGATTCATGAGCAAGTAAAATACATTTGCAATTTCCTCGACATCTCTGGAATGTAGGGCCGACCCCCACTATGGGAAAACCGAAGGGGGTCCGCACTCTGTACGTCTCCGTCATGCGAGTGTGCTCGCGTGCTAGACGCTCGTCGCACTAACCGTCTTCAAGCCTGCATCCTTGATCGTTCCCGTGGACACTTGCACGGTTGCGCATCATAACTCTAGGGAGCTGCTTGGTCTCCAGAGCTCCAGGCTAATATGAGAGTGACTGGAGCGACCGGTGGCCCTTTGCCGAGGCCCACGACGGCGGCAGCCCAACTAGGTTCGCGACCAAGCTGCTCCTCGCTTGCCTTGTCTGTCACCAGAATAAGAGAAGACAAATCATTGCTATGAAAGTTTTACTTTAAACTCTTCGATCGAGATTGTAGGCTGAAGATAGAGCGAAAGTTACATCGTGACTCTTGTTTTAGTCTCTAAAAATTTTCAATTTTTTTAAGATTTCCGTCACATCAAAATTCCCAAGAGTCGTGACAGGCTGACACCCAACCCGACCAAGCAATCCGCGTCTCGTGCCCACACCAACCCCCTCCGACTCCGACTACACCACGAATCTCCGTCCCCGCATTCCGTCGAACATCTGGTCCGCACTCGCACCTACCGCACCACCTAAAATGCCGCCGCCACCACCACCACCACCTACCTCCCACATGTGCACACGCGCCCACCACCTCCCGTCCACCAACGCTATATATCCCCGCGCCCCCTCCTCCCTCCCCCGTCCTTCCCTCCGCCTCCGCTCCCGCCCCATCCTTGCCGCCACCACTCCTGTCGCCCCCTCCCACACCGACGCGGCCGCCATGGACCCCGTCGCCACATGGGGGCTAACCCCGCTCGCCGGCGCCGACCCGGAGATCTACGACCTCCTGGAGCGCGAGAAGCGGCGCCAGCGTCGCGGCATCGAGCTCATCGCCTCCGAGAACTTCACCTCCTTCGCCGTCATGGAGGCACTCGGCTCTCCGCTCACCAACAAGTACTCCGAGGGCATGCCCGGCGCCCGCTACTACGGCGGCAACGACGTCATCGACGAGATCGAGAACCTCTGCCGGTCACGCGCGCTCGCTGCCTTCCGCCTCGACGCCGCGTCCTGGGGCGTCAACGTGCAGCCCTACTCGGGCTCTCCGGCCAACTTCGCCGCCTACACCGCGCTGCTCAATCCGCACGACCGGATCATGGGGCTCGACCTTCCCTCTGGTGGACACCTCACTCACGGGTACTACACGGCTGGCGGGAAGAAGATCTCCGCCACCTCGATCTACTTTGAGAGCCTGCCGTACAAGGTGAGCGCCACCACGGGGTACATCGATTATGAGAAGCTTGAGGAGAAGGCACTTGACTTCCGCCCCAAGCTCATCATCTGCGGTGGCAGCGCGTACCCGAGGGACTGGGACTATGCCAGGCTCAGGGCCGTCGCTGACAAGGTCGGTGCCCTGCTGCTCTGTGACATGGCGCACATCAGCGGGCTCGTCGCCACGCAGGTACAACATTCATTGATAACAATGATCTCGATTAACTAGTTGGTTTCATGAAATTGGATCTTCATGTTGTGCAGTCCTTTTGAAATGTCAATTGGATGGATATGGTAGATGTGGTGGTTTAGATTCTACTTGGGATCTAGTTTAGGCAATCAATTCTGGTGGCCCGTCGAAGATGTTGGGTTGTTTCACATATTATAGATCTGACTGTTTAAGAACAAATTATATGGACGCTGGCTGTCTCTCTGTCGTTTTGTGCATTGTCTTATTGTTTAATTGCATATTATAGATCTGAGTGTTTTGCAAGTTTACTGTTTTAGGAACATTTTATATGGACGATTGCTGGCTTTTGTTTTGTGCATTGCCTTGTTTTATATATAACAAAATGTGGATTGTAATAGTGGAAGTGGATATTTTTGGCCTGCTTTAGTTTGTCAAAAAATATATTCTTTTGATGGTGATAGATCTAATATTCCATTTATTTTGGTGTTTTGGAGTATTCTCAGTGGATATAAACCTGTGCACTCAGACAGTCACCAAACCAATTGAAATGTTTGCACGAGTCCCCAACAATTTTTACTCTTTGATGAAAATATATTAGAGAACTCATGCATAGTTATGTTTTTGCAAATCACATTGCACATCGTTGTGCACATTACTGCTTATCAAATTTGGGTTCATGCATGTTAATGTCACAGTAGTGCCCTTTATTCTACTTTTGTTATCCAATGATCATGCATATATAGACAATCCACAGTGGAATCTAATAATCAATCTGCTGTAATACGAGGCGTACAGATTTCTAACTCAACTTTAATGTCTAGACTTAGCTAATGCACTATTTAGGGCCATAGTACAGAAGGTGATAAGATTGGGCTGATCCTTCCATATCGTCCTTCTTTGAGTACTAGAGTCGGGAGGCACTTAGATAATGCACTATTCTATGGCCATAGTACAGAAGGTGATATTATTTGGCTAAAAAAATTGCTTCCCTATTACCCTTTTGAGTACTGGAGTCCGGAGGATGCCTGAAGAGATTATTCACTGCAAATGTTTATTTAGTTGAATAATCTGTGTTAAAAAAATCTCACTATTTGCCTTCATTTCAGGAAGCTGCAAATCCTTTTGAATACTGTGATGTGGTTACCACTACCACACACAAGTCTCTCAGAGGGCCAAGGGCTGGCATGATCTTCTACAGGAAAGGCCCTAAGCCCCCCAAGAAGGGCCAGCCTGAGGGTGCTGTGTATGATTATGAAGATAAGATCAACTTTGCTGTGTTCCCATCTCTACAAGGCGGCCCTCACAACCACCAGATTGCTGCGCTTGCTGTTGCTCTGCAGCAAACTATGACACCTGGCTTCAAGGCCTATGCAAAGCAAGTGAAGGCCAATGCTGTTGCAATTGGAAACTATCTCATGAGCAAGGGCTACAAGATGGTGACTGATGGAACTGAGAACCACCTTGTTCTCTGGGATCTCCGCCCTCTTGGCTTGACTGGTATGCAAATTAGCATCTAACTGGGCTTCAATTTGAAGGGGCCATGTTATTACTTGTTCTAATTTTGTCTTATATCTGCAGGAAACAAGGTTGAAAAGCTCTGTGACCTTTGCCACATCACATTGAACAAGAATGCTGTCTTCGGTGACAGCAGTGCATTGGCTCCGGGTGGTGTCCGCATTGGTTAGTATTAGTATTATTTAATTTGTTCATTACTTCTGTTGTGGTGCAAGCCTCAATAAAGTATTAGTACAACAATGCGATGTGTCACATTTTCTAGGTGTCTGGCCCTGTATGCCCATTGTTGCCAAGCCAAAATTTGGCTACCATTTGGTTCGGTGCCAAAATTTAGATTAGAGCTCTCATTTGGCCATATAGTTCATCTTGGTGAACAATAAGCTAAAATCTTGGCCACCAATGTGATGGCCCTGATTCTGGCATGCATATATTTGACTTGGCCCCTCCTCATGGCAAATTTATGCCTAACTAAACAGCCCTAAAATGACTTATGAAAGCGGTAATCTTTCAATATTTCCAAACAATTTGTTCATGATGCATCAGATGCCTGATCCACATGGCCTCTTTTGCCAATTGTTATCTTTTAAATTCTGAATTGCAAGTATATTTTATTGGACCGTTATAAACTGGTTACCTTGTCCCAAATCCATATAGAGTGATGCTTGTGTCTTTATTTGGTCCTTGTTCCCTGTGAAGGGATATACTCCTGAAGAATCATATGATCTCTTGAACTGTTGCAGTTAGATTAATAGTTCTGGTCCCATTTCAGGGATATATTCCTGAAGAATCATCTGATCTCTTGAACTGTTGCAGTTAGATTAATATTTTAGCTCCTGCAAATGTTAATGAGTTGGTTGTCAAGATCCAAAATTCCAAACCTTGCTTTATTGGTGTCACAAAATACACGGGGCTATACATGTGTAATCCAAGACTTATTGCTTGGTCCAGTATCGTCCTCTAATGCTTTACCCTGAAAGTTCACGTTGCCACTGGATACCCTTATCCAAACCTATACCCATTCCTTTTGGGGAGGGTATGGATTTGCCCATCAGAACTTGGATATGGGTAGGTAATATGTGGAGAATACCTATCCAAACCTATACCCATTCCTTTTGGGGAGGGTATGGATTTGCCCATCAGAACTTGGATATGGGTAGGTAATATGTGGAGAATACCCGCTTTCCCCGCTTTACCTATTCTCAGGCTCTATCTTAGGCTCTCTGTACCTGCCTCAAGAATAGAGTCATGGGCTCGCAGTCATGGGACCGTGACTGCGCCCCGAGCGCCTGAGCCATCACAGGAGCAGCGGCCGTAGAGGAGGGCCGACAGGGAGTGCAACCACGTCATGCAAAAACAGGGCTCAGGAGTGGCGGCTGTGTGCTGCAGTAGTGCAGTTCAGGAAATCCATCAGAGCTTATCTGATGGGTAATCCATGCCCAGTGGACATTACCCGCTGGTTTTGGGGATGGGTGGGACTGGGGAGGGTGAACTTTGGGTATGGGTACGGGGTTATCCAATTACTACCCACCGACATCGTTACTGAAAGTGCATGTTAACACTTCAACATAGCTAAGAACTCTACTGGAAAACAATGTCATACAATAAAATACTGCAACCCAATCTTCATAGTAGAACATGTATTCATGTGTATTGATGCTATTCAGCGCTGCTGGTATCCTCTCATATTGAGCTCTGGAAGGAAATGTTACACCACAAGTCTACACATTCTTGGAATGCTTAAACAAAATTTCTCATATATTTTTGCTTACAGTATTGGTCACATTTCTTTGCTATTTACTTCAGGCGCGCCAGCAATGACCTCGAGGGGTCTAGTGGAGAAGGACTTTGAGCAGATCGGTGAGTTCCTCCACCAGGCGGTGACCATCTGCCTGAACATCCAGAAGGAGTATGGCAAACTCCTTAAGGACTTCAACAAGGGCCTGGTGAACAACAAGGACACCGAGAACCTCAAGGCCCAGGTGGAGAAGTTCGCTGACTCCTTCGACATGCCTGGGTTCACACTCGAGAGCATGAAGTACAAGGAGTAGCTGCCTCCTATGCGTGGCAAGGCCCTCCTGTACTAATGTCTACCTTTGCTGTGGCGCAGGGTGCCATGGCACTGCACCGTCACACTTATGATGATGTCTTATGGATTTTGTCTACAATGTCAGCAGGATAGGCTCACAAGTGCCCCCTGCCCTCCGGTTTGGTCGCCTTGCTGGGTTTATCAGGTTTTCTTTTCGTAGGAGTTCGATGGGAATCATATGAGAATGTCTGTAAGGTGTTTGCCAATAATAATTCGGTGGTAATGCGTAATTGATTATCGAGGTTGATTGGTTATCGTGGTAATGCGTTCTTGATTATCTCTATGGTCGATGATTATCATGGTAGTCAGGTAGTGGTAGGGTTACAGAAGAAATTTCCATAGTTCATGAGTTAATTCACTTGCCCAGAACTGACATAAAAGAAATTCAACCGTTACAAAATGACAAAAAATATCTGTAGTTGCTGTTGCTAGACCCCAGCATTTTGAGTCCAGCTTGACCCTACTTGTGGGCTTGGCCTAGGTCTGCTGGGTTTTGACACCTTATTGAATAAGGTCTTGTGGGCGGCAGCCTGACCCTACTTGTGGGCTTGGCCTAGGCCTGCTAGGTTTTGACCTGTCCACAAACCTTATTGAATAAGGTCTTGTGGGCGGTGGGCCTGGCCTAGGTCTGCTGGATTTTGGTTTGTCCACGAACCTTATTAAACAAGGCCTGGGTAGAGATCTGCTGAACAAGGCCTGGGTAGAGATCTGCTGTCCATAAAATTTTTTCATAAATATTTTTCTTGATCTGAACTCCACCCGAAATGTTTATTTTAGATATTTTACATTATAAATTGAGCGGACGGTCCGTCCAAGCCTAGCCTGAAAATAACAGCCGAAATGTTTATTTTAGATATTTTACATTATAAATTGAGCGAACGGTCCGTCCAAGCCTAGCCTGAAAATAACAGACCTGACTCGCTCGGTGGACGATAATAGACGGTATTTTCTTGGCACGATATAATCGGGCTTTTTTCGACTTGGCCCAAACTAGGACCGACCCTCAAAATGCTCAGGTCTAGCTGTTGCTGAGTTCAATGCTATGTACTGTGCCTGCCTCAGTGCCTCTTGGTGTACACCGCATGTACATGGGTGCGATATCTCCGGCAGCTCCTCCTGTATTTCAACTTAATAGCATAGTATACGGATAATCCAACGTCACTTTGGATCCCCCAATGCGTGAGGCCCATCTGTTAGATTACATTTTAAGGGAATAGGTGTAGCAATAAAAAAGACCTATGTCTTCTAATATGACTAAGGTCTGTTTAGAACTAAGAAATTAAAAATAGAGAAATAAAAAGAACACAGGAATAGGATATGGTGGTATTGGTAAAATAAAGTAAATGAAAACTCAAACAAAAACGTAGGATTAGATGTTTAGAACACAGGAACTGGAACACAAAAAAACATATTTAATGGGCCCACAAGTGATGTATCTCTAAGCCACTGACATGTGGAGCAAATATGCTAGGATCCACTCACATATAGCGATCCACTCATGCATGCAGGCAACGTATGCTTCTCCCTTAGACTTGGTGAAAAAATAATTCAACAGACTTTGGTAGATTCTTTTGTTCCTACATTTTGCATATGGAAAACAACCCTTTTATAAGAAAAGGAAATCACATATCCTTTGTTTCATACACCAAAACAACAATCCTTTCTATAGAAATATATTCTTCCATAATTCCTTTAGAATTCCTCCAATCCAAAAACATCCTAGATTTTTTATGGGTCAGGGCATGATGAGTAACATAGAGGAATGCTCGAGATGCCTCTCAATGTCTTTGCAGAAGTGTAGTCCCTAGGGAGCGGTCGGTGCAACGAGCCTCGGTGCACAGCTGCATTACCGACCTGACCAGGGTGGCATGAGAGTTGAGAGAGTATTCCTACCCAAAAAAAAAAAAATCACCCATCAAATCGAATATTTTCACGTATGTATGAATTATTAAATGTACACTAAAAATAACCAAATATACAAATTGCAATAACTTTGTGAGACGATTTTTAAGCCTAATTGCTCTATAATTTGATAATGTTACGCTACAGTAAACATGTACTAATGATAAATTAATTAGTCTTAATAAATTCGTCTTACGGTTTTCTGACGGAATATATAATTTATTTTCTTATTAGTCTATTTTTAATATACTAAATTAGTGTCAGAACATCTGATATGATACCCAAAAACTTTTCACGTACGAAGTAAATAAGGTCCGGTGGAGCGTCCTGAAACAGTTGTTTAGTTCTCACCCTCAGTTTTTTTACCTATCACATCGAATATTGGACATATACATAGAGTATTAAATGTAGACTAAAAATAACTAATTACTCAAATTGCGATAACTTTGCGAGACGATTTTTTGAAGCCTAATTAGTTCATAATTTGACAATGTTGTGCTACAGTAAATATGTGCTAATGATGGACTAATTAGTCTTAATAAATTTGTCTCACGGTTTGTAAACAGAGTATGTAATTTTTTTTATTAGTCTATTTTTAATAGACTAAATTAGTGTTGAACATCTGATGTGACACCAAAAAACTTTTCACGCAGGAACTAAACAAGTCTGACATGTTTAGTTCCAAACAAAAAACTTTACGCTCTGTCACATTGAATTTTTAGACACATATATTGAGTACTAAATATAGATTAAAAAATAACTAATTACACAGTTTGTGTGTAATTTACGAAACAAATCTTTTAAGTCTAATTAATTTATGATTTAATATTAAAGTGATACAGTAATACATGTACTAATAATAGATTAATTAGCCTTAACAAATTTGTCTCGTAATTTAGGGACTGATTCTATAATTTGTTTTTTTTATATCCGAACATCTCATACGATGCGACATTCAAAGTTTTAGTGGCTGAAACCAGCTGCACCAAGAACAGTCAATTTCTTGTCAGGGACTCACTCGGGCAGTTTGATTTTTTTTTAAAAAAAAAGGGAAAAAAAAAACCTTTGCAGCTTGTCGATGCATTCATGTGAGCTCTCAACGAATAGTTGAATGACAGCACAACATTTTCCAGTCTAAAATTTAGTACCTTTCACATCGAAAATTGTGGCTCTAATTTAGTCTTTTAAAATAGACTAATTATAAAACTAATTTATGAGCCAAATGATTATTTGTGAGAAATTTATTATTACGCTAGTCTATGATTTGACAATGTTGTGCTACAGTAAACATTAGTTAATGATGAATTAATTTAGTTTAATAGATTTGTCTTGTTAATAATTGTATGATGATAAGATTAATTTTATAATTAATCTATTTTTAATAGACTAAATTAGTGTCGTAATATCTGATGTGATAGGGACTAAACTTTAGCTCTGAGTCCACTGGTTTTTATTTTTTTCAGTCTCTGTCACATTGGATGTTACAACTCTAATTTAGTCTATTAAAAATAGACTAACTATAAAAAAAATTTATGAGCTAGAGGATTACTCCAGAGACGAATCTACTAGGTTTAATTAGTCTATGATTTGACAATGTGGTGTTATAGTAAATATTTGCTAATGATGGATTACGACCAGTTTGGTAGAGCCCTATCTGATTGTGATTTTCTATAGAAGCTGATTTTTGAGAGAAGTGATTCTATAGGCTAAAAGTGATTGTATTTGATTCTTTAGCATAAACTCTTAAAATCAGAATGGAGAACCCTTCACAGAATTAAGGAAAACTACTTTTTCAGCTTAGCCTCTTAGTTCATTTCAGAGAATTATTTTAATGGAATCAACAGAAAATCACTTCTCTCTAAAAACTGTTTGACAGAGCTCCTACTGGATTCAACAGAGAATCAGGTCTGAGAGCTCTGCCAAATGAGGTCTTAATTTAACTTAATAGATTCATCTTGTTAATAACTGTATGACGATGTAATTAGTTTTATAATTAATCTAATTTTAATAAACTAAATTAGTGACGTAAATCTGATGTGACACGAACTAATGGTGTAATAGTGTATAATCGCACCAAGCCACCAACCCACCCCATAATTTATCGCGCCGCCACTCCAGCAAAACTACGACACCTTAGCCCTCGACCACCTGGACACCAGCCTCCGGCCGGCCCCACCCCACTGATCGTCAGCGCCGCCAGCTCCATCCGCGCCCGACCACCCCAACCCTAGAGCGCGCACTCCCCTACCTGGCGGCGCCACGGCCATCTGACTGTCGTCCGCCACCTCTGTGACACAAAGATGGATCTCGTCAGCCTAAATCAGTAACCATGGTGCCATACTGCTTGTTGGGTATGGAAACCTGGGGCGGATGCCCACCCCAAGTTGATCCGGCTGCCATGGATGCCAGGTTGAAGGTCCCGTCGACCGCTGGCTGCTATCAGACGAACTCTATGCACGAGGAAGATTACTGAACCGTTAACTAAAGGCAAATTTTGCTACGGGGCACTGCAAATATGTGTAATTGGCCGACACACACCGCAACGACGAGATTTTGCCCAGTACCATTATAAATTCGTGGTTGTTTGCCGTAACACACCACGCCTATTATTTTATTCATTTCTCGGGTTTCAAGAGAGAGAAGGTGGGGGAAATGACTTGTTTGCCCTCGTCTTCAACCTACGTTGGTGCACTGAAATTTGCCGTAACACATTCTTCCTCCCTAGAACAATCGGGCATGGCTTGCCTCGCCCACGCTGTTGCATCTTCCCGTCCTTCGCGCTGGGCAGCCACCATGTTAGAATTAGTTTTGGTCTCCTTATAGTATACGAATATACATCTGTATGTGTTCGTGTCCATTATATTTAGGAAGTCTGATTGTTTGGAGATAGAGTTCTTACTTGATCTGACTTCATGTAATCCTAGGATGTAACTTGTCCGAACTCTTTTGGCCGGCCTATATTAATAAGCAACACGCACACGTAGCAAGCCAAGATAGGCAGCTACGATTCCGCCAATAGTTTCATGGTAATCAGAGCCTCTCTTCCAACAAACGTCTAAGAAAATCATGGCGTCTTCCTCCAACACCTCGACTTTCGGCGCCCTTGGACCTCCGGTCTCGGAGAAGCTAAGCCGTGACAACTATCTGCTATGGAAAGCACAGCTGATGCCGGCGATTAGGGCAGTGCAGTTGGAAGGAATTTTAGATGGATCTATTAAGGAACCATCCAAGACCATCGAGCTCGTCAAGGATGACAAAACCAAAGGGATTGTCTCCAATCCTGAATATGAGAGATGGTTGGCACAAGACCAACAACTTCTCTCGTATATCAACAACTCGCTCAGCAAAGATGTGTTGGCTCAAGTTGTCCTCATGACCTCTGTAGCACCGGTATGGACTACCCTCGAGAATATGTTCTCAGCTCAGTCGCGTGCGCAAATTACGAATCTACGCATGCAACTGTCAAACTGCAAGAAGGGGAATCTCACGGCGTCAGCTTACTACTTCAAGATGAAGGGATTTGGCGACGAACTTGCTGCAGCAGGCAGGCCACTTCAAGACGATGAACTCATCTCGTATATTCTCTCTGGACTCGACCATGATTACACACCATTTGTTTAGTTGGTCCTGGGGAACGCAGCAGCTAGCTCCCTCAGTGATCTATATGGTCAGATGATGGCGTATGAGTTGTGTCTTCAGATGCTCCAGGATCAGGGGCATGGATATCAGTCCTCTGCAAATTCTGTTTCTCGCGGGCGAGGAAACAGCCGTGGTCGTGGAAACTTCAGAGGCCGCAGTCGAGGACGTGGTGGTGGAAACCCATCGCAAGCAAGGCAAGCTGGACAGGGACAGGTTTCAAAACCTTCGTGTCAAATCTGCAAGAAAACTGGCCATGAGGCTGATTGGTGTTGGTACCGGTTTGATGAAGACTACGTACCACAAACAAAAACAACAGGCTCGGCTTCAAGAAATTATGGAGTCAACACAAACTGGTACGCTGACAGTGGTGCAACTGATCACATCACAGGAGAATTGGACAAGATGACTGTTCGGGACAAGTACAACGGCCAAGATCAAGTCCACTCCGCCAATGGCTCAGGTATGGAGATTAGTAACATTGGTCATACAGTTTTGCATACCCCAAACGTCGATCTCTTTCTTGAAAATATCTTGCATGTTCCCAGTGCTAGCAAAAGTCTTGTTTCTATTCATCATCTTACCGCCGATAACAATGTCTTTGTTGAGTTTCATCCCGATTTTTTCCTCATCAAGGATCGAGCCACGAAGAAAACACTCCATTGCGGTAGATGTGAAGGAGGTCTTTATCCCCTAAAGCCGAGCATCACAGGAGCATCATGTGTCAAGCAAGTTTACAGTGTCAATAAGCCATCCACTTGGAGATGGCATAGTCGTTTAGGTCATGCATCTATTCCCATTGTTGAGCGTGTCATTAGCAGTAATAATCTCCCTCACCTTCGTAGTGAGAATATTGAGTCTGTCTGTGACTCTTGTCAAAAGGCAAAGAGTCATCAATTGCCTTATTCAAAGTCAAAAAAATGTGTAGTGCTCCTCTTGAGCTAGTTCACTCTGATGTGTGGGGTCCTGCGCCTACCTCTGCTGGTAGACACACCTACTATGTAAGCTTCATTGATGATTATAGTAGGTATACTTGGATTTATTTGGTTAAACACAAGTCTGATGTTTTCCAAGTTTTTAAGAACTTTCAAACCTTTGTTGAGAGAAAGTTCAACAAAAAGATCCTGTCAGTACAAACAGATTAGGGAGGAGAATATGAGAAACTAAACTCCTTCCAATCTGTAGGAATCTCACATTGAGTTTCATGTCCTCATGCTCATCAGCAGAATGGCATAGCTGAGAGAAAACATCGTCATATCGTAGAGGTTGGTCTATCACTTTTAGCAAATGCTTCTATGCCCCTAAAGTATTGGGACGAAGCCTTCCTCACAGCCACATACATTATCAATATCTTGCCTAGCAAAGTAATAGATTTTGACACTCCTGTTGAGCGCCTGTATAAGCAACAACCAGAGTATAACTCTTTGCGTGTCTTTGGCTGCGCGCGCTGGCCTAATCTCAGGCCATATAATACAAGAAAATTGTCCTTTCGATCCACACAATGTGTGTTCCTTGGCTTTAGCACTCTTCACAAGGGGTTCAAGTGTCTAGATCCTAGCACTGGTCGAGTCTACATATCCAGAGATGTCACTTTTGACGAAACTATTTTTCCCTTTGCACAACTTCATCCAAATGCCGGTGCAAGGCTTCATCAAGATATCTTGCTGCTTCCTGAATTCTTGATTCCATATCCGATTGGGGTTGCAGGCTATACTGACCCATGTTCTACTAACTCTCCTGGCAACAACGATGTGTCTCATTTGCAGGTAATAGATCTTGAATCAGAACAAATCATCGATGTGGATCAACCTGATGCAGAAAATCAGTCTCTGGGAGATTTAGGCACTGGATCCCAGGGTGCTTCAACCGGCAGTCCCGCACGCACTCCTAGCTCGACGCATGGGGGGGACACTGATCATGTGCTCGCGCCTGTCTTGACCGAGCAGATTACAGGAACTCAAGAACAACCTGCTGAAATTGATCAAGTTTCCATGCAACAACAGATGCGACCCAGGACTAGACTTCAAGATGGCATAGTCAAACCTAAGGTACACACTGATGGCACAGTACGCTGGGCGTATTCTTGTGCGGTAGGAGAACCAAAGACACTGGATTAAGCACTTGGGAATTTCAGGTGGAATCAAGCCATGCAGGCAGAATATGATGCACTAATGAGAAATCAGACCTGGCATCTTGTGGCTCCGCAGAAGGGAATAAATTTGATAGATTGCAAATGGGTCTACAAAATCAAGAAGAAGTCTGATGGAAGCATTGATAGTTATAAAGCCAGGTTAGTTGCAAAAGGGTTCAAACAACGTTATGGGCTTGATTATGAGGACACTTTTAGTCCAGTAGTAAAAATTGCTACAATCAGATTGGTCCTGTCATTAGCAGTTGCTAAGGGCTGGTGCTTGAGACAGCTAGACGTTCAGAATGCGTTTCTTCACGGTGTTCTGGAAGAGGAGGTTTTCATGAAACAACCACCTGGGTTTGAAAACAGCAAATATCCACATTATGTGTGCAAGCTCGATAAAGCTATTTATGGTCTAAAGCAGGCTCCAAGGGCTTGGCATGCAAGATTAAGTGCAAAACTTTGTAGCCTCGGGTTTGTAGCATCAAAGTCAGATGCCTCGTTATTCATCTACTCAAAAGAACAGGTAACCTTGTATATGTTGATTTATGTTGATGATATCATTGTTATTGGTTCTTCACAAGATGCAATAGAGGCGCTACTAAAGGATCTAAAGGGAGATTTTGCACTTAAGGATCTGGGTGATCTTAATTATTTCCTCGGTATAGAAGTTACCAAGATTAATAGTGGGATATTGCTCTCTCAAGAGAAATATGCGCAAGAAATTCTCACAAGGACAGGGATGTTGAAGTGTAAGTCGTGCTCAACACCTCTCCCAGTTTCAGAGAAACTTTCAGAATATCAAGGAGAGTTGCTAAGTGCCGAAGATAGTACCAAGTATAGAAGTGTAGTAGGTGCTCTACAATATCTTACACTTACACGACCAGATTTGGCGTATTCAGTCAATAAAGTGTGTCAATATTTACATGCTCCTACTAATCTACACTGGTCTGCAGTCAAGCAAATACTTAGGTACGTCAAGCATACAAAGAAGACTGGGCTACAGATCGCAAAATGCAGCACGATATCTATTAGCGCGTTCTCAGATGCTGACTGGGCAGGTAATGTGGATGACAGGCGATCCATGGGAGGATTTGTTGTATTCTTTGGTCCAAATCCAATTTCGTGGAGTGCAAGAAAACAAGCTACTGTTTCTAGATCAAGCACTGAGGCTGATGAGGACATCAACACCAGCGATACATCCTCTCCGACACAACCTATAGCTGGTCCTCTTACTCGTGCTCGTGCTCATCAACTTAATCATCAAGTGAGTTCCATGATAAGCTCTTGCCCATCTTGTTTAGACAATGGAAACGCGTGCACTCTTGTTTTGATTAGGAACCGAGGAGAAGACCGAAAGGGAGAAGGACTCGCGCTAGCTGGATTCGGACTGCAGCAAAGTGCCAACTTGTGACCGCCACCACGGTTGCATACGGATTCGGATTCAGGCGCTTCAGGACTTGTTGGAAAGCTTATCAAGTTTACTTTCATATGAATCAAGTCCCACGTCAATATCTGTTCGGCAGCAGCGGCAATGATCCAATTACCGTCGACAGGTCTTGCTGTCCAGGGTGCTGCGTCACCTCATTTTGGGCTTATGGCCCATGTATCAAGTTGGGTCCATTAGGGACGCGTCCTAGGGTTGGAGGACGACCCCAACACTCTTTTGGTCTTCAATCCATCTACTTATATCCCTCTATAGCCGCCATGGTCGGGTTGGGTTTTGTTTAGATCAAGTTTAGCCTTAGCTACTTGCTTGTAGGCACGCGTGCAGGATCAGCCGCCCGTCTCCTTGTCTTCGGAACCCCATTGTAGACTAAGATTCAGTTTGAAACCTTCAATTTCATCTTGCAAATTCAGTGCTTGTTTCCTCGTTCCTGCTAGTTCTTCGATTGCTTGCAGGACGGGAGCCCTAGGGGCTGGTTGTCGCGCTCCACAAGATCGTGACGGCTATTGGACGTGGTGTATCGGTTGCTAAGGTGGGGTCTTGAGGGATGTAGTCGGGCCATGAACGTCATCTCCATCCACCAATCGAGTTATCCCCGTTTCTCATCGAAAGATCGGGCAAAAATCCTAGCGGGTTCGCATCAGTTGGTAATCAGAGCAAGGTTCTTCGGTGAGAGACTTCTAATCCATTGCTGTTTTTAATTAATTTCCTATAGTCCAGAAAAGCCAAAAAAATATAGTAGATTAGTTTTTCCATAATCCTATTAAACCTTTGTGCCTTGGCTAGTACCGTTTAGTTAGGGCTTGTTGAATTTGCGTTGCTTCGGTTTGTGTCGAGTTGCTGGTCTTAGTGTCTAGTCCTTTAGAGTTTTGAGTTCTTGTCACCATCTATACACAGCCGAGTATTACCATATCTTCTCTCTGTCGAATCTGTTGTGAAGTCCGAATTGAACTGTCTGTGGTCTTGGTCCGGATCGAGTTGAGTTCCAATCTGAGTTCCACCAACGTGATAAAAAAAGGAAAACCGAGTAGAACCCGGCAATAGGTGGAATCCGTTTGTGGTTGGTTCTGAGTGGAAACCGAGTAGAACTTGGAGTCCGCTTGTTAATATATCCTGAACTCTGTCTACGTGAGTCCTTCTGTGATTCCAAAAGAAAGATAACTCCATACTTGTTCGGCCTTACTCTAGAGAGAGAGAGAGAGTATCTTCTTCTTACCGGAATACCCCTGTACTTTCGGAAAAAGTGTGTGTAGCGAATTGCTCCTTTGTATTCTTTTGTTCATATAATCAGTTTTTGAGGTTGCCCAAAAAAAAGGAAAAAAAAAGAAAAGAGAAAAGATTCAAAAGAAAAGGGGTTGTTTTTCATATTGATTTTAGGTTTGTTCCACCTTGTTTTCAGGGGTGTGCTGTGGTTTTTCCTTTGTGTCCAGGCTCGCGTCTCTAGCACGGTCTAGCCTAGGACCAGCACAGTACCGTCGTCGAACGTTTATTCAGCTCGCCTTTATAACTAACGTGGTGCTAGTTTGTTCCTTGTTTCAGCCCACCTATAGCTCCACATACTCTACAGCTTGACAGGTCTTGTGCCGCAGCACCGATACACTTCATCCATTGCTGAAGACTTGTTGGTAGACGACCCCTCCTGTCAAGCAAGGTAAGAATTGGTAAGAACTTGTGTAACAAGTTGAGTGTGAGAGACTTGCTGTAGCTACATCCTAGTAGTTGTAGGGCTTTTATTTCTTCACTTGCCTTTCTTGTTGTCTTTGTTTTTGAACCACGACAAGGGGAGATGATGATAACGAAACACTACATACACCTCGCACTAAGGGCATCATACAACATTTTGAAAGGAAAGTGAAGCTGCACACAGAGGGACTTGATAATGACTTGCAGGTGACAAATGAAAAGCTGGGGCAGTTGGAGGCTACGCAGATTGCCACAAACAACAAGCTTACAAGTTTGGAGGAATCCGTTGCTAGTGTGGACAAAAGCCTTGCTGCTCTCCTAAGGCGATTTGATGACTTCCACACCGAAGATAAAGAGAAGCATAAAGAAGAAAAGGAGGGAGATCGAGAGCACGGTAGTCATGAAGATGACTACACTGCTGATACTGAGCATGATGATCAAGACGCTCGTGATCGACGACGCCTACGTCACAACCGTAGAGGTATGGGTGGCAACCGCCGACGCGAGGTACACAATAATGATGATGCTTTCAGTAAGATTAAATTTAAGATACCTCCTTTTGATGGTAAATATGACCCTGATTCCTACATTACTTGGGAGATTGCTGTTGATCAAAAGTTTGCATGTCATGAATTTCCTGAGACTACATGTGTTAGGGCTGCTACTAGTGAGTTTACAGATTTTGCTTCTGTTTGGTGGATAGAATATGGCAAGAAAAATCCTAATAACTTAGCTAGAACTTGGGATGCGCTGAAACGAGCCATGAGAGCTAGATTTGTTCCATCTTACTATGCTCGTGATATGATAAATAAGTTGCAACAATTGAGACAAGGTGCTAAAAGTGTAGAAGAATATTATCAGGAATTACAAACGGGTATGTTGCGTTGTAACCTAGAGGAGGATGAGGAACCGGCTATGGCTAGATTTTTGGGTGGGTTAAATCGGGAAATTCAGGACATCCTCGCTTACAAAGAATACAATAGTGTAACCCGTTTGTTTCATCTTGCTTGTAAAGCTGAAAGGGAAGTGCAGGGACGACGTGCTAGCGCAAGGACTAATATTTCTGCAGGGAAGGCTAATTCATGGCAGCAACGCATGACTACAACTCCATCTACACGTATGTCTACTCCATCATCTAGTGACAAGACTCGAGTTGCTCCCACAAATTCAGTTGCAAAGACGATGCAAAAGCCTGCTGCGAGTACTTCATCCGTGGCATCGACGGGTAGAACAAGCAACATACAATGTCACCGGTGCAAGGGATATGGACACATGATGCGTGACTGTCCAAACAAGCGAGTTATGATTGTCAAAGATGATGGTGAGTGCTCATCTGCTAGTGATTTTGATGAAGACACGCTTGCACTGCTTGCGACTGACCATGCAGGTAATGAAGAACAAATAGAAGAACATATTAATGCAGGTGAAGCGGACCACTATGAAAGCTTGATCGTGCAGCGAGTGCTTAGTGCACAAATGGAGAAGGCGGAGCAAAATCAGCGACATATTTTATTCCAAACAAAGTGTGTCATCAAAGAGCGTTCCTGCCGCATGATCATTGATGGAGGTAGCTGCAACAACTTGGCAAGCAGCGATATGGTGCAGAAACTTGCCCTCAACACCAAACCACACCCGCATCCCTACTACATCCAATGGCTGAACAACAGTGGTAAGGCAAAGGTAACTAGACTTGTGAGAATCAATTTTTCCATCGGATCCTACAAAGATATTGTTGAATGTGATGTTGTGCCTATGCAAGCTTGTAACATTCTGCTAGGTAGACCTTGGCAATTTGATAGAGATTCTATGCATCATGGTAGATCAAATCAGTATTCTTTTCTATACCATGATCGCAAAATTGTGCTGCATCCTATGTCCCCTAAAACTATTATGCAAACTGATGTTGCAAGGGCTACTAAAGCAAAGAGCGAGAGCAATAAAAATGATAAATCTGTAATTGGTAACAAAGATGAGATAAAACTGAAAGGACGTTGTATGATAGCTACCAAATCAGATATTAATGAGTTCAATGCATCCACTTCTGTTGCTTATGCTTTGATATGCAAGGATGCTTTGATTTCAATTGAGGATATGCAATGTTCTTTGCCCCCTGCTGTTGCTAACGTTTTGCAGGAGTATTCCGATGTGTTTCCAAGTGCGGTACCAGTGGGGCTGCCACCACTACGCGGGATTGAGCACCAAATTGATCTTATTCCTGGTGCATCTTTGCCAAACCGTGCGCCATACAGGACAAACCCGGAAGAAACAAAGGAAATTCAGCGACAAGTGCAAGAACTACTGGACAAAGGTTATGTGCGAGAATCCCTTAGCCCTTGTGCTGTTCCAGTAATTTTAGTGCCTAAGAAAGATGGAACATGGCGTATGTGTGTTGATTGTAGAGCTATTAATAATATCACCATTCGATATCGACACCCTATTCCACGATTAGATGATATGCTAGATGAACTGAGTGGTGCTGTTGTGTTTTCAAAAGTTGATTTACGTAGTGGGTACCACCAGATTCGTATGAAATTGGGAGATGAATGGAAAACTGCTTTCAAAACTAAGTTCGGTTTATATGAGTGGTTAGTCATGCCTTTTGGGTTAACTAATGCACCTAGTACTTTCATGAGATTAATGAACGAGATTTTGCGTGCTTTCATTGGGAAATTTGTCATCGTATATTTTGATGATATATTAATTTACAGCAAATCATTGGATGAACATCTTGATCATTTACGTGCTGTTTTTAATGCACTACACGAGGCACGCTTATTTGGTAACCTTGAGAAGTGCACCTTTTGCACCGATCGAGTGTCTTTTCTTGGTTATGTTGTAACTCCACACGGAATTGAGGTTGATCAAGCCAAGGTGGAAGCTATACAGGGATGGCCTGTCCCAAAGACTATCACCCAGGTGCGGAGTTTCCTAGGACTTGCTGGATTCTATCGCCGTTTTGTGAAGGATTTCAGCACCATTGCTGCACCATTGAATGAGCTTACCAAGAAGGGGGTGCCTTTTGAGTGGGGCAAAACACAAGAGAATTCATTCGACATGTTGAAAGATAAGTTAACTCATGCGCCTCTCCTACAACTTCCTGATTTTAATAAGACTTTTGAGCTTGAATGTGATGCTAGTGGAATTGGTCTGGGAGGTGTTTTGTTACAAGAGGGAAAACCTATTGCATATTTTAGTGAGAAATTGAGTGGGCCTGTTCTCAATTATTCTACTTATGATAAAGAACTCTATGCTCTTGTTCGAACATTAGAGACATAGCAACATTATTTGTGGCCCAAAGAGTTTGTTATCCATTCTGATCATGAATCTTTAAAACATATTCGTAGTCAAGGAAAACTGAATCGTAGGCATGCAAAATGGGTTGAATTTATTGAATCTTTTCCTTATATTATTAAACACAAGAAAGGGAAGGAGAATATTATTGCTGATGCTTTGTCACGGAGATATACTTTGCTGAATCAACTTGATTATAAGATCTTTGGGTTAGAAACAATTAAGGACCAATATGTTCACGATGCTGATTTTAGAGACGTGTTGCTGCATTGTAAAGATGGAAAAGGATGGAACAAATTCATCGTTAGTGATGGGTTTGTGTTTAGAGCTAACAAGCTATGCATTCCAGCTAGCTCTGTTCGTTTGTTGTTGTTGCAGGAAGCACATGGAGGTGGCTTGATGGGACATTTTGGAGCAAAGAAGACCGAGGACATACTTGCTGGTCATTTCTTTTGGCCAAGGATGAAGAGAGATGTGGAGAGGTTTGTTGCTCGTTGCACAACATGTCAAAAGGCAAAGTCACGGTTAAATCCCCACGGTTTGTATCTACCTCTTCCTGTTCCTAATGCTCCTTGGGAGGATATATCTATGGATTTTGTGTTGGGATTACCAAGGACTAGGAGGGGATGTGATAGTGTGTTTGTGGTTGTTGATTGATTTTCTAAGATGGCACATTTCATACCATGTCATAAAACTGATGATGCTACAAATATTGCTGATTTGTTCTTTCGAGAAATTATTCGCTTACATGGTGTGCCCAACACAATTGTTTCTGATCGTGATGCTAAATTTCTTAGTCATTTTTGGAAGACTTTGTGGTTTAAATTGGGGACTAAGCTTTTATTTTCCACCACTTGTCATCCCCAGACTGATGGTCAAACTGAAGTTGTGAATAGAACTTTATCCACTATGTTAAGGGCTGTTTTAAAGAAGAATATTAAGATGTGGGAAGAATGTTTGCCTCATATTGAGTTCGCTTATAATCGTTCATTGCATTCTACTACAAAAATGTGTCCTTTTGAGATTGTCTATGGCTTCTTGCCACGTGCTCCTATTGATTTAATGCCTTTGCCAAGTTCTGAAAAAATGAATTTTGATGCTAAGCAACGTGCTGAATTGATGTTAAAATTGCATGAAGCCACTAAAGAAAACATAGAGCGCATGAATGCTAAGTACAAATGCGCTGGAGATAAAGGTAGAAAGCAATTGATTCTGGAACCTGGGGATTTGGTTTGGTTGCATTTGCGAAAAGATAGATTTCCAGAACTGAGAAAATCTAAATTGATGCCTAGAGCTGATGGTCCTTTTAAAGTGCTGCAACGAATTAATGAGAATGCATATAAGCTTGATCTTCCTGCAGATTTTGGGGTTAGTCCCACATTTAACATTGCAGATTCGAAGCCTTATTTGGGTGAGGAAGATGAGCTTGAGTCGAGGACGACTCAAATGCAAGAAAGGGAGGATGATGAGGACATCAACACCAGCGATACATCCTCTCCGACACAACCTATAGCTGGTCCTCTTACTCGTGCTCGTGCTCATCAACTTAATCATGAAGTGAGTTCCATGATAAGCTCTTGTACATCTTGTTTAGACAATGGAAACGCGTGCACTCTTGTTTTGATTAGGAACCGAGGAGAAGACCGAAAGGGAGAAGGACTCGCGCTAGCTGGATTCGGACTGCAGCAAAGTGCCAACTTGTGACCGCCACTACGGTTGCATACGAATTCGGATTCAGGCGCTTCAGGACTTGTTGGAAAGCTTATCAAGTTTACTTTCATATGAATCAAGTCCCACGTCAATATCTGTTCGGCAGCAGCGGCAATGATCCAATTACCGTCGACAGGTCTTGCTGTCCAGGGTGCTGCGTCACCTCATTTTGGGCTTATGGCCCATGTATCAAGTTGAGTCCATTAGGGACGCGTCCTAGGGTTGGAGGACGACCCCAACACTCTTTTGGTCGTCAATCCATCTACTTATATCCCTCTATAGCCGCCATGGTCGGGTTGAGTTTTGTTTAGATCAAGTTTAGCCTTAGCTACTTGCTTGTAGGCGCGCGTGCAGGATCAGCCGCCCGTCTCCTTGTCTTCGGAACCCCATTGTAGACTAAGATTCAGTTTGAAACCTTCAATTTCATCTTGCAAATTCAGTGCTTGTTTCCTCGTTCCTGCTAGTTCTTCGATTGCTTGCAGAACGGGAGCCCTAGGGGCTGGTTGTCGCGCTCCACAAGATCGTGACGGCTATTGGACGTGGTGTATCGGTTGCTAAGGCGGGGTCTTGAGGGCTGTAGTCGGGCCGTGAACGTCATCTCCATTCACCAATCGAGTTATCCCCGTTTATCATCGAAAGATCGGGCAAAAACCCTAGCGGGTTCGCATCAACGGCACCACGTCGCCCCTCAGAGCGGCGTAGCTGATGTACCTCTGCCCGGTCGGCGCCTCCCACAACAGCCGCCGGTACGCCTCCGAGTCCATCTCCAGGTCCGCCTCCATGCCCAGGCCGACGCAGTGGCCTCCCCTCCCAGGGAGGACAAGCAGCAGCAGCAGGATGAGTGACGCTGCTGTCCATGCTCTCGAGAGCGAGATCAGCTTCGTGGTTGCCGGCATTGTGGGAGACTGACCGAGATCTCTCTCTAGTTCTTCCTTTTCTTGTTCAGAGTGTCATGTAGTTTCTTGCTTTCTCTCTCTGCACTCGATCTTTGCTGTTTTCTTGATGGAGGGAACATGGAGGCACTCAGATCTCTCAGAGCTAGTGGAGGAGGCCGCAGGGGCGGAGGGTGGGGTCTTTAAATGCGGTACGGGACAGCCAGTTGTTGGCAGCAGCAGTCGTGTCGTGAGCAAATGAGGAAATATCAAAAAAGAAGAGGATTATGAGGTTTCCTTGAAATGTAGCTCATATTTTACCATGGCCGAATTGTTTGTAACTGGAACTTTTATGATTTTTTTCTGATCGAAAGTTCAGAGGAATTATTTCTTTATAGAAATTTTCATGTATACCATCAGACATTTTTTTTGTGTTGAATGAAGGACCGTGTTCGACACGACATAAAACAGCTTATGTTTACTATCCCATAAAAAAAGGGGCTTCTGCGGAATGACTTAAAGCAGCTTATGTTTACGGGTATTTATGTTTCCTATACGCAGTGAATGCTCAGGTGCCATCATGCGGTTTTGGCAACTTAGGCCTTGTTCAGTTGCCAATATTTTACCAAAAATATTGCAGAGTAGAATATTTACACGCATGCATTGAGCATTAAATGTAGGTAAAAAAAAACTAATTGTACTTTTAGTCTGCTCATGTCGAGACGAATCTTTTGAGTCTAGTTAGGTCATGTTTGGACAAAGTTTGTCAAATAACAACGAAAGTGCTACAGTAACTTTTCGCTAAATATTTCGCGAACTGAACAATGCCTTATGTGGTCACGAGATGTCATAGTTTGTCCGCCGAGCACAAGTTGGATGTTATTTCACTAGACAGTAGTTCTCAGACATGTTTATTTCAGGCCCTATTTTTTTTATCTATTGTATCGAATATTTAGACATATGCATGATATATTAAATATAGACTTAAAAATAAATAATATCACAGTTTGCGAAAACTTTATGAAATAATTTTTTATTCCTAATTAGTCCATGATTTGATAATGTTGGGCTACAGTAAACATGTGATAATAACGCATTAATTAGTCTTAATAAATTCATCTCATGATTTTTAATAGAATTTATAATTTATTTATCTTAATACTATATTTGACCTACCATGTGATATCTATTATGACATCCAAAACTTTGTACCCACTAACTAAATACCCTCACTGTGGCTAGGAATGGAGGAGTCCAAAATGTTTATTCCTCGGTCCCTCCATTCCAATGTAACATATAATCCCTCCGTATAGGAAAAGGAAGTCATTTTGGACAAGGTTTTGATCAAACATTGAGAATATAAATCATGAATAATTTTGAAGTTATTGAGTTTTAAAATGTAAAAGCTATATAAATAGTTTTGTATTGATAAATAATTTCATAAAAGTATACATATATCATTTTTCAACAAATATTTTTATAAAAACAAGGAGTCAAAGTTATACTTTGGAGACCGTGTCATTATCCAAAATGACTTCTTTTATCTAACGGAGGGAGTACTATCTTGTTTCTCAAAGATTTTTTAAATTTAACTAAATAAAAAAATTAGGTATATAATAATAGGGGGTGTGTTTGGCTGCAGGAATAAGCAACTTCTGCAGCTACTACTTTGATTGCTGCTGCTGCCCAATTTATTTATTTATTTATTATTTTTTGCATTGATTTGGTATATATTACTTGTACAACAAACCCTATATATGTTATTGCTTAGTGTTTGAAATTACTTTTGTATTTTGTATAATGTTATGGTAGGATGTCAAGGCGTGGTAAAGTTAGTCAACCAAGGTAATCTTTTATCATCATGGTAAAGTTTGTACACATTTATGAGCACGAAATCAAAAACCCTAATTTGGTTTAACTATAGTTATCACTGGATGACCGAGAATGTCTTCGATCCATTGCCTCTGCCTAGTGGTGTTCTAGTGCCCATGTGCTTTCGTGGTAATCCTTGCAAGTAGCTAAGTCTAATGAAGAGGACCCGTACTGGCAGAGGTATTGGATGTGCCCCAATTTTTCATTTGTGCCTCCACTTCGTGCGTGCCGCATTAACCAATTGGTGAGGAATTTATATTATGCACTGATTATTTTGTGTCATCTGTGGTTTTGCATGATTTACCTATTTTAAAACAATTACAATTGTTGCAGACCCCCTCCATCGCTTTGTGATTTTGAGCAGTGGATTGACACTGAGATCAAGCCAGAAGACAAGGAGTGGATGCAAAAACTATTGCTTTGGGAGCAGAGGACAAGGAGATGATTGAGAAGAAACGCAGAGAGGAGGCTGCAGAAAAGGAGCACCAGGAAGAGGAGGAAAGAAGGCGTGTTGCTGCGTATAGGGAGGAGAGGGAGAGGAAGCTGGAGCCTACGCGCCGAGCGAAAGCAACGATGGAGGAGAATCCTGATGCCCAGAGGAAGGAGAAGTGGCCTCATTGCACTCAGTAGTTTGCATGAGTTGCTAGTTCTATGGTTTATTCGCAAACAATGTTGTTTACTATTGGACTTTGCATTTTGTTGTCTTGTAATGCACTTTAAGTATGGAAGTCTGTTGACATTTCTTAATGCAACCACCAAAAGATAGGTTAAGATCTATCCCCAATGATAGTGCAAAAATGTGGATAGACATCTCTTAGCATCACTGTTGGCATTTCTTAGCGCAACCACCAATGGATAGGTTAAGATCTATCCTTGGCAATCATGTCAGAAATACTTACTAGCATCTCTTAGCATCATCACTAGGGTAGGCCATCATCCCTGGCAACGGCACCAGGAATGCCTGTTGGCATTCCTTAACGACATACACCGAGTATGTTGGTGCCTAGCGATGCTACCAAAAGATGTCAGTGTTAGCCTCAGACGTAGTCGCTCTATCTACACATCCGGTATCGGCGCCGAAGTGCGATGGCACTTCATATACCAAGACATGTGACTTTAGCGGCGACCTGAGAGGCTAGCCTGGTAAACCAATTCGTTTACAGACAGGGTTCGCAAGCGCACGGGGTTACCATTGTAGCATTTCACCGGGAGTATTCCAGGTATAGCGTGCCGGCAAGCACGTGAACCTCAGGATAAATCATCGTGTCCCGTGTGCTTGATTGTATTGGATTGATCACTTCATTTGATTGGACTTCATTCATATCTTGATGATTGGTTCTACACTTCAAGATTCTCACCGATGATTACCTCTTCATAGGTGTTCCTGAAGGCTCGGTGATACACTCCCTAAACTAGCTCATTTCATTATTGCTCTTTTACATTCATATTCTTTTGAGCTAGTCACTTGTATCTATTGCACTATTTCTTAGCATATATCTTGTGTAGATTATACTTGACAAATCATTTAAGTTGTATCATATCTTATATCTCTAGTGTAGCTTACTGATTGATTGTGTGAGATAGAGATATTAGGTAGAATTATTGGATAGGTGGCTTGCAACACACCATTAGGCTAGTGCAAAAAGCCTGGCCATTTGTTTGTCTAATTGTGTCTACCTAAGTGATTTTGTAGATTTTCAATTAGGCTATTCACCCTCCCTCTAGCCATTCGAACCTTTCAAGTGGTATTAAAGTCGTGGTCACCGTGTGTTTGGGGCTTAACAACCTCCGGTGTTACAATAGCTCAAATCAACTATATGGGGAAGCCACCACATTTTGATGACACCGACTTTGATTGTTGGAAGAGGAAGATGTGTGCATTCACAAATGAATGAATAGGAAGATATGGGATGTGATTGAGCATGACTTCATGGTGATTGATACCGTAAGTCCTACTCCAAGAGAAGAGGAGAAGCTTCAATGGAATGATGTGGCAATCAACCTATTCTATGAAGTATTTGATTCAAAAGTGTTTGAGCAAATCAAGAACCTTGAAAGAGCAAGTGAGATTTGGGAAAGATTGGAAAAAACATATGAGGGTACCAAGGCGGTCAAGGGTGCCAAGTTGTATATTCTCAAAGACAAGTTTGCCACCTTCAAGATGCAAGAAGAAGAGAGCATACCAGAGATGTTTTATCGGTTGCAAGTGATTGTCAATGACTTGAAGGCTTTGGGAGAGAAAGTGGAGGACAAGGACTTTTCTCACAAGTTCTTGATATGCTTACCACCAAGGTTTGATACTTTGGTGACAATTCTAGTGAGGGAAGGATTGGATACGATAACCCCAAACCAAGTACTAGGTGATGTGGTCACATACCGTGTGGACCGGAATGGGGGATGTTGGGGAAAAGGACCCTCGGTAGAGGCGCCGCTCGAGCTGGTGACCAAAGAAATAACCCTCGCGAACTCTATGTGTCCTTGCGAGGTCCCTCTCCCCTTCGGGATCGTTACCCTGACCTCCGGACGCGGGTTCGACCCTCGTCGCCTTGTTGCATTCCATGCAGGTCTAAGTCGACAGCCGCACTGCAGGCAACTCTCGCTGGCTCACAAAGCCACCTCGCTTGGAGCGAAGGTTCAAGCAAGCGACGAGTGTGCGTTGGCCCGAAGGCGAGCGAAGTCGAAGGTCCGGCGAGCTCGGCCGAAGGTCAAACCTTCGGTCTTCTCTCCTGAGGGCAAGTAAAGCCGAAGGTCCGGCAGACGGCGAAGGAGCGCGGGCCCAAGGGCGAGCACGGCCGAAGGTCAAAAACCTCCGCCCCTCTCTCCCGGAGGTGAACAGAACCAGATGGCGGCGCATTGGATGGGGGTCGATTAGGGTTTCCGCTTCAGCTGTGTGTTTACGCTTTTGCCCTTCCTCCCTGCGTGGAGGTGAGGAATCTTTCCTGTACCCTTTAGTAATTTGGCCCGTGTCCCTTGGTATTCCCTATAAATACCAAGGGGTGAACAGTGTAATGGCACAACCTTTTGGGGAATTGAGCATTTACCACTCCGCCTTACCTTCGCTACCGCTTCCGACACTTGGCCACCTTCGCCTCTCCCCTACACAAGTGCGGAGGTGCGGCAAGTGTGCTCCCAACAGTTTGGCGCCGATCGTGGGGAACGAAGTTTGAAATGGCAGGAAACAGGAGAGCACCTTCGGCGAGGAACCAGCGCGTCGCTAGAGAGACGACGACAGTAGTTCCCCCTGCTGAGGAAATTGTGCAACCCTCGGGAGCAGAGAATGTTACCCCCGAACCTCAGGTCCAAAGCCCCCAAGCCCGAGTGGCGACGCAGCCACACCCTCACACTTTAGGAGAGGGAGAGGAAGGAGATGAGGAGGAGTTGGGCCTCGAGGCCCTCGAGAGGCTTGAAGCTGAACTGCAAGAGAAGAAGAGGCGCCTGGATCAACTCGAGAGGCATAACCGATTACGCTCGATCAGGCAAAGGGCAGATGAAGCCAGAGAGCAGCTTCGCCGAATGGAGGAATCCCTCGCTGCGGCAGAAGCCGAGGCCGAAGGCTGGAATGATGAGATGCCCCGCTGCAGGAGGGGAATGAGCAGGATCAAGACAACCTTCGCCACCATCCACCACCCCCACCACCACCAATAAACCCGCAACCACATCCTATAAGGCCACCAAACTTCCGCCACCTCTACCCGGATGAGAGAGAGCTAAACCTTCGCAACCAACGAAGGCCTCAACAACACCAAATGCCCTACGACCCAAAGTCTCCACTGTCCCAAATACTCCAAACCCAACCCTGGCCACCATGCTACAACCCACAAAACCTACCTCGCTACGACGGGCTTTCTGACCTTCGTCAATTCATCATGAGCTACGAAGCAGCAGTTGCCGCGGCAGGCGGAGATGAATCAACAATGGCAAAGTCTTTTGTCATTATCTTGCGAGACATCGCACAAACCTGGTACGGCAACCTCCGTCCCGGAACTGTAGATTCCTGGGCCAACCTCAGAGATAGGCTTTGCACAAATTTCAAAGGCATCACACCAGCTCCATCAAACCCCATTGAGTTGTTTAACTGCAAACAAGAAGAGCGCGAACCACTTCAAGATTACTGGCGGAGGTTCATTCAAATCAGAGCAAGAACCCCGGGGATATCCGACGAGGCTATCATCCTCGCTGCAGTCAGCGGCCTTCGCCCCGGCCTGTGCTCTTCGAAATTTGCTCGGAAGCCGGCGAATACAATCGAAGAATTGCACGAGACAATGGAAAGATACTGTAGAGCAGACATGGACTTCCGAGCGAAGTCCGATGCTCGGAGGTCACACCAGAAGCCACAAACGAGGCCTCAACCGAGGGAAAGCAACCTTCGCCAAGAGCAAAGCAACGTCGGTGCAATCAACAATGCAACAAATTACGAGGATCAAAGACGGGATGCTCAACCTCCGAGCAACCAAGCCCCGCAGGGTTTGCCACCTCCACCGAATCAGCGGAACCAGCAGCGAGATCCCACCAAAATGTATTGTCACTTATGTGGAATGGGAAAGGGACACACAACAAAGCAATGCGAATGCTTTGCCAAGGGAAAAGAATACCAGGAATCTAGGAAAAAGCAGCTTCGTCAGACACCCGAATCATCAACCACACCAGGAAACCAAGTTTCCACCCACCAAATCCCCCATACCACTATACCCCCATAAACTACGGCCTACCTTCACAACAACCCACTTACACTCATCACCCACTCTACAACCAAACCTCTTATCAGCCAACCACCATCCCACAACGCCAAAACCCACCTTACACAGTCACATACCCAACAACCCCCCAAAACCAAATTCCAACAACCCACCAAGCCACCAACGCTCTGCCACCACCACTGCCAATCCTTGCGTTACCAGCACCACAACCTATCAAAGCCGAAGCCCCGAGCCAAACGACCATCAACAATCCAACTTCAACCTTCGGTGTGATTCTAGCTATCACCGGAGGTTCAAATGAGGACCATGGTAACAAACGGCAGAGGAAGGAACATGCCAGACGAGTTCACCACGTGGCCGTCGAAGGACCACATAGATTCGGTCGTTGGTCTCACATCCCCATAACCTTCGATTCCAGTGACATGAAGCTAAGAGATTACCCTCACACAGATGCTATGGTGATCGAAACGAACCTCGCTGGGTGGACTGTCACAAAAATACTGGTCGATACAGGAAGCTCCGCTAACATCTTGTTCGCTTCAACCTTCGACAGCATGAAGCTTGACAGGAACCTTCTGCAACCTGCTGACAACCCCCTATACGGCTTCGGTGGTCAACAAGTGAGAGCCGTCGGAAAAATCTCTCTGCCCGTGACCTTCGGCGACCAAATCAACTGCAGGACTGAGCACATAACATTTGATGTCATCGACATCTTCTACCCATACAATGCCATTTTTGGCCGAGGGGTCACAAACGCATTCAATGCTGTCATCCATCCCGCGTACCTATGTATGAAGCTTCCCGCTCTGAAGGGTGTGGCCGCAGTATTTGGGGACCAAGACATTGCAAGGGCAGCTGAAGGGAACGTAGCCTCGGGGCAACGCAATGTACACAACTTGTCAAAAGCTCAAACCCCCGGTATCAGCGACGAGGGTGAAGTCTGCAATGACAGAGTGAAGGCAGCGCCAAAGGAGGAAACCAAACAAGTCCAACTCTTTGAGGGTAACGCCGAAAGAAAGGTGATCATCTCAGCCAATCTAGACCCTCAATCCGAAGGCAACCTCGTCACCTTCCTCAGAGAAAATTCCGACACCTTCGCTTGGTCCGCAGAAGACCTAAAAGGAGTCAACAGATCAATGATCGAGCATAGCCTGAACATCAAAACAGGCTATCGCCCAATCAAACAAAAGCTTCGCAAGATGTCAGAAGAAAGAAAGGAGGCAGCGAAGGCTGAGGTAAAAAGGCTTTTGGACGCAGGCGTCATTCGCCCAGTCAAATACCCAACTTGGCTCTCAAATGTGGTCCTAGTCCAGAAGAAGAACAAAAAATGGCGAATGTGCGTGGATTTCACTTGCTTGAACAAAGTCTGTCCGAAGGATGACTTCCCTCTCCCAAACTGTAACACCCTGATTTAATTTTCCCCAATTTAATAAAAGGAATTAGCAATTAAATAGGTTGGCTAGTTTGTTAGAGGAGGAAAATAAAATTTATTTATCATTTTTCTGTTGCATTCATGCCATTGCATATTTTTATTGAGTGGAAAAATAAATTTATTAAACCCGTATAGCGCGAATCGGATTTATTCTATTTAGAAAACAAATAAAAAGGTTTATAAAATTTTATCAAATCAAACTCAAAGTTTTATTTCCAAAGCCTAGGGAAACTAATTCGAAAAGTTTGCAAACTGTTTTGGTTTGAAACTGATTTGAATTTGAAGTTCAAATGATTTTTGCAAAATTTGTAAAAGAAAAGGCAAAAAGGGCCTCACCCTCTCCCTTTCTCCTCCAGCCGGCCCAACCCACCCTTCTCTCTCCCCTTCGCGCGCGGCTCAGCCGCTGCCTCCCCACTCCCTCTCTTTTCCCCTCTACCGGCCCTCTCTCTCCCCTTCGCGCGCGGCCCACGCTCACGCCGAGCCGGCCCAACGCCGACCGCACCGCACCGCTTCCCCTCTCTCCCTCCTGCGCGGCCCACAGCGCGCTGGCCGTCCCCGTTTCCCTCTCGCGCTCACCCACCTCCCCTCTCCCCCTCGCGGCCCGCGCAAGCCACGGCCGCTCCACCACCCGCGCACCGCGAGCGCCGCCGCACGCCCCTCCTCCCTTTGCTCACTTCCAGCCGAGCCCGCGCCGCAGCCAACCCGTCTCGCTGACGCCCAAGGCCCACGCGTCGGAATCATCCCCAACAGCTCTCTCCGCCCTACGCGCAGCTCGCACCCTCCGCGCCGTCCGCCCGATCAGCAGATGGAACCCGCCGCCACCCCTCTTTTCCTCACCCTACAAATAACCATCCTACCCCGACCCGGCGCCGCCTCCGCCAAGCCCCTCACCGAGCCCTAGCACCGTACCCAGAGCATCCCGAGGCAGTCACCGCCACCCTCGCCATTGACAGGCTCTGTCCGAGCTCGAGCGGAGCTCCCTGTTCTACGGCGCCGACCACCACCGGCCCCGTTTTTCTCTCCATCGAAGACAACGGATCACGCCGCGTCCCGAAGATCCGCCTTGGGTGGAATCCGCGCCTGGGAACATCTTCATCACGCACACCGGAGCTCCGGCCGCCGAGCGCTCGCCACCACCGTCGCTCTCCCTCACCGGTCGGCCTCCGTCGACAACGAACCCTCCGTCGGTCTCGCGGTGAGCTCCGCTTCGCGTTCCTACCCTCCGCACTGTCTCTACCGTGCCGTAGATGCACCCCGTACGCCCAGCGCGCCACGTCCATGGCGCCGCCGTCTCCACTCTCCCCTCCGCCGCGCGGAGCGCCGCCCAGCCACCGGCATTGCCCCAAAACGCCCCGGTGCCCTCCGATCCAGAACAAACGGTCGAGATTAGATCAGGGTGCGAACCGGTATACACCGGAGGTGCACCCGATCCACGGAGCCACGTCAGTCGGTCCACGCGCCACGCGGTGCACCGCACCAACCCACATGCGCCACCTGTCGCCACGTCAGGTCCACGCCAGCGCCGCGTCTGGTACGGCACCAGTCAGCGCTCTTTTGCTAAAGAACCCCTGTCTTTATTTGAAATCAACCCGCCGTCCAATACTCCTATGCACTGAGTCTATGAAAACTTCCATATTAGCCCCTGTTCTTCTAAGAAAATGACGCCCAGTCCTGACGCCTTTTCTTTTTCAGTTTTATTTATTTAAAATACGAAAATGACTTTGGTTTATTTACAGTTTTGCCATCCAACTTCAAAAGCCCATAACTTTTGCGTTCTAACTCCGATTTGACCCATTCAACTTGCGTTAGATTCATAATTTCGTTCTCTACGCAGTAGATCTATTAGTTTACCGTTTTCATACTGTTTGTTGTACTGTTATTTATTTCTATGTATTGTGCCATGTATGTTGATTGGGCCAGAGAGTGCGGAGTACGAGGACGCTCCAGACCATCCTTGCGACCCAGTTGATTCGACCCAGTCCGAAGGCAAGTGTCCTTGAACATCTTGCACCTACTTTATTTTACTTTTGGTACTAGAGTAGTTAGATCTTGTAGATGCATGCTTGTCATTAATTTGAATCCCATGTTAGGGTTTACTAGAATTTGTATATGTTATCCTTGTCACCTGTTTTGGGGATGTTCGGGTAGGTGTCTTGCTTAGCCCTGCAGTAATGGTTGGGATGGGAGTTAAAATGTTTATAATCTTGATTAATGAACTATGGAACGAAGGTGGATATGGTAATTTTGTAGTAACATGGTTATTAGGTAAATCCGGCAGGATGGACCCGTATTGGTGGTTTTGTGCCGTGGGATTCGGCAGCTGGTTTTGGTTTTTGGTTCGGGGCTCGTGCTAGACATATCCTGCCTGGATCCCTAGGACCCGGTTCTTGGACAAGTAACCTGGCAAAACAGCGCAGCCATGAGATCTGGATGGGCTGGACCTGGCCAATTAATTAGTTTCCTCTAAGTTATGCTACACGGGGTTTGTTTAGTGGCTCAAGAGGGGTCCCTTGGGGTCGTTGACTTATGGACAGGGGAGAAACCTTAGAGTACGTGTAACACAGACTTGGAGGGGCTTTGTAAAGGCCTTGCAGTGCAACCTGCTATGCACCTTGGCAGTGCTTAGCGTGACGGGATCTGCACGACTCATGGGTAACGATGTGCAACCTCTGCAGAGTGTAAAACTGATATATCAGCCGTGCTCACGGTCACGAGCGGGCTTGGACTTCTTCGAGATTAGTTGGTTACTGGTTGGTTTTGGGTTCGGGTCATCTAATGGACTTCAGGTGCGGTTGCCTGATGGACTTCAGGTGTGGGTTGCTCGGTGTGACTCCGAGTGTGGTTTGCTCGGTGCGACTCCGGGTGTTGTTACTTTTCTACAGAGTCTGTCTACAACCTAGTAAATAGGTGCATAGGATTAATAGGATTAATAGGGTGTGTCGCTTTAGGCGCTTGAGTCGAACAAAGTCAGCCTACCTTTGTTATTAACCTCATAAGCATATATCTCCTACACTTGCGGAGTACATTTCGATGTACTCACCCTTCCTCTTTGTCCCCCTGCTACCCCACCCAGACGCTGGAGACTACACGTACGAGGAGCAGGAGTATCCAGAAGACGGAGGCTACGACCCTGACGACCTGTACTAGGTTGGCGCTACCCCCCGGTCGACCTTCCTGTGGAGATGGAGTCCAGATTTCCGCATCTACATTAGCGTCTTCATTAGAGTCCGTTATCATGAGAGTCTGTACCTTTTTATTTCAGACCCGAGGGTCATTTATGTAATAAAGTTCGATATTATTAATAAAGCATTGTTTTGATATTTACTATGATGTGGATATATGTATGAAAATTGATCCTGGCATACATATATTGTGCTCCAATTTTGTTCTTAAAATTGGGGTGTCACACAAACATAAGCACCCTGGTCGACAGAGCGGCAGGTTACCAAATGCTATCCCTCCTCGATTGCTTTTCAGGCTATCACTAGATTTGGATGCATGAAGAAGACGAGGAAAAAACAAGTTTTATCACACCCTCAGGCACCTTTTGCTTCCGAAGAATGGCAGAAGGCTTGAAAAATGCAGGCTCAACCTTCGCTCGCATGACCTCTGAAGTTTTCAAGGATGAACACGCCGTCTCCGCTTATGTCGACGACCTAGTTGTCCAGAGTGAACTAAAAGAAAACCACATATCAGACTTATCGAGGGTGTTCAGCAACCTCCGGTCCGCCGGACTGAAACTAAACCCAGAAAAATGTGTTTTCGGGGTAAGCGAAGGTAAATTGCTAGGTTGCATCGTTTCAGCCAGAGGAATCGAAGCTAACCCTGAGAAGATTGATGCCATCATGAACATGGAACCTCCGGCGACCAAGAAAGCAGCTCAGCGTCTGACTGGTCGTTTAGCAGCACTTAGCAGATTCATCTCAAGATCCGCAGAATGAGGGTTACCCTTCTTTGAAACACTCAGAAGCAACGCTCCATTTAATTGGGGTCCCCAGCAACAAAAGGCCTTCGAGGAGCTAAAAAAGTATCTGACCAGCTTGACTGCTCTAACCAGCCCAAGCAAGGGAGATCTATTGTTACTCTACGTCGCAGCCTCGCCCCACGCAGCAAGCGCAGTCCTCATCAAGGAGCTCCGCGAAAGCAACAAGACCAGACAAGCCCCAGTGTACTATGTTTTAGAAACCCTCGAAGGTCCAAAGAGAAATTATTCAGAGCTTGAAAAAATAGCATACGCCGTCATTATGGCGTCAAGAAAGCTCAAGCACTATTTCCAGGCGCACGAGATCCATGTACCTTCGTCGTACCCCCTCGAGAACATTTTAAAAAACAACGAAGCAGTTGGAAGAATAGCAAAATGGGCAGTCGAGCTTAACAGTTACGCTGTGACCTTCGTCGGCAGAACAGCAGTCAAATCACAGGTACTGGCTGATTTCATAGCAGAATGGACGCCTGACCCTCTCCCTGGTAAGCTGCAACATGACCAATTTTGGATCCTATACGTCGACGGAGCCTGGGGTGCAACTGGAGCCGGTGCCTCGACCATTCTAATCTCGCCTTCCGGGTCGAAGCTGAGATACGCAAGAAGGCTTGACTTCAAGTGCACAAACAACTCTGCAGAGTACGAAGCTGTGATTCTGGCACTTTCAAGACTACGGTCGTTATCAGTCCGAAGGGCACTCATTAACTCAGATTCTCAAGTCATTGCGGGGCACATTGAAAAGAACTACAAAGCAAAAGATCCAGAGCTTCAAAAGTATTTTCAATATGTCCGAAGGTTAGAATCTTTCTTCCTCGGCATAACTGTAAAAGCAATATCAAGGACTGAAAACAGCGAGGCAGATTGCCTAGCCAAAGCAGCCGCACAGCAGTTACAGCTTCCACCAGATGTGTTCTACGACGTTGCCACTCGTTCAGCCTTCGAAGTTTTTGAAACCAGCATCAAGCTGATCAGCGCAATTCAGTGCGAGGATTGGAGAGCACCTATCATGGCCTACATCAAGGGGCTCCATGAATCAAGCAATAGAGAAGAAGAAAACAGACTAAAGCAAAGAGTGCGAGGATACAAGATCGTTGACAACACCTTGTACAAAGCCTCGGTAACCTTGCCATGGCTCAAATGTGTGTCTCAGTCCGAAGGCGATAACATTCTCAGGCTAATCCACGAGGGCATCTGTGGTTCTCACAACGGCCCGAGGGCTCTAGTCGGCAAAGCGTTCCGGCAAGGCTTCTACTGGCCAACAGCATTAAGAGATGCGGAAACCATCGTCAAGCATAGCGAGGGTTGTCAACTGATGGCAAAAAACCAAAACGTTCCAGGGGCATCCACAACCCTCATATGCCCAACCTGGCCTCTGCAAAGGTGGGCGATGGACCTCGTAGGCCCATTACCGACAGCTCCAGGGAACCTTCGCTATGCGGTGGTAGCTGTGGAATACTTCACAAAGTGGATTGAAACAAGGCCACTGTCCTCCATCACCTCCCTCGCAGTAAAAAAGTTTTTCTGGCAACAAATAGTCTGTCGCTTTGGAGTTCCTCAGCATCTAACCGTCGACAATGACACTCAGTTTGACAGTGAGGTCTTCAAAGAATTCTGTGCGCAAATTGGGACAATGTTATGCTTCGCCTCCGTCCGGCACCCGCAATCCAACGGCCTGGTTGAAAGAGCCAATGCGACAATATTCCAAGCTATATCCAAAAAGTTGCAGGGTAGACCTAAGGGTAAATGGGCCGATGAACTACCTTCGGTCACCTGGTCTCACAACACCTCGGAGTGCAGAGCAACAAAATTCACTCCTTTCAAACTTTTGTTCGGCGAAGAAGCGGTGCTTCCAGAAGAGCTAAAATATGGGTCGCTCAGGACAACCCTCGCATCTGACGAGCAAGCCCAACCGCTTGATAAAGACCTACTCGAAGAAGCAAGATGCAACGCAGTGCACAACCTTCGCAAGTACAAAGAAGAAACCAAAAAATGGAGAGACAAAAAGATCAGAATCAAACATCTGCAGAAGGGTGACCTCGTCCTCATCAGAAAACAAAACGTCAGCTTGGCGGGAAAATTTCAGCCCAAGTGGACAGGTCCATACTTGATTGTGGAAAGCAATCGCCCTGGCTCCTTCCACCTCTCCGATAGCGAGGGAAACATCTTGCCTCACACCTGGAACATCGACGACCTTCGCAAATACTACCCATAGCGGAGCCCTAGCGAGCCCTCGCAAGATGTAATTTATCTTCGCATTCATGTTTCCTTCTATTCCTATGAATGTAACCAAACGACAGGAGCTGCACTCTTTTTCCTTACGAAAGGGCGTAAGGTTTTTTTAACGAGGCAGTATCCAAACCATTAATACAGGCTAGAACCCCCAAAAAAATAAAATCTCCATCCCTCTACTCCCAAACATCGAAAAAGCGGATCTCTTTCAAGAGCGCTACATTCGATGAAACCCACCAAGATTGCTTCGAAAAACAATCTTTTTTCTTTTCAAAGCAAACTTCACCTCCACCTAAGATAAGGGGAGGCGCGAAGTCCAAAAAAGTCGAGCACCCTGGCACAAACGACAGGGGCTCGCAAAAAAGCAAACTTCACCTCCACCTAAGATAAGGGGAGGCGCGAAGTCCCAAAAAGTCGAGCACCCTGGCACAAACGACAGGGGCTCGCAAAAAGCAAACTTCACCTCCACCTAAGATAAGGGGAGGCGCGAAGTCCCAAAAAGTCGAGCACCCTGGCACAAACGACAGGGGCTCGCAAAAAGCAAACTTCACCTCCACCTAAGATAAGGGGAGGCGCGAAGTCCAAAAAAGTCGAGCACCCTGGCACAAACGACAGGGGCTCGCAAAAAACAAACTTCACCTCCACCTAAGATAAGGGGAGGCGCGAAGTCCAAAAAAGTCGAGCACCCTGGCACAAACGACAGGGGCTCGCAAAAAAAAAGAAAAAAAAACCAAACTTCACCTCCACCCAACGGGGAGGCGCGAAGTCCAAAATGTCAAGCACCCTCGCAAACGCGCCAGGGGCTCGCAAAAAGCAAACTTCACCTCCACCCAACGGGGGAGGCGCGAAGTCCAAAATGCCAAGCACCCCCGCAAAGCACGACAGGAGCTTATCACAAAAGCAGTGAGCGAGCCTCGCTAAAAGTAAAAGGGGGTGTCGCTGTGTTTTTTCAAAACAAGCTCACGAGAGCAACGCGCGAGCCTCGCTAAAAGTAAAAGGGGGCGTCACTGTTTTTTCAAAACAAGCTCACGAGAGCAACGCGCGAGCCTCGCTACAAGTAAAAGGGGACGTCGCTGTTTTTTCAAAACAAGCTCACGAGAGCAACGCGCGAGCCTCGCTAAAAGTAAAAGGGGGCGTCGCTGTTTTTTCAAAACAAGCACACGAGAGCAACGCGCGAGCCTCGCTAAAAGTAAAAGGGGGCGTCGCTGTTTTTTCAAAACAAGCTCACGAGAGCAACGCGCGAGCCTCGCTAAAAGTAAAAGGGGGCGTCGCTGTTTTTTCAAAACAAGCTCACGAGAGCAACGCGCGAGCCTCGCTAAAAGTAAAAGAGGGCGTCGCTGTTTTTTCAAAAACAAGCTCACGAGAGCAACGCGCGAGCCTCGCTAAAAGTAAAAGGGGGCGTCACTGTTTTTTCAAAAACAAGCTCACGAGAGCAACGCGCGAGCCTCGCTAAAAGTAAAAGGGGGCGTCGCTGTTTTTTCAAAACAAGCTCACGAGAGCAACGCGCGAGCCTCGCTAAAAGTAAAAGGGGGCGTCGCTGTGTTTTTTCAAAACAAGCTCACGAGAGCAACACGCGAGCCTCACTAAAAGTAAAAGGGGGCGTCGCAGTGTTTTTTCAAAACAAGCTCACGAGAGCAACGCGCGAGCCTCGCTAAAAGTAAAAGGGGGCGTCGCTGTGTTTTTTCAAAACAAGCTCACGAGAGCAACGCGCGAGCCTCGCTAAAAGTAAAAGGGGGCGTCGCTGTGTTTTTTCAAAACAAGCTCACGAGAGCAACGCGCGAGCCTCGCTAAAAGTAAAAGGGGGCGTCGCCATTAAGCAACGCAAGAACAATAAATAGCGCAGTAAACATGGCACACAACCCATACATCATTCTCATGCTTTTACAAAGTAACAACACAACGATAAACATATCGGAAAAATGAAAATTTTTACAAAGGAACAATTGCTCCCCTCAATCAACATCAAATCACCGGAACCCTCGACCCCCTACTCAACCCCCCTCCACTGGAACCAGGGGTCCCCACAGCAAAGGAGCTGCAGGGACAATTGGCAATTCCCCGGGTAAAACCCTCGCCCTATACATATATCTGTGCCTCGTCTCACTAACTTCCGAAGGTTCTTCCTTCGGAATCAAAAGCGCCCCATCCGAACCGATACCAAGCTCCCTTTGCCCAAACAAATATTCCAAAGCTGTGTTCTCGTCAATATCATCATCTCCGCCAGCTTGCGAGATCGGAGAAGATCCAAACAAATAACGGTTGGCTTGACGGTCAGTATAATCTGCTTCACGCCAAAAACGATCCGACCTACTATTCTTTAAATCATACCTTCGCACCTTTGACCACCAAAAGCGTTCAAAGGAAAGCGAAGGATGTTTAAACTTAGCGCGAGCCCACGATTCACCAGTTATAAAAACATCTTGGTAATTTAACATCAGCGGAGTGACGTCGAATACGTCTAGCATGGTTCCGTTAGGAACCTGCACGTTTCACAAAAATACAAAGTTGTTTCAGCCTCATCAAGTCTTTACAACCACAATCCCTACAAAAGGGCTACCCCGCCACAACAATCCCAGGGATCACACCTAACCAGCTTCCCTATGAATAGCCTCCGAACCCTCGCCAACGGCGACAGTCGAGGCCCCAGCAGACGCCTCCCTCGCCGTGGATTCCTCCACAGCAGCCTCGACGATCGAAGCAGGATTCTCTTCCATCGCCGTTTTCTGCACCGCGGTTTCTTCAGCGATCGCGACGTCCCCAGTCAACGCCTCAATCTCGGCGAGCATAACCCCCGCAACACTTGACCCAGGGGCGGCTTCGGAGCCACCTCCTGCTTCAACTTCCGTGGGCGGCGAGGGCACCGCATCTTGTCGAGCCTATAAGCAAAACAAAAGGCAAACCTCGCCAAGATCAATAATAATCCCTCTGAAACAAATCAACAAAATTGAGAAGTCCAAAAAAGTACGCAAACCTGACGCGTAGCCTCGGCAGCTTCCTCGAAGGCAAGAGCTCGGCCGCCGCCGGAGATCCAAAACCTGCGGAGCAGGCGCATCGCGCAGTTCCGAACTTCAGAATCATCAACCTTCATACGGCGCACCTCATCGACCGACGGAAAGGCATGGTTTGGCCTCTTGACTTTGCGAAGATGATCACAACCCGCCAGTCGAAGCGTGCTCGCCATCGCCAAAGCCCCGGCGTAGCCCCCGAAATCGGCCGCATTGACAACTAGCGAACTAAATACATCAAGTTCATTGCTTAACCAACCCTCGAAGGCTTCCGCACTAGCAGCAGGCAACGGCTCTCCGGCGGAGCCTCCGGCCTCAGTTAGGCAACAATCAAGCTTACGCCGGACATTTTCCATACTTTTCCGCCAGGATTTGCTCAAATTCCCCAAGCGACCCTCGACATCGGCCAACGCCTTGTCCTTCGTTTTCCCCTCGGCAATCAACTCAGCATTATGCTTCGCCAGCTCAACTGCCTCCTCTCGAACCTTCGCAGCCCTCTCCGAAGCATTCTTCAGTTCAATTTCTTTATTTTCCAAGCTTCGCGCAAGCCTGCTATTCTCCTTCTCAAGCTCATCAATTTGGCTTCTCATAAATTCCATATCGGAGCCAACCCTCCGCCTAGCCGCGCGGTTCAAGAGCATTAGCTCCGCCAACTTGACATCTACGTCGGCAAAAGTATCACCAACTGCCTGGTCCGCAAGTCGAACCTCTGCCTCCGGCACGCAAATGCGGCCGAAGATTCGACCTAAAAAACGCCTTTCCTCCGGGCCACACTGCAAGTGACAGTCCCGAAGGTCCGGACTAGTGAACAGCTCAGTTGCCGGATCAGAAATCCTAAGCCTCTTAGCATACTCCGGGAGGCTCGACTGACTCGCCTCGCCGAACGGTCTCTTTCCCCGGACTCGGTCGGACTCAAGTTCTCCACCAAACTCCACACCCTCTACCCACAGATGCGAGCCCGCAAAGCTGGAAATCGACCCTCGTCGAGGGCTACCTGGCTCAATGTCTTGAGCGATGTCGTCCGTGCTCTGGGCAACCAGCGCATTAGCACTCGGCGAGGCTGCACCTCCAATGGACACCTCTTCATCAGTGTCATGACCTTCACTGGAGCTCTCGCTGCTTTCATCAGACGAACCCTCGTCCGTCTCCCCCTCCTTTCCATCTTTCTCCTCCCCCACCTCATCATCATCAGACTCATCCTCGTCGCCCGAAATCTGAATTAAAGCGCTGATCCCTCCAACGCGAGGCACGCGCCCCCCAACTATACCGGCACCTCGGCCGCTTGGAGCTACGACCGAGGAGGAAGAAGTACCGGCAGCACCAAAACCGGCAGCGACCTTCGTCGCAAGCACCTTCGCTCGGCCGCCAACGCCGCCACGGCCACGGCCACGACCTCTCTTCGGCCGCGAGACAATCTCTTTATCAGCAGCAACCCGTTTCCTCTTTTTGGGTGCATCATCACTTGACGGGGCAGGCCAATCAGCATAACGAATGCCAAGAATATCAAACATCCTGTTCACTCGACCTTCGCTACCAACAGAGCTGTGGATAACCTTGACCTCCAATGTGGACAGTTTCCCAACAAGCTCCTCTGCCCACTGCTGAACCCGCTTATAGATAACTTCGTTCCCATCCTCGCGCCTTGGAAACTTCTTAAGAGTTTTCTCCCAAACCTTCTCCAGATCCAAATTCGGCCTTTTCAAGCCCCTTCCTTCGTACCTGGGGTCATTCTCCGCCGTGAACCATGCCCGCCTCCGGCCAAGAGGCCAAATCTTGGCACAGCAATACTCCTCCACTAAATCACGCGCACACTGAGAGCGCGCAACGACTCTCAGGCAGTCAATAGCAGCGTGAGCCTCGACGCTCATCCTAGCTTCGGCGCTCACATCTCCAAGTATCGGAAGCTCACCGCAAAGCTCGGAGCTATCACTGAGCTTGTAATAGAACCAAAACTCCTGCCACCCGCTGCTCCACTTGTTCTTCTGCGCCTGCACCGGCAGCTCCGCGCCAGCGCGATGACAGAAAGTGTACACTGCGAACTGACCAAGACTGGCTTTACCCTCGCCGTCCGTAATCTTGCGAGGTTGCATATGAACGCGATGAGTGCGAACAAACCCCTCGACATTAGGGACAATCCCCTGAGATCTGCAGGCCCAGACATAAACTGACATCTTCGTGAAGCAAGAAGGTGTAAGCTGATGAAAGCGCAAGTTAAACCTTCGCAGGACCAAAGTCACAAAAGAATCAGCAGGGAAGCGAAGACCAGCCGAAAGGAACTCCTCAAACACAACAACTTCATCCGCGTCTGGCCTCGGCACCGTCTCCCCAACACTGGTCCTCGCCTTGCCTTCCTCAATCCAGCCCCACCTCACATAAGATGCAACCTCACTGGCGCAAACCCGGCTAAGACCAAACTCGAAGGTAATCCCCTCATCCGCGACGGCGGGAGAACCAGCCCGAGCAGTCTGCTTCAATCTGGCCATCCCTTCAGCTACCAACACTATCAAACAACGAATGCCCGCCCCTACCCTCGCGCACAAGCCAAAACAAACCTTCGCTGCAAACAAACCGCAACAACAGGACAGCTATAGCAGAGGAAAGCACAATCCAACCTCTTCATCCACCCTTTCTATTTAAAGGCCGAGAAACGAGCCTCCACACCCGATAAAATCGGCACGACAATCGAAAAACGCGGCGCAAAAAACGAAACGGGCTTCAACAGTACAAACAACACTACAACGGCCCAGCCCAAAGCAGTCGCGGGCGTCGCTGCCGAGGGTCCCGTTTATTGTCCCCGATTGAAAGGCGCTGCTTGGGCCTAAACACGGTTTTTTAGATCCAAGACAACGAGGGGCTACTGTTGGGGAAAAGGACCCTCGGTAGAGGCGCCGCTCGAGCTGGTGACCAAAGAAATAACCCTCGCGAACTCTATGTGTCCTTGCGAGGTCCCTCTCCCCTTCGGGATCGTTACCCTGACCTCTGGACGCGGGTTCGACCCTCGTCGCCTTGTTGCATTCCATGCAGGTTTAAGTCGATAGCCGCACTGCAGGCAACTCTCGCTGGCTCACAAAGCCACCTCGCTTGGAGCGAAGGTTCAAGCAAGCGACGAGTGTGCGTTGGCCCGAAGGCGAGCGTAGTCGAAGGTCCGGCGAGCTCGGCCGAAGGTCAAACCTTCGGTCTTCTCTCCTGAAGGCAAGTAAAGCCGAAGGTCCGGCAGACGGCGAAGGAGCGCGGGCCCAAGGGCGAGCACGGCCGAAGGTCAAAAACCTCCGCCCCTCTCTCCCGGAGGTGAACAGAACCAGGTGGCGGCGCATTGGAGGGGGGGTCGATTAGGGTTTCCGCTTCAGCTGTATGTTTACGCTTTTGCCCTTCCTCCCTGCGTGGAGGTGAGGAATCTTTCCTGTACCCTTTAGTAATTTGGCCCGTGTCCCTTGGTATTCCCTATAAATACCAAGGGGTGAACAGTGTAATGGCACGACCTTTTGGGGAATTGAGCATTTACCACTCCGCCTTACCTTCGCTACCGCTTCCGACACTTGGCCACCTTCGCCTCTCCCCTGCACAAGTGCGAAGGCGCGGCAAGTGTGCTCCCAACAGGGGAGTCAAAGAGGAAGAGAAGAAGAAGAAAATTGTGGCATTCAAGGCTTCATCCTCTAAGAGCAAGAGTAAGGGCAAAGCAAAGAAGGAGGAAAGTGATGATGAAGCTAGCACAAGCGGTGATGAGATAAATGATGAAGAAATGACTCTATTTGTCAAGAGGTTTGGCAAGTTCATGAAGAAGAAGGGCTATGGAGCAAGAAAAAGAAGAGATGCAACCAAGAGCCCAACTAGAAGGTGCTATCGATGCAAGAGCAAGGATCATTTCATTGCGGATTGTCCACATTCTAGTGATGATGAAGATGATCACAAGAAGAGCAAGAAGAAAGACAAGGAGAAGAAAGAAAAGAAGAAGGAAAAATAAAAAAGGTGGATCCTATGTTGTGACATGGGATAGTGATGATTCCTCAAGTGATGATGATGATTCTAGTGATGATGAGAGGAAGACCACCAAGAAGAAGGCTATGGCTAGTCTTGCTATTTCAAGCAAGCCTTCTATCTTCGATGCTCCATCGACATGCTTCATGGCTAAGGCCACTAAGGTATCATCTGATGAGAGGGAGAGTGAGAGTGATGATGATGAGGAGTAGTGAAAAGAGCACCTCATGAGCATGCTACAAGATGCTCACTCTTACATTAAGACTAAGAGGAAAGGAGTGCAAAGAATTGTGCAAGGGCAACAAGGCTCTTGGCAATCCTTTGATGAGCTCAAGTCTACTCATGAGAGGCTAGAGGAAGCCCATGAGAAGCTTGATCAAGCTCACACTAGGCTTAAGGAAGCCTACTCCTCCCTCCTTGATCAAAGTAAGATTGAGGATGTTGTGGAGACATGCAACATATGAGTAACTTATGATATACTTGATGAATCATTTTATGCTCCTATTATTGTTGCTCCCACCAATGCATCATCATCTAGCTCAACTAAAATGACTACTTCTACTACTTGTGATTCATCATTAGTGGTAGAAAATGAGAACCTTAAGAACAAGGTTAATGAGCTCACTCATGCTTTAGGCAATGCCTATGGTGGAGATGCCCGCTTGCTTAAGTGCTTCGGTAGTCAAAGGTTCCCACACAACAAGGAGGGACTTGGCTATACCCCCAAGAAGGGCAAGGCGGCCTTTGCTACTCACAAGACTTGTTTTGTGAAGAGCAATGGTCGGTTTTGTCAAACTGCAAGCAATCCAAGCACATAGAGCAATATTGTTTTAACAAGAACAAAAACAAGAACCATGCTCATGTTTCATCTATTCATTTTGATTCTTGTTATATTCTTACAAAGGGCACTAATGGTGTGAAGGCTAAGTACATTGGTGCACCCATGGTTGGCCCAAAGAAGAAGACAATTTGGGTGCCCAAGAGCTTTGTTACTAACCTTGGAGGACCCAAAAAGATTTGGGTACATAAAAAGAATTGATTTCTTTTGTAGGTAATCTATAAAGCCGAAGGAAGACATTGGGTGCTTGATAGTGGGTTCACTCAACACATGACCAGAGATGGAAGAATGTTCAAATCAATCAACACTAGTGGCAATGATCATGCAGATGCTATCACATTTGGTGACAACAAGAAAGTCAAGGTCAAAGGATTGGGCAAGATTGCAATATCCAATGACTTAAGCATCTCCAATATGCTATTAGTAGAATCTCTCAACTTCAATCTCTTGTCCGTGGCAAACTATGTGACTCGGGATTCAAATGTATATTTGGTGTTGATGATGTGGAGATTGTTAGTGTTGATGGAAGTGACTTGGTGTTCAAAGGATTTAAATATGAGAATCTCTACTTGGTGGACTTTGAGGCTAGTGAAGCTCAATTACAACATGCTTATTCAACAAATCAAGTATGGGTTGGCTATGGCATAGGCGCTTGGGACATGTTGGAATGAAGCAACTAAAGAGACTAGTGAAGCATGACATGGTGAGAGGGCAAAAAGATGTTCATTTTGAGAAGGACAAGTTATGTAGTGCATGCCAAATGGGAATACAAGATGGAAACACCCATCCTAACAAAGGAATGATGAGCACTACACATGCACTTGAGTTGTTGCACATGGACTTATTTGGACCAACAACATATGCAAGTATTGGGGGAAACAAGTATGGCTTTGTGATAGTGGATGACTATACAAGATACACATGAGTCTTCTTTCTTGTTGACAAGAGTGAAGTGTTTGGGATATTCAAAACCTTTGTCAAGAGAAGCCAAAATGAGTTTGATAGAAGAATCAAGAAAGTGAGAAATGGCAATGGAAGTGAGTTTAGAAACACAAGAGTTGATGAGCTATGTGATGAGTTGGAATCAAGCATCAATTCTCGACCAAGTACACTCCTCAATCAAATGGGATAGTTGAAAGGAAGAATAGGACACTCATTGATATGTCAAGATCCATGCTTAGTGGATACAATGTGAGTGATTCCTTTTGGGCCGAAGCAATCAACACGACATGCTATTATAGCAATCGACTCTATTATCACCCTCTATTGAAGAAGACACCATATGAGCTCCTCAATGATAGAAAGCCCAACATTGCTTATTTTCGGGTCTTTGGGTGCAAGTGCTACATATTGAAGAAATGCACAAGACTTGGCAAGTTTGAGAAGAATGTGATGAAGGGTTTCTACTTGGTTACTCCACTACAAGCAAAGCATATAGAGTGTGGAACAACACAACAAGAATAGTTGAAGAAGTCCATGATGTTGAGTTTGATGAAACTAATGGTTCCCATGAAGAACAAGATAATCTAGATGATGTGAGAGGAACACAATTGGTGGAAGCTATGAAGAACATGGACATTGGTGATATAAGGCCAAAGCAAGTGATTGACTGTTGACGGTAGATATGACATAAATTTACACCTTCAAAACACCATCAACAACCTCGGTTTGGAAGGAACATAAGCACATAATAAATATATTTTATCCAATAACAAGCTCCACATGTCCATGAAGTATTTGATCCAGACATACAGGAAATAGGGATAAATGGGTTAGTGAGACCCACCTAGTGGGGTCGCCTGACCCCCTATGTGGCTCACCAGCCTCCCAAACTAGCCATGATCCATGGGAAACACTCCAAAGTTGTTCTCCACCCTTGGATGGAGTGTGTGTTTTCTCTCAATGGCTCATATTCAGCTCACATGGATCCATGGGCCCACAAAGGAAGCAAACCGACCAACCCAAGGCCAAACCAAGCTCCACCACACTCTATGACAGGTGGGCCATGCTTCTAGAAGAAGGACGGAGTCCCCACCTGCCATAGGGGGGTCAGCCGACCCCTACATGGTGGCCTAGGGGCGTCCTCCCCCCTCCACCACCATTTGCATGCCGCCATGCAAAGAAGCAAATGTTGAATTAAAGAAGCACATGCTTAATTTTTCTCCACCATTGATCTGAAGGAGGTTACGATCCAAGGGCTCTCATCCATCATCACGCGGATCAATGACGTGGCGATGGAGTAGCCCCTACTCCACCCCTCTACTATAAATACCCCCTCACTCCCTATCATTCAAGACACACCAAGGAGAAACTACTCTCTAGTTGTAGTACTATCAGTCATAGGGAGAGAGTGAGGGCAGTGCAGAGGAAGTCCCGGGTCTGTCGGGAGTCTCCTCCAAGCTGCGCCTCAGCGGATGCGACCTTCTTTGTAAGTAAGCATTCGAGATTCTTTTATGGTATTTGATCCTTAGTTTAAGTAAAGTATTTACTTTTGTTGTTCATTGGTTCACCGCCCTTAACCCGATACTCTAGTCAATATCATCGAAATTCGGATTAGAGTAGTAAGATATAGTGTAGACATGGTGTCCAGATTATACGCTTACCTGTGTTTGGGGCTTGTTCAACAATTTGTTTGTGGTAGCTAGTAGGTGGTGACAGCCCTATCTAGCCTTTGATTCCACCACGTTTGGCCAAGTTATTAAAACGTAGGTCTTCTTGTGCTAGGTGGTTTTAGCACCCTTCTCATCCCTTTCTGTTGCTAAACGGCTTAGTGACCCGAAGTGAACAACCTTTGTATCTACCTTACCTATCTAGTTTCATAACCATAGAGATCCTCTCTCCCAATCTATCTTATACCCTTGTGTCATCATAGGATGAGCTTAGTTCTTTGTTAAGACCACTTCACGTTCCCTGTGGAAAATACGATACCTGGAATACTCTTGGTGAAGGCTACCTTGACAACCGTACGCTTGCGGTTTACCCGTTCACCACTTTAGGTGTCAACAAGCTTTCTGGCGCCGTTGTCGGAGAACGGTAGTTGTTCTTAATATAGAATCGAGTCGCCAATTTATCTTTTCCATTTACCTTTACATCATGGATCAAACACCTCTCTTTTCAATATGGTGCTCCAAAGGGCGATAGTTTAAAGCCACCTAAATCATCCCAAGCCATCTTGGCTGTTTGCTATGAGCTTCGCCCTGGTTTCATAACGATGGTTCAGGCAAATCCCTTTTCTGGGAGCGAAGATGATAGTCCATATACTCATCTACGTGAATTTGAGCAATTGTGCTCATTTCTTCATATTCAAGGCATGACACAAGATACCCTGAAATGGAAGCTATTCCCATTTTCTCTGACGGGGATAGCTAAACATTGGTATGCTCGTCATGTAGAGAGTGTGCAAGGAGAATGGGAAACCCTTCAAACCAAATTAGTGTAGCCTTTTCCCCATTTCTCGTGTTGTCCATCTTCGAACGGAGGTCCTAACCTTTAAGCAAAAAGAGAAGGAGCCTCTAGGTGCATCATGGGTCCATTTTACAAATCTTGTCTCTTCAGGCCCTGACCTTGCTATACCTGACCCAATGCTTTTACAACATTTTATATGGGTCTTAGCAAGGACTCTACACAATTCCCAAATATAGCCTCTAGAGGAGCTTTCCTTCATCTGTCTGTGAGTGAAGTGAGGTCCATTCTTGATAAAATCCTTGAAAAACACTCCTTACACCGACATTCATGAGGAGCTCCAAGAGGAAGAAAGGAAAACATCTCCCAAGCAAGAAGAAGAGGTCCAAATAGCTAAATCACAACAACTCCAATTCCATGATTTAGCTATCGCCCCTAAACCATAAACACCACAAAACCTAACTCTTCCAAAGAAAGAGAAATTCAACCTTTGGAATTCCCTTTTGAAATCGAGGATAATCTTTTCTCTGATTCTGATTATGGAAATACCTCGAATTTCCCCGTGCAAAAGAGATCTTCTGCATCATCTACTCCAACCTTCATTCTCCAAGCTATCTCAAGGATACGATCAAAGAGCTAACATCCATCATGAGCAAGGAGTGGCTTAAGGAGGCTGAAACTTCATCCGAAGTAATTCGAATCATTTCTCCCTCCACAACCATTCGTTGTTTCATGAAAGATGATGCATTAGACTCTTTTTACAATCCCACCGTCGGAGTGAGCATCATGTCCGATTCTCTAGCATATGCCCTCTTGTGCTGGTGATGAACCTCTGACTCCGACTAACAAACTACTCAAAATTCCATCAAGATAAGTCATAAAGTGTCATGGGATTGCACGCATGGTCCCAATCACAATCAATGAAATCACAATTCTCTTAAACTTCTATATCTTCAAGATTTCTGATTTTGATCTTTTGATTGGGCATCCCCTTGAAAAGCTCCTACAAGAAGGTCAACATTCGGGGAGCCTTCATGTCAACCTCAGAAAAGTGTGAACCTTTCTGTTCCCTTAACACGATCTGCAATTGCAAAAGCAGAGTCGAACCCCGAGCGTATTCCAATGGAGGAAGTGATGACAACCTCTCTTCTAGAATCTTTTGAACCAAATCTTGAAGATGATGTTCAACATTTCGTCCAAGAAGAAGGACAACTTGGATGAACCCATAGATTTTGAAAAAGTCTGAACCACCATCGAAACCTCCCATTGAACTCAAACCCCTCCACCTCAGGTCTCAAGTATGTGTTCCTCAATGGTGATCGAGAATCTCCCGTAATCATTAATGATAAACTTTCTACGGAGGAGAACTTTAAATCTCTCACTGTTTTTAGAGAAATATCGATCCGTATTAGGCTACTCTCTTCAAGATCTCAAAGGGATTAGTCCAAATCTTTGTACGCATCGCATCCCTATCGATCATGAATCCACACCTTCTAGGGAGCCTCAAAGAAGGTTGAACAATGCGATGAGAGAAGTTGTGAAGAAAGAAGTCTTAAAACTCTTACACTTGGGCATAATCTACCCTGTTCCAAATAGGAGTGGGTTAGCCCAGTGCAAGTTGTGCCTAAGAAGGGAGGCATGACGGTTGTTCAAAATGACAAATGAGTTGATCCTCAACGGAATCATTAGGGTCGGAGGATTGCATAGATTACTGAAGGCTTAACAAGGTACAAAAGAAGATCACGTTTCGTTGCCTTCATTGATGAATGTTGGAAGACGTAAGCAAAACACTCTTTCTGTTGTTTCTGATGTTATCGGTTATCATCAAATCCCCATCCATCCGACGGACCAAAGTAAGACCGCTTTACACTGCCCTTACGAGGACATATGCATATCGTCGTATGTCTTTTTGGGTTATGCAATGCTCACACAAATATGGAGGTTATTCAGGATGTTTTCTCTGTCTATGGAAAAACCTTTTGATGATTGTCTCCACAATTTGGACCAGGTCTTACAAAGCATGCGAGGAAAAGGCCCTAGTCCTAAATTGGGAAAATGCCATTCATGTCGGGAGACGGCAAGTGCCGGACTAGAGTGTCCGAGCGTGGGATCGAGGTGGATAGGGCAAGATGAAGTCTAGAAAAACTTCCACCTCCCACAAATGGTCAAGGTTTAGAAGTTTTCCTCTGGGCCATGCCCGATTTTTAGAGGCGCTTTATAAAAGACTTCTCCTCAAATTGCTCGTCCTTTAACAAAACTGCTTGCTAAAGATGCACCCTGTTGAATTTTAGATGATGAGTGCTTAAATGCTTTTACATTCTTAGAAAGCACTTGTCTCTGCGCGCAATCATCCACCCCCCTTGATGATGCTTCCTTTGAATAATTTGTGATGGCACGTGATTATGATGGTTGGTGCCGTTCTTTCAACAAAAATAAAAAGCATCATGCAATTTCTATGCTAGCAAAACGTTGGTTGGACTCAAGCTTAATTTATGCGAACAACTGAAAAGGAGCTCCTAGCTGTGTGTTTTTGCTATTGCTAACGTTTAGATCTTACTTAGTTGGAGCAAAAGTATTGTTTATACCGATCATGACTGTTTGAAAATACTTGCTCATAAGAAAGATCTAAACACGTTTAATAAGATTGGATCTGCTACTATCGTGCTATAAGAATTTGATGGAAAAAAAAGATAAAAAAGGAGTGAAAAATTTTTGTTGCCGGATCACTTGTCCTAGAGCAATGCAGAGACCACAGGATCTGCCATCAATGACTACCTCAGGGGGGGGGGGGGGACGACACACTTCCAAAGATAACAGACTCCAAACCCTGCGTATGCGAATATTGTGAAATTGTTTATGGTTTGAGGACACTGTCCCACCAGGTGCAAAAAAATAACTCCATAACAAGAGAGTCGGGTCACATCTTGGGATGAGCACAACCTTTATATAGTACTGCATGAATGGTCTTTGAGAAAAATGTGTACCCTAAAGCAGAATCAATCAATCATTGTGAGATGTCTGCTGCCAACCATATAAGGGCATATGGGGCATTTAGAACCCATGCAAAGATTCGACAAGTGGCTCTTTTTGGCCAACCAATGTATGAAGATACAAAACTTCATCAAGAGATGCGTGAGGTGCCAAAAGCATGGGAACTCAATGCCCGAGATGCATGCCGCTGACAACAACCCTTCAAGTTGAGCTTCTTTTTGATGCATGGGGATTGACTACATGGGAACCTTTTCCCAAGTCTCCTGGTTACGATCCATCCCTAGGTGGCGTGGACTATGTGTCCAAATTGGTTGAAATCAATGCCGTGCAAAGCAGCAGATGCCAGAGCTCAGAGGTGTTTGAAGACACCATATTTTCCTGATTCGGAACCCAGGTTGGTGATAAGTGATGGGGGTCTCTCGCTTCATTGATGGAGTTTTTCCGACGGTTTCCTAGAAGACAAGTTCTCCAAAACCAAAAAAAAAAAGTTTAATGTTGGCAACCCCATACCATCCCTACCACGTGGACAAGCAGAAACATCACAAACAAACAGATCAAGAACATCCTGGAAAAGACAGTAAAATGAGAATGGGAAAGGAGGAGGCACAAGCCTACCTGATGCACTTTGGGCATATAGGACAACATTCAAGCACCCATTTGCATGTCACCCTACCAGATCATATATGGGAAGACTTGTCACTCCCAGTTGAGTTTGGAATTTCGTTCACATGTGCCATAAAAAATGGAATATGGACCTACAAGCTGCTGGGAGGCATAGAAAACAAATGCAAATTCAAGGTTAGAAAGAATGGAGGGAGAAAGCAGTACACAATGCCAAAATCTCATGATCAAACAGAGATGTCCAAATGACAAGAGAAGAAGAAAAAAAGGAGTTCAAGCAAGGAGACATCGTTACTTATGTCACTCAAGAGTTAGGCTATTTGGACATGGAAGCTTCAAAGCAAGTGGGGAGGGCCATTTTCAAGTCATCGCATCTTCATCTCAGGAGCTATCACCTTCAAAATGATAAGGTACATCTTTAGGTTAATGGTCAATGTTTAAGTTTTCTTGAACACCTGACCAACTAGATGAGGAAATAGTCATGATGAATTAAACTATTCCATGACCCAACTTAAAAAACATTTCATCATGTTTGTTTCTTGTCAACATCCTAACCTTTCTCTTTAAACTTATTACTTTCCCCTCCATGTTTGTTCTATGTCATTGTCTAAATCTGAATTAATTTTGACTCTCTGTGTTTCCCAGCCAAAGAGTCCTTGTATTTTCACCATCACCTTTGTTGTCATGGAATCAAAAGCTAGGTTACAGCTTCGATGAAGTTGTGGGGGTCTGTGACCCCAAGTTGCACAAATGCACTAGAGAACACAAAGTTCTTGATTATTCATGGAAGGGATGCAACCCACAAAGATAGATAGGCATTGGCCTCCGTGTGGGGTCCCGGGGCCAGACCAACCATAGAGTCGGGTGGCCCTTGCCACCTCCAATGCCCCCTCCTCTGCTCTAGGACCTTAGTTTTGATCCTTCCCTCTCATCTTTCGATACATGTGCATACTTTAGCATGCTTCCATGGAACTAAAAATGAACCAAATGCACACTTAGTTTAAAATTTTGAAAGTGACCATGATTATGACAATTGGATAGAATTTTGCATAAAGTTTGTTCCATACACATTCTTATGCCTTGTGGGGAATATCTGATAGGAAACTCATTTTACTAAGTTTGTTTGAAGTGTGATATAGTCTGGCTTAGAAATCCACCTTTCTATTCAAAGTACTTGGAGATTTTGCTTTTTGAAATAAAAGTGGTCATAAAACCATAGTGTCACATAGTCCTCAGTGGGTGAGAAATTCCTACCAAAACCATATGCTATGATCTTACTGTTTACAACCTTCTATATAATGCTACCCTGCTATTGTGTTGAGTTTTTTGTCAAACCTTGTGACCCTGCCTGAGAAAATTTAGCATGCTGCTCCCAAGATCAAGATCACGTACACGCCACTCTCATACATGCTACTCTACCACTAAAAGGACAAAAAACATGCCTTTTATTTCCACCAAATATAATGCTGCTCCATGTTTTAAAAGTGTGAGCTCTCTCTAAATAGGTTGTAGAAGAGACATGAGCACTGCAAAAGTATGAAAAAGAAAAAAATATGAACACCTGGAGTCCGAGTTTAAAAAAAAGAAAAAAATGTGCAGGCACATGAAGGCTCATGCTTGTAAAAAAAGAGAGAGAAAAAAAGGATAGTCCATTTTCTCAAAATAATAGTCCTAGAGAGATGACATACTTTCCAAGGCGTAATATTTAATCATGTTCCACACACTGCACATCTTGATCTAAGAGTATGACATTTTTCTCCTTGGAATCCTTGTTTTTGACTTTACAATACCTGCAATGGAAGTATTGCTATCATGGTTTATTCCCTACCTGAGCTCCAAATAATCTTTTTGAGTATAGGAATGAAACAAACGAATGCAATTCTTGCAATGCCTTGGTAAGGAATCAATACACCTTTGAGCGTTCCTGAGAGTAAACCATTTTGAGGAGTCTAAGTGACCTATGCTTTTTATTGTAAAAAAAAACATCGAGTTACTAAGATGTTGAAAACGGTACGATGACTTGCTTGCAAAGAATTTTCCACTTTTCAACTACTCAGAATATATGTTAGCTAACCCCACATATCCCCTTTGCTTAAGGAATGTTTTGGAATGACTTTTCCTAGTTGAAGAGGCTTAAGCTGTTATGCCATGTCTTCCTTTAATCCTAAATCTTTAACTCGAGGACGACAAAGAGCTATGTGTTGGTGGGGTCTTGTTGAACGGTAGATATGACACAACTGTACAAACCTCCAAACCACCGTCAACAAGCCTCGGTTTGGAAGTACACCATAGGCCCATAATAAATAATATTTATCCAAATAACAAGCTCACTCCCATGAAGTATTTGATCCAGACATACAAGAAATAGGGATAATGGGGTTAGTGGGACCCCACCTAATGGGGTTGCCTGAACCCCTATGTGCTCACTAGCCTCCCAAACTAGCCATTATCCTGGGAAACACGCCAAAGTTGTTCTCCACACCCTTGGTGGAGTGTGTTTTTTCTCTCAGTGGCTCATAATTTCAGCTCACAGCACATGGTTCCATGGGCCCACAAAGAAGAATCGACCACCCAGGCCAACCAAGCTCCACCACACTCTATGACAGTGGGCCATGCTTTTAGAAGAAGACGGAGTCCCCACCTGCCATAGGGGGGTCCGGTCGACCCCACATGGTGGCCTAGGGGCGCCATCCCCCCTCTACCACCATTTGCATGTCGCCATGCAAAGAGCACATGTTGAATTACAGAAGCACATGTTTATTTTTCCCACCATTGATCTGAAAGGTTACATCCAGGCTCTCATCCATCATCACGCGGATCTTGACATGGCGTAGGAGTACTCCTACTCCACCTCTCTACTATAAAACCCCCCTCACTCCTCTCATTCAGGACACACCAAGGAGAAACCTCTCTAGTTTGTAGTACTATCTGTCATAGGGGAGAATGAGGGAGTGCAAGGAAGTCCCGGTCTGTTTTGGGAGTTTCTCCTCCAAGCTGCGCCTCAGCGATGCGCCGTTCTTTGTGCATGTAAGCATTCAAGATTCGTTTATGGTATTTTATCCTTAGTTTAATGTAAGTATTTACTTTTGTTGTTCATTGCTTCACCGCCTTACCCGATACTCTAGTCAATATCATCGAATTCAGATAGAGTATAAGATATAGTTTAGACCATGGGGTCTAGATTATACGCTTACCTTGTCTGGGCTTGTTCAACAGTTGTTTGTGGTATGCTAAGTAGTGGTGATGCCCTATCTAGCCTTTGATTCCACCACGTTGGCCAAGTTATTAAACTTGTCTTCTTGTGCTAGGTGTTTTAGCACCCTTCTCAACCCTTTCTGTTGCTAAACGGCTTAGTGACCCGAAGTGACCAACCTTTGTATCTACCTTACCTATCTAGTTTCATAACCATAGAGATCCTCTCTACCCAATCTATCTTATACCCTTGTGTCCTCATAGGACGAGGCTTAGTTCTTTGTTAAGACCACTGCACGTTCCCTGTGGAAACTACGATCCTGAATACTCCTAGTGAAGGCTACCTTGGACAACCGTATGCTTGCGTTACCGTTCGCCACTTTTAGGTGTCACATTGACATTGAATGTGCCAAAGATCACAAGTGCTTCTTCTCCCAACCATGCATGGCATGATGTTGCAAGTTCTACTAGTGGTTCTCAAGAGCAACAAGATGCTAAGTATCTTCTCAAGTGGCCTCATCCAAGTGCACGTGTCAAGTGGCAAGTGTCCACCGCAACAGTGCTCCAACCAACACATATGGCAAGGATCATCCTTGGATCAATTGGTTGGTGACATAAGAAGAGGTTGTGCCACAAGATCAAGATTGACTTCATTTTTGTGAACCCTTATTCATTTGTATCATCTATTGAGTCCAACCGAGATTGATGAGCTTTGCTGATGTTGATTGGGTAAAATGCATGCAATGAAGAATTGAACAACTTTACCTGCAATAATGTTTTGAGATGTAGGGAAAGACCTAAGAACCAATTTATTAGAACAAGATGGGTCCTTCCGAAACAAGCAAAGATTAAAATGACTTTGTTGTAAGGACAAACAGATGGTTGCACAAGGTACACCTCATTGGCAAGGCCATTGACTTTGATAAACCTTCTGCACCAGTTGCTAGAATTGGAAGCCATTAGAATTCGCTACTTACATCGCTTGTTCTCACAACATCCAGCTCTATCAAATGGATGTAAATCGTGCTTTGCTCAATGGATTCATCAATGAGCAAGTGTATTTGAGCACCTCCTGGATTTGAAGATGTGAAAAGCCCAACCATGTGGTAGCAAAGCTCAAGAAGGCATTATATGGGTTTTTGAAGCAAGCACCAATAACTTGGTATAAAGATGAGGGAGTTCTTGCTATCAAAGGGTTCAAGATGGGAAGGTTTTGGACACCCTCTCTCACCAAGAAGATCTTGAAGGACTTGTTTGTGTTGCAAATCTATGTGGATGACATCATATTTTGGATCAACCAACCAAGACGTTTGTGAAGAGTTTGGAAGAGATGATGACTAAGGAGTTTTGAGATGTCTAATTTTCGAGAGCTTAGTTACGTTTCTTGGACTACAAATCAAGGCAAATAAAGTAAAACACATTTGTTATCAAGCAAGTACATCAAGGACATGCTCAAGAAGTTTGAGTTCGATGAAGCTAAAGCAATAACCACGTCCATGGGCACAAATGGAACATGTGGAATAGTGACGCCTAGTAGTTACATGGTGGAATCAAAAGTTTATCGGCGTCAATGATTGGAGTTCACCTATGTGAACCTCATCAAGGCCGGGATGTCTGTTTAGTGTGGTGCATGTGGGCAAGGTTTCCACGCTTCACAAGAGAAAGTCCTTGAAGGCAACAAAAAGAATATTGAGATATTTGAAGCAACACTCTAAATGTGGCTATGGTATTCCCAGGATCTCAATTTGAATTGATTGGATACTCGGATTCCGATTATGGCGGGATGCAAGGTGGAATAGGAAGAGCACATCAGGCCCTTGTCAATTGCTGGAAGATCACTTTGTCTCTTGGTCATCAGAAGCAAGTGGTGCACTCTGTATCCGCCAAATAGCCAATACATATCCGCAGGTAGTTTGTTTGTGCACAATTGCTAGGATGAAAGCAACATTGCAAGATTATGGTCAAGTTGGGACACGTCCCATTGCTATGTGAATAATGAGAGCGCCGTCAAAATAGTCACCAACCCATTTTAAACATTTAAGAACCAAGCCCCTTGACTAGCATCACTTCATTAGAGTCATCAAGCAAGAAAGATATTCTATTGAACAATGTGGGCATCAAGATCAACTTTTTGGCGATATCTTCACAACCACTAGATGAGAGAAGTGTTTTTCAAGCTAAGGAATGAATTGAATATCCTGACTTCTCCAACATGAGTTTGGATGCACCCTCCTTAAGACATTTCTCTTCCGTCCAAAAGCAATGGCGAAATTGTTTTGGCATGTGCTTCATTCTTATTAGGTGGTTTGTGTTCTAGTTCATATAGCCAGCACTTGCTTTTAGGCTCATTCATGATACATCAAATGGATTTGTAGTATATATGGTACCCACTATTGCTTCTAATGTTTGGACCTGATCAGTGGTAGCATTAGCTTTTTTATGAGCTTTGTAATGCTAAAGCGTTTGATCTAGAAGTGGAGCAATAGTGGTTTTAACCAACGTGAGTAAATAACCATTGTAAGATGTGTGAAAAGCTTACACTAGAGCAAACCGTGTTAAATACTCATGAGGCTAGATTAAGGCCAAAACTTGCTTAGTTTGATCTCCTCTTTGAATCTTCATATAAAAGTGTCTCCCTCCTTAACTTTTGCCTCACCTTTTATGCTAATTGTTGACAAAGGGAATAAAATGCTACAGAGATATGATAGTGAAAGGGGGAGAACAATGAAAGGGAGAGAACAATGTAGAACAAAGATAAAAAGAGATATGCTGAGTAGTTTTCAAGTGGGTTGTTTTCATGTGGATTGGAGCTTGAAACATTAAAACTTGGGCATACATATAGGGGGAGCAAGCTCATAAACATGTATGTTGCATTTAAAATGTGCATATTCATATGTTTCATATGTTTGATTGCATTACATAAGACATTATTTTGATGTCCATGCTTATGTGGTGAATGCTAGTGTTAGAACATGATTGAGGATATGACTTACTAACATGTATAGGATTGCAACAAGACATACTTATGTTCTAGCGGTTCAAGAGCCTTATTATAAATTTTGATCTCACGGGGTTCTTGAGTTTTGATGTATGTCTAGTGACAAATGATGCTAAGGATGGTATAACATGTGCACTCCGACTGATATCACGCTTCAAAGGTCCATTCTTATGCCTTAGCATCATCATTGATAGTGTTGCTCACACACATTTCATATCCATACATATGTGCAAAATTTAGAACCAAACTCTATAGGACATATGTAGGGGGAGCTAATATTATCAATGTGGTTAATCAAATTTAAATCACATATCTTTGTATAGGTTGTCATCAATTACCCAAAAGGGGGAGATTAAAAGCCCTTGTTTGGTTTTGGTTAATTGTTGAAACCTATTTGGTCTAATCCCATTGTTAAGCATGTGTGTAGCTAATGAGAAAGGATTTTGACCAAGCCAAGTAGTGGAGCTAGCAAAGTGGCAACCATGGAGGATGGTGATGGCCACAAGCACTCAAGTGATCAAGTGCTCTACCATTGGTGAAATGAAGAAGAGAAGAGATGGAGCAAAGAGGACCGAAGGCAAAGGTACAACCTATAGGATCTTTGTTTTGGTGATCAAGACACTTAGTGTGATCACATTTAGGATACACAGCCGAACTATTAAGAGGAGATAATTCATGGCTTATGCGGTGTTCAAGTGCCACTAGGAGTTCTCTAACATATTGATGCTATAGACCTAGTGAGTGACAAACAAAACCCTTGGAAAATGCTTTGCAAAATGCTAACACACGTGCACAAGTGGTGAAACACTTTGGTGTTGGCGCATGGAAGCAAGGGTAGAAGTTAGGGGCATCAGACGCTGCAGGCGGCAACATCAAACGCTGGCCGATGTGTCCGATGGCAAACCCTAGCTTATAACAGTTGTTGAGGGAGCATTGGACGCTGAGAAATCACTGTTGCTGATATGACCATGCCTGCGACGGCAACCTCACCAACTTCTTCGACCACATCGCCGACCTCAATGGCTTCCCCGGCTACATCTCCGACCTCCTCACCGAGCTCGATGACCTCTCCGACCAGCTCTCCAACTACATCTCCGACCACTATGCCAATCAAGAAACCCATGGGACCAATCACTCGTAGCCGAGCCAAGAAGATACAACAAGAGGTGCATGCGCTACTTTGTGAATTTCAGTTAAACACTAATGGATGCTTTATGCTGCCTAAGTCTTGTTTGTTGACATTTCTTAGGTTCACCAAAGAAGAAGAGCAGAATACACCAAGGGCGAAACAAAGAGAAGAACCAAGCTCGAGCAAGACCGACACGATAGAACCATCAGAAAGAATCGATCATAACTTTTGACTCCCAAAGGCTATAAAGGCTCATGAGGATAATTTGGAAAGCTTAGAAAGTCTACTTTCGAATGCCACTAGCCCCGACCAGTTTGAATATTCCAGTAAGGCATCCGACCAGTTTTGGTACTGACTGGTCTGGGAGTCAGTAGTGTGCCTGATGTCCATGTTCCCGTGCAAAACTGTATGAATGTACAAGGTTTCATGAAGCAAGGGGCACATGGTGTGAAATCTTATTGAGTTAGCTTTCAAACGCATCCAGTCGCGCATCGTTTGGAGTTTCCTAGATGGAGTTATTGCAGAAACACTAAAGACTGCGTAGAAGTCAAACAGCCACGCAGAATCAGCTCTAAAGTTCATGCCGAGGAGACCCTTTCACACTAGCGATGTTTTTACATTATTTTCGTGTTTTCACTTATCCAGGAGGCTAGTTTCAATTATAAATACCTCCTATGTGTAAGCTATCAACAACTTTTTGATGAATTAAGATAATCCCAGTGGTATTGCAGCCGAGCTGCCGAGTGCTTACTCAACCCTCGTTCTTCCTTGTTCTTCTTGGACTTGTGGAGAGATTTCTCTGGGATCCACTGATTCGTGCTCTACGGGTTCCAGTACAGCTGCCCCTTCTTATGTGGATTAGCTCTGGTTGTGGTTCTGCGGTTGTTTGGAGAACGAGTCGAAGTCTTCACGGTTTTGGTGTCTCTCTCCCCGTCGCTTGGTCGCATCCGACCTTGGTCAGGTATAAAGCTAGTTACCCGCTGATCTTCAGCATGTTATCCTTTATATTCCGCTGTCTCCATTGCAAATTTCCTAGTTCAAGACCTACTGTCATGAAGATCGGACATCCTTGTACCGATATCCAATCGCCCTACTACTTTATGTCTCAAGTTTTTGCTTCTTGTTCTTCGTGGCCGTCTACTTCATTGTGATAGCGAGCACAAGGTCTTAGGGGCGGTCAGGCCGACCTCGGACAGCCCATCGCCGCCGTTCTCCCTGACGGGGTCCCTCCCGGGAGCGTGGGGTGTCGGGTTCCAAGAGCTCTCGCCAGCGTGTCTTGGGTATCGCGCTCCCGACGAGACCTCTCTTGCGACGTGTCACGGAGGCTCGCCGATTCGTTATTTCTCTAGGTAAAATTCTTCTACCTTGATCTTTTTTATAGAAAATTAGCATCTACTTGTAGCGCTATTTGCTAACATTTAAATTAAAAATTGTTTAATCATTTAGAATCGTGTTTAATATTTATGCAGTTATGAAAAGATACTCTTGTACTCTTTTATGTCTATATTTAATTATTGATATGACTTTTAAACTATTTATATTATATTATTTTTAATAGATCATTTCAACTTAATTCATGAATTTAAAGACTTATAGTGTTATTTAATGCATATATACAGTTTCACGCTGTTAACTTTATAAATATTATCAAATGCTAAATAGATTTACTCTTTAGTCCCAAAATTTTAAGTCATTTTAAGAATTTTAGAGATTCTACGTTTTTTAAGTTTGACCACATTTAAGTTTTCTGATTCAATTGGTCATTGGTGTGTGAATGGCATGTAATTGAAAATTTGAAGTGTATATTCGCTGATTCAGGGGGCCCTGCGAACGGGGGTGGAGTCGCGATCCTCAGGGGGCGCTGCGCACGGGGGTGAGGGCGACCGCCGTCGCTGCCCTGATTTCCACGTCGATCGATCAATCAGACAAGCCATCCTCGCGGCGAAAGGTACGAGATCACTATGGGCTGCACATATATAGTTCAATTATGTACCTATATACGCTGGCTAAATTGGTGATCATCGTTCATCTTCATCACGCAGATGTCAGGCGATGATAGGAGTTGGATGCGCTTGCCTCGTTCTTCAACCGAGTGGCAGAAAAAATTCATGCAGTTTTTGGACAGGACATATAGTGGCACTTCGAGGGGTAGAACTACAGCATGTTCGTGCCGTAAATGTCTATGCATGTCACACAGAACACGGGCTGTGCTTCAGATTCATGTCCTTTCAACAGGGTTTGCTGAAAGTTTTATAATGGAAGGGAAGGTTCAACTGATGTGGTATTTCACAATGAAGATGCAGGACCTAGTGATGTACAAGTACACAATGACGACCCATCAGCAGCAGATGTACAAGTACAAAATGATGATGAAGGTGCACCACATGATTCTGGAGTAGACAATGAAGAAGGCGGCACACCGAGTGAAGATGATGAGGCCAGTAATTTGATTAAATCCCTAATCAATGTGAAATACGAGGAGAGATTGGTGATGAAGACGAGCCAAACGAGCAAGCCAAGGTCTTCTTCAAGTTACTACAGGAGGCAAAAAAGGAATTATATCCAGGTTGCGAAGATGGTACAAAGATATCTTTTATTGTGGAACTTTTCCAGGTTAAGTGCATGTATGGGATAAGTAACAAAGCATTGGTGGGGGTACTCTTTTTGATCTCAAAGTTTCTCCCTAAAGGTCATTGTGTCCCAAACACAATGGAGAAAGTGCAAAGGGTGGTTCGTGATCTAGGCTTGGACTATATCAAGATAGATGCATGTGAGAATCATTGTGTCTTATTTTAGAAGGAATACGAGAAGCTGGATATATGCCCCAAATGTAAAGCGTCTAGGTGGAAAACAAATGACCGTGGTGATGGCCATGTAGACGATGGTCATGATAAGAAATGTCGCCGTGTCCCAGTCAAAATCCTTCGGTACTTCCCTCTCACACCGAGGCTACGCAGATTGTACATGTCAGAGAGCACGTCATCAGAAATGCGTTGGCATGAGGAAGGAAGAATAGATGATGGCAAACTACGTCATCCTGCTGACTCGAGGGCATGGAAGCACGTGGACAATACGTTTCCACGATTTAAAGAAGCTCGTAACGTTCGACTGGGTCTTGCTTCTGATGGATTCAACCCATTTGGTATGCAAAATGTTACTTACAGTTGTTGGCCTGTTATCCTAATACCTTACAATTTACCTCCTTGGTTATATGAGAAACAATCTTATGGGATGATGTTGATACCTGGCAAGAAAACTCCTGGAATGAATATTGATGTTTACTTGAGGCCCCTCATTGATGAGTTGAAGGAGCTGTGGAATACTGGTGTTAATTGTAGGGATGTAAAGGCAAAGGAAAACTTTACACTACGTGCTATGCTACTTTGGACAATCAATGACTTTCGTGCATATGCGATGCTTTCTGGTTGGAGCACAAAAGGAAAATTTGCATGTCCTTACTGTCACAAGGATATAGATTATTTGTGGTTGAAACATGGGAAGAAGTTCTGCTACATGGGACATCGTCGGTTTTTGCCCTTAGACCATCCATGGCGCATGAACAAGATGAGCTTCAACAATGAGGAGGAAACCAGGGAGGCTCCAGTTCCACTATCTCGTCAAGATGTATTAGACCAATATGCAACTTTTCATCAAAGGATTTGGAAAGGACATATCAAAAAAAGAGGAAGCGTGATGAAGACACAAGATGGCACAATTGGAGGAAGAAGAGTATTTTTTTGAGCTCCCCTACTGGTCTTCTTTGCTCATAAGGCATAATTTGGACGTGATGCATATTGAGAAAAACATATGCGAGAGCATATTAGAGGGACTTTGCTTGAAATTGGAGGAAATGTAAGGACAGCGAAAATGCCCGCCTTGACATGGAACAGCTTGGGATCAGGCAAGATCAACATCCTGTGATTGATGATGACACGTACACCTTGCCAGCAGCGTTGTACTCTCTAAACAAGGATGACAAGAGGATTTTATGCCAATTTCTTCAAGGAGTGAAGATGCTGATGGGTTCTGCTCCAATTTAAAGAGATGTGTTGACGATAAAACATGTAAGGTGTCTGGACTCAAAACTCATGACTACCATATTATTCTACAAAAACTATTGCCCTTAGTCATTAGAAGGATTTTGCCAGAAGATGTTGCCAGGCCATTGATTGAGCTCAGTAGGTTCTTCAGTGCACTTTGTTCAAATGAGTTGGTGCCAGCAGATCTTGACAAACTAGACAGTTCAATTAAAGAGACTCTTTGTCAGCTTGAGATGGTTTTCCCGCCTGCATTTTTTGACAATGATTCATTTGCCGGTCCATCTAGTTGAAGAGGCTAAACTAGGAGGGCCCGTGTGTTACAGATGGATGTATCCAGTAGAGAGGTATCTACGTACTGTTAAAGGATATGTTAGGAACAAGGCACAACCAGAAGGATCAATAGCCGAGGCATACATAGCTGAGGAGTGTCTTACATTTTGCTCTCGATTCTTCGACGTCGACACCAAGCTGAGTCGAGCTGATCATCATGAAAATATAGTTGTGAATGAGCCTCCAAGTGGTCTAAGCATATTTTGTGAAATTGATTACAAGAGGAGAGGAAATAAGCTTAAGAATTTGGAGAAAGTTGAACTTCATAAGATGAGGCACTACATAATTACTAATTGTGATGAGCCGAAATGGGTAGAGTAAGTCGCAGTTTTTACCACTAAATTTATCTTTTATCTGCTTGTTTGTGGCATCAACTAATAATTTGGTGCACTTTGATGTAGGGAGCATAAGACACAACTAACAAGGGATAGTTCAATTAACATTAAAAAATGACACAAGGAGCATTTTGTAAGATGGTTTGAAATCGAGGTATGTAGTATTATTTTATATTTTTAAATTCCACTTTATGGTCAGACCGACGTAGTAATTAGCCGGTAGATGTCTAACTTGATTTTTAAATTGTAGATAGCAAAACTATATGAGAAAGGGGAAACAAGTAAACTGATGCATGCCCTTTCTCAAGGACCTGACCCTCGAGCTCGTGTGTTGAATAGAGTGCACATCAATAATTGGCTATTTCGGACAGCTGCCATAGAGAAAAGCCTCGTGACACAAAATTCTGGTGTCCTTGTGAAGGGTGATGATAGTACAGGCAACATGACCTGGTATGGAGTCATTAGAAATATAATCTCACTAGAATTCCCACCAGAAAAAGAAGTTATATTGTTTCAGTGTGATTGGTATGATGTGCCGGCTATCAGTACCAGCAGAAGCAGAGGGTACACTAGGGATAAATTTGGTATTATCGACATTGCTACTTCCATGTTCAGATATTCAGATGAACCTTACATTCTTGCTTCAAACGCTGACCGGTGTTTTATGTCCCTATCGTGAACAAGCTGGGATGGTCTACTGTTGTTTTGGTGAGACCAAGAAATTTGTTTTCCATGCCAGACACAGGAAATGACGCCGATGCACTTGATGTGGGAATCCAAGAAATGAATGAATCAGGCCAAGGTCAAGAATTCTTAAACTGGTCAAGACAAGATAGGGCAGGCACAACTGGTTCTGCCGCCATTATTAATCAAGTGTGTAGCGAAGCAATTCCCGAACCTGTTGATGACTATATTGGTGATGATGATTATGACGACGATGACACCTACATTGATGATGGGGTTATTGCACCAGTCATGGAAGAAAATATAGAAGATGATTTCTTTGCTTGAAGACATTTTTTTGTTGCACTGTTTGGTGTGAAGGGTCACTTGTCCTTCATACGCATATGTCGCACTTTATTTTTTTTCTTTTGAACTGATGACATGGTTAAGTTTGAACCGTTGCATGGAACCTTAATGTTCGTTATGCTAATGAATACCTCTTGAGATAAATGTTTAAAGTATTTGAAATAAAGAGGTAAGTGGAAAGTTTTGAAATAAAAATCACGATTGCCCAAGAGTAATCACCGGTCGGCAAATGTTTGGACAAGGAAAGGTTCATTAGCGTGGTCACCATGTGACCGATGGTGCACGGTCAGGCATTTACTATCGCTAACAAAGTGACCAACCACCCCGGTACAACTTCAAGTACTAATTAACATCCACGTGTACTTAACATCAAGTACTTAACAACAACTACTACTTAACAGAAAGTTTCAGACACCAGGCATAAGGACGGAGATGCCGAGATGGGTCCAGGGTTGGGGCGTTTTATAACTCATAAGGTCTTCAATCATATCAAATAAATTAAAACTGTGTTACAACAAACACACCCACATAGCGTAGTGGTGGAGAAGGTTTTATCTGAACCAGAGCTCCATGGTTCGAATCCTGTGGGGAGCACTTTTTAATTCTAATATGTGTCCCCAATTCTTTTCTTTCCATACTCTTTTTAAGTTTTAAATTCGTTGCAATTATCAAAGTATATTGCAACAAAAAATAAGCGTTGCACTTGAACACAATTTTCGCTTCGACCCCATAGATCTCGTTGCAATAAAATTTAGCACTTGCAACAATATCAAAGTATATTGCAACTACCAAAAAGGTTGCAATTGACCCCCACTTTTGCTTCGCCTCCAAGAGTTCTCGTTGCATTAAGCATCTAGCATTTGCAACGCTTGTCAAATTTTATGCAACACAAAAAACCGTAGCAATAGTCAAAACCAAATGCAACTAACGTAAATGTAGTTGCATGCAACACAAAAAACGTAGCAATACAAAACCAAATGCAACTAACGTAAATGTAGTTGCATACTACCACACAATTGCAACCAAAATCAAGTCTACTGCAACCATTTTTCACCATTGCAATATCGTCCACCAAATGCAACAGACCTTTGCAACATCTTGAAAACTGTTGTATTAAAAGCATGTATCACTACCATTTTTTAGAATGGTTGTAATACAACGATCTCTGGCAACCAAATTTTCTACGTTGCAATTATTTGGCGTTGCAGTAGACCGAAAATCTTGTAGTGCATGCTATCAACAAAGGTCTAAATAGCTCAACACTAACCTGCAACAAGTAGAAGCTCCTTCTTAAGAGTAAAAATTTTTGGCTTTGGTAGGATTTCTTTGCCACAGAAGTACTTAGGGCAAGTTTTTAAATTCATCTTTTTTTCAAAGTAACAGCTCCACAAACTGACTTGCTCAAGTCAAAGTAGAAATTACTTCCCCTTTACTTAGTCTAATGCTCATGTCTCAAGTTAGTTCTAGCATACGTTCTCCCATGATAACTCTAATGCATGGCATACATTATTTTAATTCATTAAAAAACTTACGATGAGAGCGTTTCATTTATTACTATTTATTTATTATATATATATATTTACTTAATTAAGCTGCAAATTAACTAAGATCAAACTCAAATTTAAATTACTGAAATTAAAAAAAATTGACAGTAATAAAGACGGCTGTGATACTTACCTCTTTGACGGGGGTCCTCCCCCAAGTTGGCTGTTCGCGTGGTTGGGTTACATCCATCCCTGACGACGGTTACATCTCGTTTCCAGTTCTGCTGGTTCTGCGGAGGAGAGAAGAAATATTACTAGTTCTCCACCAGTTTCCTAGCGGAATTACCTAAAAATTTGGTTCATTTGGTTCAAGTCCTGACGGATTTCGGCAGTATCCATGGTGAGTCCATCCATTTGGTGCTGAGGATATCCCATATCACACATCCACTCGTCCTGATGAAAGGACGAATGGCGAGCGGCTGTGGTGAGATTCCTCCAGGAAAGAACTCATCCCCACGGCCAGTGTACTGGGTGGATCCTCCCATAGAGTGGGATGAACTCCCCAACTGGGATGAGTGAAGGGACGTCTCATGGCCGTAGCCCCACTGCGAATGGTGCGAGCCATAGATTGCTGCTCCTCCATACTGCTCTGCATGAAAAGGGTCAAACTCCTGTGCCGCTGCTGCGGCTCTTGCTGCCTCTTCTGCTGCACGGTCTGCGCTCGCGTCCTCCTCCTGGGAACCTGCATGATGTTCTCTCGAGCCAACCTGCGGTTTCGTTCTGCCTCAGTTTCCAGGGCCAAAAGTAATGTTGGTGCATTCACCAACCAAAGTGACATGTCAGGAAGAGCGATTTTATTCACATAATCTTGGTAGATCATGTGAATCTCACCGGTCTCCTGGTTCTCATGCAAGAGGTGTCCTTGCGAGAAGTGTTCCATGGTCAAAAGGTCTTGGTCACCAGGAATTTAAGAGTATCAACGGTGTTCAACAGCCCATGTTTAAAGCCCGTCTAGTTATCGATGATGTCATTTTGATATTTCAGTGCTTGATCAAATTTAGACCAGTAGTCCCCATGGCTTTGGCGGGTGATACTTTTATGTGGTTTACTACAGCATAAAGCAGCAACATTTTGGGCTTTTTAATTGGTCTTAAGTCAGGCCTTGGAAGAGTGTGATACTAATATGTTTGTGAAAAAATCTGAGCGTGGGGTTGTGGATATTACTTGTACGGGGCAAGCCTGGCTTTCTGTTCCCAGCAATACTTTTCCAAAATTTATTTCATTTCTATTGAATCCTGTACAGGCAGATTCCAAGCTCAGCAAGCATGAATCATCAAAGTTTAAATTCTTACTGAACTGCTTCCATGTTAAAGCATGTTCTTCATTAAAAAGGCCGAAATTTTATGTGATTAGCAGATATTTGCATTGTGGCCAGAAATTTCATTGTGAGGGGAGGATTCCCTCCTCATTAACCTTCCATGCATCTTTCCATCCCAAGTTCGAAAATAATAGAGAAACTCATTGTCCATACCAGTGTCAGTGTGACTTAGCAAGTCGTCGTCGATGTGGCGGGTGTGAACGAACTCCCTCTCACTGAGGATGTTCCGGCCTGCCGTTCCCGATCACTCTGCCAGATGATATCATCGATGGAATTCAGGACGTGGATGGTCGGTCCAGCCTGGTGTGTGGGCGGAGAGTTCCGATCCACCGACATTTCGTTGGTGGATGGAGTACCCCTCCCGGCACTCTCCTCATCACTCCCAGCAAAGCGAATGTGAGTGTTTGCCCCACGAACTTCCCTCACCCTGGTCAATGAACCTCCTCTCTGTTCAAAGACCACTTCTTCATCCTAGTCATACTTTATACCAAGGGTGGTGGGAAACTTACTCGGGAGCAGCTTTGTACAGAAATGTGGAAATTGAGGTGGCGGGCGCCAGGAAAAGTGGCGGGCGCCACCCCTTTATGGGTAATTCCCACTCAAAGCTACTCCTTCTTTCACTTCTTCTCTCCTCATCACTCCTCACCAGAATTTTTGAGTGAAGAAGAGTCCAAAAGACGGAGTGAAGTTGAAGAGAGAGGAGGGACATGGGAGTGAATGAGTGCATTGAAAAGAGCAAAGGCATGGGTCTCCCCTTGGTGTTATTTGAGCCTATGAGCTAGGGATGATAGTATACTTGTCTGGCTAAGTGAAAAATGGCCTATAGGGTGGCGGGCGCCAGCATGGGGTGGCGGGCGCCACCCCTAAGGCTGCTCTAAGCCCCCTAGGCTTCACCTAATCTCCCTACTAAGCATCTATTTTGCAGAAATTAATTTGCTTAAGTAAAACGAAAATTTAAATGGGGGATAAAGACTACCTTAGCCTAACTTACCTTGGTTAGCCGCTTTGGATTCCCGATTAGTGTCGCCTTCACGGTGGTTGTGGCTGAATATTTCCTTCACTGGCTTTGTTTGGTGGAGTGTCGGCACCGACGAACTTTGATGACGGGTGTTTTTTTCCAGTCGCGGTGTGAACTGGAATTTCCCTTCTTCCACTGATGTGGAGCTGAATTTCTCCAGCTCCTACATCAATGGTGGCTTTTGCAGTGCTCAAAAATGGCCGTCCCAAGATCAATGGCGCCCGGTGTCGGGATTAATATCCAGAACCACAAAATCCACCGGAACAAAGAGATTCCGGATTTTCACCGGAATATTCTCTGCTATTCCCGCGGGATATCAGAGCGTTGATCGGCTAGCTGCAGACACATAGAAGTAGGGGACAAGGTATGATGATTTAATTATCATATATTACCTTGGGCATGATGCTGACGCTTGCTCCCCTCACAGAGTGCATGCTCGAAGTGCTGCTCTCCAATTGAACACGCGATCGTTGGGTTTCGTGGGTCCTTCTTCTTTTCTGGGAGTTGGTTTAAAATGACCGCACTGCAATCTTTGGTCAATTTAACCACATCCCTACTTGGAATTGGTTTCTTCTTATTGAGCATGTCTCTCAAATATTTTGCATAAGTTGGAACCTGTATAGCATCAATAAATGACACATGTATATATAATTTTTGAATTACCTCGACGATTTTTTTGAATTGGTCGTCTTCCGTCGGATTTCTGTTTCAGTCTGGAAAAGGTAATACATGTGTATCATAAAATTCATGAGGAGCAGTTCGTACTTGGATGAAAAAAGCTGGGTCTCCTCTTCTTCTCTTTTCAACATTAACACATATTTTTTTTGCAGCAGAATTACTACTAGGAACTAAATTAGGATGAGGTGGATCACGAGTGGATTTACCACCTCTCGTGGTTACAACTTTTAATTCCTCATAGTATTTAATTTGAGATTTAATGTTATCTATTTTTTGCTCTATCTCTTATTAAAATTAATTTGTTCCTTAAATGCTTCAGAAAAATCTTTCAGTTTAGCATAAATTCCTTCTAATATTTTATCATGTTCAATTAATTTATTATTTTATGCTATCATTAATTCTACCTTGATTAGAAACTAATTTTCCAATAGGAGAATTAAATACAGAGGTTTGAGGCATACCTTTATTATTCCATTATTGGATCATTGGAATTGGAGGTTCTCCGTAGCCACCATTATTAAGAAGGGATTTTGCATCCTCTTTCTTAATTTCTCCTTGACCTTCACTTGACGAAGCGGCTCTTTGCTTGCGTAGTACTCCATTGCAGTACGATCTCTCTTCTCATTTATTCTTTGCTCTAGCAATTTTACCAAAGTTTGCAGGGTAACGGAATCAACTTGCTTATTTCAGACATACCCCTAGCATTTTTTTCTGTCCATCCTTGATTCGCCACCATTGTCTCGATCAGTTTGGTTGCCTTCTCTACGGTGAGAGAGAGGTATGCACCTCCGGCGGCAGCATCAATGTGTTGTCGAGATTCTTGCTGGAGTCCATGGTAGAAGCTCTGGATCAAGTACCAGTCTTGCATACCATGGTGGGGACAGTCTTCAACATACTCTTGTAGTCTCTCCTAAGCTTCAGTGATTGTTTCTTCGTCTTCCTGTCCAAAGTTAGAAATCTTGCTACGGAAAAGAATAGTTCGACTTATCGAGCAGAACTTGTTGAGGAATTGATCCGCGCATCTCACCCATGTCAGCAGGTGTCCAGAGTTGAAGAGGAACCACTGCTTCGCTTTTTCCACTAATGAAAATGGAAAAGACGAGTCTAATGGCATCCTGCGAAACTCCCTGCACAGAATTGTAGTACATATCTCTAGAAAATTCCGGAGATAAGCATTGGCATCCTCGGAAGGTTTGCCATTAAATGTAATAACTTGAGCCATACGTATTAGGTGAGGTTAAGCTCAAAATCTACATTACTAGTAGAAGGTAACACTGGAATGTGAGCAAGAGTAGGCAGGAATACTCACGGAGTGTTTTGGTCGACGTCGATGTTGATGACGATGTCGGCGTTGGTGTTGATCGATCGGTGGAGCAGCTTGGTTCGTCAGTCACTTTGACTGGGATTCTTGTCTTGACGAACTCCTCTTGCAAAACTCCAGGTTCTTCCTCGGAGGAGTGAGATTAGCTCTCGCTCTCCTAAGAATGGCCTCGGGATCTTCTTGATAGTTGCTCGGAAGATTGAATCCGGCCATGGCTACTTGAACGATCACAAACAACGAATAATATATAGACCCGCTAGAACTACGGGGTTAATTCAATAGAAATCGCAAAGAATTAATTCTAGCCAATTGCATCCCCCGGCAACGGCGCCAGAATGCTTGTTGACACTTGCTAACGTCGTTACTAGGAGTAGACTATGGAATCTATCCCGGCAACGCGCCAGAAAGGCTTGTTGGTACTTCTTAATGTAAGAAATATAACTAACTATTCGTATGACTATTGGTAAATTCCGCAAGCGCACAGAATAAGTCAATTGTAGCACTTCACCACGGAGTAACCGAGTATCGTATTTATTTCCACAGGGAAGCTACTATGGCAGAACTAACACTAGGACTGCTATGAACAACTAGTGATTCTAGCAAGGTTGATCGAAATGTATGAATGGGGGTTGATTTTTACTACTACAAAAAAAAAGAAAGAAACTAACTACTATTAAATTAAATGGGCGGGGTCTGGCCGATGAACAGATTAATTTTTCCTACACACTTACGAACACAACTAACTTAGCAATAAAGATTTTATCTAGTTATTCGAACCGTACACACCCTCTGGACTATTTACCTCAGACGTGCACAACGAGGTTTATGATTCAAAAACTAATCCAACTACGTGGTGGTATTCAAGGCTCCCAGGGCTGTCACCACCTGTTTGCGACCACAGCTATCCGGGGGGCTGGCCACAAACTAAGGTATAATTAGTCTAAGCACCGTGCTTACACTAATATATACTACTCTAATCTTGCGTCCAAAACTAGAGCACTGATTACTCAGCGAAGAACCCAAACTAGATACAAACTAAATACTAAGTTATCTATGATCAAAAGCACTCAACAAGAACAATAAGTAAAGAACTTAAAGTAAATGCTGAATGTAGAAGAACACTAAGATAAATGAAGAAAGACTTGGAATTATACCTGAGACTTTGAAAGATGCTCTATTACAACTCCAGCTCTTCTCTTCTACACTCTCGCTCTCACTCTAATTCTCTCAACTAGAGTGTTACTTCACCAGAGCTTCGCTTACAAGAGAGTGGGACTAATGAGGTGAGGTCTGAGTACAAATGAGCTCGGGGGGTCCTATTTATAGCCTAAGGGACCTAGGGGGGTACTTATAGATCTAGGGTTAGGTCAGGGGGGTGAGTGAGGTGGCGGGCGCCAGCCCTAGGTGGCGGCCGCCACCCCCCTGGCCCTTGGATGCACCGTCATTGATCATATGATCCTACGGTCTCCAGGGACTCCTCCAAGGTGTTCCAAGGTCGCTTGCATGTCCAAATAACCGTCACATGGGAAATTAGATCATGATCCTGTGACATCTCTTCTTAGCCCTTGGATGCCCCGACCTAAGTGATCAATGGCGGCAAATGAATGTGGCACACCTCCCCTGGATCAGTGACATGGTAGGGGAGGAGTTTGGGCCTCACTCGCCAGCTAGGGGTGGTGGGCGCCACCCCACCTTGGCCCAAAGTGAGCCCAGGTGAGTGGGCTTGCCTCCTAGTGGGTCCTCTTGGTCATTTTGCTAACAACCCCTGCAATTACCTACATTCAAATAAAACTCAAGGACAAGTGGAAATCGTTAGTTTATAAAAGGTTTTTGGTTGATTTTAGGTCCTTGTGTTGCGTTATATGACCTTGTTGATGCTAAGAATAAAACACTTAGTGAGCATCAACAAGGGCGGTCTCAAGGAGCTGCATCCAGACCCTCTTCATGTATGTTCCTTCAAAGATGGCCCTCTACAACATCCTCACCTGCACACCACGCGACCTGCTGCAAGTGCAGCGACCCCAACTATTGCTTCAGCTGCTGCATCCTCCTCACGCAATAGGGAAATTGTGTGCCACAAGTGCCATGGTCGCGGGCATGTTTCAGCTCAATGCCCAAGCAGGAGGACCATGACAGTGAATGATAAAGGTGAATGGGAATCTGAAAGTGACCCAGAAGACGATGGACCAAAATTTGATGAAGAAGTTCAAGAGGAGGAGAACTCGATTCAGCCTGATGAAGGAGAACATAACTGTTTCATTTCTCTTAGCGTGCTGAGTGTTACTGCAAGCAAGGAAGAGAATGGGCAGCGACATAATCTTTTCCATACCAGAGGCATGATCAAAGATAAGCTATGTCGAATCATTGTTGATAATGGCAGTTGCAAATATTGCTAGCCAAGAATTGGTGGACAGATTGGGATTGAAGCCACGACGTCATTCTAGTCCTTACAAGATGCAGTGGCTTAATGATTATGAAGCACTGTGAGTAACTCATATTGTAACCGTACCTTTCTCTGTTGGGAAGTACACAGATCAGGTTGAGTGTGATGTGGTACCTATGCAACCATGCCAATTGCTGCTAGGTAGGCCATGGTTATTTGATCGAGATGTTCAGATCTTTGGAAAGGCTAACAAGCTCACATTCTTGTACAAGGGAGAGCGAATTTCTTTGCTCCCTTTGACACCGGAGGAAATTCTTAAAGATGATCTAAGCAAGAAACAACGAGAGAGCGAGAACCACCTTCGAGTGACCCACAAAAATAGTGGAGCGAGAGTTTCCAAAGCCAAATAAAACCCACAGCCGCAAAACAAGCAAAAAACCAAGACACCGGGAAAAGAAGGGTTAGTTATGATGGCTAGGAAAGGGGATTTAAAAGAATTGAGTGAACCCAAAGCTCCGTTCTTTGTACTTCTGTACAAGGACATTCTTCTTTCAACTAACGATCTACCCTCCACTTTGCCAAGTGTTATTTTAGATGTGTTGCAAGGGTATGAGGATGTCTTTCCAGAGGAAGTACCATCAGGGCTGCCTCCTAAGAGAGGGATTGAGTATCAAATCGACTTGGTTCCTAGTGCTTCACTTCCGAACCGAGCTGCATACCGCGCCAACCCGGAGGAGACCAAGGAAATCCAGCGACAAGTGGAAGAATTGATCAAAAAAGGTTATGTGCAAGAAAGTCTTTCACCTTGTGTCGTACCTGTTCTTCTAGTTCCTAAAATGATGGGTCATGCGTATGTGTGTAGATTGTCGAGCGATAACTAACATACAGTAAGGTATAGATAAACACCCCATCCCTCGAGTAGATGATATGCTTGATGAGCTAAGTGGTGCTATCATATTCACTAAAATTGATTTAAGAAGCGATGTCAACCAAATTCGCATGAAAGAAGGTGATGAATGGAAAACGGCCTTTAAAACAAAATTTGGGCTCTATGAATGGTTGGTGATGCCCTTTGGCCTAACCAATGCACCTAGTACCTTTGAGATTGATGAATCATGTGCTTCGAGCTTTCATTGGCAAGTTGTTGTTGTCTACTTTGATGATATTCTAATTTATAGCAAATCTCTGATGACATGTTGAGCACATCCAATTGTGCTTACTGTCCTACGTGAGCAACAGTGTGTAACGTAATACTCTGAAAAGTGCACCTTTTGCACTGACAAGGTAGTTTTTTCTGGGATTTGTTGTTTTAGGACAAGGAGTGGAGGTAGATGAAGAAGAGATCAGGCTGTTCGAGATTGGGCGCCTCCACAGAACGTGAGCCAAGTGAGAAGTTTCCTTGGACCTGCTGGGTCTACCGCGGTTCGTTAAAGATTTCAGCACTATGCTGCACCAATCAATGAGTTAACCAAGAAAGAAGTGCCCTACAAATGGGAAGAAGCACAACAGAAGGCGTTTGAAGAATTAAAGATGAAGCTCACTACAGCCCACATCCTTGCACTCCCAGATTTTGACAAAACATTTGAAATAGAATGTTGAAGGACCGAATCGGCGACCAGAGGGGGGTGAATGGGAGCCTCAAATTTCTTCTCGAGAAATCGATGGCCCTTGTCCCAGAGAGTCACCCAAAAAACAAGACAAGGACTTGGTAGTGTCCACGACCCTAGATGTAGGGTGGATGCTTTCAGAAGCCACATCGGGACACTACTCAAGTGCGAAAGAGCCTCGGAGCAAATGCCAAAACTGCATGACCAATCCTAGGATAAAAACCAAAAGATGTATCAAACGGTGTCCAAAAATTATGAAATTTGAACCCTAGGTACTGGACCCCCCAGGAAGATCTCCAAAAAATTGCAGCTCAAAACTCCAAAGTGTTCCTACCGGACATGTCCGAGGTGCCTACCGGACATGTCCGGGTTCCACTGCCCAGAGTAGTTTTGGGAGAAAATACCAAAACCCTATCCAACGGTATCCAAAAAATATGAAACTTTAAAAGTAGCAATTAGACACCTAAGGGAAGATCTGCACAAAATTTAAGCTCAAAATTCCAAGGTAAACCTACCGGACATGTCCGTGTGGTCTACAGGACATGTTCAGGTGTGATGCTGTAGTTTCAGCAAACTCCAAATTCAAAGCCAAAACTCGACCAATTCAACTCCGAAAATTCTGAAATTTTGCAGAGGAGTTCACAACAAGGTTAGTGAGCTATCTCTAAGAGATGATGGCTCAAACCTAAACCTAGATTGCAGAATCGAAGAAAATCGAAGACGAATGGCCAAGGAAGAAAGAACTCGATCCAAACACGAAAACCGACCGATCTGCTATCTCGTGAGGTTGGGGATGGATTCCTTTGGTGAAAAGAGGCGCCTCACAATCTAGAACAAGTTGGTTCAAGCGGAATCAAAAACCACCTCTCGAAGAGGGAGAACGAGGCAAATCTCCGGAAGGGGAAAACGAAAAGCGAAGAACAACACAAAACGCGAATCGATTCAATTCCAGCCGAAACTCCTCCACACGAGGAGACAATGAGATTACGGTCTCGTTTCCTCAAAAGATCCAAATACACAGAGGTATGATTCCCGTCTCTGTGGATCACAGGCAGCGAGGTATGATTAGAACCTAAGCGGAGGCTAGAGAGAAAGAGCTCAGGAACAAATGGCTGCGAGGATGAAGATAGAGGAGGGGCGCCTCTCTTATTTATAGCCTAAGTACAATAGTCCCCTTCTACCCCTAGATACAAGAGCGAAGCGGCCAACCCTAGGGGTATCCCGGTCCAACTCTGCTGATTGCCGATCCGACGGCCACGCGCCTTCCTCACCCTAGCTTCGCCTCGACGCAAGCCTCAGGATGCCGCCACACGTGCCGCCCTGTCGACCGCCGCGCCTTCCTCATGGATAGCTGCGCCGCCGCGCAGCTTCTCCACGCCGCCCACGTCGACCGTTCTTTTTTGCGGACCTCCCCCGGTTTTGAGGCCGAAACCGGGAAACCTGGACCTCCCCCCGGTTTGAGGCGAAAACCGGGAAACACCTATCCTCCGCTGAGTTTTTGTGGCCCAAACTCAGAAACCCGCGTGCCCAGGTTTTATGCCCCAAACCTGGAAAACCCGTCCATGCTGAGTTTTGAGGCCCAACTCGGAAACCCGCCACCCTGAGTTTTGAGGCCCAAACTCGGAAACCGTCGAGGGTAGCTTTTTGAGGCTCAGCTACCGAACCCGTGCCGTAAGCGGGATGCGATTCGCACACCCCGAGTTCCAGCACCGATGCCGGAGCATGTCCAGCCTCCACGTGCGGGCACAGTGCATTCGCCTTCCTTCTCGGCCTCCCACCAAGTGTCACGACGCCATCACCTTCCTCCCGACTCGGCCGATGCACCGCACATCCCCATGTGCTCTTGCTTGCCGATGCCACGTGCCAGCTACCACAGCTGGTCCTCAAGTCTCTCGGTTCGTCAGTCCAAGTTTCATGTTCGCCCTTCACCGCTCCCGGTCCGTCGGCACGACACGTCTCTACTTGACCTTCACCTCACCTTCGACCACTGTCTCCGAGCTCCGCACCTGCACACCAACACAGCCAGAGACATGTTGCCCGTTGACCGATCACTCATCACTCAGGAAGGGACCACAAGGCACATATCAACCTTGTGTTCGCAATCTCCCCCTTGATGAGTGCGTCATCAACTCATAGTAACCATAATCAAAAAAGAAAAAGAAAGCAGAATTAGATAGAAGGAGAAAACTCACTCGAGATGTCCAAAAGCTAGAGAAAAGGCCGAAGAAGAACAAATCGAGATAAGCAAAGCTTGGTCCCCAAAGACATGGGCAACGGTTCGACACAACTAAGCAAAAGATCAGAGCAACAACTCATCAAAGAGCAAAACTCGATCAAAATCGGAGCATAACTTGGTTCCCAAAGACATGGGCAACGGCTCGACGCAACCAAGTCAAGAATCAAGCTAGTCCTCAAGAAGAGGCAGAAAAAGGGCTCAACACCACTAGCGGAAAGCTCGATACCAAACGAAGACTGCATAAGAAGCAGCTACTGCTAGTCCCTCAAGATAGAGCACAAAGGCTGGCTCACACAACCAGCAGTAAGCCAATACCAATCAAGAGCCATCAAAACATGGTGGATCGATATCAAATAAAAGCCAACTCGGAGCAAGCAGAAACAACTCCCCTTACTCAAAGAACTCTCCCTTAGCAAGAAAAGCATAAATTGCAAATTGTCACCAAAGAAAGTCTAAAAAAACTCATCATTGGAACATTCTCCCCCTTGGGGGCAATTTGCAATCAAAAGAGAAGGGAAAGAGTTCAAGTAAGCAAAACGGAGCTAGTTCATGCCTCGGAAGTCAAGCAAATGCACATGAGTCAAGAATGCATGTTAGCAGCTTCAGGTATATACTTGAAGAGTGAAAGAATGCTCTAAAGTGTGCTGATCCGACAACAAAGCAACAAGCAAAAGGCAAAGGCAAAAGGCTCAAACTGATCACCAAAAATATGCGAAATATGAAAGCATAAGCCAATTAGAGCAGTTTTAAGCCGTTCAGAAAGGAGTTTCACCATCAAAATAGCACTGAACATGTATAGACAGGAAGTCAAACCAGTGCTAAACATGTATACAAGGTGAACTACCCTAGCAACGTTCAAACATCATGCCATAGAATGAAACATAGACTTGTGTTTTCAGATTTTATCAGAGAAAATTGCAGCGGTTATTACACAAGTTCAAATTCAGCATGTGATTGCGAGAGGTTGAAAGCTTGTCATTGCCTAACTTTTCAACCGAGCTAAGCCTATGCATATGCAATCAGAAGCTTAAAGCATCGGTTTCGGTCTTACACTACACGGCTCAAGTTTAACTCAATGTGCAATGAGAAACAGTCTTGATACCATATGTGCTGACAAAGCAATCCCATCTCGATCTTTTCAATTCACTAAAACTTGGTTCATTTTAAGCAGAATATGAACAATCCAAGCAAGTGAATGACTCAGAACTGGAGACATAGAAACCTAGACCATATAGAATAGCACAACTAACTCAACACATTCTACACATGCTTGTGCTAATCTCAATGGTGAACATGTATCAAGTTTTAAGTTCATTAAGTTTCATCATTCTGAAAAAACTTAGATCACAACATGTATCAGTGATCAAAGAGAGCCTAAGCTACAAAGCATTATCATATATCATCGGAGCAAGACTATTCAGAGCATAAATTCATTCTAAGGAATATAGACATGAAGCTCGAAAATGCAAGACGTATACATGATGAAATGCATGCAGAAAATAATATCGGAGTAAAACAAGACTAAACAAACTCAAGCCAAGAGACATGTTGCCCATTGACCGATCACTCATCACTCAGGAAGGGAACCACAAGGGCACATATCAACCTTGTGTTCGCAAATGTGATGCAAGTGGAGTTGGGATTGGAGGCGTGCTCATGCAAGAACGAAGGCCAATTGCATACTTCAGTGAAAAGCTAAGTGGTCCAACTCTTAACTACTCAGTTTATGATAAAGAACTATATGCTCTTATGTGAAGTTTGGCAACTTGGCAACACTATCTTTTTCCTAAAGAATTTGTGATACATTCAGATCATGAATCGCTTGAAACACCTTAAAGGACAACTAAAATTGAATAGAAGGCATGCAAAATGGTGTGAATTTGAGTCATTTCCTTATGTTGTCAAGTACAAGAAAGGAAAGGAGAATGTAGTAGCTGATGCTTTGTCTCAAGATCACACTCTGTTAACCCAACTTGATGCTAAAATTCTGGGATTAAAAAGTCTTAAGGGTTTATATGCAACCGATTCATACTTTGCTGAACCACATTCCATGTGTCGCGATGGCAAAGGATGGGAGAAATATCATGTGCTTGATGGGTTTTTGTTTCGAGCTAGCAAACCTTGTATTCCAGATTGCTCTGTTCGAATTTTGCTTGTGCAGGAAGCTCACGTAGGAGGACTTATGGGCCATTTTGGAACCAAGAAGACAGAGCAAGTCCTCGCCGACCACTTCTTTTGACGGCCATGCCCGCACATCCGGTAGCTTCGCCTCGACACGACCTCACCCGATGCCGCCACGTGCCGCCACTCGCCGTCCGTCCTTTTTCCTGGACCTCCCCCTGGTTTTGAGGCTAAAATCGGGAAACCAATCCTCGGGCTGAGTTTTGTGGCCCAAACTCAGAAACCCGCTATGGCCCAGGTTTTGTGGCCCAAACCTGGAAATCGTCCTCAGCCCGAGTTTTGAGGCCCAAACTCGGAAACCGGCCAGCACCCAGGTTTTGAGGCCCAAACCTGGAAACCATCCCAGCCGGCCATGGCTACTTGAACGATCACAAATAATGAACAATATATATACCCGCTAGAACTACGGGGGTTAATTCAATAGAAATCGCAAAAAATTAATTCTAGCCAATTGCTTCCCCAGCAACGACGCCAGAAATGCTTGTTGACACTTGCTAACGTCGTTACTAGGAGTAGACTATGGAATCTATCCCCGGCAACGGTGCCAGAAAGGCTTGTTGGTACTTCTTAATGTAAGAAGTATAACTAACTATTCGTATGACTATTGGTAAATTCCGCAAGCGCACAGAATAAGTCAATTGTAGCACTTCACTCGGGAGTAACCGAGTATCGTATTTATTTCCACAGGGAAGCTACTATGGCAGAACTAACACTAGGACTGCTATGAACAACTAGTGATTCTAGCAAGGTTGATCGAAATGTATGAATGAGGGTTGATTTCTACTACTACTAAAAAAGAGAAAGAAAGACTAACTACTATTAAATTAAATCGGCGGGGTCTGGCCGATGAACAGATTAATGTTTTCCTACACACTTACGAACACAACTAACTTAGCAATAAAGATTTTATTAGTTATTCGAAACCGTACACACCCTCTAGACTATTTACCTCAGACGTGCACAACGAGGTTTATGATTCAAAAACTAATCCAACTACGTGGTGGTATTCAAGGCTCCCAGGGCTGTCACCACCTGTTTGCGACCACAGCTATCCGGGGGGCTGGCCACAAACTAAGGTATAATTAGTCTAAGCACCGTGCTTACACTAATATATACTACTCTAATCTTGCGTCCAAAACTAGAGCACTGATTACTCAGCGAAGAACCCAAACTAGATACAAACTAAATACTAAGTTATCTATGATCGAAAGCACTCAACAAGAACAATAAGTAAAGAATTTAAAGTAAATGCTGAATGTAGAAGAACACAAAGATAAATGAAGAAAGACTTGGAATTATACCTGAGACTTTGAAAGATGCTCTATTACAACTCCAGCTCTTCTCTTCTACACTCTCGCTCTCACTCTAAGTCTCTCTCACTAGAGTGTTACTTCACCAGAGCTTCGCTTACAAGAGAGTGGGACTAATGAGGTGAGGTCTGAGTACAAATGAGCTCGGGGGGTCCTATTTAAGCCTAAGGGACCTAGGGGGTACTTATAGATCTAGGGTTAGGTCAGGGGGTTGAGTGAGGTGGCGGGCGCCAGCCCTAGGTGGCGGCCGCCACCCCCCTGGCCCTTGGATGCACCGTCATTGATCCTACGGTCTCCAGGGACTCCTCCAAGGTGGTTCCAAGGTCGCTTGCATGTCCAAATAACCATCACATGGGAAATTAGATCATGATCCATGTGACATCTCTTCTTAGCCCTTGGATGCACTGACCTAAGTGATCAATGGCGGCAAATGAATGTGGCACACCTCCCCTGGATCAGTGACATGGAAGGGGAGGAGTTTGGGCCTCACTCTCCTGGCGGCCGCCAGCTAGGGGTGGTGGGCGCCGCCCCACCTTGGCCCAAAGTGAGCCCAGGTGAGTGGGCTTGCCTCCTGGTGGGTCCTCTTGGTCATTTTGCTAACAAACCCTGCAATTACCTACATTCAAATAAAACTCAAGGACAAGTGGAAATCGTTAGTTTATAAAAGGTTTTTGGTTGATTTTAGGTCCTTGTGTTGCGTTATATGACCTTGTTGATGCTAAGAATATAAACACTTAGTGAGCATCAACAAGGGCGGTCTCAAGGAGCTGCATCCAGACCCTCTTCATGTATGTTCCTTCAAAGATGGCAGCCTCTACAACATCCTCACCTGCTGCAAGTGCAGCGACCCCAACTATTGCTTCTGCTGCTGCATCCTCCTCACGCAGTAGGGAAATTGTGTGCCACAAGTGCCATGGTCGCGGGCATGTTGCAGCTCAATGCCTAAGTAGGAGGACCATGACAGTGGATGATAAAGGTGAATGGGAATCTGAAAGTCACCCAGAAGACGATGGACCAAAATTTGATGAAGAAGTTCAAGAGGAGGAGAACTCGATTCAGCCTAATGAAGGAGAACATAATTGTTTCATTTCTCTTTGCGTGCTGAGTGTTACCGCAAGCAAGGCAAGAATGGGCAGCGACATAATCTTTTCCATACTAGAGGCATGATCAAAGATAAGCTATGTCGAATAATTGTTGATAATGGCAGTTGCAAATATTGCTAGCCAAGAATTGGTGGACAGATTGGGATTGAAGCCACGGCGTCATTCTAGTCCTTACAAGATGCAGTGGCTTAATGATTACGGAGCACTGTGAGTAAGTCATATTGTAACCGTACCTTTCTCTGTTGGGAAGTACACAGATCAGGTTGAGTGTGATGTGGTACCTATGCAAGCATGCCAATTGCTGCTGGGTAGGCCATGGTTATTTGATCGAGATGTTCAGATCTTTGGAAAGGCTAACAAGCTAACATTCTTGTACAAGGGAGAGCGAATTTCTTTGCTCCCTTTGACACCGAAGGAGGAAATTCTTAAAGATGATCTAAGCAAGAAACAACGAGAGAGCGAGAACCACCTTCGAGTGACCCACAAAAATAGTGAGCGAGAGTTTCCAAAGCCAAATAAAACCAGACGGCCGGAAAAAAAACAACACCGGGAAAAGAACGGTTAGTTATGATGGCTAGGAAAGGGGATTTAAAAGAATTGAGTGAACCCAAAGCTCCATTCTTTGTACTTCTGTACAAGGACATTCTTCTTTCAACTAACGATCTACCCTCCACTTTGCCAAGTGTTATTTTAGATGTGTTGCAAGGGTATGAGGATGTCTTTCCAGAGGAAGTACCATCAGGGCTGCCTCCTAAGAGAGGGATCGAGCATCAAATCGACTTGGTTCCTGGTGCTTCACTTCTGAACCTTGCTGCATACCGCACCAACCCGGAGGAGACCAAGGAAATCCAGCGACAAGTGGAAGAATTGATCAAAAAAGGGTATGTGCAAGAAAGTCTTTCACCTTGTGCCGTACCTGTTCTTCTAGTACCTAAAAATGATGGGTCATGGAGTATGTGTGTAGATTGTCGAGCGATTACTACATAAACAGTAAGGTATAGACACCCCATCCCTCGACTAGATGATATGCTTGATGAGCTAAGTGGTGCTATCATATTCACTAAAATTGATTTAAGAAGCTGATATCACCAAATTCGCATGAAAAAAGGTGATGAATGGAAAACGGCCTTTAAAACAAAATTTGGGCTCTATGAATGGTTGGGTGATGCCGTTTGGCCTAACCAATGCACCTAGTACCTTTATGAGATTGATGAATCATGTGCTTCGAGCTTTCATTGGCAAGTTTGTTGTTGTCTACTTTGATGATATTCTAATTTATGCAAATCTCTTGATGAACATGTTGAGCACATCCAATGTGTGCTTACTGTCCTACCTGAGCACAGTTGTACGCTAATCTTGAAAAGTGCACCTTTTGCACCGACAAGGTAGTTTTTCTAGGATTTGTTGTTTTAGGACAAGGAGTGGAGGTAGATGAAGAAAAGATCAAGCTGTTCGAGATTGGGCGCCTCCACAGAACGTGAGCCAAGTGAGAAGTTTCCTTGGACCTGCTGGGTTTCTACGGCGGTTCGTGAAAGATTTCAGCACTATCGCTGCACCAATCAATGAGTTAACCAAGAAAGAATGCCCTACAAATGGGAAGAAGCACAACAGAAGGCGTTTGAAGATTAAAGATGAAGCTCACTACAGCCCTAGTCCTTGCACTCCCAGATTTTGACAAAACATTTGAAATAGAATGTGATGCAAGTGGAGTTGGGATTGGAGGCGTGCTCATGCAAGAACGAAGGCCAATTGCATACTTCAGTGAAAAGCTAAGTGGTCCAACTCTTAACTACTCAGTTTATGATAAAGAACTAATGCTCTTATGTGAAGTTTGGCAACTTGGCAACACTATCTTTTTCCTAAAGAATTTGTGATACATTCAGATCATGAATCGCTGAAACACCTTAAAGGACAACTAAAATTGAATAGAAGGCATGCAAAATGGTCTGAATTTATTGAGTCATTTCCTTATGTTGTAAGTACAAGAAAGGAAAGGAGAATGTAGTAGCTGATGCTTTGTCTCGAGATCACACTCTGTTAACCCAACTTGATGCTAAAATTCTGGGATTAAAAAGTCTTAAGGGTTTATATGCAACTGATTCATACTTTGCTGAACCACATTCCATGTGTCGCGATGGCAAAGGATGGGAGAAATATCATGTGCTTGATGGTTTTTTGTTTCGAGCTAACAAACCTTGTATTCCAGATTGCTCTGTTCGAATTTTGCTTGTGCAGGAAGCTCACGTAGGAGGACTTATGGGCCATTTCGGAACCAGAAGACAGAGCAAGTCCTCGCCGGCCACTTCTTTTGGCCAAAGATGAGAAGAGATGTGGAGAGGCATGTTCTCCGATGTGAATCCTGCCATAAAGCTAAGTCACGTTTAAATCCTCATGGGCTTTACACTCCTCTTCCTATTCCTAGTGTGCCTTAGGAAGATATATATCCATGGATTTTGTTCTTGGGTTACCTCGAACCAAGAGGGGCATGGACTCAATTTTTGTTGTGGTTGACCGATTCAGCAGATGACACATTTTATTCCATGCCATAAAGTGATGACATCTCCCACATTGCTGAATTATTTTTCAAAGAAGTTGTGCGCCTACATGGTGTGCCACGTACCATTGTCTCTCTGATCGTGACACAAAATTTTTAAGTTATTTTTGGAAAACTTTATGGGAAAAACTTGGAACACGATTGCTGTTCTCCACAACATGTCATCCCCAGACGGATGGAGAAACTGAAGTTGTGACCGTACATTATCAATGTTACTCCGAGCTATCCTCAAAAAGAACTTGAAACTTTGGAAAGAAAGTTTGCCGCATATTGAGTTTGCATACAACAGAGCAGTACATTCAACTACTAAATTTGTCCATTTGAAATTGCATATGGTTTCAACCTACAGCTCCCATCGATCTTTTGCCTTTGCCTATGCAGGAACGTGTGAACTTTGATGCAAGCAAACGCGCTGACTTCGTAAAAAATCTTCATGAACGAGCTAGAGGCAACATTGAGAAGATGACTAAGGTATATGAGAACACACCAACAAGGGATGACAGAAGGTGTTGTTTGAGCCAGAAGACCTGGTTTGGGGTGCACCTACGCAAGGAACGTTTTCCCGAGCAGCGCAAGAGCAAGTTGCAGCCCCGAGCAGATGGACCTTTCAAAGTGCTTCGCAAGATCAATGACAATGCATATGAAATTGATCTGCCAAGCACCTATGGCGTGAGTTCCAGTTTTAATGTGGCCGACCTCTCTCCTTTCTTTGGAGTGGAAGAGTCGAGGGCGACTCTTTTTCAAGGGGGAGGATGATATGACCAGCCTGCGACGACAACCTCACCAACTTCTTCGACCACGTCGCCAGCCTCAATGGCTTCCCCGGCTACATCTCTGACCTCCTCACCGAGCTCGATGACCTCTCTAACCAGCTCTCCAACTACATCTCCGACCACTATGCCAATCAAGAAACCCATGGGACCAATCACTCGTAGCCGAGCCAAGAAGATACAACAAGAGGTGCATGCGCTACATTTTGAATTTCAGTTAAACACTAATGGAAGCTTTATGCTGCCTAAGTCTTGTTTGTTGACATTTCTTAGGTTCACCAAAGAAGAGTAGAATACACCAAGGGCGAAACAAAGAGAAGAACCAAGCTCGAGCAAGACCGACACGATAGAACCGTCAGAAAGAATCGATCATAACTTTGACTACCAAAGGTATGAAGGCTCATGAGGACAATTTGGAAAGCTTAGGAAGTCTACTTTCTAATGCCACCAGCCCCGACCGGTTTGGATATTTCAGTAAGGCACCCGACCAGTTTTGGTACTGACTGGTCTGGGAGTCAGCAGTCTGGCTGATGTCCAAGTTCCCGTGCAAAACTGTATGAATGTACAAGGTTCATGAAGCAAGGGGCACATGGTGGGAAAGCTTATTGAGTTAGCTTTCAAATGCATCAGTCGTGCATCGTTTGGAGTTTCCTAGATGGAGTTATTGCAGAAACACTAAAGACTGCGCAGAAGTCAAACAACCACGCGGAATCAGCTCTAAAGTTCACTCCGAGGAGACCCTTTCACACTAGCGACGTTTTTACATTATTTTCTTGTTTTCACTTATCCAGGAGGCTAGTTCCTAGTATAAATACCTCCTATGTGTAAGCTATCAACAACTTTTTGATGAATTAGATAATCCCAGTGATATTGCAGCCGAGTTGCCGAGTGCTTACTCAACCCTTGTTCTTCTTGGACTTGTGGAGAGATTACTCTGGGATCCACTGATTCGTGCTCTATGGTTTCTAGTACGGCTGCCCTGTCTTATGTGGATTAGCTCCAGTTGTGGTTCTACGGTCGTTTGGAGAGATCGAGTCGAATTGTTCATGTTCGGTGTCTCTCTCCCCGTTGCTTGGTCGCATCCGACCTTGGTCAGGTATAAAGCCAGTTACCACCCTCTGATCTTTAGCAGTTATCCTTTATATTCCGCTGTCTCCATTGCAAATTCCTAGTTGAAGACCTACTGTCGTGAAGATCGGTACCTATCAGTTGCAAAGTCGGATGTTGATGACGTGGCTTTGGACATTGGCCTGCGTCCGATGTGGAACCATTGGACGCTTTCGATGTGTTTATTGCTTCTGCCCTCTCTGATCCTCTCTTGCATAGACATCGGACGCTGGGGTGTAGCGTCCTATGCAAGGGTCCCGGAGCGTGCGATGTGGCGTTTTGCTATGCTGAAAAGAGGAGTGGCACAGAGCACACCATTGGGATCGAGCGGCCTGAATTCATATCAGGGGGACACGTGGCTCCATCCAAAGCATCGGACACTTGGGGTAGTGTCCGATGGTCAAGCATCGGCCGCATCCGATGCCCCCGATTTCAGCCCAACGACTTGGCCGTCTTGTGTGGACTATTTAAGAGGCTTGGCCAGCTCACTTGAGTTCTCTCTTGCACATTTTGATCCCTAAGCATCATTGTGAGCATAGCCAAGCCTCCCCACTCATCTCTAGAATTGATTTGATCATTTGCTAGTGAGATTGAGTGATCTAGTGCTAATATTTGAATGATTTCATTCTAGTGGCACTAGTTCTTCGCATCGGCTTTGAGTTTCATGTTATCTTGGTATTTGCCGGTGCCTAGACGGCTTGGAGGCATTGAGGTCGAGTTGGCAAGATTGGTGATGGTTCTTGGCCACTACCGTTCGTGATTGTGAGAGGTTTTGGGAGCCTCACCTCGCCAGAGCGGCAAGAGGCATCCTTAGTGGATTGCTTGTGTCATTGAGGTACCTCACTAGTGGTAGATTCTTGTGGCGCTCTTTGTGAGCTTGGCGTGGTGCCAATTAGCCACCAGATCACCTAGTGTTGGTTGACACAACGAGGAGTAGCGTGCCGGCAAGCATGTGAACCTCGGGATAAATCATCGTGTCTCATGTGCTTGATTGTATTGTTTGATCACTCACTTCATTTGATTGACTTCATTGATATCTTGGTGATTGGTTCTACACTTCGAGATCTCACCAGTGATTGGCTCTTCATAGGCGTTCCCGAAGGCTCGTGTGTACACTCCCTAATCTAGCTCATTTCATTATTGCTCTTTACATTCATATTCTTTTGAGCTAGTCACTTGTATCTATTGCACTATTTCTTAGCATATATCGTGTGTAGATTATACTTGACAAGTCATTTAAGTTGTATCATATCTTATATCTCTAGTGTAGTAGCTTACTTGATTGTGTGAGATAGAGATATTAGGAATTGTTTGGATAGGTGGATTGCAACGCACCATTAGGCTAGTGCAAAAAGCCTTGCCCATTTGTTTGTCTAATTGTGTCTACCTAAGTGATTTTGTAGATTTTTAATTAGGCTATTCACCCACCCTAGCCATTCGAACCTTTCAGCTGGCCTAGAGTCCGGTCAATTCCAGTGAGCTCCAGCTCTGACCGGACGCGCTGCTAGCTCTGTTCATTGAGCAGTGCTGACCGGACCTGGCTTGGTTGTGACCGACGCTTCCTCCCGTAGAGTCCAGTCCAACACCAGAGAGTCCAACAACAGGATTTTTATGACCGGACGCGTCCGGTCCCTGTTGATCGGACGCAGGCTGAGTCCGATCAGTACTGTCTCTGCACGTTTTCATCCAAAGTTTCTTTGGTTCTTGTCTGATTTGCGATCCGGCTTTTGCGTTGGGCTTCTTGACTTTTATAGAGTCCCTCTATGCTTCTCGGAAGCATCCACCCTACATCTAGGGTCATGGACACTACCGAGTCTCAGACTTTCTTTGAGGGGGTGACTTTCTGGGATAGAGACCATCTTTTTCTCGAGAAGAATTTGAGGTTCCCATTCACCCCCCTCTGGTCGCCAATTCGGTCCTTCAATTGTATTGGAGCCGGTTTCGGATCCATGAAGGCGTGAAGGACCGAGAATGCTACCAAAGGCGACCAGAGGGCGGGTGAATCACTACTACAAACGAAGTTCCGCAGCGTTGCTTTTTTGCCCCTCCGTGGCGGACGTTTTTTTTTTGCCCGCTGCGGTAATCCCACAATTTACCACAGCGGACACTTTTGATTTACCGTGGCGGTCAACTTTTGCCCGCTGCGGTCAATCGATTTACCGCAGCGGGCATTTTAAATGCCCGCTGCGGAAATACCTATTTACCGCAGCGGACATCTAAGATGCCCGCTGCGGTTAATCGATTTACCGCAGCGGGCATCTTAAGATGTCCACTGCGGAAAATAGGGTATTTACTGCAGCGGACATGTTAAGATGCCCGGCGGTAAATCGATTAACCGCAGCGGGCATCTTAAGATGCCCGCTGCGGTAAATAGGGTTTTTCCGCAGCGGGCAATTTTAAGATGCCCGCTGCGGTAAATAGATTTACCGCAGCGGACATTATATAGAGCCCGCCACGGTAAATCTTTCATCTTCATATATATACCCACACTAGGGTTCCTCCGCCTCCAGCCGCAATTCTCACACGATGACGACGCCGCGCGCGGCCCTCCCTCTCTGCCTCCAGTCTTCACTCCTCTCTAATCTCCACTTCTTCTCCCTCCACTCCTCTATCTCCCTCTCCTCTTTCTCGGTGGCGCGTTGGCTGGGGACACGGGCGGCTAGGCGGCGGCGGCGGTGTGGCCAGATCTGGTCGCGTGCCTTCCTCCTCGGTCGGATGTGGCTGGTGGCGGAGCGAGGTGGTTGGAGCCTCCCCTGACTGCGGCAGAGCTAGGCGGTGCGCACCCCTCCCCCTCCCTGTGACGACGGCGAACCTGACCGCGATGACGACCCTTGCGCAGATCCTCCAGTATGTCCCCATTCTCTCCCTCCTCTCTCTTGGATCAAAGGTTGCTCGTCACATATCCTTCTCTCTCAGATCTGCAGCAACGATGATGGCTCCCGGTGGTGGGGCCGCACAGAGAGATGGTGCAGCCCGACTGCAGGTCTCCACGGTGGCGCGCGGCGGATCCAGCTCTTCTCGACGGCGTGCGGCGGAACGACCTCGACGTACTCTGCTCAGCGGCGGCGGCGGCGGGTCGCGCGGGTAGCCTCCATGCCCCTGGCGGCGCTAGGGTTTCGGCGGCGGCGGCGATATCCAGGCCCACATCCAAGCCCATACGGGCTTTTTTTTCTTTTTTTTTGTTTTTCTAAAATTATTTACCGCAGCGGGCATTCTAAGGTGTCCGCTGCGGTTAATGTGTATTAACCGCAGCGGGCATTCTAAGGTGTCCGCTGCTGTTAATGTGTATTAACCGCAGCGGGCACCAGCGCCCGCTGCGGTGCCGCCTGGATTTACCGTGGCGTTCACTGCAAGCGGACGCTGATGCCCGCTGCGGTAAAGTGTTTTTGCCCGCTGCGGAAATTCGCTACTGCAGTAGTGAATGGGAGCCTAAAAATTTCTTTTGAATCTTCGGCCTTTGTCTCAACAAATCAACCCCAAAAGCTTCGGACACAAGCGTGATGCCCACGACCCTTGAAAAGAGGGTGGATGATCCCTAGGATCACAGCGAGGCACCACCAACAAGAGCAACCAGTTGACACCTGGGGTGGCACGCAGAAGAAACCGCAAGCGCACGGCTGTCAGTTGTAGTTTTTCACCTCAGAGTATTCCGGGGTATCGAATCCACGAGGAACGCGAAGTGATTTTGAGAAAACTAGGGGGGTAAGGATATCTAGGATAGATGAAGGGAACGGGCACTAGCTACTCGGGTAGATCCTAGTTCTATTAGACTTCTAGTGATTTAAGTTCTTTACTAGTGTACTGTGGGCGTACTAGCCTTTACCACTGACTTAGGTTGAACGCTAGCACAACGAGCCCTACTGTTAATCTAGACCAACTACGTGGTGGAATTCAAGGCGCACAGGGCTGTCACCACCTGCTTGCTACCACAGCTATCCGGGGGCCTAGCCGTATCCACTGGCAATATATAGCCTAAGTACCACACTTAATCTATATATTACTACTACTAGCCCTGTACTAGAACTAGAGCACTTGAAACTAATATCAAGCAACGAAACAAACACACAAGTACTGAAAGTAAATACTTGAAGATAAAATAAGATACTAAGTTACCAAAGTTGAAGCGCGGAGCAGAGAGAAGCAGAGGTCTCCGACAACTCCAGAACTCTCCAGACTTCTACTCTTCTCCTTTCCAGCTCCTCTTCTAGTGAGGCACTCACACTCTCTCTAATCTCTCTATCATAGCAAGTGTGCTACTCTAACCAACTGGTGAGGAATGGTGTGAGGCTCTCCGAATGAGAGCTCAAGGGGGCCTATTTATAGTGCTAGGAAGATAGGGGGGTACTTATAGAGTGAGGGGACGTCGGTCAGGGTTTAGGGCGGTGGCAGCCGCCACCAAACCCTGGCGCCCGCCACCTCTCAGCCGTCCGTTGCAACCGCCATTCATCCAACGTTCTTCATTTGCTCTCCCAAGTCGGTTTGAGGGCCGGTTTGGGTTTAGACACATGTCCAAAGCCCACTATCCAGGTGACACTCTTCTTAGCCCTTGAATCAAACCGCCTTAATGTGCAATGGCCAAGATTTGAGCTTGAGGTGACTCCCACGGATCGATGACGTGGCTTGGGCCACTTTTGGCACGAGTGACCTGGCGGCCGCCAGTAATAGGTGGCGGCCGCCACCCTACTCAGGCCCAAATGGGCCAGAGTGGCTTGGCCTTGCTCCTGGTGCACTTGTTTGGCCCAAATTCCATTATTTCCTGCATTAAAATAAGAAACTATGCACATGTGGAAATAGGTTAGTTATAAACCAAATCTTCTACTTTTTATGTTGTTTTACCTTGGTTTTGGGTGAAATGTTGATGGTGAAATGATGCTTTAAGCACCGTCAACAAGCTCCGCCACACTAACCTCTTGCTCGTCCCGAGCAAGCATGGACTTTAAGAAATGAAACAATTTTATTGAACTAAGCATTCACACAAGATGTTCAACTATCTATACTCATGTTAGTAACCTTTCCAAGTGGCTAATAAATCATACCTATGGCGGTTGAGAGATAGAATAGCTTGCAAGCAAGAGAAACACACTTTCCTCTTTTACATACCTTGGGGTTTCAGGATATTTTCAAAATGAAAATCATGGTTCATTGAATCTCTCTTTAAATCTCAAGGCACTCATGGTGTATATCCTCACTTTATGGCAAAAGAAATGCCAGAGTCTATCCTATGGTTTATGTGGAGTTTATAGGGAAAGGAAGGAATGTAAGACACTTCTATCTCTCTTTTATTGCTAAGTCAAGTTTAGGATCTTGGGAGAGTATAGTCATGCACTAGCCAAGGTATAAGGTGGACTAACTCAACTCCTTTGTTCTTTTTGAAACTCTTCTCTTACCAAGGATCATGGCTACATGCATCTCTTTTTTTTGAATACTTGGACACTTGTCCTTTTGAGAGCATTTGCTCTTCTTTTTTTAGATACTATATAGCCATGTCCTTTGAAGGATTGATAAAATTTATATAATTCTTTTAGAACAAAATTTTGGAGGAGAACTACATGAGTATACTCTCAGTGTGAGAGTTCTATCAAAAAGGCATGGTTTGCCTTGGCTTTTAGAGCATGACTAAACTCTTCTACCTAGATCAACTATTCTTGACAAAGCTCAAAGATTGATTTAGAAGGCTTTATGGGCTGTTCTGCTATACTCTAATATTTTGGCTCTGGTAGGTGGATAGGAAAGAAAGATCATGAACCATGATAATTTTGGTTTTCAAAATAAAAAAAACTCCCAAGGTTGTAGCAGAGTACTAATGCAATTTCAATTACTACTTCTATATCTTATCAAACAACAACCTAGGTTGACTTCCCTATCAAAGTGAGTAGGCTACTACACATGAATAAAAGGTAGAATAACATGTCGTGTAAACACTCAATTCAAAAGAAATTGTTTCAACATTTTTTTATTTCCTAGCTGCATTTTTAGTTCAAACCGAGACATTCAGTGATCCAAATTGTACAAAATACAGGTTTAGGGGTTCACCGAGGGTGTCTCGGTGCAGAGTGGCCTGGCGGCCGCCAGTAATAAGTGGCGGTCGCCATGGGCTTTGGCCCATGCGACTTGCAAACAGCATGGTAGTTGCCTTGCTAAGTTCAGGTTACAGCTTTGAACATTTTGTCACGTTTTACAGAGGTGTTTAGAGAGGGGATTTCCCCCACACTAGGAGTTTTGGTACTTTTTATTTGAACAAACTTGATGAAGGAAAAAAGAGGGTGTCTTTTTATTCATTATATAAAAATTTCCTAAACAAAAGTTCTAAATTGAAAATTAAACAATCTGAAATTTAAATCAAGCAAAACTAAACTTAAACTAAATCAAACTAAAAATCTTACTAGACACCCTAAATCTAATCTAATCTAGTGAAGGAGCCTCGTAGAGATCCTCGAAGCCCGTCTCTTTGAAGAGACGCTTGATCTTCGAGGTGCAGCCCTTGCGGAGGATGGTGAACCGATCCTCCATGTCCATTCGCCAGAGGGCTATCTCTGCGACTTGATCCTCCAAGGCGCTCTTCTCCTTGCGCAACTTCTTCACCTCGGTGACGAGTTTTCCGAGGGTTGACCCCTCCTCACCACCGCTGTGCTCCATCTCGCTGGGGACTCCTACCGGCGATGGGTTGAGACGGCAGCGCACGGATGGCTCGGAGAGCGACCCATTGGAGTCATGAGTGCTCACCTCGCGCTCACGCAGCCTCTTCTCATAATGCCCATCGGGCATTCTCACGCCATACACCTCTAGTTTAGCCCTCTTAGGATTGGGGCTGTAGCTCCGGGTGTGGCTATCCGAGCCAAAGCTGACCCGGAATTTCACCCTTGATGGAGAGGGCGTTTCATCACCCCTGGCCTTGACGGCCGGAGACTTCCTCGGGGTGATCTCCCCTGTGGTCGGCCTGGTGGGCGTCCTCAGTTTCTTCTCGGGTGGCGCCATTGGAGGAGGATGAAGACGGAGCGAAGACGAGGCCAGGGGGCGTTTCACCCCTGGCGGCCGCCCAGCAGGGGTGGCGCCCGCCACTGGAGTGGTGGCTGGTGCCTTCCCTGCACCCTCCGGTGGTGTCCCCTTGACATAAGTGCCATCTGGCAGCACCATTGCTAAAGGTGGCATGTCAAGTACCTCCATGTCGTCGTCGATCAAAGATCGGATGATGGCTTTGGTGGAGGACGAGATGGATCCTTGAGGGTTATAGGACTCGGATTTCTGTGGAGACGACATGGTTTTGGAGGAGGCGTGGCTGGACTTCGTGAGTGGATGGAGGGAGAAGAAGGAGTTCTTCTTTTAAGAAGGGGGAGAAGTGGAGGGATAAGCCTTAGATGAACTAACACGTCCTCATCTCCTCCTTCTTTCGCTCTCCCAAGCTCGGGATTAGCTGCCACGTGGAGAGGGGCTTCTAAACCACCACCTAGAGTGGCGGGCACCAGGGTTTGGTGGCGGCCGCCAGTTGGGAGTGGCGGCTGCCACTCCTCCTTCGACGGGAATCGAGCGGGAGAAGGTAAGCCTCCTAAATTTCAAAGTTCCGAGGTCGAAATGGCTTGGTTGGGCCTAAAGAGGCCTTTCTCGGGGTTTTGGATGGACTAGGTGCATGAAAAGGACAAGGGGTAAATTGGGTCCATCCATTAATTGTCATGGGCTTGAGCTACTTCAAAGTTAATTATATCAATTTCGTTTAGCTCATTTTTATAAAAGTCATAGAATATTTTTAATCTTTGTCCATTGACTTTGAAGATTTGCCCATCGTCACTTTCCAATGTGACGGCTCCATGGGAAGAGGTTGCAACAACCTTGAAAGGTCCTTCCCATTTGCTTCGAAGTTTACCATGTCCGAAAAGTCGAACACGGGAGTTAAAGAGTAAAACTTTATCTCCTACTTCGAAATCTTTCTTTTTGATCCGTTTATCGTGCCATCTCTTAGTCTTCTCTTTATAGAGCTTGGCACTATGATAGGCTTTCTCTCGCCATTCTTCTAGTTCGGAAATTTGCATCTTCCTATTTTGGCCAGCTTGGTCAAGGTCCATGTTCCATTTCTTAATGGCCCAATGAGCTTTGAACTCAAGCTCAACAGGAAGATGACAGGTTTTCCATAAACTAGTTGGTATGGGGACATTCCCATCGGGGTCTTATAGGCAGTCCGATAGGCCCACAGAGCTTCGGGTAACTTATGTTTCCATCCCTTTCCCATCTCTTCTACCGTCTTTTGCAAGATATTCTTTATTTGTTTATTGGACGTTTCGGCCTGTCCACTTGTCTGGGGGTGGTATGCAGTGGCTACATTTTGTTGGACTCCTTGACTAGCTAAGAAATGTCGGAAGCTCTTATCTATGAAATGAGGGCCTCTATCACTAATGACTAGTCTAGGAACTCCAAAACGAGGAAAGATGTTTTCTATGAACATTTTCTTCGAATGTTTAGCATCTGCCGCTCGACAGGGTATGGCTTCTACCCATTTCGAGACATAATCCACAGCCACAAGAATGTACTCAGCGTCATAGGATTTAGGAAAGGGAACCATGAAGTCTATACCCCAAACATCGAACAACTCAACTTGGAGATTGTTCACGAGAGGCATAGCATCTCAGGCATTAATGTTACCATGCTTTTGGCAACGAGGACAATGTCTCACATAATTCTTTGTGTCCTCGTACATGGATGGCCAATAAAAACCACTTTGCCATATTTTAGCATGTGTCCGAAAAGCTCCATAGTGTCCTCCATATTCGGCGGAGTGACATCTATCTTTGATTTTTGTTGCTTCTTCTATGGGGACACATTTTCTCAAGAGTCCATCTGCACAGACCTTATAGAGATATGGTTCATCCCATAGGTGCGTTCTGCTTTGATATAGCAGTTTCTTTTTATTCTCCCCCGACGGGACATAGCTAGCGACTATAAAATTCACGATGTTTGCATACCAAGGGTTGGTATATGTGACTTTTAAAAGGGTATCATCGCGAAGAAAGTCATTTATTGGGAGATTGTCCGAATTATTGACTTGTAGTCTAGATAAGTGATCAGCTACTGAATTCTCTACTCCTTTCTTGTCTTTTATCTCTAGGTCAAATTCTTGAAGGAGTAAGATCCAGCGGATCAACCTTGGCTTAGCATCTTTCTTAGTGAAGAGATATTTTAGAGCAGAGTGATTGGTACAAAAAATCACCTTAGCTCCCACTAAGTAAGATCTAAACTTGTCTATGGCAAAGACTACGGCCAAAAGTTCCTTTTCTGTGGTTGCATAGTTTAGCTGGGGGCCGGTCAGGGTCTTACTAGCATAAGAAATAGCATAATGCTTCTTATCTTTAGTTTGACCAAGGACGGCCCCCACAGCATAATCACTAGCATCACACATGATATTGAATGGCAAATTCCAATCTGGGGGTTGGATGATTGGTGCCGAAGTTAGAGCCTTTTTCAAAATATTGAAAGCTTGTAGACAATCCTCGTCAAATTTGAACGGGACGTCTTTTGCTAACAGGCTCGTTAAGGGTCTAGCGACCTGTGAGAAATCCTTAATAAACCTTCTATAAAAGTCGGCATGGCCCAAGAAGCTTCGGATCTCTCTCACATTAGTGGGTGGTGGCAATTGTTCAATTATATTGATTTTGGCTTTATCCACTTCTATCCCATGTTCTGAAATTCGATGGCCTAGGACAATTCCTTCCCGCACCATGAAGTGACACTTTTCCCAGTTAAGAACTAGGTCCTTCTCTTCACAGCGTTGGAGGACTTTGTCTAAATTGGCTAGGCAATCGTCAAAGGTTTTCCCATAGACCGAAAAGTCGTCCATGAATACCTCCATGATTTGTTCAATCATGTCGGAAAAGATGGACATCATACACCGTTGGAAAGATGCCGGCGCATTGCAAAGTCCAAAGAACATGCGTCTATAGGCATAAGTTCCATACGGGCATGTGAAAGTGGTCTTACTTTGGTCATCTGGATGGATTGGGATTTGGTGATAACCAGAATATCCATCCAGGAAGCAAAAGAAGGAATGGTTTGCCAATATCTCTAGCATCTCATCTATAAAAGGAAGTGGGAAATGGTCTTTCTTTATGGCTTTATTCAGCTTCCTATAGTCTATACACATCCTCCATCCAGTGATAGTACGTTGAGGGATTAACTCATTTTTCTCATTCTTAACGACTGTCATACCTCCTTTCTTTGGAACTACTTGCACAAGACTTACCCATTCACTATAAGGAACTGGATAAATAATTCCCGCGTGCAAGAGTTTCAGGACCTCCTTTTTCACGACTTCACGCATAGCGTTATTAAGTCGTCTTTGGGGCTCTCTTGAAGAGGGTATCTCAGGATCGAGAGGGATACAATGGGTGCAGAGATTTGGACTAATTCCCTTCAAATCTGGAAGTGAATAGCCAAAGACAGATTGGTGTTTTTCTAAGACAAGAGTTAACCTACGGACTTCATCTTCAGATAGCTTACTGCTAATGATTACGGGAGTCTCGGGGTCTTTGTTTAGAAAGATGTATCTCAGGCCTTCAGGCAGAGGTTTTAGCTCTATGGAAGGTCGAGATGGCTTTTCCGATTCATTTAAGCGAAACGGTTCATCTGTCTCGGCTTCTTCTTCAACAAAGAACTCAGAATCTTCTTCAAAATCAGGCTGAGCCAACTCATACAGGGTAGAGGTTCTAGCTTGATCGAGAAGATCTAGTTCTGGTGGTTGTTCGGCAATAGAATTCAATGCACGAACGAAAGGTACTGAGTACTCTTTTCCACCGATTTGAGCATTAAAGTGCTCTTGACATGGTCCTTGCAAGGCAAGTATGGACCAAGGTTGTCCTAAGAAGACGTCAAAAAGGACTACATCGAAAATGTAGAAATCTAAGACCATGTCCGCTCCATCTACTTGGATGGGGACCATCTTTAGGATTCCTTCACTTTCCAAGATGTCACCATTTGGGTCTCTTAAACACCATTTAGTTGGATGTCGTTGAAGGTCGGGGAATGTTTTGGATACGTAATTACTAGCGAGAACATTAATTCCCACGACAGGGTCGTAAAAGGCAAAGGCTCTTTCTCCCCTAATTCGACAATCTATTACGCTAGGTACTTTATCTATGCGAGGGATGTTTTCTGATACTTTGGCTTCCATTGTCCATTCATGACTCATGACAGCTGAAAGTTCCAAAAGACGCTCTCGGCTATAGATTCCATCAGAAGACTCAGGAAGTGGTTTGTCGGATGGGAGAGCTTGAACGGAGTAGTTCATAGCATTTCCGTAATCCTCAAACACATCATCCTCTATCTTGCCCAAAAATTCCGGAAGAATTTCTCTTCCAGATGTGGACGGAATAGGCTCCGCTAAGTCCAGCGAGTTAGACTCGGGCTCTTCTTGTTGTTCTACAGTCAAAACTTGGGTTTCTATGACTTCTTCCTCAGGGATTTCATCGGAAACTCCAGTATAAGGAGTATTCTCGAGAATTCTATCAAGAACCTCCTTTCCACCTCGTGGAGAAAGATGAAGAAACGCTCCACCTGACGAATGATCAAGGTGAAGAGCGCTCTCTTTCTCTAGACCGACATAAAAATGCTGAAGGAGCTCTGGATCGGGTATGGCTAAATCGGGTCCCGAATTGATTAAACCAATAAAACGGTCCCAAGCCTTCCCTAATGTCTCCTTATCATCTTGTCTAAAAGTCAACACTTCTACTCGTAGTCGTACCACTCGGTGGACAGGGAAATACGTCAAGATAAACTTGGTCCGTAAAGTTCCCCAGTCTCCTCTGGCACTTCCAACGGTTCGAGCATGCCATGTTTTAGCTGCTCCCATCAAAGTGAACGGAAACAGCTTCCACTTGACAGTGTCAGGTGAAATGCCCGAAATGTTCAAGCATGCACAGACTTGCTCAAACTCACGTAGATGTATGTAGGGATTTTCTGATCCCCTAAACATGCTCTCCTGAACTTTGTTAATAAAGTCAGGGCGCAATTCATAACTATCGACATATATAGGTTGTGATGATAAATGTGGCTCTAATCGCGAACTCTTAGGAGCTGCGAATTGTAAGATAGATTGATTCTCCATGCGGAGAGGGTAAAGATGATCCTACCTCTAGTCTCAAAAATCAGCTACCGTTCCCCGGCAACGGCGCCAGAAAAGCTTGTTGACACCTGGGGTGGCACGCAGAAGAAACCGCAAGCGCACGGCTGTCAGTTGTAGCTTTTCACCTCAGAGTATTCCGGGGTATCGAATCCACGAGGAACGCGAAGTGATTTTGAGAAAACTAGGGGGGTAAGGATATCTAGGATAGATGAAGGGAACGAGCACTAGCTACTGGGGTAGATCCTAGTTCTATTAGACTTCTAGTGATTTAAGTTCTTTACTAGTGTATTGTGGGCGTACTAGCCTTTACCACTGACTTAGGTTGAACGCTAGCACAACGAGCCCTACTGTTAAACTAGACCAACTACGTGGTGGAATTCAAGGCGCACAGGGCTGTCACCACCTGCTTGCTACCACAGCTATCCGGGGGCCTAGCCGTATTCACTGGCAATATATAGCCTAAGTACCACACTTAATCAATATATTACTACTACTAGCCCTGTACTAGAACTAGAGCACTTGAAACTAATATCAAGCAATGAAACAAACACACAAGTACTGAAAGTAAATACTTGAAGATAAAATAAGATACTAAGTTACCAAAGTTGAAGCGCAGAGCAGAGAGAAGTAGAGGTCTCTGACAACTCCGGAACTCTCCAGACTTCTACTCTTCTCCTTTCCAGCTCCTCTTCTAGTGAGGCACTCACACTCTCTCTAATCTCTCTATCATAGCAAGTGTGCTACTCTAACCAACTGGTGAGGAATGGTGTGAGGCTCTCCGAATGAGAGCTCAAGGGGGCCTATTTATAGTGCTAGGAAGCTAGGGGGGGTACTTATAGAGTGTGGGGAGGTCGGTTAGGGTTTAGGGGGTTGGCGCCCGCCACCAAACCCTGGCGCCCGCCACCTCTCAGCCGTCCGTTGCAACCGCCATTCATCCAACGTTCTTCATTTGCTCTCCCAAGTCGGTTTGAGGGCCGGTTAGGGTTTAGACACGTGTCCAAAGCCCACTATCCAGGTGACACTCTTCTTAGCCCTTGGATCAAACCGCCTTAATGTGCAATGGCCAAGATTTGAGCTTGAGGTGACTCCCACGGATCGATGACGTGGCTTGGGCCACTTTTGGCACGAGTGACCTGGCGGCCGCCAGTAATAGGTGGCGGCGGCCACCCTACTCAGGCCCAAATGGGCCAGAGTGGCTTGGCCTTGCTCCTAGTGCACTTGTTTGGCCCAAATTCCATTATTTCCTGCATTAAGATAAGAAACTATGCACATGTGGAAATAGGTTAGTTATAAACCAAATCTTCTACTTTTTATGTTGTTTTACCTTGGTTTTGGGTGAAATGTTGATGGTGAAATGATGCTTTAAGCACCGTCAACACAACCCAAAACTCGCAAGCACCGAGTCAAGTTCAGACCCACAAACCTACCCCCAAACGTAGATGGAAGGCTACGTCGAAAATCCTCCAAATACCTATACCAACGGGTGGTAAAGATACCTAGAGAGGTTCCTTGGTGAACTCAAGCAGCAAACGAGAAGTTTGGAAATGAAGTGGAAAAATCGGGAGAGCAAACACACTAAATAGTGCTTGACTGCAGATTCCCAGACTGTCCGCCCTGTGCCCGACTATCCGCGAGTCTGTGGCGGACTGTCCTCCGGCCAAAAGCGAAAAACAACAAGTCTGCTGAACCCCCCTGGTCAGGTCTCGGACTGTCCGCGCCTGACAACGGCGAACCGTCCGCCGGTCAAACCGAAGCATAGTGCATCGCGATGAACAGCCACTGCTCGGCTAAGTCCCGATGCCCGGACTGTCCGCGCCCCATTGGCGATCTGTCCACGGCTGTGCAGAGAGGGTGATTTCGATCGCCTCTCTCCCAAATATTCCCAAATTCGATCCAAACTAAAATCCCTTGATCCCAAACTTAGAGAAGATGATCACTAGGTAGTTAGAAGACTATCCCAAAGAAATCATTCCCTCAAATCAACTCAAACTCTGTGAAATCGTAGGGGAAGGTGCAAAATCGAAAAAGTCACCACGAAACACAAATCAACCCGATCTACTTGCTCGTGAGGTTTGAGTTGAATTCCTTTGGTGGAAATGATCTCCTCACATCAAAGAACAAGTTGATTCAAGTGGATTCGAAAAAGACGCAGCGTAGAGGAAGATCGAGCGACGGGAAAATTGAGACAAAAAGCAAAACGCGAAGAACAACTCAAGAACGTGAATCACAATCTCAATTGCCAGCCGGAAATTGTCCCCAGGAGGAGACAACGAGAATCCGGTCCCGTTTCCGCAAAATCCAAATACACAGAGATATGATTAGCCGTCTCTGCGGATCTCAGTAGCTATAGCAGGGAATGGGAAGCAAGAAACCTTAGAGGAGAATAGCAAATGACTAATATAATTTGGAGGGAGGGGTTGCCTCTCCTAATATAGCCTAATACAATTATTCCCCTTCTACCCCTACTGCTAATGAGCGAGCAGGGTAACCCTAAGGGTATTCCTGTCCAACTCGAAGTGTAGTCGATCTGACGGCCACGCCCGCACATCCGGTAGCTTCACCTCGACACGACCTCACCCGATGCCGCCATGTGCCGCCACTCGCCGTCCGTCCTTTTTCCTCGGCCTCCCCCTAGTTTTGAGGCTGAAACTGGGAAACCAGTCCTCAGGCTGAGTTTTGTGGCCCAAACTCAGAAACCCGCCATGGCCCAGGTTTTGTGGTCCAAACCTGGAAATCGTCCTCAGCTCGAGTTTTGAGGCCCAAACTCGGAAACCGGCCAGCACCCAGGTTTTGAGGCCCAAACCTGGAAACCATCCTAGCCGGTGGTTTTTCTGAGGCTCCACCACCAAACCGAAGCCGTAGAGGGATGCACCGCCTGTGCACCCTGTCCACCCACATGTCTTCACTTGTCGCTGTCCCAGGCTGTCACCTACCACAGCTGATCCTCTGGCCTCCCGGTCCGTCGGTCCAAGCCTCACGTCCGCCCTTCACCGCTCCGGGTCCATCGGCACAACACGTCTCTACTTGACCTTCACCTTGCCTTCGATCGTCGTCTCCGAGCTCGACACCTGCACAACACAAGCCAAACAACATGCACATCATACCAGTTGACAATCACTCATCATCTCAAGATCCGGCATACACCCATGTATCCGCAATCTCCCCCTTGATGAGTGCATTATCAACTACCAACACAAATCATATGGAATTGAAGAAGGGAAGAAGGAAGAAGCGAACTCAACCAAACGACTAGAAGCAAAGCAAAGCCAAAAGAAGTCGAATGGAGTGAGCAAGACAACTTGGTTCCCAAAGACATGGGCAACGGCTCGACGCAACCAAGAAAATCAAAGCTAGCCCTCAAGAAGAGGCTGAACGGGCTCAACACCGCTAGCAAGAAATTTGGAGCAAAGCAGCCACAAATGAGTAAACCAGCTAGCCCCTCCAGAAAGAGGCAAAGACTCAACACAACTAGCTGAAAAACCGCTCCAAACCAATCATCATCTGAAGAAACCAACTCGTCAAAGCAAAATGAACAAAGCTCCTCATGACATAAAATCCCCCTTCAATAATGCACACAACTAGGACATGATTTGTCAAATTTCTCCCCCTTAGTTGATAATGCACAAAACAAGGTTAAACAACGAAGCCTGAAAGGAAGGAGCAAATGCATATGAGTCACAAATGCAGGTTGGCAGCTTCAGGTATGTAGTCTATAGAATGAATAGATGCTCTAAAGAGTGCTGATCCGACTACTCAACAACAAGTATAAATGCCAGCAAAGGCTCAAACTGATCACAGAATACAAAATATGAACATATGAGCATAGTGAGCAGTTTTAAGACAATCAGAAAGGGTTTCACCATCGAATTAGCACCCAACATATATAGACAGGAAGTCAAACAAATGCTAATGAAGGACCGAATTGGCGACTAGAGGGGGGTGAATGAGAGCCTCAAATTTCTTCTCGAGAAATCGATAGCCTTTGTCCCAGAGAGTCACCCCAAAAGCAAGACACATGCTTGCTAGTATCCACGACCCTAGATGTAGGGTGGATGCTTCCTAGAAGCACAGTGGGATACTACAGAACCCAAGAAGACCAACGCAAAAGCGAGAAACCATATCCGAAGTCAGACAAATGAACTGCGGATGAAACATCGAAAAAATCACTGCATCGGACGCTGGCAGCGTCTGATGCCTCAGTGGCGAACGCGTCCGATGTGAACAGAGTAGTTCTAGAACCTTGCTGCATGACCATCGGACGCTTCAATAGTAACAGCTCAGCGTCCGATGCTTAGGCCCCGGCGCGTCCGATGGTCAACGGAGCGTCCGATGCCCTGCGTCCGATGCTCACTGAAAAATACAGAAACAAACACATGGCAATGGCGCGTCCGATGCTACTCGGGTCAGCGTCCGATGCCAAGAACACCAGCGTCCGATGCCCCCGAAAACTGTGCATTTTTTCGACGAATCAACCCGATCTCCTCCGAATCAAAATCTCTAAGGCCAAGACTTGATCTGAGAGGTCACAAGTGTATTAGTGAACTACTCCTAAGAGATCATGGCTCAAATGTAATCCCAAATCGGTGAATCGAAGAATTTCGGGGCAAGGGAGAAAGAACTTGATCCAACACAAAAACCGATCGATCTACTAGCTTGTGAGGTTAGGGAAGAATTCATTCGGTGAAAAAAGCGCCTCACAGTCTAGAATAAATTAGTTCAAGTGGAATCAAAAACCGTTCTTTGGAGAGGGAGAACGAAGCAAATCTCTGAGAAGGGATGAACCAAAACACGAAGAACACAACTCAAATCGCAAATTGATCTCGAATTCCAGCCGAAACTTCTCCACACGAGGAGACAACGAGATTAAGGTCTCGTTTCCTCAAAATCGAAATACACAAAGGTATGATTCGTCGTCTCTGCGGATCACAGGCATCGAGGTATGATTAGAACCTAAGCAAGGGCTAGAGAGAGAGAGAGAGAGAGAGCTCAGGAAATAATGGCTGCAAGGATAGGGAGAGAGGAGGGGCGCCTCTCTTATCTATACCCTAATAACAATAGTCCCGTTCTACCCCTAGATACAAGAGCGAAGCGACCAACCCTAGGGGTATCTTGGTCCAACTCTGAAGAGTCGCAATCCGACAGTCACGCGCCTTCCTCATCCTTAGCTTCGCCTCGACGCAAGCCTCAGGATGCCGCCACGTGCCGTCCTGTCGATCGCCGCGCCTTCCTCGTGGATAGCTTCGCCGCCACGCCAGCCTCTCCACGCCGCCACGCATCGACCGTCCTTTTTGGACCTCCCCCCGGTTTTGAGGCTGAAACCAGGAAACCTGTCCTCCGGCTGAGTTTTGTGGCCCAAACTCAGAATCCCGTGAGCCCAGGTTTTGAGGCCCAAACCTGGAAACCATCCTCGCTGAGTTTTTAGGCCCAAACTCGGAAACCCGCCACCCAAAGTTTTGTGGCCCAAACTCAGAAACCGTCGAGGGTAGTTTTTCGAGGCTCAACTACCAAACTCGCGCCGTAAACGGGATGTGGTTCTCACACCCCGACTATCAGCACCGATGCCGATGCTGATGCATGTCCAAACTCCACGTCGGGCATAGTGCCTTCGTCTTCCTTCTCGGCCTCCCGCCAAGTGTCACGATGCCATCACCTTCCTCCCGACTCGGCCGATGCACCGCACATCCCCATGTGCTCTCGCTCGTCGATGCCACGTGACAGCTACCACAGCTGGTCCTCAGGTCTTTCGGTCCGTCGGTCCAAGCCTCACGTCCGCCCTTCACCGCTCCTAGTCCTTTGGCACGACATGTCTCTACTTGACCTTCACCTCACCTTCGACCACTATCTCCGAGCTCCACACCTGCACATCAACACAGCCAAGAGACATGTTGCTTCTCACCCCTTCCGGTGAGCCTGTTGGCCGATCGCTCATCACTCAGGAAGGGAACCACAAGGGCACATATCAACCTTGTGTTCGCAATCTCCCCCTTGATGAGTGCATCGTCAACACAAAGTAACAATGATCAAAGAAGAAAAGAAAATAAAAGGAGAAACTTACTCGAGATGTCCAAAAGCCAAGTTAATAGCCGAAAAGGGACAAATCGAGATAAGCAAAGCTTGGTCCCCAAAGACATGGGCATCGGTTCGACACAACCATGCAAAGGATCGGAGCAACAACTCAACAAAGGGCAAAACTCGATCAAACAGAATGAAAAACTTGGTTCCCAAAGACTGGGGCAACGGCTCGACGCAACCAAGTGAAGAACAAGCTAGTCCTCAAGAAGAGGCAGAAAAAGGCTCAACACCACTAGCTGAAAGCTCCATACCAATTGAAGGCCAAATCGAAAAGAAGCAGAAAAGCCCCCCTCACTTAAAGAACTCCCCCTCAACAAGTGAAGCACAGAAATTGCAAATTGTCACCACACCATACAAATTCTCCCCCTTGGGGGCAATTTGCAAGCAAAAGAGAAGAGAAAGGAGCTCAAACAAGCAAAACGAAGCTAAGCCATGCCTATCGGAGTCAAGCAAATGCATATGAGTTAAAAATGCATGTTAGCAGCTTCAGGTATATAGTCGATAGAGTGAAAGAATGCTCTAAGGAGTGCTGATCTGATTACTAGGCAACAAGCAAAAATGCTAGCAAAGGCTCAAACTGATCACAGAATACAAAATATGAACACATAAGCTTAGTGAGCAGTTTTAAACCGTTCAGAAAGGGGTTTCACCATCAAAATAGCACTGAACATGTATAGACAGGAAATCAAACAAGTGCTAAACATGTATGCAAGGTGAACTACCCCTAGCACAGTTCAATCATCATGCTATGGAATGAAACATAGACTTGTGTTTTCATATTTTATCGGAGAAATTGCAGCGGTTATTACACAAGTTCAAATTCAGCATGTGATTGTTAGTGGTTGAAAGCTTGTCATTGCCTAACTTTTCAACCGAGCTAAGCCTATGCATAAGCGATCAGAATCTTAAAGCATCGGTTTCGGTCTTACAGTACACGGCTCAAGTTTAACACAATGTGCAAAGAGAAACATTCTCGATACCGTGATGTGCTGATAAGCAATCCCATCTCGATCTTTTCAAATTTACTTTAACTTGGTTCAGATTAAATAGAATATGAACATACCAAGCAAGTGAATGACTCAGAACTAGAGACATAGCAACCTAGCATATATGAAATAGCACAAGTGACTTCAACACATTCTAAGCATGCTAGTTGCCAATCCCAATGGTGAACAAGTTTCAAGTTTTAAGCTCAATTAAGCATATTCACCATTTTGAAAAATAGCTCAGCTCACAATATGTATCAGTGATCAAAGAGAGCCTAAGCTACAAGCATCATCATATATCATCGGAACATACACTAAACAGAGCATAGATTCATTCTAAAGATTATAGACATGAAGCTAAAAAATGCAAGATGTATACATGATGAAATGCATGCAGAAGTCAGTATCGGAGCAAAATCAAAACTAAAAACAGACTCAAGGACCCAAAACAAAAAGGGAACAGAAAGTCAGTCTATGATACATCTGATGAGGACATCGCCAAGTTGGACTCACCGACGCCATGGTCTTCCCCAAGTTGCAATCCGACTCCAACTCAGTTTTCACGTCACCCTCGGAATTCAGGAGCAGTCCCGAGTAAAATCAACGCCCCGGATGCATACGGACTCCGTTTTCGACGAACCAGATATGCTTGGAAAGATAATTTGATAAGCTAACCAATGGCTTTGGAATCACGTCAAAATACGTCCGGAGTCAACGGGAATCGTCGAAACAAGTCAGCGTCCAGAATCTGCCAGGGTGCTGCGTCACCGTATTTTGGTCCGTTGGGCCGTGTATCGTCTTGGAGCCCATTAGGGGGCGCGTCCAGCAGGGGCGACGACCTAAACCCTATATTTAGCCGCCGCCGCCGTCGTTAGGTCTTGGGTTTTGTTTTGAGTTTAGTTTTCCACCGAGAAACTGAATCGTTCATTGTAACTGTGGTGACAAATCCTTTTACAGTGATCCAGGGCCCCCGTTCTTGATCTCCTCCACTGTGTCGATTAGTCCTTTGGAACCGAGTTCTTGAACCCCTCTAATATATTCGTGATATTCATATCTGCAATTTCAGATTGCGTGCTTTACCTTCTTGCTTGTGTTCTTCGATTCGCTTGCAGGATTAGCCTTCTTGGCGAGGTCAATCAAGTTGTGCTTGGTTGATAACCAACGGAGCAGTGGTGTAACGGTTGCAGGGTTCGAATCGTGTCTGATTTGAAGCCGGATCGCCAACGTCGAGTTCTCCACCAATCGAACCTATCGCTACCTCACGGAAGATCGGGCCGTCCTTCATCAATTGGTATCGGATTTTTCAGGTTTCCCGCGAGGTATAATCTCGTTTGCCCTTAGATTCATATTTGTTATTACCTACAGTCCACAAAAAGCCAAAAAATATTTCAATTTCCGCTGTCCTATCGCCTTTTGTGCCTTTGCAATTTCGTTTCAGATTCGCTTTGTTGAGTTTGTGTCCGTGGTCGAGTCTTGTTGCTGGTTTAGGTTGTGTTCGTCGTCGTAGTTCATCGTGCCCGTTGCTGTTTCTTTGTTTTCGCCGCTATCCCATCCACCGTTCCTAAACAACAAGTCGAAGCCACCACATTACTCGACTTGCCCGCTAGCCGCCTTGTGTAATTTCTCGCCGCCGCGCAAACCCTAGACAGGTTGCCAACCGCTCTAATTTTTGCCTGCATCGCAGCCCTCCTTACATCATCTGGCATCTACCTTCTGTTGTTAGTCACAAGGACGCATGATCTTGTGATCGGTGTTGGAGTTTCGGGTCGCTTTGCCTTAACTGCCGCTGCCGAGTTGCTCTTACTGCCGATTTTTGTGTGTGCCTTCCAGAAAACATAACTTGAGGTACATTCGGTAAAACAGACATAACTTTTCGCTCGTTTGTCCGAAAAATCTGAAATTTTTTGTGGCGATTCTTGACACCGTTTGGACCTCACCCAAACTAGGCTTCGCCCTGTTTGGTCCCTCTAAATTGCCAAAAAAAAATCGGGAAAATAAATAAAAAAAAATTGACAAGGTTTCAGCACGCTTTTCAGAGAACTTGCTGATTTTGTGTAGACCACATCCGACCTCAGTTGCAGGCGCCAATTTTTGTGGTTACATCTTTTGTGATCCTTGTTCAAGGAAAAATATAAAAAAAATAGTGAAAAAAATAAAAAAGTTTGATTCCTACTAGTACCTTTTTGGAAAATCAAGGGAAAATTCAGGACAAAGAAAAATTCAGATTCTTTGCTTGTTCTGTGAGTTCTTTCCATCGTTCTTTGTTTCATCTTGTTGCGCTACGTCTACACACGTCTTAGCCAGCAATTGTGACTTGTGCTTTGGATACTTATTGAACTTTGCTAATCTGCTTTCGTTAATTGCTAATCCTTGCTGTCATATTGTGCCTACCTATAGCTCCACATATACTTCTGTCAGCACAGGTTTATCTTGCAACTGTTACCCACGCTCAACAACAGATTGCTTCGTCACTTTGGTTTGATCTTGTTTGGCGTTGGTAAGAATACAGGCAAGACGGTGGTAAGCCGCCTGTGATTTTGCATTCCAGTTCCACTTCTACCACCACCACTTGGTTCCTTTAGTTGATAGGGATAATCCTTTGCTGTTGTATTTTTTTCTATCTTCTAACAATGGCAGGAATTCCGACGGACTTCAATGAGTGCGTGTCCAAAGGCGACCTTACGACATTCATGAATGAACAACGCAATCTTATGACCGAGCTGACACGCAACGTGAACAATCTGGTCAACCGCATTACGCAGCTTGAGCAACGCCCTCAACCAAATCGTGATGACGAAGATGCGGATGCTTTTGGTGATGACGATGCGGATGCTGATGCTGGTCCTCGTCGCCGCCTCAACTTCAATCGTCGCGGTATGGGAGGTAATAATAATAATAATGATCCTTTTGCTAAAATTAAATTTAGCCTACCTTCCTTTGCTGGTAATATGGATCCAGAGACATATTTAGATTGGGAACTTACTGTTCAACAAAAATTTGATTCTTATAATGTTCCTGCTGAGCATAGAGTTAGACTTGCTACTAGTGAGTTTACTAATTTTGCTTTATTCTGGTGGAGTGATCTTTGCAATGCTAATAATGCTGCTGCTGTGCCTCAAACTTGGAATACTTTAAAGCAACGCATGAAATCTCGTTTTGTTCCTCCTTATTACCAACGTGATCTACGTTTGAAACTGCAAACTTTAAAACAAGGTGATAAAGGAGTAGAGGCATATTATCAAGAATTGCTTATTGGTTTAGCACGTTGTGGTATACATGAAGATGATGATGATGCTAGTGCTAGATTCTTTGGTGGTTTAAATCGTGATATCCAGGATATTCTTGATTACAAAGATTGGACTAGGTTCAGCCAATTATATCATCTTGCTCTTAAAGCTGAACGAGAAGTACAGGGACGCAAACAACACCAACCTTTCAGGTATAACACTGGGAGGACTTTTCAGCAACGTTCCGAGCCGGAGACGCCCAAGCTTCCTGCTGCACCACAGCCGTCTACACCTTCCGAGGTAAGTAAATTGTCTAGTGTGCAGATTCCACAATTCAAGAAAGGTGCCACTTCGGGTGCTTCTACTAGATCTTCCTCGTCTAGCTCTACAATCATTTGCCACCGATGCAAAGGCATGGGACATGTCATGAAGGATTGCCCCAGTCGTCGTGCTTTCATTGCTACCGAGGATGGATATGTAAGTACTAGTGATGTTGAAGATGATTTAGCTCTTGCTGCTAACATTGCTGCAGATTCCATCGAGGACGATCACGACAAGGAGACCATCACCATTGACTCTGTGGCTGCTGCTGCGGATTATCCTAGTCTTCTTGTGCAGCGAGTGTTGAGTACACGTGTGGGACATGAAGAAGAAGAGATGAAGATCCAACGCCACAATTTGTTCCACATGTATCTCATTGTGCAGGGTTGTCGTGTTCTCACCATCATTGATAGCGGGAGTTGCAACAACTTGGTGAGTTCGGATTTGGTTGAGAAGCTTGGCTTAACCACACGACAACATTCGTATCCATATAAACTTCAATGGTTCAATAATAATGGTATGACTAAGGTAACTAAATCAGCACGCATTAGCTTTTTCACAGGCTCTTATCATGATACTGCTGATTTTGACGTTGTCCCTATGCAAGCTTGTTCTATTTTGTTAGGTCGCCCATGGGAATTTGATAATGATGCTTTACACCATGGTAGAACTAATACATACACTATCATACATAAGGACAAGAAAATTACTTTGCTGCCTTTGTCTCCTACGGATATTATTAAACATGCTAAAGAGATTAAAAATAAAAATAAACCTCCAACAAATATTGCTAACAATAATGAGATTAAGTTAAAAGGAGGTGTTTTTCTTGCTACAACTTCTACTGCTGCTGCGTTATGTGATACTAATGATGCTCCTTGTTATACTATGCTTTGTCGACATGTTAGTGTTGCTGCACATGATTCTATACATTGTGTTTCGCATTGTGCGGTCACTAACCTTTTGCAGGAGCTTGGAGATGACATGGAGTCGCGGACAACTCCAATTTTAGAAGGAGGGGATGATGAGGACATCGCCAAGATGGAGTCGGGGACGACTCCAATTCAAGAAGGGGAGGATGATGAGGACATCGCCAAGTTGGACTCACCGACGCCATGGTCTTCCCCAAGTTGCAATCCGACTCCAACTCAGTTTTCACGTCACCCTCGGAATTCAGGAGCAGTCCCGAGTAAAATCAACGCCCCGGATGCATACGGACTCCGTTTTCGACGAACCAGATATGCTTGGAAAGATAATTTGATAAGCTAACCAATGGCTTTGGAATCACGTCAAAATACGTCCGGAGTCAACGGGAATCGTCGAAACAAGTCAGCGTCCAGAATCTGCCAGGGTGCTGCGTCACCGTATTTTGGTCCGTTGGGCCGTGTATCGTCTTGGAGCCCATTAGGGGGCGCGTCCAGCAGGGGCGACGACCTAAACCCTATATTTAGCCGCCGCCGCCGTCGTTAGGTCTTGGGTTTTGTTTTGAGTTTAGTTTTCCACCGAGAAACTGAATCGTTCATTGTAACTGTGGTGACAAATCCTTTTACAGTGATCCAGGGCCCCCGTTCTTGATCTCCTCCACTGTGTCGATTAGTCCTTTGGAACCGAGTTCTTGAACCCCTCTAATATATTCGTGATATTCATATCTGCAATTTCAGATTGCGTGCTTTACCTTCTTGCTTGTGTTCTTCGATTCGCTTGCAGGATTAGCCTTCTTGGCGAGGTCAATCAAGTTGTGCTTGGTTGATAACCAACGGAGCAGTGGTGTAACGGTTGCAGGGTTCGAATCGTGTCTGATTTGAAGCCGGATCGCCAACGTCGAGTTCTCCACCAATCGAACCTATCGCTACCTCACGGAAGATCGGGCCGTCCTTCATCAATTGGTATCGGATTTTTCAGGTTTCCCGCGAGGTATAATCTCGTTTGCCCTTAGATTCATATTTGTTATTACCTACAGTCCACAAAAAGCCAAAAAATATTTCAATTTCCGCTGTCCTATCGCCTTTTGTGCCTTTGCAATTTCGTTTCAGATTCGCTTTGTTGAGTTTGTGTCCGTGGTCGAGTCTTGTTGCTGGTTTAGGTTGTGTTCGTCGTCGTAGTTCATCGTGCCCGTTGCTGTTTCTTTGTTTTCGCCGCTATCCCATCCACCGTTCCTAAACAACAAGTCGAAGCCACCACATTACTCGACTTGCCCGCTAGCCGCCTTGTGTAATTTCTCGCCGCCGCGCAAACCCTAGACAGGTTGCCAACCGCTCTAATTTTTGCCTGCATCGCAGCCCTCCTTACATCATCTGGCATCTACCTTCTGTTGTTAGTCACAAGGACGCATGATCTTGTGATCGGTGTTGGAGTTTCGGGTCGCTTTGCCTTAACTGCCGCTGCCGAGTTGCTCTTACTGCCGATTTTTGTGTGTGCCTTCCAGAAAACATAACTTGAGGTACATTCGGTAAAACAGACATAACTTTTCGCTCGTTTGTCCGAAAAATCTGAAATTTTTTGTGGCGATTCTTGACACCGTTTGGACCTCACCCAAACTAGGCTTCGCCCTGTTTGGTCCCTCTAAATTGCCAAAAAAAAATCGGGAAAATAAATAAAAAAAAATTGACAAGGTTTCAGCACGCTTTTCAGAGAACTTGCTGATTTTGTGTAGACCACATCCGACCTCAGTTGCAGGCGCCAATTTTTGTGGTTACATCTTTTGTGATCCTTGTTCAAGGAAAAATATAAAAAAAATAGTGAAAAAAATAAAAAAGTTTGATTCCTACTAGTACCTTTTTGGAAAATCAAGGGAAAATTCAGGACAAAGAAAAATTCAGATTCTTTGCTTGTTCTGTGAGTTCTTTCCATCGTTCTTTGTTTCATCTTGTTGCGCTACGTCTACACACGTCTTAGCCAGCAATTGTGACTTGTGCTTTGGATACTTATTGAACTTTGCTAATCTGCTTTCGTTAATTGCTAATCCTTGCTGTCATATTGTGCCTACCTATAGCTCCACATATACTTCTGTCAGCACAGGTTTATCTTGCAACTGTTACCCACGCTCAACAACAGATTGCTTCGTCACTTTGGTTTGATCTTGTTTGGCGTTGGTAAGAATACAGGCAAGACGGTGGTAAGCCGCCTGTGATTTTGCATTCCAGTTCCACTTCTACCACCACCACTTGGTTCCTTTAGTTGATAGGGATAATCCTTTGCTGTTGTATTTTTTTCTATCTTCTAACAATGGCAGGAATTCCGACGGACTTCAATGAGTGCGTGTCCAAAGGCGACCTTACGACATTCATGAATGAACAACGCAATCTTATGACCGAGCTGACACGCAACGTGAACAATCTGGTCAACCGCATTACGCAGCTTGAGCAACGCCCTCAACCAAATCGTGATGACGAAGATGCGGATGCTTTTGGTGATGACGATGCGGATGCTGATGCTGGTCCTCGTCGCCGCCTCAACTTCAATCGTCGCGGTATGGGAGGTAATAATAATAATAATGATCCTTTTGCTAAAATTAAATTTAGCCTACCTTCCTTTGCTGGTAATATGGATCCAGAGACATATTTAGATTGGGAACTTACTGTTCAACAAAAATTTGATTCTTATAATGTTCCTGCTGAGCATAGAGTTAGACTTGCTACTAGTGAGTTTACTAATTTTGCTTTATTCTGGTGGAGTGATCTTTGCAATGCTAATAATGCTGCTGCTGTGCCTCAAACTTGGAATACTTTAAAGCAACGCATGAAATCTCGTTTTGTTCCTCCTTATTACCAACGTGATCTACGTTTGAAACTGCAAACTTTAAAACAAGGTGATAAAGGAGTAGAGGCATATTATCAAGAATTGCTTATTGGTTTAGCACGTTGTGGTATACATGAAGATGATGATGATGCTAGTGCTAGATTCTTTGGTGGTTTAAATCGTGATATCCAGGATATTCTTGATTACAAAGATTGGACTAGGTTCAGCCAATTATATCATCTTGCTCTTAAAGCTGAACGAGAAGTACAGGGACGCAAACAACACCAACCTTTCAGGTATAACACTGGGAGGACTTTTCAGCAACGTTCCGAGCCGGAGACGCCCAAGCTTCCTGCTGCACCACAGCCGTCTACACCTTCCGAGGTAAGTAAATTGTCTAGTGTGCAGATTCCACAATTCAAGAAAGGTGCCACTTCGGGTGCTTCTACTAGATCTTCCTCGTCTAGCTCTACAATCATTTGCCACCGATGCAAAGGCATGGGACATGTCATGAAGGATTGCCCCAGTCGTCGTGCTTTCATTGCTACCGAGGATGGATATGTAAGTACTAGTGATGTTGAAGATGATTTAGCTCTTGCTGCTAACATTGCTGCAGATTCCATCGAGGACGATCACGACAAGGAGACCATCACCATTGACTCTGTGGCTGCTGCTGCGGATTATCCTAGTCTTCTTGTGCAGCGAGTGTTGAGTACACGTGTGGGACATGAAGAAGAAGAGATGAAGATCCAACGCCACAATTTGTTCCACATGTATCTCATTGTGCAGGGTTGTCGTGTTCTCACCATCATTGATAGCGGGAGTTGCAACAACTTGGTGAGTTCGGATTTGGTTGAGAAGCTTGGCTTAACCACACGACAACATTCGTATCCATATAAACTTCAATGGTTCAATAATAATGGTATGACTAAGGTAACTAAATCAGCACGCATTAGCTTTTTCACAGGCTCTTATCATGATACTGCTGATTTTGACGTTGTCCCTATGCAAGCTTGTTCTATTTTGTTAGGTCGCCCATGGGAATTTGATAATGATGCTTTACACCATGGTAGAACTAATACATACACTATCATACATAAGGACAAGAAAATTACTTTGCTGCCTTTGTCTCCTACGGATATTATTAAACATGCTAAAGAGATTAAAAATAAAAATAAACCTCCAACAAATATTGCTAACAATAATGAGATTAAGTTAAAAGGAGGTGTTTTTCTTGCTACAACTTCTACTGCTGCTGCGTTATGTGATACTAATGATGCTCCTTGTTATACTATGCTTTGTCGACATGTTAGTGTTGCTGCACATGATTCTATACATTGTGTTTCGCATTGTGCGGTCACTAACCTTTTGCAGGAGCTTGGAGATGACATGGAGTCGCGGACAACTCCAATTTTAGAAGGAGGGGATGATGAGGACATCGCCAAGATGGAGTCGGGGACGACTCCAATTCAAGAAGGGGAGGATGATGAGGACATCGCCAAGTTGGACTCACCGACGCCATGGTCTTCCCCAAGTTGCAATCCGACTCCAACTCAGTTTTCACGTCACCCTCGGAATTCAGGAGCAGTCCCGAGTAAAATCAACGCCCCGGATGCATACGGACTCCGTTTTCGACGAACCAGATATGCTTGGAAAGATAATTTGATAAGCTAACCAATGGCTTTGGAATCACGTCAAAATACGTCCGGAGTCAACGGGAATCGTCGAAACAAGTCAGCGTCCAGAATCTGCCAGGGTGCTGCGTCACCGTATTTTGGTCCGTTGGGCCGTGTATCGTCTTGGAGCCCATTAGGGGGCGCGTCCAGCAGGGGCGACGACCTAAACCCTATATTTAGCCGCCGCCGCCGTCGTTAGGTCTTGGGTTTTGTTTTGAGTTTAGTTTTCCACCGAGAAACTGAATCGTTCATTGTAACTGTGGTGACAAATCCTTTTACAGTGATCCAGGGCCCCCGTTCTTGATCTCCTCCACTGTGTCGATTAGTCCTTTGGAACCGAGTTCTTGAACCCCTCTAATATATTCGTGATATTCATATCTGCAATTTCAGATTGCGTGCTTTACCTTCTTGCTTGTGTTCTTCGATTCGCTTGCAGGATTAGCCTTCTTGGCGAGGTCAATCAAGTTGTGCTTGGTTGATAACCAACGGAGCAGTGGTGTAACGGTTGCAGGGTTCGAATCGTGTCTGATTTGAAGCCGGATCGCCAACGTCGAGTTCTCCACCAATCGAACCTATCGCTACCTCACGGAAGATCGGGCCGTCCTTCATCAACATCAAACAAAATGCTTCCCCCATCTAAAAGGGGAAACACACACCAAGCTCACCTCTCAACCTAGCAAAAGTTGAGAGATCCAAAGGCTTGGTGAAAATATCCGCAACCTGGTTATGGGTGTCTACATGCCTAAGATCAATGTCGCCTTTCTCATAGTGATCACAAAGAAAGTGAAAGCGAACATCGATGTGTTTGGTCTTGGAGTGAAGAACATGGTTCTTTGCTACACTAATGGCTGAAGTGCTATCACAAAGCAAAGGAACCTGATTGAAATCTAGACCAAAATCACAGAAAGTAGCAACCATCCATAAAAGCTACGAGGCACAAGAAGCAGCGGCAACAAACTCGGCTTCAGTAGTAGACTGGGCTACGCTAGACTACTTGCGAGAAGACCATGAAACCAGTGAAGAGCCAAGAAACTGACAAGTCCCAGAAGTAGACTTGCGCTCAAGCCGACAGCCGACAAAATCCGCATCGGAATAACCACAAAGCGAAAGAGTCGAAGAGGAAGAATACCAAAGCCTGAATTCAGGAGTGAATTGGAGGTACCTCATGATGCGCTTGACTGCTTGCTTGTGGGAAGTTCGAGGGGACGCCTGAAAATGAGCGCATAGACACACCGTGAAGTGTATGTCTGGCCTCGTCGCCGTCAGGTACAGGAGCGAGCCGATCATGCTCCTGTACTCCTTCTGGTCAACAGCCTCTCCATCCTAGTCCGCATCCATCGCAATCATCGTCTCCATGGGCGTTGTAAGAGGCTTGGCCTCGCACATGTTGAACTTCTTCAGGATGTCCTTGTAAGGTGGGTTTAAGGCTCTACCCCAGTACACAAGGAACTCGATAGTCAGCCTTAACCCTAACGCCTTTTGACAACCTGTGACCCCGAGGTTGCCCGCGATGCGGGAGTCACAAGAGTTCTTCTAGGCGCAACTCTGTATCCCTCTGCTCCCAACCACTTGGAAATCACCCTGATGGATGATCCCTTCACAAGAGTTCTTCTGGGCACTTTGACTATCCTACATAAAGAAGACACCCGGGAGCTCGGACATCTCCGCTATAGATATTATAACACTCATGAGAATAAGAGAGGTCATATACTCAGGAAGGTGTGGCATACTTATTCCCCAGACAGGGTATTTATAGGTGACTGCTCTTGGTCTATGGACTTAGTTCACGGATACAATCAAGCAAAATTCAATAATTGCACCCTTGTGCGTACTATTCCACATGTGAAGCCTGGCATCACTGGTGGGTTATTCATTTAACGTGTATGCTTCAAGAGGAAGCAGAGAAAAGTGTTGTAGTTGCACAAAACGACAAGGAATCATCAATTTGGACAGGTGATACAGTCACTGGTCAATTATTGTTGTCCTTTGTGGTAATCTTTATTCAGTGGGGGTGAAAAGGGATGTTTGATGAAAACATTACCCACCTGAAGCTGAATAATTATTACTCAGATTGCATTAAACATCAAATCAGTGTCATGTATTAACCTCAAACAGACTTAAAGGTTCACTCAAAGGATATATTGAAGACCTCAAGTGCCGACTACTTGAGTACCCGGAACTCAGGCTCGGGGGCTGCAGAGTATATATCATTGAGGAAATGTTTTTTCTTAACTAAGGATTACTCAGAAAAAGGCTCGAAGATCCTCAAAGTTATTAAAAATAACAAGAGGCTCGGGGGCTACACCCTATGGGTGCACTTTTCTGAAAAAGTGCATGCCATGGAATTCTTTTGTCTATAGAGCACCTCAAGATTTCTCAAGACATTACTAGGAGATTCTCAAAAGAAACCAGAAGATAACATTTTAGAGAAATATTGAAGAGCTCGGGGGCTTGACGGACCAGAATGTCAGAGATATCATCAGAAGATGGTTACTCGGACCAGCTCTGGATGTCGCGGAGATCCGAAGACATGGTACAAAGTCTACATGGATTAGGACTCTTGTTGTAACTTAGTCGAGTTTCAAAAGGAAGTCTTGTAATTAGAATAGGACTCTTCTGTTGTAACCGACTAGGACTCGGTATACGCTGACCTTCACCCGATTATATAAGGGGAAGCGGGCGTCTACCCCTATCATTGAATCTCAGATCATAACACAAGGCACACGCCGCCACTGGACGTAAGGTATTACACTATTAAGTAGCCTAAACCAGTATAAATCGCTGTCCCTGTGTACTCGCCGAGTTTTACGAACGTCGATCCCCACGGAACAAATCATCTGGGAATCCCCAAGATGAGTTGTCGGTTAACAAACACCGACAGCGTATTTTCCTTGATGCACGAACGTCCCGTCTCGGGTTTGCTTGATTTGCGTCCCGAGGAAGAAGGTCAACTCACGCATCATACTCATATCAAACTCCCTACTCATAGTATCTGCAAACTTGGCAACAAGTGCATGAGAGGAGCCACCAAAGATGATATCATTCACGTAAATCTGAACTAAAATGGTGTCACTGTCTTGCTTGAGGAGAAATAGAGTCTTATCTACTTGTCCCATTTTAAAACCCTTGGAGAGCAAAAAGGATTTCAAACGCTCATACCAGGCTCTCGGGGCTTGTTCCAAACCATACAAAACTTTTGAAAGTTTAAAGACATGGTTTGGAAACTTGGAACTCTCGAAACCCGGGGGTTGTCTCACAAAAACCTCTTCCTCCATATACCCGTTCAAGAAAGCACTCTTAACATCCATCTGATATAGCTTAGAACCCTTTGAAGCAGCAAAGGCTAGAAGGATCCTAATGGCTTCTAAACGAGCTACAGAGGCAAAGGTTTTCTCATAATATATCCCCTCTTTATGGCAAAAACCCTGGGCTACTAGCCTAGCCTTGTTCCTCACTACCATCCCATCCTCACCCTGTTTGTTTTTGAAAACCCATTTGGTACCTATAGGGTGGCATTCTGGTGGAGGTGGAACTAGGGTCCAAACTTGGTTTCGCTCAAAGTTTTCTAACTACTCGTGCATGACATTAACCCAGTTAGGATCAGAAAGAGCGTGTCCAACATCTTTGGGCTCAAAAGAAGCAACTAATGCTGAATGAGCAAAGTGTGAGATCTCATACGCTCGCGACCGCGTGACTTGCTGGTCGATGCCGTCGATCATCTGTTGTGGAGGGTGGATCTGCTGGACGCTTTGGGGTGCTTGCCTTGCCGAAGTCGCCTCCCCCTCGCCAGATGCTGTCGCTCCCTCAGGTGCAGCCGGTGCTCGCTGGAGAGGTGGCTCAAGAGGACCCCATGTAGTGGAAGTAGTGGGATCGGGTCCTCGAGCAGACGTCGTCATCACAGGGTCGAATGGGGCAGCCAGTGGAGTTGGCTTGGGATGACTTTTTTTATTTTTTAAACCTTTTTAAAAAATATTTCATTAATAATCTCACCTAAATAAAATTTGTACATTCTAACCCTTTTGGTCGCGTCAGCCCCACTGGTGCGACCAAATAACGTTGTCGCGCCATCGGGAGTGGCATGAGAAGGTCTTATACGTCGGACATCGTTTCCAACGTGGAAAACCTTCTCACGCCAATGCATGTGGCGTGACAGTAAGGTCTTGTCGCGCCACCGGGAGTGGCGTGAAAGGACTGAATTTTTCAAAAAATTATAAATCTTCAATACGATGTCGGATGAAGATGATTTTTATACAAAAATTGTAGCTCTCGATGAGATGTACAATTTTGTAGTTTTGAGGTTTTTCATTTGAGGACGTTAAGATGCTCAAAAAGAATACATTGTTTTTTCAGCACCATAATAAACGCATATAAGAGTTTGTGGTTTTTGAAAATACATATTTTTTTTGCATGGTATCAAATAAAGATACTTTTTGAGCATATGATTTTAAAAAAAAATCATGTTTTTCATATCTTTATTTGATACCATGTAAAAAATATATGAATTTTCAAAAGTGATGAACTCTTATATACGTTTATTATGGTGCTAAAAAGAGTATTTAATTGTTTTGAGCATATTAACTTCCTCAAATGAAAAAACACAAAACTACAAAGTTGTAGATCTCGTCGAAAGCTACAGTTTTTATATAAAAATCATACTGACTAAGTTGTTGTGAAGTGTGATATAGTTCTGGCTTAGAAATCCTACCTTTTCTATTCAAAGTACTTGGAGATTTTTCTTTTGATAAAAGTGTCATAAAACCATAGTGTCACATAGTCCTTAGTGGTGAGAAATTCCTACCAAAACCATATGCTATGATCTTACATGTCTACAACCTTCTATATATGCTACTTGCTATTGTGTTGAGTTTTGTCAAACCTTGTGACCCTTGCTGAGAAATTTATCATGCTCCCAAGATCAAGATCATGTACACGCCACTCATACATGCTACTTCTACACTAGAAGTACAAAAAAAACATGCCTTTTATTTCCACCAAATATATGCTCCATGTTTTAAAAGTGTGATCTCTCTCTAAATATGTTGTAGAAGAGACATGAGCAATGCAAAAGTATGAAAAAGAAAAAAATATGGACACATGAAGGTCCGAGTTTAAAAAAAAAGAAAAAAATGTGAGCACATGAAGGCTCATGCTTGGTAAAAAAAGAGAGAGAAAAAAGGATAGTCATGTCTCAAAATAATAAGTCCTAGAGAGAGGACATACTTACAAAAGGAGTATATTTATATCATGTTCCACACACATGCACATCTTGATCTAAGAGTATGACATTTTTCTCCTTGGATCCTTGTTTTGACTTTACAATACATGCAATGGAAGTATGCTGTCATGTTTATCCCCACCTGAGCTCCAAATAAGCTTTTTAGAAGTAGGATGAAACAAAAGAAGGCAATTCTTGCAATGCCTTGGTAAGGAATCATACACCTTTGAGCGTTCTGAGAGTACCATTTGAGAAGTATAAGTGACCTATGCTTTTTATTGTAAAAAAAACTCCGAGTTACTAAGATGTGAAAATGGTAAGATGACTTTGCTTCAAGAACTGTTCCACTTTTTAACTACTCAAGAATATATGTTAGCTAACACCACATATCCCACTTGCTTAAGGAATGTTTTGGAATGACTTTTATGCCAGTTGAATATCTTAAGATGTTATGCTCATGCTTACTTTAATCCTAAATCTTTACTCGAGGACGAGCAAAGAGCTAAGTGTGTGTGTGTGTGGGGGGGGGGGTCTTGTTGACGGTAGATATGACACAAATTTACACCTTCAAAACACCGTCAACAACCCCGGTTTGGAAGGAACATAGGCCATAATAAATATATTTTATCCAATAACAAGCTCCACATGTCCATGAAGTATTTGATCCAGACATACAGGAAATAGGGATAAATGGGTTAGTGGGACCCACCTAGTGGGGTTGCCTGACCCCCTATGTGGCTCACCAGCCTCCCAAACTAGCCATGATCCATGGGAAACACTCCAAAGTTGTTCTCCACCCTTGGATGGAATGTGTGTTTTCTCTCAATGGCTCATATTCAGCGCACATGGATCCATGGGCCCACAAAGGAAGCAAACTGACCAACCCAAGGCCAAACCAAGCTCCACCACACTCTATGACAGGTGGGCCATGCTTCTAGAAGAAGGACGGAGTCCCCACCTGCCATAGGGGGCTCGGCCGACCCCTACATGGTGGCCTAGGGGCGCCCTCCCCCTTCTACCACCATTTGCATGCCGCCATGCAAAGAAGCACATGTTGAATTAAAGAAGCACATGTTTAATTTTTCTCCACCATTGATCTGAAGGAGGTTACAATCCAAGGGCTCTCATCCATCATCACGCGGATCGATGACGTGGCAGTGGAGTAGCCCCTACTCCACCTCTCTACTATAAATACCCCCTCACTCCCTCTCATTCAAGACACACCAAGAGAAACTACTCTCTAGTTGTAGTACTATCAGTCATAGGGAGAGAGTGAGGGGAGTGCGGAGGAAGTCCTGGGTCTGTTGGGAGTCTCCTCCAAGCTGCGCCTCTACGGATGCAGCCTTCTTTGTAAGTAAGCATTCGAGATTCTTTTATGGTATTTGATCCTTAGTTTAAGTAAAGTATTTACTTTTGTTGTTCATTGATTCATCGCCCTTAACCCGATAATCTAGTCAATATCATCGAAATTCGGATTAGAGTAGTAAGATATAGTGTAGACATGGTGTCTAGATTATACGCTTACCTGTGTCTGGGGCTTGTTCAACAGTTTGTTTGTGGTAGCTAGTAGGTGGTGATAGCCCTATCTAGCCTTTGATTCCACCACGTTTGGCAAAGTTATTAAAACGTAGGTCTTCTTGTGCTAGGTGGTTTAGCACCCTTCTCATCCCTTTCTATTGCTAAACGGCTTAGTGATCCGAAGTGAACAACCTTTGTATCTACCTTACCTATCCAGTTTCATAACCATAGAGATCCTCTCTACCCAATCTATCTTATACCCTTGTGTCATCATAGGACGAGCTTAGTTCTTTGTTAAGACCACTTCACGTTCCCTGTGGAAAATACGATACTTGGAATACTCCTGGTGAAGGCTACCTTGACAACCGTATGCTTGCGGTTTACCCGTTCGCCAATTTAGGTGTCAACATTGACATTGAAGGTGACAAAGATCAAGTGCTCTCTTCTCCAACCATGCATGGAAATGATGTTGCAAGTTCTAGTGGTTCTCAAGATCAACAAGATGCTAGTAGCTCTCAAGTGGCTCATCCAAGTGCAAGTGCAAGTGCAAGTGTCCAACCGCAACAAGTGCTCCAACCAACACATATTGCAAGAGATCATCCTTTGGATCAAATTGTTGGTGACATAAGAAGAGTTGTGCAAACAAGATCAAGATTGACTTCATTTTGTGAATACTATTCATTTGTATCATCTATTGAGCCAACCAAGATTGATGAAGCTTTGATGGATGTTGATTGGGTGAATGCAATGCATGAAGAATTGAACAACTCTACCTGCAATAATGTTTGGGAGTTAGTGGAAAGACCGAAGAACACAAATGTTATTGGAACAAGATGGGTCTTCCGAAACAAGCAAGATGAAGATAACATTGTTGTAAGGAACAAAGCAAGATTGGTTGCACAAGGGTACACTCAATTGGAAGGCATTGACTTTGGAGAAACCTATGCACCAGTTGCTAGATTGGAAGCCATTAGAATCCTACTTACATATGCTTGTTCTCACAACATCAAGCTCTATCAAATGGATGTAAAGAGTGCTTTGCTCAATGGATTCATCAATGAGCAAGTGTATGTTGAGCAACCTCCTGGATTTGAAGATGTGAAGAAGCCCAACCATGTGTAGAAGCTCAAGAAGGCATTATATGGGTTGAAGCAAGCACCAAGAACTTGGTATGAAAGATTGAGGGATTTCTTGCTATCAAAGGGTTTCAAGATGGGGAAGGTTGACACCACTCTCTTCACCAAGAAGATTGGAAGTGACTTGTTTGTGTTGCAAATCTATGTGGATGACATCATATTTGGATCAACCAACCAAGACTTTTGTGAAGAGTTTGGAGAGATGATGGCTAAGGAGTTTGAGATGTCTATTTTTGGAGAGCTTAGTTACTTTCTTGGACTACAAATCAAGCAAATGAAGAAAGACACATTTGTTAGTCAAAGCAAGTACATCAAGGACATGCTCAAGAAGTTTGAGTTAGATGAAGCTAAAGCAATAACCACTCCAATGGGCACAAATGGACATTTGGATAGTGCCTCTAGTAGTGACATGGTGGATCAAAAGTTATATCGGTCAATGATTGGAAGTTCACTCTATGTGACCGCATCAAGGCCGGATGTCATGTTTAGTGTGTGCATGTGTGCAAGGTTCCAAGCTTCACCAAGAGAAAGTCATTTGAAGGCAACCAAACGAATATTGAGATATTTGAAGCACACTCTAAATGTTGGACTATGGTATCCCAAGGGATCTCTATTTGAATTGATTGGATACTCGGATTCCGATTATGCGGGATGCAAGGTGGATAGGAAGAGCACATCAGGCACTTGTCAATTGCTTGGAAGATCACTTGTCTCTTGGTCATCAAAGAAGCAAAATAGTGTTGCACTCTCTATCGCCGAAGCCGAATACATATCCGCAGGTAGTTGTTGTGCACAATTGCTATGGATGAAAGCAACATTGCAAGATTATGGAGTCAAGTTTGGACAAGTCCCATTGCTATGTGATAATGAGAGCACCGTCAAAATAGTCACCAACCCAGTTTAACATTTAAGAACAAAGCACATTGACATAAGGCATCACTTCATTAGAGATCATCAAGCAAAGAAAGATATATCTATTGAAAATGTGGGCATCGATGATCAACTTGCTGATATCTTCACAACCACTAGATGAGAGAAGGTTTTGCAAGCTAAGGAATGAATTGAATATCCTAGACTTCTCCAACATGTGTTGGATGCACCCTCACTTATGACATGCCTCTCCTCCAAGAAAGCAAAGGTGAAATTGTTTGGCATGTGCGTTCATTCTTATTAGGTTGTGTTCTAGTTCATATAGCCATCACATTGCTTATTTAGGATCATTCATGATAAATCAAATGGTTTTGTAGTATATATGGTACCACTATTGCTTCTATGTTTGACCTGATATAGTGGTAGCATATAGCTTGTTTGTGAGCTTGTAACTCTAGCGTTTGATCTAGTAAGTGAGCAATAAGTGTTTAACCAACGTGAGTAAGATAACCATTGTACGATGTGTGAAGAAGCTTACTCTAGAGCAAACCGTGTTAAATATCTCATGAGCTAGATTAAGCCACAACTTGACTTAGTTTGATCTCCTCATGTGAATCTCATGATAAAAGTTGTCTCCTTTCATTAACTTTTGCCTCACCTTTTATGCTAATTGTTGACAAAGGGGATAAAATGCTACAGAGATATGATAGTGAAAGGGGTAGAACAATGAAAGGGGGAGAACAATGTAGAACAAAGAGAAAAAGAGATATGCTGAGTAGTTTTCAAGTGGGTTGTTTTCATGTGGATTGGAGCTTCAAACTTTAAAACTTGGGCATACATATAGGGGGAGCAAGCTCATAAACATGTATGTTGCATTTAAAATGTGCATATTCATATGTTTGATTGCATTACATAAGACATTATTTTGATGTCCATGCTTATGTGGTGAATGCTAGTGTTAGAACATGATTGATGATATGACTTACTAGCATGTATAGGATTGCAACTAGACATACTTATGTTTCTAGCGGTTCAAGAGCCTTATTATAAATTTTGATCTCACGGGGTTCTTGATATGTCTAGTGACAAATGATGCTAAGGATGGTATAACATGTGCACTCCGATTGGTATCACGCTTCAAAGGTCCATTCTTATGCCTTAACATCATCATTGATAGTGTTGCTCACACACATTTCATATCCATACATATGTGCAAAATTTAGAACCAAACTCTATAGCACATATGTAGGGGAAGCTAATATTATCAATGTGGTTAATCGAATTTAAATCACATATCTTTGTATAGGTTATCATCAATTACAAAAGAAGGGGAGATTAAATGCCCTAGTTTTGAAGGACCGAGAAGCACTCAGAAAGCGACCAGAGGGGGGGTGAATGAGAGCTTCAAATTTTCCTTACGGAAACTAGTAGCCACTGTCCCGAGAATCACCCCAAACGACAAACCTTAGAGCTTGCAAGTGTTCACGACCCTAGATGTAGGGTGGATGCTTCCAAGAAGCACAGCGGGACACTACACAACTCTAGAAAGCCAACGCAAAAGGCGGAAATCGAATCCGACCAAGAACGAGCCAACCGCGAACGAAAACGTGCTGAGACAGCACTGACCGGACTCACCCTGCGTCCGGTCAACAAGCACCGGACGCGTCCGGTCAGACAAAGTCTTGTTTCGGACCTCTCTGAGTTGGACCGGACTCTGATGAAGGCAGCGTCTGGTCAAGGCTCAAGCGTTCGGTCACACAAGACGGACCACAGTGAACAGTAGAAGGGACGAGTCCGGTCAGGGAGAAAACGGAGCGTCCGGTCAGGCACAGAAGTTCTACGCGCGATGTTCAACCACCGGATGCTCAGAGTCAGCGTCCGGTCGGTCCGACACCTGCGTCCGGTCGCCCCGACTCAACACCGTTTGACCACCGATTCGATTCTATCTCACCCAAAACAAGTCCTCTAGGGATCAAACTTGGTGAGAAGAGTCACAAGGAGTATAGTGAGCTATCCCTAAGAGATCATGGCTCGAACCTATCTCCAAATCAGTGAATCAAAGAATTTCGAGGGAAGGGAGAAAAACATGACCCCAAACAAAAATCGACCGATCTCCTAGACCGTGAGGTTAGAGGAGAATTCCTTCAGTGGAAAGAAGTGCCTCACGATCTAGAACAACTTGGTTCAAACGGATTTGCAAAAGATGAACCGAGCAAAAAGATCGAGCGACGGGAAAATCGTGGAGAAAAAGGATTCCACGAAGAACACGAACAAAACGCGAATCACAACCATGAATCTGCAACCGTAGCGCAAAACACACGCTACAATTGTGAGGATACGGCCTCACTTCCTCGGAATCAACAGTACACAGAGGCAAGTCTCTCTGCGGATCTCAGCTAGCTACAGCAGGGGATGGGAGAGCAGGAAACCCTAAATGCGAAAGAGCAAATGACTGAGATAGATGGGAGGAGGGTGTCTCCCGACTACTTATCCTACTACTAGCCTAAGTCTATTTCCTACTCTACCCCTCTCTATTCTAATTACAGAGCGAACCAGCTAAACCCTAGGGTTATTCTGGACCAACTCGGTGGTAGGTGTATCCGACGGCCACACCCGCACAGACCGAAGCGTTGCCTCGACGCAACCTCCGGATCGCCGCCACATGCCGCCCTCGCTCTACACCCCCGGTTTTGTGGCCCAAACCGGAAAACTAGCCTTTTCCAGCCAACCCCCGGTTTTGAGGCCCAAACCGGGAAACCAGCCCACCAGCTTCTGAGTTTTGAGGCCAAACTCAGCAAACCCTTAGCGTCCAGGTTTTGAGGCCCAAACCTGGAAACCGTCCTCAGCCCGAGTTTTGTGGCCAAACTTGGAAACCATCCGCACCCAGGTTTTGAGGCCCAAACCTGGAAACCGTCCATCTGATGGTTTTTCCCTGGCTCTACCACCAAACCGACGTCGTAGAGGGGATGCACCTCCCGTGCACCCCGTCCACCGACACGTGTCCCCAAGTCTACGACTTAGGCAACACATGACCGCAAGTCTTCGCTCGTCGCTGTCCCAGGCTGCCAGCCACCACAGCTGATCCTCGGTCCTCTGGTCCCTCAGTCCAAGCCTCACGTCCGCCCTTCGCCACTCTCGGTCCATCGGCATGACACGTCTCTACTTGACCTTCACCTTGCCTTTGATCACTGCATCCTTGCTCGACACCTGCACAACACAAGCCAAAGAACATGCGCATCATCCCAGTTGACAATCACTCATCACTCAGAGACCCGGCATACACCCATGTATCCGCAAGTTTGGTTTTGGTTAATTGTTGAAACCTATTTGGTCTAATCCTATTGTTAAGCATGTGTGTAGCTAATGAGAAAGGATTTTGACCAAGCCAAGTAGTGGAGCTAGCAAAGTGGCAACCATGGAGGATGGTGATGGCCACAAGCACTCAAGTGATCAAGTGCTCTACCATTGGTGAAATGAAGAAGAGAAGAGATGGAGCAAAGAGGACCGAAGGCAAAGGTACAACCTATAAGGATCTTTATTTTGGTGATCAAGACACTTAGTGTGATCACATTTAGGATACACAGCCGAACTATTAAGAGGAGATAATTCATGGCTTATGCGGTGTTCAAGTGTCACTAGGAGTTCTCTAACATATTGATGCTATAGACCTAGTGAGTGACAAACAAAACCCTTGGAAAATGCTTTGCAAAATGCTAACACACATGCACAAGTGGTGAAACACTTTGGTGTTGGCGCATGGAAGCAAGGGTAGAAGTTAGGGGCATCAGACGCTGCAGGCGGCAACATCAAACGCTGGCCGATGCGTTCGATGGCAAACCCTAGCTTATAACAGTTGTTGAGGGAGCATTGGACGCTGAGAAATCACTGTTGCTGATATGACCATGCCTGCGACGGCATCCTCACCAACTTCTTCGACCACGTCGCCGACCTCAATGGCTTCCCCGGCTACATCTCCGACCTCCTCACCGAGCTCGATGACCTCTCCGACCAGCTCTCCAACTACATCTCCGACCACTATGCCAATCAAGAAACCCATGGGAACAATCACTCGTAGCCGAGCCAAGAAGATACAACAAGAAGTGCAGGCGCTACTTTGTGAATTTCAGTTAAACACTAATGGAAGCTTTATGCTGCCTAAGTCTTTTTTGTTGACATTTCTTAGGTTCACAAAAGAAGAAGAGCAGAATACACCAAGGGCGAAACAAAGAGAAGAACCAAGCTCGAGCAAGACCGACACGATAGAACCATCAGAAAGAATCGATCATAACTTTTGACTCCTAAAGGCTATAAAGGCTCATGAGGACAATTTGGAAAGCTTAGAAAGTCTACATTCTAATGCCACTATCCCCGACCAGTTTGAATATTCCAGTAAGGCACCCGACCAGTTTTGGTACTGACTGGTCTGGGAGTCAGCAGTCTGCGTGATGTCCAAGTTCCCGTGCCAAACTGTATGAATGTACAAGGTTTCATGAAACAAGGGGCACATGGTGTGAAAGCTTATTGAGTTAGCTTTCAAACGCATCCAGTCGCGCATCGTTTGGAGTTTCCTAGATGGAGTTATTGCAGAAACACTAAAGACTGCGCAGAAGTCAAACAGCCACGCAGAATCAGCTCTAAAGTTCACGCCGAGGAGACCCTTTCACACTAGCGATGTTTTTTACATTATTTTCGTGTTTTCACTTATCCAGGAGGCTAGTTCCTAGTATAAATACCTCCTATGTGTAAGCTATCAATAACTTTTTGATGAATTAAGATAATCCCAGTGATATTGCAGCCGAGCTGCCGAGTGCTTACTCAACCCTTGTTCGTCCTTGTTCTTCTTGGACTTGTGGAGAGATTTCTCTAGGATCCACTGATTCGTGCTCTACGGGTTCCAGTACGGCTGCCCCGTCTTATGTGGATTAGCTCCGGTTGTGGTTCTGTGGTTGTTTGGAGATCGAGTCGAAGTCTTCACGGTTTTGGTGTCTCTCTCCCCGTCACTTGGTCGCATCCGACCTTGGTCAGGTATAAAGCTAGTTACCCGCTGATCTTCAGCAAGTTATCCTTTATATTCTGCTATCTCCATTGCAAATTTCGTAGTTCAAGACCTACTGTCATGAAGATCGAACATCCTTGTACCGATATCCAATCGGTACCTATCATCTGGTATCAAAGCTTTCATTGTCACGGTAGGTCTTTCCATCATCCAGATATTTATCTTTGATTTATCCATCATATAGTACTATTTTTGTTCATCACCTATAGTCCACTGAAAAAGCCATAAAAAATATCCTATAGCCCTTTAGCGGTACTGTTATCTTGTGTTTTTGTGTTCATCAAGTTGCTAGTCACCATATTTACATATATTGTGGTGTGTTTCATTTGTTATCCGCACCCCTGCTATTAAAAAAAAGAAAAGAAAAGTTCAAAGAAGAAGAAAGGAAAGATAAAACAAAGAAAAGAAAAAAAAAGAGAAGTTGAAAGGGGTTGCGCTGCAGTTTGTTTGCTGAAAAAAACTTTTGTTCTACATATTCAGAATTACTTTGGTGAACTAAGTAGCAACAACGTCATACTTTTTGAGCACGTCCAACCACTTGATTTTTAGTACCGTAGCCTCCCTTGTTTAAACCACCTATAGCTCCACCAAAATCTGAAACCGAGACGTTCGATCCGTAATCCTTACGACCTCTCTACCACCTCCGTTGAAGCAGCCACACTATCACCATCACGGTCCTTGAGATCAGGAAAGAACTTGGGTAAGTAAGAGGTGAGCTTGAGTGTTTCCACAAATTTATTTTCTTTTCCACTTTCTTGCTGTCCTATAACATGGCAGAATCAGATTCAAGCGTCCATGGAGGAAACCGTGGTGATGGAGAGTATCATCGATGCGCGTCTCCCTGCGGCGGGAGGCCGAGGGCCACATCGCCCTCATGAAGACCATCGTCAGGAGGAGTTCGGAAATGAGAATTCTGGTTTCGACCATGGATTCGATCACTTTGGGCGCGGACGAGGGGGACATGGTGGGGGACGCCGTGCTGGGTTTGATGATCGGCGTGGAGAACGGCGTGCACACGAGCGTCGTGTAAGATTTGAAGATGAAGAGTTTGAAGACCATGATGCGGATACATGGGTGTATGCCGAGTCACAAGTAATGAGTGATTGTCAACTGGGATAATGCGCATGTTCTTTGGCTTGTGTTGTGTAGGTATCGAGCACGGATACAGTGATCAAAGGCAAGGTGAAGGTCAAGTAGAGACGTGCCGTGTCGATGGACCGGGAGCGGTGAAGGGCGGACGTGAGGCTTGGACTGAGGGACTGGTGGCCTGAGGATCAGTTGTGGTGGCTGACAGCCTGAGACAGCGACGAGCAAAGACTTGCGGGCACGGTGTTGCTTGGGTCGAGGACTTGGGGACACGTGTCGATGGACGGGGTGCACGGGCTGTGCATCCCCTCTATGGCTCGGTTTGGTGGTTGAGCCACAGAAAAACCACCGAGTGGACGGTTTCCAGGTTTAGGCCTCAAAACCTGGGTGCTGATGGTTTCCGAGTTTGGGCCACAAAACTCGGGCGGTGGACGGTTTCCAAGTTTGGGCCTAAAAACCTGGGTGCTGATGGTTTCCGAGTTTGGCCCACAAAACTCGGGCTGAGGACGGTTTCCAGGTTTGGGCCTCAAAACCTGGGCGCCACGGGTTTCTGAGTTTGGGCCACAAAACTCAGGCGATGGACGGCTGGTTTCCCGGTTTGGGCCTCAAAACCGGGGGTTGGTCGTGAAGGCTGGTTTCCCGGTTTAGGCCACAAAACCAGGGGCGAGGTCCGCGAAAAGGACAAGCAGAGCGGTGGCGGCACGTGGTGGCAATCGGTGAGGTTGCGTTGAGGCAACGCTACCAGTTGTGCGGGCGGGGCCGTCAGATCAGCATCTACCTTGAGTTGGTCCAAAATAACCCTAGGGTTTAGCTGGTTCGCTCTGTAATTAGTTAAGGGTAGAGTGGGAACTAGAATTAGGATAAGTAGAGGGAGACACCCACCTCCTATCAAATCTCAGTCATTTGCTATTTTGCCTTCTAGGTTTTCCTGCTCTCCCACATCCCTGCTGTAGCAACTGAGATCCGCAAAGACGGTGAACAATACCTCCGTGTATTTGCTTTTTGAGGAAACGAGACCGTAATCTCGTTGTCTCCTTGTGCGGACGAATTTCGGCTAGAAATTCGTGGTTTGATTTGCGTTCTTGAGTTGTTCTTCGCGTTCATCTTTTCTCCACGTTTTTGTCGTCGATTGTTCTCTCTCTACGTTGCTCCGTTTGCAAAACCATTTGAATCAAGTTGTTCTTTACAGTGAGGAGATCACATTCACCAAAGGAATTAACTTCAAACCTCATAAACAAGTAGATCGGTTGGTTTTCGTTTTGGATCAACTTTTCTTCCCTTCCCCCGAAATTCTTCGATTCATCGATTTTGAGATAGGTTCGAGCCATGATCTCTTAGAGATAGCTCACTATCCTCCTTGTGACTCCTCTCACCAGGTTTGATCGTTAGAGGATTTGTTTTGGGTGAGATCGAGTTGAATCGGTGGACGAAAGGAGCTGCGTCGGGGTGACCGGACGCTAGGGTCGGGTTGACCAGACGCTGACCGCATGCGTCCGGTCGTTGAATGTTCAGCGAGAATTTTTCTTCGTAACTGACCGGATTCTCAGTCTTGTGATGACCGGACTCGCCTCTTGCACTATTCACATTTTTCTGGCCACTGACCGGATGCTTTGTGCAAGTGACCGGACGGTCCCCTACCATGAGTCCGGTCCAACACAGTAAGGGTCCAGAAGCGATTTTGATTGACCAAACGCGTCCGATCAGTACCGACCGGACGCACCCCTGAGTCCGGTCAGTACTGAGTCACACATTTTCATCCGCTGATTGTTCGTTCGTTGTCGGTTTTGATTTCCGTCTTTTGTGTTGATTTTCTAGAGTTGTGTTTGTGTCCCGCTGTGCTTTTTAGAAGCATCCACCCTACATATAGGGTCGTGGACACTTGCAAGCTCTAGGTTTGCCTTTGGGATTGATTCTAGGGACAGTGGCAACAAGTTTCTGAAAAGAAATTTGAAGCTCCCATTCACCCCCCCTCTGGTCGCCTTGCTTTTGCATTCTCGGTCCTTCAATTGGTATCAGAACGGGTTAAGGATCTTCCACCTTAGCCAGTTCCAGATCCACCGAAGGCGACAAGGATCGCGGCGTGGGCAAAGCGCCGTTTTTCGATGGGATGAACTATGCGTATTGGAAGATACGCATGTCGGCCTATCTGCAGAGTTTGGGTGCTTCCATCTGGGATATTTGCAACTCTGCCGATTACATGGTCTTGGCTGCTCGTGCTACTCAACATCAGATTGATGAGCACGATGCCAATAGTCGAGCCCGTAATGCTCTTTTCTCATGTTTGAGCATGACGGAGTTTGATCGCGTTTCTCACCTCGCTACGGCTCAGGAGATTTGGGCTACCCTCATGCGTTTCCATGAGGGAACCACTCAAGTCAAAACCTGTCTCTACGAGTCGCACAAGCGAGAGTATGAGAACTTTTGACATATGCCTGGCGAGAGCATAGAGAGTTTATTCGCTCGCTTTCAGGTGATTGTCAACAGGATGAGGGCTAACAAGGAGTTGTTGCCTTTCGACGATCATGAGAGAGCTTTGAAGCTTTTGCACACTCTCGATCGGTCGGTGTGGCACTCGAAGGTTCAGGCGATCATCGAATCACCTAACTATGAGACCCTCACATGCGACGAGCTCTTCAGTAAGCTCAAGTCTAGTGAGATTGACGCCATGGCGTGGGCTTCTTATGAAAATCCTTCTGGCCCGTCGATGGCTTTGCTTTCTGGCTCTTCTGCTAACCCCTCTGGAGGATTTGCACTTTCTGCTCTTCTTTCTGTCACAGAGGAGCAGCTGGAGTTCATGGGGGATGACGAGTTGGCCCTGCTTGCCAACTGGTTCTCACGGTTCCACAACAACTGCATGAACCGTCGCCGTGGAGGAGGACGCTCGGGTTGTTTCGAGTGCGGCGACCCCAACCACTTCATCACCAATTGCCCGAAGAAGAACAAGCAAGTCTTCGGCAAGGTGGATAATGGGCACAAGTATGACTCCAGCAAGCGCAAGGAGAAGTACGTCCCCATGAAGCACAAGCGGAAGGGCGGCTTCAACAAGGAGTACATCAAGACGAAGTACTTGGAGAAGGTCCTGGCTGAGCAGCGTGCTTTCTTCGCCATGCTCAGCGACATCGATGATTCAGATGACGACTCCACTTCCTCAAGCGATGACGAGTCCGAGAAGAAGAAAAGGATCGAGGACAAGCTGAACGGCCTTTGCTTCTTCACCGATAACGAGGGCTTCTACACTATGGCCCTCGGCAAGGAGGTCGACGGTGAGTGTAACACCTCTGGTGTTTAGCATGTAATTAACTTGACATATCATCATTATCATCTTTAAGCATCTTGATCTTGATTTCATGTGTGTCATTTTATGTGAAGTCCCTCTATTGCAAAAACCCTATTTAGCCCACTTCTCTCTACTAGGGCAAAATGGTAATTTCATCTCTGTGATTAGCTTTGTGTAAATTCTTGTTCCTTTGGTGTCTTGTAGTTTTGTTGTGTTGGCCAAAGTTCAAAAATCAGAATTTGATTTCAAATCCCTTTGCAAAACCCTGATTTCCAAATCCTGGATTTTATCCCTCTTTTTGTAATTCAAAAATTATTCAAAATTTGGGATTGGTCCAAAAAGCAAAGTTGTAGATCTGTCAAAGAGAAACAACTTTGGTATTTACAAATTTTCAAGTTGCAGTACAAAGTTTTGAGTTATTTCAAATTCAATCAAACTCCAGTTTTTGTCCCCTTTTCAGTTTTCAAAATGAGTTCAAAAACTAATGAGTTTCTGGAAAAGTGTATAATAGCAAAGTTGTAGGTTTTGATAAAAGGAACAACTTTCATATTTGCAGATTTTCAAGTTTCAGTTTGAAATCCAGAGTAATTTTGATTTGAATCAAGTTTGAAAAAGTGTCCCCTTTACTGTTTTCAAATATTGTTCAAAAACTATTTGGAATTTGAAAATGTTCATTTTGACAAAGTTGTAGATCTCATTTTTCTGAACAACTTTGATGTTTTGAGTTTTTGCTGCTCAGTTCAAATTTTGGGAGAAATTTGCAAAATTCAGAAACTAGCAAAGTCAAACCCTACCCCTAGCACTGTTCTTCTTCCAGCTAGGGCCAAGGGGGGGGCCCGGCCATGGCGCCCCGCCGGCGTCGCGCGCGCCGCGTGCCTGGCTGCTCCCCACGCGCCTCCAACCTGTCGCCGTTGTCCCCTTGTTCCCTCCGCGCCCGCACGCGAGCGCTGACCCTCTCTCCCGTCCCCTACAGAGCTCTGCGCGCCGCCGCCGCGTGGCCATCGCCGGCGAGCACACGCCCGAGCCCCGGCTGCACGCCATCACCCCCGCCAGAACGCAATCGAGTGCGCACGCGCTCGCCGTGCTTATCCACACCACCTCGAGGTCTCTACCGGCCTCTGGCCGCGCCTATAAGAAGGCCGCCGGAGCCCGAGCTCCCTCACTCACCTCCGCCGCCGTCGCCAGCGCACACCAGCGCCTCCCGAGCTCAACCACCTAGCTCAGCAGCTCCGCCTTGATCTGGTGAAGCTTCCCCACCCTCCAATTTCACCTCTACCGTCCCCGTTTGCCCGGCGTAGCTCGTCGTTGCCGCTTCCGGCAGAAACCCGGCGAACTCGGGTTCGTGGAATTCGCCGTCTCCGGCCTTGATCATCTCCCTCCGACCCTCGCATTCGCTTCCCTGTCTCCGTGCGACTCTAACCCCGCCCCTGTGGACTTGTTTGGTGCTCAGGGTCGTCGGAGTGTCGATCGCCGCCGCTCGCCGTCCACCGGTCACCGTCGACCACCTCCACCGTTCATCCCCTTCCCTCGCCGAGCCGCTTAATCGACGCCGGTGAGCTCCCTGTTGCCTCCCGTGCCCTCAGCTCTGCCGCGGAGTGCCCAGTTTGGCCGGCGTAAACGCGCCGCCGCGCTCGGGTCACCGCCGGCGAGCAGAGCGCCGCCGTGCCCGTTTTTTTCTTTTTATTTTCAAGATGTGAATAGTGTTCTGTTTTCTCTTTTTTGTATGATTTTCTGTAGACCTCCAAAAATTCTGAAATTTTTGTGGTAGACTCTTTATGCTCTGAAGTATTTTATAAAAATATGAAACTTGAGTTTTGTGCAAAAATTTGAAAATGAAAAATTCCCCTTTTAATTGAAAAATGAAGGCTTTGGCATTTTTGGAGAGTGATCTATGGCTCCAAAAATCTTGAGATAAAATTTGCAAGCTAGCTATGTCATGCTGAACCTCTGGTAAAATTTTGAAGGCATTTGGAGCAAGTTGATTTTTGAGCTTTATTTTAATTAAGGAATAGTGCCTTTTGTTAATTAAATGTCTAGATTTAATTGAGCACCTTAAGGACCTCCAAAAATTATGAAATTTGTTTTGCCATGTACTTGTACCCTAATGAACTTGTGTGATTAATTTGGTAATTTTTGGAGCACCTTCATAAAATGACCTTTTTATATAATTAAGAAAATAGAAAAAGGTGATTAGGGTTAGCGTTGAATACCCTGTGATGTGACTTTTGGATTGCTTGATGTTCATAGACCCATACCCCTCTGGTCTATGATGTTTGTGATGCCTTGCTATGTCCATACTTAGGCTTAATAAAAGTTGCTTAATTAAACTTGTTAATATTGCTAAAAAGGGATAAGTAATCTTTTGTCCACTTTAACCACCACTCATACTTTGCAAAGCTATACTCTAGTGTTATCCTATGCACTTTGTTCATACTAGCATTCTCATGAGCATTCATCATTGCATCCGTATAGTTGACGAAGAAGGCCCTGAAGTCGAGGTAGCCACCGAAGGATCTGTCCCCGAGGCAACCCCGAGCTCCGACACCTATACCTACCCCGAGTCTGCTCTTTTTGCCATCCAAGGCAAGCCCCGGTGCATTTAACCCTACCTTGCTTTTATAAATGTTTCCTTAAATATCTTTTAGTTAAATTATTGCATTAGGTTGATAGGAGTTGAGTGAAATCCGATCTGATGCATTATCTACCTTGACCAATGATACACCCGATACCCCCTTTTCAAAAACTATTTGCGAAATGCTTAGCAATGCTATATGATAGATTTGCAATAAAAATGCCAATCTCAAAAGTGTGATCACTTTAAGAATATTTATGGGAATTTCTGGTTTACTCCCACTATTGGCTAAGTATCTGATCCGTACCTAGTCAATGGGAAGGAGAGGTTGTCTTTGCGTACGGTGCCGTCATGTTGTAGTCCGGGACTCAACAGTTGACACCGACCGGGACAGGGTTGAAAAACTGACAGGACCTGTACTCTTGGGTTAGAGTCCCGAGGTGCTTGTCGCTGGCTGGAAAATTTAGGGACCACCTGTATGGGGGCCTGCTGACTAAGACTTGCAACTATTCACATACTACGGAAAGCTTCGGCTCCGAGGAATCCTTTATTGGACCGACAACCGCGCACTGGGAGTGGAGAGATGGTGGAAGTAGCATGTACCCACGTGGGTTAAAGTCCCGGATTGGAGTGGTGTACTGTACTTCCGGGTGGCGTAGGACCGGGCCCAATCTTGGAGGAATCGTGGGAGACGAGTTGGCATATGCAAGCTTTGGTGCTACATATGCAGTGTGGATAGGGACCCTCAGCTGAGTATTATTTATCCGGATTAACGCTGCTCCTCGGTTATGGAGACTTAGTCACTGACTGTCAACAGGGAGTGGTTCTCAACTAGGAATGTTTTGAAATGTAAAATGAATCATGAACGATGAAGATTTAAGGAATACCGAATCTTTCGAAAATAAAATAAGGTTTACAAAAATGTTTTTCTGCAAAATACTTGATCTTGCTTAAGCCTTACCTTGACTACCCTAAGCCTGCATTCCTGAGTCTTCTCCCTTTTCTTTAGTCGGGTAAGTCTTGTTGAGTACCTTTGTACTCAGGGTTCTTTTACCCATGTTGCAGGTATGGCAGATTCCTCAGTATGCCTTGGACCCTGCTGTGTGACTGTTGTTCAGGAAGAGGCCGATGAGGCCGATGAGTGATTATTCACCCTCGGGCTGGGTGAAGTATCTTTATCTTTTAGTTGTTGTCATATGCTACCCTGCCAACTCTATCTATTTGAACTATGGTCTGTAATAACTTCACTTTAATGTTATGTTGAACCCTGGTTTGTAAAACTATTGTTATCTAAGTCTTCCGCTATTTACTCCGATGTTATTTGTCAAAATGTTCAAGAGATTGTAACTGAATTGTGAGATGATCCTGCGGACATCGGGCACTGATGTAGCCCAGTGGCGGAACCCGGTCGTAATCTCTTGGCTGTACGGATCAACTGTCCGTGGTTGGCAGTGATCAGTGGGCCATGGGACTAGGGCCGTTTCGTCACAGAGTGGTATCGGAGCATCTCACTACGACGTTGCAATCTTTTTGCGAAAATTTCAAAAGGTTTTTAAGTCCAAAACTAAACTTGACTATTTTGAGTCCAAATTGCTTCTCTCATCTCATCTTGTCTTTGGCAACTAGTAGCAAGACAACTTGTATAAGCCCTATGTACCTTACCTTAGTAGTTGCATTGCCTTGTTCCGTAGGAACGAATCATGCATCATGTCATAATCACTTAAGTTAACTTCCTCTCTACGTCTGTTGGGATAGTATGCCTTTACCTTTTTCTTGCTAGCCTTTCTCACCTATAACCTCTTGTCCAGATATGGTCATTATCAAGCGGACTGCTCGCAAGTCGACTGGACCAAACGGTGTGCCGCGTCACCAGCTGGCGCCACGCACCGGAGAAGAGACTGGAGAATCCTCCAACGGTCGTCGTTTTCCCCGTCGTACCCGCAAGCAGCTGAAGGAGGAGATCAAGAATCTAAAGGCTGAGATGGAGAACATGGAGCATGACTTCTACCTTTCCCGCCTGGAATTCTACGAGGCACGAGCCGCTCTTGAGGAAGCTAACCAGAATGTGGTTCGCGCTATCCAGCAGCGTGATGCAACATGGATCCGAGAGGATGTCACCAGAGCCCAGCTCCATGGACTGCAGCAGTACACTGCCCAGATTGAGCAGTACAATGATATGCTTCATGAGGAGGTGCACCAGCTGCACAACCAGCTCCACCCCGTGATTCCACCAGTTGCTGAGGACCCCGAAGACGGAGTCGTGGAGGAACCTGAAGTAGAACATGAGCCAGACCAGAATGAAGAAGTGGAACCTGCAGAAGATGTCCATGCCGAGGACGAGGATGAGGAGGAAGAGCCCGAACTCATCATCGAAGATGAAGATGACGATGAAGAGATGATCATCATCGATGACGACTAGATTCGTTGTGTCTGTACCATCTGCTTACCTAAAACCTTGGACTAGGTTTGGGGGCGTTAGTCTGTCTGTTGCCAAGTCTGGCATGTATCTTTCTTTTCGTACCTTTTTCCCTTATCAGTCTGTTGTCATCTTTATCAAGCCAGCTATCTTTGTATCGGTGAAGTTATCAATCAAGTCGTTTCAGAACCTTTGTCCATACATGCTGAGTTCCGAGTTCTTTATACAGATGCCTGTGAACACCCGCACTGGAGCCGGAAGTTCCGGAGGTGCCAACCTTCCAAACCCTCCACCAGTTCCTGCTACCCTGGCAGATGCCATTGCAGCCTTGGCCGCCGCTGCCAACCTGATGGCTCAGAACCAAGGGCAGCAAAACAACGGCAACCGTGGTCGTCGCAACAACCAAGAGACAACCTACGTGGACTTCACTGAAACCCGACCACCGGTCTTCACGAAGGCCGATGAACCTCTCGAGGCTGACGACTGGTTACGCACCATGGAACAGAAGTTCAGTCTTCTGTACTGCACAGAGATCCAGAAGCCTCGGTTCGCTTCTCAGCAGCTCCGTGGTCCCGCAAGTGCCTGGTACGCCAACCTGTTGGCTGCCCAGCCTGAAGGTCACCAGCTGACCTGGGAAGAGTTCCGCACCGCTTTCCGTGCACACCACATCCCGGCAGGTCTGATGAAGATGAAGCTTGATCAGTTCCTAGCCCTGCAACAGAAAGATTCCACCGTTATGCAGTACGTGGGACAGTTCAACCACCTGAGCCAATATGCCTCCGACTATGTCAACACAGAGGAAAAGAAGAGAGATTGTTTCCTTAGGGGTCTGCACCCTAAGATTCGCAGAGGTCTATCCAACAACCTAAACGGATCCTATCATGATGTCGTTGACCGTGCTGTCGCTTTCGAGGAAAGTAACCGCCAGTATCAGGAGGAGAAGAAGAAGAAGAAGGCTGGGTCTAGCAGCTTCTCCAGCAACCATAAGCGCCCAAGAATCATCTATCACCCTAGCCACCACCAAAACCGTGCCCCATACCCTCATCAGCAAGTGGTCGTTCGTACTGCGGCCACCACTCATAATGCCAACCAGCAAAGTGCCACTCAGCCGAACGCCCCAGGTGTTCGTGTCACCACCCCTCAAACAGCTTACAACCATCCATGCTACAACTGTGGCCAAGTTGGTCACTGGTCTCGCGAGTGCCCAAAACCCAAGAAGAATGCCCAAAATGCACAGAAAGGCCCTGGAGGATCACAGCAGCAGCACCGTGCACCGCAGCAGCACGTCCAGAAGGGCAAGTTTGTCAAGAAGCACGGGCAAGTCTACTTCACCACCGTCAGTAACATCCCAGAAGGAGAGCCCGTCATGCTCGGTAGGTTCCCTGTTGCCAATCATCCTGCAGTCGTCTTGTTTGATTCTGGTGCATCGCATTCCTTCATCAGTCGCACTTTTGTCATCGAGCATAAGTTACCCATGGGGGAGTTAAAAGAAAGTTTTTGTATACTTTCGCCTGGAGGGCGGATAAATACTAAGGAAGTGGTCCGCAGTATACCAGTAATGTTGGAGGAACATGTCTTTCCTACCACCATGATAGTACTGCGCAATCAAGAGATAGATGTCATCTTAGGCATGAATTGGATGTGTCAGTATAAAGCCTTGATAGACATTTTGAATAGAGTTGTGAGAGTGGATATTCCTAACAGCACCTCCAAACTCCTTCTCCAACTTCCTATGCCTCAAAAACCAGCAACCACCCAGTTGAATACCGCCTGTGTTCCGGAAGTCAGGGATATTCCCGTGGTCTGTGAGTTCCTTGATGTCTTCCCAGAAGATCTACCTGGTCTGCCTCCCGACCGTGATGTTGAGTTTGCCATAGAGCTAAAGCCCGGGACTGCTCCTATATCCCGCAGAGCTTATCGAATGCCTCCCAGAGAGTTGGCAGAGCTGAAGATCCAATTGCAAGAGCTTTTGGATAAGGGTCTCATTCGCCCAAGTTCATCTCCTTGGGGCTGTCCTGCTATCTTTGTGAAGAAGAAGGACAAAAGTCTTCGTTTGTGCGTTGACTATCGCCCGCTCAATGAGGTCACCATCAAAAATAAATATCCCTTGCCTCGCATTGACCTTCTTTTTGACCAGTTATATGGAGCCAGAGTGTTCTCCAAAATTGATCTCAGATCTGGCTATCACCAAATAAAAATCCGTCCAGAAGACATTCCTAAAACAGCTTGCACCACCAGATACGGCCTATATGAGTACTTGGTCATGTCCTTTGGCTTGACCAATGCCCCCGCTCATTTCATGTATCTCATGAACTCTGTGTTCATGCCAGAGCTCGATAAATTTGTAGTCGTGTTCATTGACGACATCCTTGTCTATTCAAGAACTCCTGAAGATCACGCCAAGCATCTTCGAATCGTCCTCTCTCGTCTCAGAGATCACCAGCTGTATGCCAAGTTCAGTAAATGCGAATTCTGGCTAGATCGAATTCAATTCCTTGGTCATGTCTTGTCCGCTGAAGGTGTGTCAGTTGACCCTGAAAAAGTGGCAGATATCTTGGATTGGAAGCCACCTACCACTGTCCGCGAAGTTCGCAGCTTCATGGGAATGGCTGGATACTATCGTCGTTTCATCCCAGATTTCTCCAGAGTCGCCAAGCCTATCACAGAGTTGTTGAAAAATTCCGTGGATTTCGTTTGGTCACCAGCCTGTGAGCAAGCCTTTCAAGCCCTGAAGAAACTGCTAACTACATCACCAGTCCTAGCTCAACCAGATATCGAGAAACCCTTCGATGTATACTGTGATGCATCTGGTACTGGTTTGGGCTGTGTTTTGATGCAAGAAGGACGAGTAATCGCTTATGCCTCACGACAGCTTAAGCGACATGAGAAAAACTACCCCACCCATGATCTTGAGCTAGCAGCAGTCGTGCATGCCTTGAAGATTTGGCGTCACTATCTGTTGGGCAGCACCTGCAATATGTATACGGATCACAAGAGCCTAAAGTATATCTTCACTCAAGAAGAATTGAATATGAGGCAGAGAAGATGGCTTGAGTTGATTAAAGATTATGATCTCGAAGTACATTACCATCCTGGTAAGGCAAATGTAGTTGCCGATGCCCTCAGTCGCAAGTCATACTGCAACTGTCTGACGACGAAGCCCTATGATCTTTCCTTGTGCCATGAACTTGAAAGGATGGGTATCGAAATGATTCCGCAAGGAAGCTTGAACAATGTCAGCATAGAAACATCCATCAAGGATCAAGTCATTGCTGCTCAAAAGGATAACCCTGGAATCAAGCACATCATCGAAAAGGTCCAGACCGGAAAGGCTGATTGCTTCAGGATCGATGATGTAGGAGTTGTTTGGTTCAAGAACCGTCTAGTAGTTCCCAAGGTGCCTGAATTGAGACAGTTAATCCTTGATGAAGCACACTTGACCAGATTCTCTATTCACCCCGGCAGCAACAAGATGTACCAAGACTTAAAGCAGAGATTCTGGTGGACTAAAATGAAGATTGAGATTGCCCGGTATGTCGCTCAGTGTGATACCTGCCAAAGAGTCAAGGCAGTACACATGAAGCCTGGAGGAGAATTGCAACCTTTGTCAGTACCCGCTTGGAAATGGGACGACATTAGTATGGATTTTGTCAATGGACTACCCAAGACCCAGAAAGGTTTTGATTCCATTTGGGTAATCGTGGACCGACTCACTAAGCAAGCTCACTTTCTGCCAGTCAAGACCAGTTACACCGTCCCCACGTATGCCACTTTGTACAAGAACCACATAGTGAAACTTCATGGCATACCCAAGACCATTGTCTCTGACCGTGGTACCCAGTTTGTCGCTAAGTTTTGGAAAGCGTTCCATACCTCGCTTGGAACCAAGCTCTTACATAGCACAGCTTATCATCCTCAAACAGATGGACAAACGGAGCGAGTCAACCAAGTGCTGGAGGACATGTTGAGAGCCTGTGTTCTCACCTTCGCAGATACTTGGGATGACTGTTTGCCTTTGGCAGAGTTCTCTTATAATAACAATTACCAAGAGAGCATCAAAATGGCACCCTTTGAAGCACTGTACGGCCGTCGTTGTCGTACACCCCTCAGTTGGTCTGAGCCCGGAGAAAGAGAATTCTTTGGAGTTGACCTGGTCAAAGATATGGAAGAGAAAGTCAAGCAGATACAGGAGAATATGAAGATTGCCCAATCTCGACAGAAAAGTTACGCTGACAAGAGACGTCGACCTCTGAAGTTTCAAGTTGGAGATTATGTATATCTCAAGGTCTCACCAACCAAAGGAGTCACTCGTTTTGGAGTCAAAGGAAAGTTAGCACCCCGCTACATTGGTCCGTTTGAGATTTTGGAATGTTGTGGCAAGGTAGCTTACAAGCTGAAGTTGCCCGATCATCTCTCCGCTGTCCACAATATTTTCGATGTCTCCCAACTCAAGAAGTGTCTCAGAGTACCAGAACATGTCGTGGAAGTTGAAGGTGTCGAGCTAGAGCCTGATCTATCCTACTCAGAATATCCAGTTCGCGTGTTGGACCACAAGGATCGCGTTACTCGAAGAACCACCACAAGATGGTACAAAATCCAGTGGAACCAGCACTCTGAAGAAGAAGCTACTTGGGAATCTGAAGACTTCTTAGCAAAGAACTACCCCGACTTTCTCGAATCCCTGTCTATGTAAAGTTTTGTCTTTATCCCTTCTTTGTCCTTCCTTAAGACGCAGAATCTCGGGGCGAGATTTCTTTTAGGGGGGGAGGCTGTAACACCTCTGGTGTTTAGCATGTAATTAACTTGACATATCATCATTATCATCTTTAAGCATCTTGATCTTGATTTCATGTGTGTCATTTTATGTGAAGTCCCTCTATTGCAAAAACCCTATTTAGCCCACTTCTCTCTACTAGGGCAAAATGGTAATTTCATCTCTGTGATTAGCTTTGTGTAAATTCTTGTTCCTTTGGTGTCTTGTAGTTTTGTTGTGTTGGCCAAAGTTCAAAAATCAGAATTTGATTTCAAATCCCTTTGCAAAACCCTGATTTCCAAATCCTGGATTTTATCCCTCTTTTTGTAATTCAAAAATTATTCAAAATTTGGGATTGGTCCAAAAAGCAAAGTTGTAGATCTGTCAAAGAGAAACAACTTTGGTATTTACAAATTTTCAAGTTGCAGTACAAAGTTTTGAGTTATTTCAAATTCAATCAGACTCCAGTTTTTGTCCCCTTTTCAGTTTTCAAAATGAGTTCAAAAACTAATGAGTTTCTGGAAAAGTGTATAATAGCAAAGTTGTAGGTTTTGATAAAAGGAACAACTTTCATATTTGCAGATTTTCAAGTTTCAGTTTGAAATCCAGAGTAATTTTGATTTGAATCAAGTTTGAAAAAGTGTCCCCTTTACTGTTTTCAAATATTGTTCAAAAACTATTTGGAATTTGAAAATGTTCATTTTGACAAAGTTGTAGATCTCATTTTTCTGAACAACTTTGATGTTTTGAGTTTTTGCTGCTCAGTTCAAATTTTGGGAGAAATTTGCAAAATTCAGAAACCAGCAAAGTCAAACCCTACCCCTAGCACTGTTCTTCTTCCAGCTAGGGCCAAGGGGGGGGCCCGACCATGGTGCCCCGCCGGCGTCGCGCGCGCCGCGTGCCTGGCTGCTCCCCACGCGCCTCCAACCTGTCGCCGCTGTCCCCTTGTTCCCTCCGCGCCCGCACGCGAGCGCTGACCCTCTCTCCCGTCCCCTACAGAGCTCTGCGCGCCGCCGCCGCGTGGCCATCGCCGGCGAGCACACGCCCGAGCCCCGGCTGCACGCCATCACCCCCGCCAGAGCGCAATCGAGTGCGCACGCGCTCGCCGTGCTTATCCACACCACCTCGAGGTCTCTACCGGCCTCTGGCCGCGCCTATAAGAAGGCCGCCGGAGCCCGAGCTCCCTCACTCACCTCCGCCGCCGTCGCCAGCGCACACCAGCGCCTCCCGAGCTCAACCACCTAGCTCAGCAGCTCCGCCTTGATCTGGTGAAGCTTCCCCACCCTCCAATTTCACCTCTACCGTCCCCGTTTGCCCGGCGTAGCTCGTCGTTGCCGCCTCCGGCAGAAACCCGGCGAACTCGGGTTCGTGGAATTCGCCGTCTCCGGCCTTGATCATCTCCCTCCGACCCTCGCATTCGCTTCCCTGTCTCCGTGCGACTCTAACCCCGCCCCTGTGGACTTGTTTGGTGCTCAGGGTCGTCGGAGTGTCGATCGCCGCCGCTCGCCGTCCGCCGGTCACCGTCGACCACCTCCACCGTTCATCCCCTTCCCTCGCCGAGCCGCTTAATCGACGCCGGTGAGCTCCCTGTTGCCTCCCGTGCCCTCAGCTCTGCCGCGGAGTGCCCAGTTTGGCCGGCGTAAACGCGCCGCCGCGCTCGGGTCACCGCCGGCGAGCAGAGCGCCGCCGTGCCCGTTTTTCTATTTATTTTCAAGATGTGAATAGTGTTCTGTTTTCTCTTTTTTGTATGATTTTCTATAGACCTCCAAAAATTCTGAAATTTTTGTGGTAGACTCTTTATGCTCTGAAGTATTTTATAAAAATATGAAACTTGAGTTTTGTGCAAAAATTTGAAAATGAAAAATTCCCCTTTTAATTGAAAAATGAAGGCTTTGGCATTTTTGGAGAGTGATCTATGGCTCCAAAAATCTTGAGATAAAATTTGCAAGCTAGCTATGTCATGCTGAACCTCTGGTAAAATTTTGAAGGCATTTGGAGCAAGTTGATTTTTGAGCTTTATTTTAATTAAGGAATAGTGCCTTTTGTTAATTAAATGTCTAGATTTAATTGAGCACCTTAATGACCTCCAAAAATTATGAAATTTGTTTTGCCATGTACTTGTACCCTAATGAACTTGTGTGATTAATTTGGTAATTTTTGGAGCACCTTCATAAAATGACCTTTTTATATAATTAAGAAAATAGAAAAAGGTGATTAGGGTTAGCGTTGAATGCCCTGTGATGTGACTTTTGGATTGCTTGACGTTCATAGACCCATACCCCTCTGGTCTATGATGTTTGTGATGCCTTGCTATGTCCATACTTAGGCTTAATAAAAGTTGCTTAATGAAACTTGTTAATATTGCTAAAAAGGGATAAGTAATCTTTTGTCCACTTTAACCACCACTCATACTTTGCAAAGCTATACTCTAGTGTTATCCTATGCACTTTGTTCATACTAGCATTCTCATGAGCATTCATCATTGCATCCGTATAGTTGACGAAGAAGGCCCTGAAGTCGAGGTAGCCACCGAAGGATCTGTCCCCGAGGTAACCCCCAGCTCCGACACCTATACCTACCCCGAGTCTGCTCTTTTTGCCATCCAAGGCAAGCCCCGGTGCATTTAACCCTACCTTGCTTTTATAAATGTTTCCTTAAATGTCTTTTAGTTAAATTATTGCATTAGGTTGATAGGAGTTGAGTGAAATCCTATCTGATGCATTATCTACCTTGACCAATGATACACCCGATACCCGCTTTTCAAAAACTATTTGCGAAATGCTTAGCAATGCTATATGATAGATTTGCAATAAAAATGTCAATCTCAAAAGTGTGATCACTTTAAGAATATTTATGGGAATTTCTGGTTTACTCCCACTATTGGCTAAGTATCTGATCCGTACCTAGTCAATGGGAAGGAGAGGTTGTCTTTGCGTACGGTGCCGTCATGTTGTAGTCCGGGACTCAACAGTTGACACCGACCGGGACAGGGTTGAAAAACTGACAGGACCTGTACTCTTGGGTTAGAGTCCCGAGGTGCTTGTCGCTGGCTGGAAAATTTAGGGACCACCTGTATGGGGGCCTGCTGACTAAGACTTGCAACTATTCACATACTACGGAAAGCTTCGGCTCCGAGGAATCCTTTATTGGACCGACAACCGCGCACTGGGAGTGGAGAGATGGCGGAAGTAGCATGTACCCACGTGGGTTAAAGTCCCGGATTGGAGTGGTGTACTGTACTTCCGGGTGGCGTATGACCGGGCCCAATCTTGGAGGAATCGTGGGAGACGAGTTGGCATATGCAAGCTTTGGTGCTACATATGCAGTGTGGATAGGGACCCTCAGCTGAGTATTATTTATCCGGATTAACGCTGCTCCTCGGTTATGGAGACTTAGTCACTGACTGTCAACAGGGAGTGGTTCTCAACTAGGAATGTTTTGAAATGTAAAATGAATCATGAACGATGAAGATTTAAGGAATACCGAATCTTTCGAAAATAAAATAAGGTTTACAAAAATGTTTTTCTGCAAAATACTTGATCTTGCTTAAGCCTTACCTTGACTACCCTAAGCCTGCATTCCTGAGTCTTCTCCCTTTTCTTTAGTCGGGTAAGTCTTGTTGAGTACCTTTGTACTCAGGGTTCTTTTACCCATGTTGCAGGTATGGCAGATTCCTCAGTATGCCTTGGACCCTGCTGTGTGACTGTTGTTCAGGAAGAGGCCGATGAGGCCGATGAGTGATTATTCACCCTCGGGCTGGGTGAAGTATCTTTATCTTTTAGTTGTTGTCATATGCTACCCTGCCAACTCTATCTATTTGAACTATGGTCTGTAATAACTTCACTTTAATGTTATGTTGAACCCTGGTTTGTAAAACTATTGTTATCTAAGTCTTCCGCTATTTACTCCGATGTTATTTGTCAAAATGTTCAAGAGATTGTAACTGAATTGTGAGATGATCCTGCGGACATCGGGCACTGATGTAGCCCAGTGGCGGAACCCGGTCGTAATCTCTTGGCTGTACGGATCAACTGTCAGTGGTTGGCAGTGATCAGTGGGCCATGGGACTAGGGCCGTTTCGTCACAGTGAGCTGGAGGAGACCCCTCAGAACGACGACGACAACGATGACACCTCCCAGGTATCTCAGACCCCTGATGAGCTTTCTGCTGAGGTCGAGAAACTTACTGCCGCCCTTCTTAGTCGGGACAAGCTGCTTAGGCGTGCTGCTAGAGAGCGGAAGGAGTTTAGGCAGAAGTGGGAGGATACGGTGAAGGAGCTTGAGTTTCCTAAGTCCACCGTGGTTGTTTCTGAGGAGAGTGAGTGCGAGATGTGCACCACACACATGACTGACCTTCTCACTTTGAGAAGTAAGTATGCTGTGTTGGTTGGAGAGGTGGATGAGCTTAAAGCTAGATCTTCAGTGCTTGGTGCGTGCAAGTCCTGTGCAGGCTTGCAATCCAAGTTGGCAGAGAAGAATGCCAAGATTGTGTCTCTTGAGAAGGCCAACTCGGGTTGCACTTGTGTGTCTAGGTGCGCTTTGTGTGAGGGTTTGGAGATGGAGATTGCAAATGTGCAACAAGACAAGATGCAAACCGAGGAGGAAAACACATACCTTCAGACCATCTTGTCATGGGTGTCTAGTGGTGAGCCGCAGCTTGGGATGATGATTGCCCAATTCAGACGTGCTGCTGGAGGTCCAGGTGTAGGTTTTGCTCAGGGTGTTTAGTGCGCTTCTTCTTTTGGCAAGGTTGGAGAGTTTAGTGGTCTTAACCCGAGTGAGAAGCCGAATGTTGATGGTCCTTAAACTCTTGTTTTACCATCAACATTTTACCCAAAAATTCACCAAAAAGGCATGAAAAGTAGTCAAATAGGTTTCAAACTAACCAAATTCCACATGTCCATAGATTTTTATTTGAATGCAGGATTTGGACCAAATTTGGAGAATGGACCCACCAGGGGCCGAGCCCACTCACCAGGGCCCATTTGGGCCCTAGTGGGGTGGCGCCCAAACTTCTCCCCTGCCATGTGACTGATCCGTGTGACCACCCCAGGGCCAAATCTCAGCCCTTGGTCACTAGGTCGGTGGCATCGGAGGGCTCAGGAGGGAGTGGCGTGGATCATTCATGCCGCCATGCAAAGAAGCACATGTTGAATTAAAGAAGCACATGCTTAATTCTTCTCCACAATTGATCTGAAGGAGGTTATGATCCAAGGGCTCTCATCCATCATCACGCGGATCGATGATGTGGCGGTGGAGTAGCCCCTACTCCACCTCTCTACTATAAATACCCCCCTGGAGGCGTCACATTATTTCAAGCAAGGAAAGCAAGGAATGGAAAGAAAGCAAGGCTAAAGCTAGAGAGCTAATGGCTTAGAATTTAGCCAAGCTTAGGCAAGTAGGTTGCTAGTAGAGCAAGGCATCCTTGCCTCATTGCCCTCGCTGAAGCGCTGCTCAAGGCTTAGCTCAAGAGTAGAAGCGTGCGAGTAATCGGTCCTGGAATTGGGAAGAGTCTTCCTTCATCTCCGGTTTAGGTTTTGCTCTTGTAACTCAAGCACTTTACTATATTCAAGTTCATCATTTCAACTATTACTTTATTCTACTTACCAGTATTGAGTAGTATACTTGATTGATTGCTTGAGTACCTAGCTATCCTACAGTTCAATTCACTTAGCCATAGTAGTTAATCTCTAGTGTGCATAGTGTTTGATCTTTGCCAATAGGTTGCTTAGTTAGTTTAGTGTTTATCTTATTAAGTCAAGTATTTGCTCTGACGTTCGCAAGGGTGTCTCTATTCTAGGCCAGGATAGAGATAGATAGAATATAATTAGGCGTAGTGCTTAGTTATAGACTTACCTTCAGATACGGCTAGACCCCCGGATAGTTGTGGTAGCAAGCAGGTGGTGACAGCCCTGTGCGCCTTGAATTCCACCACGTAGTTGGTCTAGTTTAACAGTAAGGCTCGTTGTGCTAGCGTTCAACCTAAGTCAGTGGTAAAGGCTAGTACGCCTCGGTACTTGACAAGATAGGAATAAAACTATACTTAACTTGGTTGCTTATTTGGCATTTGCCTACCTTTCTTCGTAGTTATCTAGGAGTAGTTATTAGTTATTAGTTAGTTATATTACTTATCCTTAGTTATCTTATTCCCCCTATCTACCTGTCTATCCACCTTACCTTAACCATTCATTTCATCCTTACCTATCCACTCATAAATTCTTTCTAGCCTTTCATCTCCTCTCTTCTCTTCTCTCCTTTTCCCTTTCTTATTCTTCGACTCTCATCCCCTCCTTGACTCGACTCATACACCACCCTAGCCTTCCTTTGGGATCAAATAAATCGACACCTAGTACTCCCAGGCGAAGTGCTACTATGATAGTTCTGTGCGCTTGCAGAATCTCCTCTAGGTAGATTGCAATCTCTCTAGCTAGCTTCTACTAGTGTCAGGATTGACATCCCCATTTGACATTAGTAGATAGCTGCTTTAGCTTCACTCCTTTAGGTATAGTGACTGGACTTGCTACAAGCATTTATGGCGTCGTTGCCAGGGATAGATTCCATAGTCTACTCCTAGTAACGACATTAGCAGTGTCAACAAGCATTTCTGGGCCGTTACCGGGGGTAGTTGCCTAGCTCTATCTTTAGTGAAGTTAAGAACTACCAACACCGAACTCCACCACTACTCCCAAACTTACTAAGATTCCACCCAAAGAGCCTCTCAAGCCTAACACCAAAGATGGAGTGTATGAGGAACCTCCGAGAGCTCCACCCAAGAAACAAGTGTGGTCTCCCAAGCCCAACCACCTCAAGAACAAGCTAGACACAATGCCACCTACCCAGGAGGAGCTTATGCCACAAAAGGGCAAAGTGATCCACACTCACTACCGTGAGTACCAACAACCTCTTTGAGAGCGGTGAGGTACCATTGTTAGCATTGTGGGAGAGATGGACACTTGAGTGAGTTTTGCTTTCGGCGCAAGAGAGAGGAGTGTCGTGCCAAGGAGATGAACAACACGGACATGTACCATCCTTTCCATGATGTGCATGTGCCGAATGTTCAGAGGCGTGTTGCTAGGCCTAGAGGTCCCATGCCTCAAGTTCCTAGGCCTAGGCAGCAAGGAGGTCGTACCCGGTGGGAGCTAGATTTTGGTGGCTATGGACCCTGTGGTGGTGGCTTTGCTGTTAAGCGTTTTCCCCCACCGCGTTTTGAGTATCGCGATGGACGCTCTTCCCTTAGCGGACCACGTTGTCCTATACGTGGTGATCGCTTTCCCCGTAGGCGTGGTAGGAATGGTTTTGCTACTAACCGTTCTTTTGAGCACCCGGCCCAACACTGGTATTCTTCCTACTTCACTAACCTTAGTGTTGGACCGTATGCTCACCCTATGTCTTTTTATTGATGTAGGTAAAACGATTGCAGAACGTTTGGTTGGTGGATTTCGGGTGCTCGAGGCACATGACCGGAAACTCCAAGTGGTTCTCCATTCTCAGTCCTATTGCCGAAAAGGAGTTTATCACCTTCGGCGACAATAGCAAAGGTAAGGTATTGTCTCGTGGGTCCGTGCGAGTTAATAAGCACTTTGTGTTGCGTGATGTTGCTCTTGTTTCTAACTTGCATTTTAACCTTCTTTCTGTTTTGCAACTTTTCGATGCTGACTATGAGATTCGTTTTAAACCAAATCTCAGTCACATTTTGCATCCTCAGGGCAATCTTGTATGTTTGATTTCGCCCTTTGGAAAAGTCTTTCGTGCGAATTTCTCGGAATCGTTTGGAATTTCTCATTGTCTTTTGGCTGGACCTTCCTCCTCTGTTCTTTGGAAGTGGCATAGGAGACTCGGTCACCTGAGCTTCGACTTGCTAGCAAGACTTAGCTCACTTGGCCTAATCCGAGGATTGCCCAAGTTGTCCATGGAGAAGGATCTTGTTTGCCATTCTTGTAGACATAGGAAGATGGTAGCTGCTCCCCACCATCCAGTGACTCAGGTCATGACTAAGCGCCCTGTAGAGCTTTTGCACATGGACCTCATTGGTCCGGCTCGGGTGAGCTCGGTTGGGGGGAAGTGGTACGTTCTTGTTGCTGTTGACGATTTTTCGAGATATTTGTGGGTTTTCTTTTTAGCAGAGAAAACTGAGACTTTCTCCTTTGCTCGTAATATGATTTTGCGTCTTCAGAATGAGTTCCCTATGAACTCAATGCGAGTAATTCAGAGTGATAATGGTTCTGAATTTAAGAATTCGGATTTTGAGAAGTTTTGTAACTCTTTGGGTTTAGAGCATCAGTTTTCTTCCCCCTACACACCGCCACAAAGTGGTGTTGTAGAGAGGAAGAATCGAACCCTTGTAGAGATGTCCAGGACGACGCTCCATGAGCATAGGACTCCTAGGCGATATTGGGCCGAAGCTATGAACACTGCATGCTATATTTCCAATCGCATTTTTCTCCGAGTTTTCTTAAAAAAGACTTCTTATGAGTTGCGTTTTGGAAAACAGCCCAAAGTGAGTTATTTTAGAGTTTTTGGTTGCCATTGTTTTATACTCAAGAAAGGCAGCTTGGACAAGTTTGAGTCTCATTCCTCTGATGGTGTATTTTTGGGCTATGGCACTCATACTCGCGCATATCGTGTACTTAACCTTGATACTAACCGAGTCATGGAGACATCAGATGTCACCTTCGATGAGACCATGGTTTGTCCTTCTTCTTCTTTTGAGCGTGCAGGTGATCATGAGGTTGGTGAGCCTCTTTTTGATGACGAGGACGAGGGTGCTGAAGGGATGGATGATCCAGCACCACCTCCACCTGCTGTGCCGCAAGCATCGGCTTCTACTACGACGACTCATGGCTCCAACCCCTCTTCGTCGACTACTTGGTGGCCGTGGGATCCGCCACCTCGAGCAGTACCTTTTATACCCGAGGAGGCACCAGCTGCTGTTGAGGGGGAGGTTTCTTCAATTCGGGAGGCACCACGACACATTCAGCGCCAACACCCGCCTCAACAGATGATCGGCAGCATCGGCGTCACTCGGTCAAGGTCACAACAAATCCCTCACTTTGCTCATTCTGCATTTGTTGCTGATTTTGAACCCCGAGATGTTGGACACGCTTTATCTGATCCAGATTGGGTCAATGCCATGCATGAGGAGTTAGAAAATTTTGAAAGAAATCGGGTTTGGGTTTTGGTTCCACCTCCTCCTGAGTGTCACCCTATTGGTACAAAATGGGTTTTCAAAAACAAACAAGGAGAGGATGGCCATGTTGTGAGAAACAAGGCCAGACTTGTAGCCCAGGGGTATAGTCAGAAGGAGGGGATAGACTATGAGGAGACTTTTGCTCCTGTAGCTCGTTTGGAGGCTATTAGGATACTGTTGGCTTTTGCTGCATCCAAAGGGTTTAAACTTTTTCAAATGGATGTCAAGAGTGCCTTCTTAAATGGCTACATAGAAGAAGAGAAGTATGTGAAACAACCTCCCGGTTTCGAAAATCCCAAGTTTCCAAACCATCTTTTTAAACTTCACAAAGCTTTGTATGGTTTGAAACAAGCCCCTAGAGCCTGGTGTGATAGGTTGAAAACCTTTTTGCTTGCTAAGGGTTTTAAAATGGGATGTGTGGATAAAACGCTTTTTCTCCTCAAGCAAGGCAATGACACTCTCTTGGTCCAGATTTACGTGGATTGTTGGTAGTTCATAACTTTACTAATGATAGAGCTAGACAACTATCCCCGGTAACGGCCCAGAAATGCTTGTTGACACTTGCCAACGTCGTGACTAGGAGTAGACTATGGAATCTACCCCTGGCAACGGCGCCAAAAATGCTTGTAGCAAGTCCAGTCACTATACCTAAAGGAGTGAAGCTAAAGCAGCTATCTACTAATGTCAAATGGGGTTGTCAATCTCGACACTAGTAGGAGCTAGCTAGAGAGATTGCAATCTACCTAGAGGAGATTCTGCAAGCGCATAGAACTATCGTAGTAGCACTTCGCCTGGGAGTACCAGGTGTCGATTTATTTGATCCCAAAGGAAGGCTAGGGTGGTGATGAGTCGAGTCAAGGAGGGGATGAGAGTCAAAGAATAAGAAAGGGAAAAGGAGAGAAGAGAAGAGAGGAGATGAAAGGCTAGAAAGAATATATGGGTGGATAGGTAAGGATGAAATGAATGGTTAAGGTAAAGTGGATGGATAGATAGATCGGGGGAAAAGATAACTAAGGATAACTAATATAACTAACTAATAAATAATAACAACTACTAGATAACTACGAAGCAAGATAGGCAAATGCCAAATAAACAACCAAGTTAAGTATAGTTTTATTCCTATCTTGTCAAGTACCGAGGCGTACTAGCCTTTACCTCTGACTTAGGTTGAACGCTAGCACAACTAGCCTTACTATTAAACTGGGCCAACTACGTGGTGGAATTCAAGGCGCACAGGGCTGTCACCACCTGCTTGCTACCACAGCTATCCAGGGGTCCAGCCGTATCTGAAGGTAAGTCTATAACTCAGCACCACGCCTAATTATATTCTAACTATCTCTATCCTGGCCTAGAATAGAGACACCCTTGCGGACGTCAGAGCCAATACTTGACATAAAAAGATAAACACTAAACTAACTAAGCAACCTATTGGCAAAGATCAAACACTAAGCACACTAGAGATTAACTACTATGGCTAAGTGAATTGAACTATAGGATAGCTAGGCACTCAAGCAATCAATCAAGTATACTACTCAATACTGGTAAGTAGAATAAAGTAATACTTGAAATGATGAACTAGAATATAGTAAAGTGCTTGAGTAACAAGAGCAAAACCTAAACTGGAGATGAAGGAAGACTCTTCCTAGCTCCAGGACCGATCACTCGCACGCTTCTACTCTTGAGCTAAGCCTTGAGCAGCGCTTCCGCGAGGGCAATGAGGCAAGGATGCCTTGCTCTACTAGCTACCTACTTGTCTAAGCTTGGCTAAACCCTAAGCTCTTAGCTCTCTAGCTCTAGCCTTGCTTTCTTTGCTTCCTTTCCTTCCTTGCTTCCTTCCAATGAAGTGACGCCTCCAGGGGGGTATTTATAGCCTTGTGGAGTGAGGGGGTTACTTATAGGGGGGAGGCAGCCGACCAAGGGCTGAGTCAGGTGGCGGCCACCACCCCTAACCTTTCCGATTGAACTGCCATTCAACCGAGGGCATCCAGGGGGTCCTCCAAGGCGGTGGTTAGGTCGGTGGCTCAAACCCTAAGCGCCTCTTGTCCAATCCAGGGCACGATCCGCGTGACCCGCCTCCCGAGCCGTCCGATTCAACCGACCTAGTGACCAAGGGCCAGGAATTGGCCTTGGGGAGGTCACACGGATCAGTGACGTGGCTGGGACTGGATTTGGTCCAACTCAAGTGGCGGGCGCCACCTAGGGGTGGCGGGCGCCACCCCCCTGAGGCCCAATTGGGCCCTGCTGAGTGGGCTTGGCCTTTGGTGGTTCAAATATCCAAATTTGGTTCAAATCCTGCATTCAAATCAAAATCTATGGACATGTGGAATTCGGTTAGTTTGAAACCTATTTGACTACATTTCATGCCTTTTTGGTGAATTTTAGGGTAAAATGTTGATGGTGAAATAGGTGTTTAAGGAGCATCAACATTGATGATATCATTTTCGGTGGTTCTTCTCATGCTTTGGTTGCCAAGTTTGCAGACACTATGAGCAGGGAGTTTGAGATGAGCATGATGGGCGAGTTGACGTTTTTCCTTGGGTTGCAAATCAAGCAATCTAGAGAGGGAACGTTTGTGCACCAGGGTAAGTATACCAAGGATATCCTGAAGAAATTCGATATGGGTGAGGCTAAGCCTCTTCCAACACCCTTGTCGACCACGACGACCCTGGATGCGGACAAGGATGCAGAAGCAGTGTACCAGAAGGAGTACCGGAGTATGATCGGGTCGCTGCTGTACCTGACGGCGACACGCCCGGACATCCAGTTCGCGGTGTGTCTTTGCACGCGATTTCAATCGTCGCCACGCACCTCTCACCGTCAGGCGATCATGCGCATTATGAGGTACTTATGCTTCACACCTGAGTTTGGGATTTGGTATTCTGCTTCCTCCACCCTTTCCCTTTGCGGTTATTCTAATGCCGATTTTGCTAGTTGCCGACTTGATCGCAATTCCACTTCTGGGACTTGTCAGTTTATTGGTTCTTCTCTTGTATCGTGGTCTTCTCGCAAGCAGTCTAGTGTCGCCCAATCTACCACGGAGGCTGAGTATGTTGGTGCGGCTAGCTGCTGTTCTCAATTGCTTTGGATGATGGCCACTTTGCGTGATTTTGGTCTGAGCTTTTCTTGCGTTCCTTTGCTTTGTGACAACACGAGTGCTATTAGCGTTGCTAAGAACCCCGTGCTGCACTCCAAGAACAAACACATTGATGTGCGCTTTCATTTCTTGCGAGACCATTATGAGAAGGGTGATATCGACCTCCACCATGTCGATACTCATCATCAGTTGGCTGATATTTTTACCAAGCCTTTAGACCAATCAACTTTTGCTAGGTTGAGAGGTGAGCTTGGTGTATGTTTCCCCTTTTAGTTGGGGGAAACATTTTGATTCTTGTGTATCATAGACTGACTTTTCTCTTTTAGCTTGTGCATTTCATCATGCCTTTTTACTTTCTGAGCTTCATGTATATAATCTCTAGAATGTGATTATGCTTTGTCTAAGTGCACTCCGATGCTATATGGTGATGCTTGTAGCTTATGCTCTTTCTTATCACTGATACATGTTGTGAGCTGAGCTATTTTATGAATGGGGAACTTGCCTAATGACCTTAAAACTTGAAATTGTTCACCATTGAGATATGCAACTAGCATGTGTAGAATGTGTTGAATTCACTTGTGCTTTTCATATATGCTAGGTTGCTATGTCTCTAGTTCTGAGTCATTCACTTGCTTGGTATGTTCATATTTTGCCTTAAATTTGAACCAAGTAAAGTGATTTGGAAAGATCGAGATGGGATTGTTTGTCAGCACATCACAGTATCGAGACTATTTCTCATTGCACTTTGAGCTAAACTTGAGCTGTGTAGTGTATGACCGAAACTGTTGCGTTAAGCTTCTGATTGCTTCTGCATAGGCTTCACACAGTTGAAAAGTTAGGCAATGACAAGCTTTCAACCTCTCGCAATCACATGCTGAAATTTGAACTTGTGTATTTTAACCGCTGCAACTCCGATAAAATTTTGAATACACAAGTCTATGTTTCATTCTATAGCATGATGATTGAACCTTGCTAGGGGTAGTTCACTTTGTATACATGTTTAGCACTTGTTTGACTTCCTGTCTATACATGTTTAGTGCTATTTTGATGGTAAATACCTTTTTGGATAAAAACTGCTCACTTTACTCAAATGTTCATATTTCGTATTTGGTGATCAGTTTGAGCCTTTGCTAGCTTGTATGGTTCCTGTTGAGTCATTGGAGTTATACTATGTAGAGCATCTTCTCATTCTCTGGACTATATTCCTGAAGCTGCTAACTTGCATTTTGGACTCATATGCATTTGGAGGGGAGATACTTGATAGAGCATTTTCAACTAAGGGGGAGAAATTTGGAGGGGGAGTTTGAGCTGGCTCGGATTTTGAGGATTTTGAATTTTCCAATTGGTTCGGAGCTTTTCTGCTAGTTGTGTTGAGCCTTTGTGCCTCTTTCTTGAGGGACTAGCGCCTTTGCCTTTGTGCTCTACAGTTGGTATCGAGCTTTCTCGCTAGCGGTGTTGAGCCCGATCTGCCTCATCTTGAGGGCTAGCTCTATTTTGCTTGAATTTCAATTGGTTTTTCAGTTGGTATCGAGCTTTCTCGCTAGCGGTGTTGAGCCTGTTCTACCTCTTCTTGAGGGCTAGCTTTGCTTTGCTTGGTTGCGTCGAGCCATTGCCCATGTCTTTGGGGACCAAGTTGTTCTGCTTCTTCACTTGACCTTCTTCTGGCTTTGTTATGCTTTTGGGTCATTTGGACGAGTTCTCTCTCCTTCTTCTTCTTCCTTCTTCTATTCCATTATGATTTGTGTTGGTAGTTGACAATGCACTCATCAAGGGGGAGATTTCGGATACATGGGTGTATGCCGAGTCTCAAGTGATGAGCGATTGTCAACTGGGATAATGCGCATGTTCTTTGGCTTGTGTTGTGTAGGTGTCGAGCACGGATACAGTGATCAAAGACAAGTTGAAGGTCAAGTAGAGACGTGCCGTGCCGATGGACCGGGAGCGGTGAAGGGCGGACGTGAGGCTTGGACTGAGGGACCGGTGGCCTGAGGATCAGCTGTGGTGGCTGACATCCTGGGACAGCGACGAGCGAAGACTTGCGGGCACGGTGTTGCTTGGGTCGAGGACCTGGGGACACGTGTCGGTGGACGGGGTGCACGGGCGGTGCATCCCCTCTACGGCTTGGTTTGGTGGTTGAGCCACAGAAAAACCACCGAGTGGACGGTTTCCAGGTTTGGGCCTCAAATCCTAGGTGCTGATGGTTTCCGAGTTTGGGCCACAGAACTCGGGCGGTGGACGGTTTCCAGGTTTGGGCCTCAAAACCTGGGTGCTGATGGTTTCTGAGTTTGGGCGACAAAACTCGGACTGAGGACGGTTTCTAGGTTTGGGCCTCAAAACCTGGGTGCTGGGGGTTTCTGAGTTTGGGCCACAAAACTCAAGCGATGGACGGCTGGTTTCCCGGTTTGGGCCTCAAAACCGGGGGTTGGTCGTGAAGGCTGGTTTCCTGGTTTGGGCCACAAAACCGGGGGCGAGGTCCGCGAAAAGGACAAGCAGAGCGGTGGCGGCACATGGCGTCAATCGGTGAGGTGGCGTTGAGGCCATGCTACCAGTTGTGCGGGCGGGGCCGTCGGATCAGCATCTACCTTGAGTTGGTCCAGAATAACCCTAGGGTTTTGCTGGTTCGTTCTGTAATTAGTTAGGGGTAGAGTGGGAACTAGAATTAGGATAAGTAGAGGGAGACACCCACCTCCCATCAAATCTCAGTCATTTGCTATTTTGCCTTCTAGGTTTTCCTGCTCTCCCACATCCCTGTTGTAGCAACTGAGATCTGCAGAGACGGTGAACAATACCTTTGTGTATTTGCTTTTTGAGGAAACGAGACCGTAATCTCATTGTCTCCTCGTGGGGACGAATTTTGGCTGGAAATTCGTGGTTTGGTTTGCGTTCTTGAGTTGTTCTTCGCGTTCATCTTTTCTCCACATTTTTCCCATCGATTGTTCTCTCTCTACATTGCTCCGTTTGCAAAACCATTTGAATCCACTTGTTCTTTACAGTGAGGAGATCACTTTCACTGAAGGAATTAACTTCAAACCTCACAAACAAGTAGATCGGTTGGTTTTCGTTTTGGATCAACTATTCTTCCCTTCCCCAGAAATTCTTTGATTCATCGATTTTGAGATAGGTTCCAGCCATGATCTCTTAGAGATAGCTCACTATCCTCCTTGTGACTCCTCTCACCAGGTTTGATCCTTAGAGGATTTGTTTTGGGTGAGATTGAGTTGAATCGGTGGATGAAAGGAGCTGTGTCGGGGTGACCGGACGCTAGGGCCGGGTTGACGGGACACTGAGCGCATGCGTCCGGTCGTTGAATGTTCAGTGAGAATTTTTCTTCGTAACTGACCGGACTCGCCTCTTGCACTGTTCACGTTTTTTTGGCCACTGACCGAACGCTTTGTGCAAGTGACCGGACGCTCCCCTACCGTGAGTCCGGTCCAACACAATAAGGGTCCATAAGCGATTTTGATTGACCGGACGCGTTCGATCAGTACCGACCGAACGCACCCCTGAGTCTGGTCAGTACTGAGTCGCACGTTTTCATCCGCTGAGTGTTTGTTCGTTGTCGGTTTTGATTTCCGTCTTTTGTGTTGATTTTCTAGAGTTGTGTTTGTGTCCCGCTGTGCTTTTTAGAAGCATCCACCCTACATCTAGGGTCATGGACACTCGCAAGCTCTAGGTTTGCCTTTGGGGTTGATTCTAGAGACAGTGGCAACAAGTTTCTGAAAAGAAATTTGAAGCTCCCATTCACCGTCCCCTCTGGTCGCCTTGCTTTTGCATTCTCGGTCCTTCACATGATGAAGAAGAAGGGTTTCATGATGAGAATCCCTTCGGTAATGGAGGAAGATTTGATCGGCATCGCGATCATCGCCAGCGTGCTGAGTTTGAAGGTAGAGATCATCATCATGGGCGCCGCCATAGAGACGATCCCGATAATAATGCTCGTGTCAAATTGAGCATTCCCAAGTTTACTGGTAAAGAGATCGCATATGAGTTCCTAGAATGGGCTGAGCAGTGTGATCAAATTTTCAGAATTCATAATCTTTCAGATCAACGTCGTGTGAACCTTGCCTCAGTTGAGTTCTCTGGATATGCCCTCACCTGGTGGAATCAAGTTCAAGAGAATCAGTTTGAGTTGGGACTTGGGTATATCAACACTTGGGAAGAGATGAAGCGAGTGATGAGACGATTTGTCCCATCAAGCTATCAGCATGACCTCAGAAACAGGTTGCAAATGTTGAAGCAAGGGAAGAGATCAGTCGATGAATATTTCAAGGAGATGGAGTTGCTATTAGTTCGGGCTGTGATTAGAGAAGATTCGGAGTAAAAAATGGCAATATTTTTGGGTGGTCTCAATGAAGAAATTTCTAGTTTTGTGGAGATGTTCCCATACAATACCTTGCAGGACCTTGATGATCAAGCTATGCGCACTGAAAGGAAAATTCAGCACGAAGCACGTGGAAGGAATTATGCGAGCCATTCTGTTGCGGCCCTATGGCGCAAGCAGCAGTTCGGCACTTCTTTGGGAGGAGGGCGGTCTCAAGGAGCTGCATCCAGACCCTCTTCATGTAATGTTCCTTCAAAGATGGCAGCCTCTACAACATCCTCACCTGCAAGCCACCAGCGACCTGCTGCAAGTGCAGCGACCCCAACTATTGCTTCAGCTCCTGCATCCTCCTCACGCAGTAGGGAAATTCTGTGCCATAAGTGCCATGGTCGCGGGCATGTTGCAGCTCAATGCCCAAGCAGGAGGACCATGATAGTGAATGAAAAAGGTGAATGGGAATCTGAAAGTGACCTAGAAGACGATGGACCAAAATTTGATGAAGAAGTTCAAGAGGAGGAGAACTCGATTTAGCCTGATGAAGGAGAACATAACTGCAGTCAAATAGGTTTCAAACTAACCAAATTCCATATGTCCATATATTTCTATTTGAATGCAGGATTTGGACCAAATTTGGAGAATGGACCCACTAGGGGGCGAGCCCACTCACCAGGGCCCATTTGGGCCCGAGTGGGGTGGCGCCCGCCACCTAGGTGGCGCCCAAACTTCTCCCCTGCCATGTCACTGATCCGTGTGACCACCCCATGGCCAATTCTTAGCCCTCGGTCACCTGGTCGGTGGCATCGGAGGGCTCAGGAGGGAGTGGCATGGATCATGCATGCCGCCATGCAAAGAAGCAAATGTTGAATTAAAGAAGCACATGCTTAATTCTTCTCCACCATTGATCTGACGGAGGTTACGATCCAAGGGCTCTCATCCATCATCACGCAGATCGATGATGTGGCGGTGGAGTAGCCCTACTCCACCTCTCTACTATAAATACCCCCATGGAGGTGTCACTTCATATCAAGCAAGGAAAGCAAGGAAGGAAGAAAGCAAGGCTAATAGCTTAGGATTTAGCCAAGCTTAGGCAAGTAGGTAGCTAGTAGAGCAAGGCATCCTTGCCTCATTGCCCTCGCGGAAGCGCTCCTCAAGGCTTAGCTCAAGAGTAGAAGCGTGCGAGTGATTGGTCCTGGAGTTGGGAAGAGTCTTCCTTCATCTCCAGTTCAGGTTTTGCTCTTGTAACTCAAGCACTTTACTATATTCTAGTTCATCATTTCAAGTATTACATTATTCTACTAACCAGTATTGAGTAGTATACTTTGTTGATTGCTTGAGTGCCTAGCTATCCTAGATTTCAATTCACTTAGCTATAGTAGTTAATCTCTAGTGTGCTTAGTGTTTGATCTTTGCCAATAGGTTGCTTAGTTAGTTTAGTGTTTATCTTATTAAGTCAAGTATTTGCTCTGACGTCCGCAAGGGTGTCTCTATTCAAAGCTAGGGTAGAGATAGTTAGAATATAGTTAAGCGTGGTGCTTAGTTATAGACTTACCTTCAGATACGGCTGGACCCCCGGATAGCTGTGGTAGCAAGCAGGTGGTGACAACCCTGTGCGCCTTGAATTCCACCACGTAGTTGGCCCAGTTTAACAGTAAGGCTCGTTGTGCTAGCGTTCAACCTAAGTAAGTGGTAAAGGCTAGTACGCCTCGATACTTGACAAGATAGGAATAAAACTATACTCATCTTAGTTGTTGTATTGTCTTTTGCCTGCCTTGCTTCGTAACTATCTTGCTTCGCAGTTATCTTATTTGTAGTTATCTAGGATTAGTTATTAGTAGTAGTTAGTTATCCTTAGTTATCATATTTCCCTTCAACTATCTATCTATCTAGTTATCCACCTTACCTTTGCCTTCCATTTCATCCTTACCTATCCACCCATATATTCTTTCTAGCCTTTCATCTTCCCTTCTCCCCTTTTCCTTTTTCTCTTTTCTTCGACTCTCATCCCCTCCTTGACTAAACTCATACACCACCCTAGCCTTCCCTTGGGATCAAATAAATCGACACCTGGTACTCCCAGGCGAAGTGCTACTACGATAGTTCTGTGCGCTTGCAAAATCTCCTCCTGGTAGATTGCATTCTCTCTAGCTAGCTCCTACTAGTGTCGGGATTGACAACCCCACTTGGCATTAGTAGATAGCTGCTTTAGCTCCACTCCTCTAGGTATAGTGACCGGTCTTGCTTCAAGCATTTCTGACGCCGTTGCCAGGGATAGACTCCATAGTCTACTCCTAGTAACAACGTTAGCAAGTGCCAACAAGCATTCCTAGGCCGTTACCGGGGATAGTTGCCTAGCTCTATCTTTAGTGAAGCTAAGAACTACCAACAACCCACAAGATAAGTTGAGTTTTGTGACCAAGTCTTGGGTTCCCAAGTATATGCTTGCTAACCCTTCGGGATCCAAGACTCGGGATACTTTGTCCTCTTGTGTGTAGATATGAGGACGCAGGGTGGAGAACATGCTCCTGATGGGACTTGGTCTTTTAGATGTGACCAAGATTTGATGATTCTCTACACCTCGCTTAGAATTGCCTCCAAAGAGGCTTTTATAGCTTGGTGAGCTTTCTTTTACACTCATACCCTGTACATCCATGATTTATGTCTTGTGATATGAGATGGTCTTTCATGTGCTCACTTGTATAGTTCTTGCATGTACATTTTCTCTTGTATCATGTTTTGTTTTAGTCTAGCATGTGCTATCTTGTATATCATGTCATGCTAGCCTTCTGTATAGTTTTGGTGGCTATTCCACTTTTCATGCTAGTTTGTGATCCTCATGAACATTATACCATGCTTTACCTTATTTCTCCATGAGCTTTACATGTTCATTAGGTATCACTTTTCAGGTTCTAGTTTTGGTTAGCTACATGTACCCTGTTGATATGATTAGTTTGAGCACTAGCCTTTCCACAAATTTATCATGTTACATGCTTTTGCATCTATTGCTATAATTATTTTGCATTGTAGCATGTGTTGAGGTTTAGGCTGTGTTTTGGGTTGATCATGTCTCTACGTTGCATTTTGCTATATAGTGCTTTATCCTATTGCATGGTAGTCTTGACTAGTTTGAGTTTAGATCTCCTTGCCGTATCTTTCATGGGTAGGACTCTTTTTGTTGAGAGTTCACCTTATGCTTTTATGTGACTAACCGTTTTGTGGAGACCTTGAGGTCACACTGGACGAGACGATACCTTGTGGTTCTTTTGCTTTTGAGCTTGCAGGAGAACAGGAGCCTAGAGAGAGCATTTCGGCTCACGAACCCGATCCCACTTCTTCCATGACCTGGGGTTTCGTTCGAGCAGTTCTCCAGTGAGCACTAGCTGCACCTGTGGGGGCGACAGCATCAGGCGAGGGGGAGACGACTTCGGCGAGGCAGGCGCCCCGGAGTTCAGTAGATTCATGCGTCCCCTCGAGTATCACACCAGTAGGCGGTCATGCGCTTCATGAGGTACCTCCGACACACTTCTGAGTTCGGGTTTTGGTACTCTTCTTGACCTCTTGTTGCTGTGTGGTCTTTTCGATGTGGATTTTGCTGGCTGTCGCTTGAGCGTTTCTTGGCTCTTTATTTGTGAGTTTGGTGTGTGCTTCCCTTTTAGTTGGGGAAGCATTTTGCTTTGTCTTTGATAGACTAGCTTTTGCATGCATTTCATCATGTATTCTAGTGCATTTTAGAGCTTCATGTTTAGAGCAATGAGAATGAGATTATGCTCTTTTTGGTATGTCGTGTTTATTCATTATGATGCTTGTAGCCTAGGCTCTTTTTGATCACATAATACATGTTATGAGCTAAGCTATTTTTGCAAATGGTGAACTTGATTAATCAACTATGAAACCTTTTAAATTTGTACACCATTGAGATTGGCAACTAGCATGGATAGGATGTGTTGAGATCACTTGTGCTATCTTTTGTCTGCTAGGTTGCTATGTCTCTTGCACTGAGTCATTCACTTGCTTGGATTGGTCATATTTACCCTGTGCTTAAAATTTGATCCAAGTCTAGTGAAATGAAAAGATCGAGATGGGATTGCATGTGTTAGCACCTCACGGTATCGAGACTGTTTCTCATTGCACAATTGAGTTAAACTTGAGCCGTGTAGTGTAAGACCGAAACCGGTGCTTTAAGCTTCCAATTGCTTTTATTGCATAGGCTTAGCCCGGTTGAAAAGTTAGGCAATGACCATGCTTTCAACCTCTCGCAGTCACATGCTTTAATATGAACTTGTGTTAATACCGCTGCAATCTCTGATAAAATTTGAAAATAACGCAAGTTTATGCTTCATTCTATTGCATGATGATTGAACTTTGCTAGGGGTAGTTCACCTTTTATACTTGAGTTAGCACTTGTTTGATTTTTCTGTCCATTCCTGCTAAGTGCTATTTTAGTGGTGAACTCCTTTTAAAATGGCTTAAAACTACTCATATGCTCAATTGTTCATATTTCGTATTCATTTGATCAGTTTGAGCCTTTGCTAGCATGTGTATTGGTTGCAATAATTTCAGGGCAGCACCCTTTTGAGCATCTTTTCATTCTGATTGCTATACACTTGAAACTGTTGCATTGTGCATATAATGCATTTTTAGCTTAGTGTACATACCCCCAGCTCCGATACACTTTGTGGTCACTTTCATTGCTTTTCATTGCCCCCATATGCTTTTGGTTGATGACTTGTCTTGCGTTTGTGTCAACTTTGTGGAAAAATGTTAAAACCCCTCAGCATGTTCCCTTTTGTCAAGGGGGGAAGTTGTTTGCAAGGGGGAGTTTGTGTGTTGGCACAAAGGGGAGAGTCATGTATTTTGGGGAGAGCTTTGAGCTAGGGGGAGTTTATCTCTTTTATGTGTTTCAATTGGTATCCATCTTCTAGTATGGAGTGCATTTGGTGTCCTGAGCTTTGATGCATAGCCTTTGTGTTTAGGCTTGCTTTCAGGGGGAGTCGTTTTTGCTTTGCTGCTTCTCCGCGTGCTCCGAATGTTTGCGCTCCATTTGGTTTTGAGCTTCTTTTTGCGTTTTCTTAGTCGGTATCGAGCCTGCTAGTCGTGTTGAGCTGTTATGCTTCTATCTTGAGGGACTAGCAGTTTTTGCTTGGTTTTTTCGATTGGGATGGAGCCTTCAGCTAGTTGTGTCGAGCCTCTGTGCCTCTATCTTGAGGAACTTGCTGTTTTCACCATTTTTTTGTTGTTTGTGATTGGTATCGAATTTTCTGCTAGTTGTGTTGAGCCTCTGTGCCTCTATCTTGAGGGACTAGCAGTTTTGCATTCTTATGCGTTGATTCAGCCTCAATTAGAATCGAGCCTTGAGCTAGTGGTGTTGAGCCCTTTTTCTGCCTTTTCTTGAGGGCTAGCTCATTTTTGACTTGGTTGCGTCGAGTCGTTGCCCATGTCTTTGGGAGCCAAGTCTTTTGCTTTGTGTGATCGAGTTTTGCTCTTTGTTGAGTTGTTGCTCCGATCCTTTGCTTGGCTGCGTTGAGCCGTTGCCCATGTCTTTGGGGACCAAGTTTTCAGTTTTGGTATCTCAAACCATCTCTTGTGCCAAGTTTTTGTCAATTCAATCATCAAGGGGGAGAAATTTCAAAACCCAAGAAGTAACCTTAAATTTCGAAACCCAAGTGGATAAGTACCTTGGTTTCTTTTGTGATCCAAGTGGATAAGTACCTTGGTTTCTTTTGTGATGATTGTTTGACAATTTTATTTGAGATTGGTTTTTGAGTGCCTTTTGGGATTCATGAACTCTTATCTTCTCTTGTCTCTTCAGTTGTGTGGAGGCTTTGCCCGCTTTTCCCGTTTCTTTCGGGACCGATAGCTTTTATTTGGAGTTTTCATGATCCTTCCTCATCTCAAGTGCCCTTGTGTTTGTTTTTTATTGGCTTTTGGGCACTTCAATGAGGTTTGCCTTCAAACCCTTCTTTTTTGGTTTTATTGTTAGTCAATGCATTCATCAAGGGGGAGATTGAGAACATATATGATGAATGATTGACTTTGATGAGGAAGGTTTGAGGTTTTTCACGGTGGAATCATTATCTCTCTATGTGCTTAATGCTTATGACTAACCGGTGGCGTTGAGTTGTCGTGTTTCTGTGTTAGTGTGCATGTGCAACATGTGTCTCTTGGCTGTGTTGATGTGCAGGTGTTGAGCTCGGATACAGTGGTCGATAGCGAGGTGAAGGTCAAGTAGAGACGTGTCGTGCCGATGGATCAGGAGCGGTGAAGGATGGGCGTGCCGTGCGGCGAACGTGCCATGCCGATGTACCCAGAGTGGTGAAGGGCGGACGTGAGGCTTGGACCGACGGACCGAGAGGCCAGAGGACTAGCTGTGGTAGCTGGCACGTGGCATCGGCGAGCGAGAGCACATGGGGATGTGCGGTGCATCGGCTGAGTCGGGACGAAGACGATGGCGTCGTGACACTTAGCGGGTGGTCGGACAAGGGCTTGCGTGTGGCGCAAGTGCCGTCGGCCAAGTCAAGAAGGAAGGCGAAGGCGTTGTGCCCGGCGTGGAGGCTGGACATGCATCGGCATCGGTGCTGGTGGTCGGTGTGTGTGAACCACATCCCGTCTACGGCGCGGGTTCGGTAGCTGATCCTCAAAAAGCTACCTCGACGGTTTCCGAGTTTGGGCCTCAAAACTCGTGTGGCCGGTTTCTGAGTTTGGGCCTCAAAACTCGGGTTGGACGGTTTCCAGGTTTGGGCCTCAATACCTGGGCTAGCCGGTTTCCGAGTTTGGGCCTCAAAACTCGGGGTGGACGGTTTCCAGGTTTGGACCTCAAAACCTGGGCTGGCGGGTTTACCGGTTTGGGCCTCAAAACCGGACGGAGGTTCCTATGCGGAACGGTCGACGCGTGGCGGCACCAAGAGGCTTGCGTTGCGGCGAAGCTATCGGTGACGAAGGCGCGGTGGTCGACGTGACGGCACGTGGCGGCATCCTGGAGCTTGCGTCGAGACAAAGCGAAGGATGAGAAGGCGCGTGGCCGTCGGATGGAAACTGCCAGAGTTGGATGGTTTTACCCCTAGGGGGTATTTGGGTTAATGCTTCATGTTAGGGCGTTTGTGTCATTCAGACGTGCGCCTATATATAGATGAAGGGGCTGTGTTGGACAGCCATCCTTGGAGGTGTCACTCTCATTTTGTTCATGTGAGAGGAGGCTAGGGTTAGGAAGAGAGGAGTGGCTCTTGTTCTTGAGCTTTTCGCCATCCGCGCTTTGTTGTTGCGAGGAGTGGCTTGTAACCCGACACCATGAGCTAATACAATCCTTCATCTTGTTGAAATCCAAGGATCAATTTCGTGCTCCTCTTTGTTGGCTGAAAATTTGATTGAATTCACGTTTTGTTCTTCGCGTTCTTCGTTTTCCCCTCCTTGCGATTTCGTGAGAACTTTTGATTGGAGGGATGGATTGCGATTCCGTTTGAAACATCTTGTGCTTTGTCGTGAGAAGCATCTTTCCACCGAAGGAAATCATCTAATTCCTCACGAGCACATAGATCGGGCGGATTTTGTTTTTAGAGCCAAACTTTTCCCCTTTGCACAAGATTTGTGATTGATGAGGTTTTAGTTGGATTCGAGCCATGATCTTTTAGAGTTAGCTCACCAACCTTGTTGTGATCCTCTGTGCAAAGTTTCAAGTCAATCCAAGTTGATTTGATTGAGTTTTGGCGATTTGTTCTTCAGCTCGAGCTTGCTGATTTTCAGGTCGCGGAACCTCCGCGCAGAACGCGGAACCTCCGCGGTTTGCAAGCTAAACAGGCACGCGTGGAGCCTCCGCGCAGAGCCGTGGAACCTCCGCAGTCTGTAGGCTGTTTTAGGCACGCACGGAGCCTCCACGCAGAGGCGTGGAATCTCCGAGGTCTGTAGGTTTTTCTCTCAGCCCCAGACCGAGGAACCTCCGAGCCAGCACGCGGAACCTCCAGACCTGCTAGCTGATTTTGGCCTTCCAAGCCTTCTGAGTGTCCGTTTCTCGATCCGTTTGTTCTGATGGGTTTCTAGTCTACCCAGGAACTTTTCTAAGTCATCAAACCACTAGTTGGTTTGTGTGATTTAGGTTTGGGCTCTTTTCTCGTTTCTATCGAGTTAGAGAGCGCCATTTTTTATTTTCGGATCGTTTTGGCCGTGCGGTGTGTTTTCCGTTGTGGTGAGTGTTCCGCTGTGTTTGTCGGTCATCACCGAGAACATCTAGCCACCTATTGGCTCGTGAACACCACCTGTGTGAGATTCTTGCTTTTGGGGTGACTTTCTGGGACAGAGCCGTTGATTTCTCGAGAAGGAATTTGAGGCTCCCATTCACCCCCCCTCTGGTCGCCAATTCGGTCCTTCACGTCGGTCCAAGCCTCACGTCCGCCCTTCACCGCTCTGGGTCCATCGGCACAACACGTCTCTACTTGACCTTCACCTTGCCTTCGATCGTCGTCTCCGAGCTCGACACCTGCACAACACAAGCCAAAGAACATGCACATCATACCAGTTGACAATCACTCATCATCTCAAGATCCGGCATACACCCATGTATCCGCAATCTCCCCCTTGATGAGTGCATTATCAACTACCAACACAAATCATATGGAATTGAAGAAGGGAAGAAGGAAGAAGCGAACTCAACCAAATGACTAGAAGCAAAGCAAAGCCAAAAGAAGTCGAATGGAGTGAGCAAGACAACTTGGTTCCCAAAGACATGGGCAACGGCTCGACGCAACCAAGCAAAGCAAAGCTAGCCCTCAAGAAGAGGCTGAACGGGCTCAACACCGCTAGCAAGAAATTTGGAGCAAAGCAGCCACAAATGAGTAAACCAGCTAGCCCCTCCAGAAAGAGGCAAAGACTCAACACAACTAGCTGAAAAACCGCTCCAAACCAATCATCATCTCAAGAAACCAACTCGTCAAAGCAAAATGAACAAAGCTCCCCATGACATAAACTCCCCCTTCAATAATGCACACAACTAGGACATGATTTGTCAAATTTCTCCCCCTTAGTTGATAATGCACAAAACAAGGTTAAACAAGGAAGCCTGAAAGGAAGGAGCAAATGCATATGAGTCACAAATGCAGGTTAGCAGCTTCAGGTATGTAGTCTATAGAATGAATAGATGCTCTAAAGAGTGCTGATCCGACTACTCAATAACAAGTATAAACGCCAGCAAAGGCTCAAACTGATCACAGAATACAAAATATGAACATATGAGCATAGTGAGCAGTTTTAAGACATTCAGAAAGGGTTTCACCATCGAATTAGCACCCAACATATATAGACAGGAAGTCAAACAAATGCTAATGAAGGACCGAATTGGCGACCAGAGGGGGGGTGAATGAGAGCCTCAAATTTCTTCTCGAGAAATCGATAGCCTTTGTCCCACAGAGTCACCCCAAAAGCAAGACACGTGCTTGCTAGTATCCACGACCCTAGATGTAGGGTGGATGCTTCCTAGAAACACAGCGGGATACTACACAACCCAAGAAGACCAACACAAAAGCCAGAAACCAAATCCAAAGTCAGACAAACGAACTGCGGATGAAACATCAAAAAAATCACTGCATCGGACGCTGGCAGCGTCCGATGCCTCAGTGGAGGATGCTTCCGATGTGAACAGAGCAGTTCTGGAACCTTACGGCATGACCATTGGACGCTGCTATAGTAATAGCTCAGCGTCCGATGCTTAGGCCCCGGCGTGTCCGATGGTCAACGGAGCATCCGATGCCCTGCGTCCGATGCTCACTGAAAACATAGAAACAGACACATGGCAATGGCACATCCGATGCTACTCGGGTTAGCGTCCGATGCCAAGAACACCAGCGTCCGATGCCCCCGAAAATCGTGCAGTTTTTCGACGATTCAACCCGATCTCCTCTGAATCAAAAGCTCTAAGGCCAAGACTTGATTTGAGAGGTCACAAGGATATTAGTGAACTACTCCTAAGAGATCATGGCTCAAATCTAATCCCAAATCGATGAATCGAAGAATTTCGGGGCAAGGGAGAAAGAACTTGATCCAACACAAAAACCGACCGATCTACTAGCTTGTGAGGTTAGGGAAGAATTCATTCGGTGAAAAAGGCGCCTCACAGTCTAGAATAACTTAGTTCAAGTGGAATCAAATACCGTTCGTTGGAGAGGGAGAACGAAGCAAATCTCTGAGAAGGGATGAACCAAAACACAAAGAACACAACTCAAAATGCAAATTGATCTCGAATTCCAGCCGAAACTTCTCCACACGAGGAGACAATGAGATTAAGGTCTCGTTTCCTCAAAATCCAAATACACAAAGGTATGATTCATCATCTCTGCGAATAACAGGCAGCGAGGTATGATTAGAACCTAAGCAAGGGCTAGAGAGAGAGAGCTCAGGAAATAATGGCTGCAAGGATAGAGAGAGAGGAGGGGCACCTCTCTTATCTATAGCCTAATAAAAATAGTCCCCTTCTACCCCTAGATACAAGAGCGAAGCGACTAACCCTAGGGGTATCTCGGTCCAACTCTGAAGAGTCGCAATTCGACGGTCACGCGCCTTCCTCGTCCTTAGCTTTGCCTCGACGCAAGCCTTAGGATGCCGCCACGTGCCGTCCTGTCGACCGCCGTGCCTTCCTGTGGATAGCTTCGCCGCCGCGTCAGCCTCTCCACGCCGCTATGCATCGACCGTCCTTTTTGGACCTCTCCTCGGATTTGAGGCTGAAACAGGGAAACCTGTCCTCCGGCTGAGTTTTGTGTCCCAAACTCAGAATCCCGTGAGCCCAGGTTTTGAGGCCCAAACCTGGAAACCATCCTCGCTGAGTTTTTATGCCCAAACTCGGAAACCCGCCACCTCAAGTTTTGTGGCCCAAACTCAAAAACCGTCGAGGGTAGTTTTTCGAGGCTCAACTACCAAACCTGCGCCGTAGACGGGATGTGGTTCTCACACCCCGACTATCAGCACCGATGCTGATGCATGTCCAGCCTCCACGTCGGGCATAGTGCATTCGTCTTCCTTCTCGGCATCCCGCCAAGTGTCACGATGCCAGCACCTTTCTCCTGACTCGGCCGATGCACCACACATCCCCATGTGCTCTCGCTCGTCGATGCCACGTGCCAGCTACCACAGCTGGTCCACAGGTCTTTCAGTCCGTCGGTCCAAGCCTCACGTCCACCCTTCACCGCTCCCGGTCCTTTGGCACGACATGTCTCTACTTGACCTTCACCTCACCTTCGACCACTGTCTCCGAGCTCCACACCTGCACATCAACACAACCAAGAGACATGTTGCTTCTCACCCCTTCCGGGGAGCCTGTTGGCCGATCGCTCATCACTCAGGAAGGGAACCACAAGGGCACATATCAACCTTGTGTTCGCAATCTCCCCCTTGATTAGTGCATCGTCAACACAAAGTAACAATGATCAAAGAAGAAAAGAAAATAAAAGGAGAAACTTACTCGAGATGTCCAAAAGCCAAGTTAAAAGCCGAAAAGGGACAAATCGAGATAAGCAAAGCTTGGTCCCCAAAGACATGGGCAACGGTTCGACACAACCATGCAAAGGATCGGAGCAACAACTCAACAAAGAGCAAAACTCGATCAAACAGAATGAAAAACTTGGTTCCCAAAGACATGGGCAACGGCTCGACGCAACCAAGTGAAGAACAAGCTAGTCCTCAAGAAGAGGCAGAAAGGGCTCAACACCACTAGCTGAAAGCTCCATACCAATTGAAGGCCAAATCGAAAAGAAGCAGAAAAGCCCCCCTCACTTAAAGAACTCCCCCTCAACAAGTGAAGCATAGAAATTGCAAATTGTCACCACACCATACTGAAGGACCGAGAGTGCTACCAGAAAGCGACTAGAGGGGGGGATGAATGGGAGCTTCAAATTTTTCTTTCAGAGAATCAACCCCAAGAGCAAACCTAGAGCTTGCATGTGTCCACGACCCTAGATGTAGGGTGGATGCTTCCGAGAAGCACAGCGGGACACTACACAACCCTAGAAACCCAACGCAAAAGACGGAAACCAAATCCGTCAATGATCGAACGAACCGCGAACGAGACAGCGTGAGACTGCACTGACCGGACTCACCCTGCGTCCGATCAAAACACACCGGACGCGTCCGGTCGTGCCAAAACAAATTTTGGACCTTACTGTTTCTGACTGGACTCTCGAAGGAGATGCGTTCGGTCAGGACACCAGCGTCCGGTCGCTTCAAACAAAGAACGGGAACAGTAACACGAGCGCGTCCGGTCACTTCCAGGATCCAGCGTCCGGTCAAGTCAACAGAGAGCACGCGAGTCAAACATTCATCAACTGGACACTGACCAAGCGTCCGGTCGTTCTGTTACTAGCATCCGGTCACCCCGAAACTGCACTGCTCGTTCACCGATTCAACTCGATTTCCCCCAAAACAAATCCTCTAGGGATCAAACTTGGTGAGAGGAGTCACAAGGAGGATAGTGAGCTATCTCTAAGAGATCATGGCTCGAACCTATCTCCAAATCGATGCATCGAAGAATTTCGGGGGAAGAGAGAAAAACTTGACCCGAAACTAAAATCGATCGATCTACTAGCTCGTGAGGTTAAAGGTGCATTGCTTCGGTGGAAAGAAGTGCCTCACGATCTAGAACAACTTGGTTCAAACAGATTTGCTAACGACGCACCAAGTAGAGAGATCGATCAATGGGAAAAATGTGGAGAAAAAGGATTCCGCGAAGAACACGAACAAAACGCGAATCACAACCACGAATTTGCAACCGTGTGGCTACCACACGCTACAACAGTGAGATTACGGTCTCACTTCCTCAAAATCTCACGGGCACAGAGGTATGGTTCTCTTCTCTGTGGATCTCAGTTCGCTACAGCAGGGGAGAGGGAGAGCAGGAAACCCTAGAAGCAAAAGAGTAAATGACTGAGATAGATGGGGAGGTGGGTGTCTCCCCCTACTTATCCTAATTCTAACTATTCCTAATTCCCACTCTACCCCTAACTACTTACAGAGCGAACCAGCTAAACCCTAAGGTTATTCTGGACCAACTCGATGGTAGGTGGATCCGACGGCCACGCCCGCACAATTCGTAGCATTGCCTCGACGCAACCTCTCGATTGCCGCCACGTGCCGCCAACGCTCTGCGTCCTCTTCGCGGACTTCGCCCCCAGTTTTGTGGCCAAAACCGGGAAACTAGGCCTTCACGATCAGCCCCCGGTTTTGAGGCCCAAACCGGGAAACTAGCTCACCGTAGCCTGAGTTTTGTGGCCCAAACTCAGCAAACCCGCAGCACCCAGGTTTTGAGGCCCAAACCTGGAAACCGTCCTCAGCCCGAGTTTTGTGGCCAATCTCGGAAACCATCCGCGCCCAGGTTTTGAGGCCCAAACATGGAAACCGTCCACTCGATGGTTTTTCTCTGGCTCTACCACCAAACCGAAGCTGTAGAGGGGATGCACCGCTCATGCACCCCGTCCACTGACACGTGTCCCCAAGTCCACGACCCAGGCAACACCATGCCTGCAAGTCTTCGCTCGTCGCTGTCCCAGGCTGCCAGCCACCATAGCTGATCCTCAGGCCACCGGTCCCTTAGTCCAAGCATCACGTCCGCTCTTCACCGCTCTCGGTCCGTCGACACGGCACGTATCTACTTGACCTTCACCTTGCCTTCGATCACTGTCTCCGTGCTCGACACCTGCACAACACAAGCCAAAGAACATGCGTATCATCCCTGTTGACAATCACTCATCACTCAAAGACTCGGCATACACCCATGTATCCGCAATCTCCCCCTTGATGAGTGCATTGTCAACTACTCACACAAATCATAATGGAAATAGATGGAGTAAGAAGAAGAGAGAGAACTCGACCAAATGACCCAAAAGCATAGCAAAGCCGAAGAAGGTCAAGTGGAAAGAGCGAAACAACTTGGTTCCCAAAGAAATGGGCAACGGCTCGATGCAACTAAGCAAAGCAAAGCTAGCCCTTAAGAAGAGGTAGAACAGGCTCAACACCGCTAACAAATACCAAATGAAAAATTGAAGCAAAATGCTAGTCCCTCAAGATAGAGGCACAGAGGCTCAACACAACTAGCAAGAAAGCTCAACATCGACTGAAAAGCTCGATATCAACTGAACCCAACTGAAACAAAGATGCGACTGCTAGTCCCTCAAGAAAGAGGCAAAGGCTCAACACAACTAGCAAAGCGCTCCGAACCAATTGGAAATTTCTAAAATTCAGCACGAGCAAACTCCCCCTTGCATGGTGCACACAACCGATTCCTCTCCTCTTAGTGAAACATGGGAGGCATGATTTGTCCAAATTTTCTCCCCCTTAGTTGAAAATGCACCATCAAGCAAAAGGAACCGAAAGCAATTTTCTCCCCCTCAGAAAATGCACCGTCAAAAGTGCCAACAAGAGAAGTGCTCCCCCTTCCAAAATGCATATGAGTCACGATGCAAGTTAGCAGCTTCAGGAATATAGTCAAGAGAATGCAAAGATGCTCTACAAAGTATAAGTCCAAGGATGCAACTGAAGCACACATGCTAGCAAAGGCTCAAACTGATCACCAAATATGAAATATGAACATATGAGCAAAGTGAGCAATTTTAGCAAAAAAGGAGTCACCATCAAAATAGCACTAGACAAGTATAGACAAGAATTCAAACAAGTGCTAAACATGTATACAAGGTGAACTACCCCTAACAAAGTTCAATCATCATGCTATAGAATGAAACATAGACTTGTGTATCCAAAATTTTATCAGAGTTGCAGCGGTTAAAGTACACAAGTTTAAATTTCCGCATGTGAGTGCGAGAGGTTGAAAGCTTGTCTTGCCTAACTTTTCAACTGTGCGAAGCCTATGCAGAAGCAATCAGAAGCTTAAAGCAATAGTTTCGGTCATACACTACACAGCTCAAGTTTAACTCAAAGTGCAATGAGAAACAGTCTCGAAACTTTGATGTGTAGACAAGCAATCCCATCTCGATCTTTCTGATTCACTTAACTTGGTTCAAATTAGAGACAGTATATGAACAGACCAAGCAAGTGATAGACTCAGAACTAGAGACATAGCAACCTAGAATATATGAAAAGCACGAGTGTGATTTCAACATATTCTACACAGGCTAGTTGCACATCTCGATGGTGAACATTTTCAAGTTTTAAGTTTGTTAAGCAGGTCCACCATTCAAAATTAGCTCAGCTCATAACATGTATTAGTGACCAGAAGGATCATAAGCTACAAGTATCAACATAAAGCATCGGAGCATACACTACACAGAGCATAATTACATTCTAACGATTATATCCATGAAGCTCAAAATGTAAAAGCGTATGTAAAATGAAATGTAGAAAAGATGCAAGAAGATACCAATTGAAGAAACAAAGATAAACCAAAAGTCAGTTTATGATACAAAGAACCAAAATGTTTCCCCCATCTAAAGGGGGAAACACACACCAAGCTCACCCCTCAACCGATTAAAGGTTGATTCATCCAAAGGCTTGGTGAAAATATCAGCCAACTGATGATGAGTATCGACATGGCGAAGGTCGATATCACCCTTCTCATAGTGGTCTCGCAAAAAGTGAAAGCGCACATCAATGTGTTTGGTCTTCGAGTGAAGCACGGGGTTCTTAGCAACGCTAATCGCACTCGTGTTGTCACAAAGCAAAGGAACACGAGAAAAGCTCAGACCAAAATCACGCAAAGTGGCCATCATCCAAAGCAACTGGGAACAGCAGCTAGCCGCAGCAACATACTCAGCCTCCGTGGTAGACTGGGCGACACTAGACTGCTTGCGAGAAGACCACGATACAAGAGAAGAACCAATAAATTGGCAAGTCCCAGAAGTGGACTTGCGCTCAATGCGACAACCAGCAAAATCGGCATCGGAATAACCGCAAAGGGAGAGGGTGGAGGAAGCTGAATACCAAATCCCGAACTCAGGTGTGAAACGAAGGTACCTGAAAATGCGCTTGACCGCCTGACGGTGAGAAGTGCGCGGCGACACCTGAAAGCGCGCACACAGACACACCGCGAACTGGATGTCCGGGCGTGTCGCCGTCAGGTAGAGCAGCGACCCGATCATGCTTCGGTACTCCTTCTGGCTCATAGCTTCTCCATCCTTGTCCGCGTCCAGGGCCATCGTGGTTGACATGGGTGTTGGAAGAGGCTTGGCCTCACCCATATCGAACTTCTTTAGCATGTCCTTGGTATACTTGCCCTGGTGCACAAACGTCCCTTCTCGGGATTGCTTAATTTGCAATCCAAGAAAGAAAGTCAGCTCGCCCATCATACTCATCTCGAACTCCCTGCTCATAGTATCTGCAAACTTGGCAACCAAAGCATGAGAAGAACCACCGAAAATGATATCATCCAAGTAAATCTAGACCAAGAGAGTGTCATTGCCTTGCTTGAGGAGAAAGAGCGTTTTATCCACACATCCCATTTTAAAACCCTTAGCAAGCAAAAAGGTTTTCAACCTGTCATACCAGGCTCTAGGGGCTTGCTTCAAACCATATAAAGCTTTGTGGAGTTTGAAAACATGGTTTGGAAACTTGGGATTTTCACAACCGGGGGGTTGTTCAACATAAACCTCTTCTTCTATGTAGCCATTTAAGAAGACACTCTTGACATCCATTTGAAAAAGTTTGAAACCTTTGGATGTTGCAAAAACCAAGAGTATCCTAATAGCCTCCAAACGAGCTACAGGAGCAAAAGTCTCCTCATAGTCTATCCCCTCCTTCTGACTATAGCCCTTTGCTACAAGCCTGGCCTTGTTTCTAACAACGTGGCCATCCTCTCCTTGCTTGTTTTTGAAAACTCATTTTGTCCCAATAAGCTTACAGTCTGGAGGAGGTGGAACTAAAACCCAAACCCAATTTCGCTCAAAGTTCTCTAACTCCTCATGCATGGCATTGACCCAATCCGGATCCGTCAAGGCGTGTCCAACATCTCGGGGCTCAAAATCAGCAACAAAAGCAGAATGAGCAAAGTGAGAGATTTGAGACCTGGACCGAGTGACCCGTTCGTCAATGTTGTCGATCATCCGCTGAGGGGGGTGTTGGCGCTAGATGTGTCGTGGCACGTCCCGTGCAGATGTGATTTCCCCCTCAACAGCAGCTAGTGCCTCCCCGGGTACAAAAGGTACTGCTCGGGGTGGCGGATCCCATGGCCCCCGGGAAGAAGACGTGTCGGGGCCGTGAGTCATTGTAGAAGCCGCTCCTTGCGACAAAACAGGTGGAGGGGGTGCTGGATCATCCATACCTTCAGCACCTTCATCCTCATCATCAAAAAGAGGTTCACCAACCTCATGATCACCTGCACGCTCAAAACGAGAAAAGGACAAACCATGGTCTCGTCGAAGGTGACATCTGATGTCTCCATGACTCGGTTAGTGTCAAGGTTAAGTACACGATAAGCTCGAGTATGAGTGCCATATCCCAGAAACACACCGTCAGAAGAACGAGACTCAAACTTGTCCAAGTTGCCCTTTTTGAGTATAAAACAATGGCAAACAAAAACTCAAAAATAACTCACTTTGGGTAGTTTTCCAAAACGCAACTCATAAGATGTATTTTTCAAGAAAGCTCAGAGAAAAATGCAATTTGAAATGTAGCATGCAGTGCTCATAGCTTCGGCACAATATCGCCTAGGAGTCCTATGCTCATCGAGCATCGTCCTGGCCATCTCTACAAGGGTCTGATTCTTCCTCTCTACAACACCATTTTGGGGTGGTGTGTAGGGGGAAGAAAACTAATGCTCTAAACCCAAAGAGTTACAAAACTTCTCAAAATCAGAATTCTTGAATTCGGAACCATTATCACTCCTAATAGCTCGCATCGAGTTCAAAGGGAACTCGTTCTGAAGACGTAAAATCAGATTGCGAGCAAAGGAGAAAGTCTCGGTCTTCTCATCTAAAAAGAAGACCCACGAATATCTCGAAAAGTCGTCAACAATAACAAGCACATACCACTTCCCCCCAACCGAGCTCACTCGAGCCAGACCAACAAGGTCCATGTGCAAAAGCTCTGCAGGGCGCTTGGTCATGACCTGAGTCACTGGATGGTGGGGAGCGGCAACCATCTTCCCATGTCTACAAGAATGGCAAACAAGATCCTTCTCCATGGATAACTTGGGGAATCCTCGGATTAGGCCAAGTGAACTAAGTCTTGCAAGCAAGTCGAAGCTCAAATGCCCAAGTCTCCTATGCCACTTCCAAAGATCAGAGGAGGACGGTCCAGCCACAAGACAACGGGAAATGCCAAAAGACTCTGAGAAATCCGCACGAAAGACTTTCCCAAAGGGCGAAATCACACAAACAAGATTGCCCTGAGGGTCCAAAATACGACTGAGATTCGGCTTAAAACGAATCTCATAGTCGTCATCAAAGAGTTGCGAAACAGAAAGAAGGTTAAAATGCAAGTTAGAAACAAGAGCAACATCGCGCAACACAAAGTGCTCATTAACTCGCACCGACCCACGAGACAACACTTTACCTTTGCTATTGTCGCCGAAGGTGATAAACTCCTTCCCGACGACTGGACTAAGACTGGAGAACCACTTGGCGTTTCCGGTCATGTGCCTCGAGCAACCGGAATCCACCAACCAAACGCTCTCCAATCGTTTTACCTGAGAGGTGTCGTCGTCGTTCCGAGGGGTGTCCTCCAGCTTGTCGTCGACCTCATCACCAAGGGCCATGGTGCAGAAGCCGTCGTCGTCGACGAAGAAGCAGAGACCGTTCAGCTTGTCCTCGATCCTCTTCTTCTTCTCGGACTCGTCATCACTTGAGCAAGCGGAGTCATCATCCGAGCCGTCAACGTCGCTGAGCGTGGCAAAGAACGCACGCTGCTCAGCCTGGGCCTTCTCCAAGTACTTCTTCTTGATGTACTCCTTGTCGAAGCCGCCCCTCCGCTTGTGCCTCGCAGGGACGTACTTCTCCTTGCGCTTGCCGGAGTCGTATTTGTGCCCATGATCGCCCTTCCCAGATGTGTGCTTCTTCTTGGGACAGTTGGCGATGAAGTGGTGGGGTCGCCGCACTCAAAGTATCCTGAGCGTCCTCCTCCGCGGCTATGGTTCATGCGGTTGTTGTGGAACCGCGAGAACCGATTGGCGAGCATCGCCAACTCGTCATCCCCCAAGGACTCCAGCTGGTCCTCTGTGACAGAGAAGAGTGAAGAAAGTGCAAATCCTCCAGAGGGGTTAGCTGAAGAGCCAGAAACCAAAGCCATAGTTGGGCCAGAAGGATTTTCATAAGAAGCCCTCGACATGGCGTCAATCTCACTAGACTTGAGCCTGCTAAAGAGCTCGTCACAAGTGAGGGTCTCATAGTTAGACGATTCGATGATCGCCTGGACCTTTGAGTCTCACACCGACCGATCAAGAGTATGCAAAAGCTTCAAAGCTATCTCATGATCGTCGAAAGGCAACAGCTCCTTGTTCGCTCTCATCTTGTTGACAATGACCTGAAAGCGAGCGAATAAACTCTCTATGCTCTCGCCAGGCATGTGTCGAAAGTTCTCATCCTCCCGTTTGTGCAACTCGTAGAGATGAGATTTGACTTGAGTGGTTCCCACATGGAAGCGCATGAGGGTCGCCCAAATCTCCTGAGCTGTGGGGAGGTGAGAAACGCGATCAAACTCGGACATGCTCAAACAGGAGAAAAGAGCGTTACGCGCTCGGCTATTGGCATCGTGCTCATCCATCTGAAGCTGAGTAACACGAGCAGCCAAGACAACGTAATTGTCCCTGTTGCAAATCTCCCAAATAGAAGAGCCCATGCTCTGAAGATAGGCCGACATGAGTATCTTCCAATACGCATAGTGTTGGTAGTTCTTAGCTTCACTAAAGATAGAGCTAGGCAACTATCCCCGGTAACGGCCCAGAAATGCTTGTTGCCACTAGCTAACGTCGTTACTAGGAGTAGACTATGGAATCTATTCCCGGCAACGGTGTCAGAAGTGCTTATAGCAAGTCCGGTCACTATACCTAAAGGAATGAAACTAAAGCAGCTATCTACTAATGTCAAATGGGGTTGTCAATCCCAACACTAGTAGGAGCTAGCTAGAGAGAATGCAATCTACCAGGAGGAGATTCTGCAAGCGCACAGAACTATCGTAGTAGCACTTCGCCTGGGAGTACCAGGTGTCGAATTATTTGATCCCAAGGGAAGGCTAGGGTGGTGTATGAGTCGAGTCAAGGAGGGGATGAGAGTCGAAGAAATAAGAAAAAGGAAAAGGGGAGAAGGGAAAAGAAGGGATGAAAGGCTAGAAAGAATATATGGGTGGATAGGTAAGGATGAAGTGGATGGCTAAGGTAGGGTGGATGGATAGGTAGATAAAGGGAATAGGATAACTAAGGGTAACTAAGATAACTAACTACTCCTAGATAACTACAAAGCAAGATAACTACGAAGCAAGATAGTTATGAAGCAAGACAGGCAAAAGTCAATAAAGCAACTAAGTTGAGTAAAGTTTTATTCCTATCTTGTCAAGTATCGAGGCATACTAGCCTTTACCACTTACTTAGGTTGAACGCTAGCACAACGAGCCTTACTGTTAAACTGGGCCAACTACGTATCCGGGGGTCCATCCGTATCTGAAGGTAAGTCTATAACTAAGCACCACGCTTAACTATATTCTAACTATCTCTACCCTAGCTTTGAATAGAGACACTCTTGCGGACGTCAGAGCAAACACTTGACTTAATAAGATAAACACTAAACTAACTAAGCAACCTATTGGCAAAGATCAAACACTAAGCTCACTAGAGATTAACTACTATGGCTAAGTGAAATGAACTGTAGGATAGCTAGGTCACACTCAACGTACTTGATAAAGTAATACTGAAAGTAATACTGAGAGTAATGCTTAAAGTAATACTGAGATAAAGATAAATGTACCTGAGATACAAGAGAGCAAACCAGACCAGAGACGTCGGGAAATCAACCGACCTCTGATGCCAGTCGCTCGCACCCGCTTCTCTCTTAGCAAGCTCTACGCTCCTTTTACCAAGAACTTAGGCTGAGCTATGCTAAACTAAGAGCCGCGTTGTAGCGAGCGCACTAGAGCTATACTCTCTCTACTAGCTCACCTACTTGCCTAAGCTCTCTGAGCTTCTAACCTAACTCTCACTTGCTTCTCTTGCTTCTTGGTGTGGTATATGATGGTACAAATGAAGTGGTGCCTCCAGGGGGGTATTTATAGTCTTGAGGAGTGAGGGGGGGTACTTATAGGGGGCAGCCAGCCGACCTAGGGCTAACCCTAGTGGCGGGCGCCAGCCCTATGTGGCGGCCACCACCTCCCTCACCGTTGGATGCACCGCCTTGGCTTCAATGGCATCCAGGTGGTTGTCCAAGGCGGTTTGGAGGTCTGTTGCATGTCCTAGCAACCGCCATTCAGCCTTGATCCACGCCACTCCTCCCTGAGCCGTCCGATGCCACTGACCTAGTGACCAAGGGCCAAGATTTGGCCTTGGGGAGGTCACACGGATCGGTGACGTGGCAGGGAGTGGAGCTTGGGCCAACCCAAGTGGCGGGCGCCACCCCCTTAGGCCCATTTGGGCCCTGCTGAGTGGGCTTGGCCTCTGGTGTGTCCATATGTCCAAATTTGGTTCAAATCCTGCATTCAAATAAAATTCTATGGACATGTGGAATTTGGTAGTTTGAAACCTATTGGACTGCTTTAGGGTCAAATGTTGATGGTAAAACAGGTGTTTAAGGACCGTCAACAAGCTCCCCCAAGCTAACCCGTTGCTCGTCCTCGAGCAACAATGCGGTTTAAGCATTGAGCATGAAATGGATAGCAACTTAAGATGTTTGCAAGTGCATATTGTATAGTGAGAAATAACTTAGCATATATCATTAATCATAGCAATGTGGGGCTTATAGCTTTTCACTTCAAACATGCAAGAGTGAAATAAAGTAGTAGATAGGAAACTTTTGTCTTGCTTAGGTTTGACTAGGATTCTGTCTGGAGGTTTTTCAAGGTTTTCAAAAGATAACAACTTGCTTAAGTCCTCCAAGATTCACTCAATCACTCAATGGTGTTTAAATCCTCACTTAGGCCAAAATGTAGCCTCTCCTATTTCTAAAGAATGATATGTGGAGTTATAGGTGGGCTAAGAACCATGAGCAAATTGCCTAATGTTTATTGCTAAGCTAGACACTCAGATCATAAGGAGCAGCAAATCATAAAAATTGATCAAGATGTGCATGTGTGGTTATGTGGAAGTGTATAGAGAGATATTTCGTAATCCTTCCTAGTTAATTTCTGGGGTCTAGAGCTAATGATAATTCTCTTTCTCTCTTTTTTTGGATACATAGTGAGTAGACAAAAGATGTGTCATCACATTTTCTTAGGACATAGTCCTCTCTTGGGCTACTTTGCTCACTTTTTTTTTCTTCAGGACATAGTCCTTTCTTGAGCTACTTTGCTCATTTTCTCTCTCTCTCTTTTAGCTCTAGATTTCCCCAGACATCTATAGGAAAGGATTTTTGAAATGAAAAAGGGGAAGAGGGAGAAATGCTTATTCCCAGGGTAGGAATAAGCATAAGGCTAGCAATGGGATGTTTGGCAGGGTATTGCATATCTCCAGTGTAGAGAATAAGCAATTTATTTGGTGGTTGCAAACTTCCAAAGTGGAAAGTAGGCAAATTATGGTGGGTGTGCGTGAATCTTGATTCAAAAGATATGATAAGCTTCTCTACTAAGATGTATGAGGTCTAACAAAGCTCAACACAAACAAAGCTCTTTGTGGTTTTGACTAATGACTAACAAATATTTGGCTGGTGGTGGGATGGGATAAAATCTAGGAGGAACTTTTATCACGGTTTTCATAATTTTTAAAAGAAATCCTCCAGATTAGGTCCTAATTTCACCTTAACAAGTTTAAAGAATTACTCCATTTCTTACTAACTTTACTCACTAAGCATGATTTCAGTTTAAGCATGTGCAACCCACAAAAGCTACAACTTAGATAAGACTAGTCATTCAAACCATAACAATAGCATTTGCATGACATATTTCAAATCTTATTCAGGTTTCAACTTGTTTAAGCAGATTTTATCAATTTTATTCATGGAGTGATTATTTAGGCAAGCATGTGACATTCAAAAGATATAGAATTTAAGAACTGAATGTAAAGTGTAGGCTTGAGACATACCTTATCGGAGCGGGAGTCTCCCCCAAGCTGGCTTTTTGCTTGGTGAAAGATCTTCTTCTTTCTCGGTCGGAGCTCTTGTTCCCATTTTATTAAAAAGGGAAACTATCTAATGTTGTGAAAAGGGAAACTATCCTATTATGATATTTTATTGTTCTAACTAAGTTAACATATACCTATGCATATAACTAATGATAACTGGTGATATATTTTTTTTAGTTACATGCATGACATATGTTATTTATTCGAAAAAAGGGAAAATTGAAGGGAAAAATTTAAAGTAAAACCATACCTTAGGTCCATGGAGTTTCATCCTTATCGGGTGGATCTTCTTCCTTGGGCACTTCTTCTCTTAGTACTCCATCTGGTTCTTCTTCTTTTGGCACCTCTCCCTTGTTATGTGAATCACACAACTCAGGAGGAGGTGGTTCTTTCTTTATGTTCCACCTTGTTCTTGGGCGCCTCTTCTTAGTACGAACGGGCTTTGCTACCTGCATGTTAGCGGCATATGCGGGACCACGAGAAAAGGAGAATATTTCCTTCCTCCCTCCTAATGTCATTTGAATTTTACCACTTCCCACGTATATGCAGGCATCAACAGTGTTCTAGAAGGGTGTACCTAAGATTAGAGGCACATATTTCCTATTTCCCATATCTAGTATTATGAAATCAGCACGAACATAGGAGCCTCTAATATGAACAGGTAAATCATTAACTATTCCTTCTACACAGCAAGTGGATTGATCAGCTAGCACAACATAGGCAGATGTGGATGACATGGGTGGAAAGAACGAGTTTTCATAGAAATCTTTAGATAAAATGTTCACACTCGATCCTAAATCGCACATGGCATTTTTAAAGATTTCACCAAAGATTGAGCATCTAATTATGGGACTACCAGGATCACCCTTTTTAACAGTCATGGTTTGATCTTCATAATAGTTAAAATGTTTTATTTCAACCATATTAGCAGTTTCCATGTCAGGTTTAGCAGGAATTTTGCCAGTTTCAAAAGATGGTATGATAGCAGCAAGTTGAGCTAATTGGGTTTCTAACATCTTATTAAAGCTTAATTGATTTTTCAGAGCAGATGAGAAATCTTCCAATTTAGCATTTATATTCTCAAGGGCTTTATCATTCGCCATTAATCTCTCTTTCAAGAAATTAGTAGTTTTACCTTGTGAGTAAACTAAATTCTTCAAGAATGAGAAATTATCAGAGTTATGAAAATTAGAGCGGGGGAATGAATTGTTACCTTGAGAGTTTGCAGGCTGATAAAATCCTTGATTTTGTTGACGGAAACCGTTGTTGTTGTTGATGAAGTTCAAATCTTCATGTAGCTCGGGGCAGTGGCTCCCAGAATGTCCGGTTTCTCCATAGACTTCACAAGTCATGTAGGATTCCAGAGATTGGACACTCTCCTGTTGGTTCATCTTCTCACAGCTGTCCAGCTTCTTTGCCAGCAGGTCCATCTTGGCCATGATCATGTCGGCTTCCTTAAGGGAATGCATACCTTGGTTACGGGACTGTAGTCTTTCGTCATTCCATCCTTGGTTCGACACCATCTTCTCTATGAGAGCCTTAGCATCTGCAACATTCAGAGAAAAGAATGCACCGCCAGCGGTGGCATCCAAATGGCTTCTAGAGAGAGGGGTTAGGCCATGGTAGAAGTTCTGGATCAATAGCCAGTCCTCCATACCAACGTGCGGACAAGCAGCGACATACTCTTGCAACCTCTCCCAAGCCTCGGGAATAGATTCCTCGGCTTGTTGCGTAAAACTAGAGATTTCGTTGCGAAGAGCATTCGTCTTGCCCATCGGAAAGAATTTAGCGAGAAAAACATTGGAACACTTGTCCCATGTGTCTACAGCGTTGCGATCGGTATAGAACCATTGCTTCGCTTTTCCTAGCAAAGAGAAAGGAAAGAGACGAAGATGGATGGCTTCTTGTGTTATCCCATTAATGGTGAAGGTGCCGCAAATCTCCAAAAATTGTTGGAGGTGAGCATTGGCATCCTCATGAGCCTTGCCACATAACGGGCTAGCTTGGACCATCGTGATCAGAGCCGGTATCAACTCAAAATTGAGGTTGGCATCGATCACGTCTGGTCCTATCGCTACATTAGCGGCAGAAGGAGCAGAAAACTCACGAATGGTCTTGTTGGCCATCGTGAAGATAGAACGAGATAAGAAAGAAAGAAGTTGAAGAAGATGAAGAAAAAAGATAAGAAGAGTTAAGGAAAGAAAGAATGGGGTAAGATGGGATTCGCTAAGCGGGAGCTTGAGCGAAGATAAATTCGACACGGACTCAACCGATACACCGATTGCCTTCCCCGGCAACGGCGCCAGAAATGCTTGTTGGTAGTTCTTAGCTTCACTAAAGATAGAGCTAGGGCTTGAGCGAAGATAAATTCGACACGGACTCAACCGATACACCGATTGCCTTCCCCGGCAACGGCGCCAGAAATGCTTGTTGGTAGTTCTTAGCTTCACTAAAGATAGAGCTAGGCAACTATCCCCGGTAACAGCCCAGAAATGCTTGTTGACACTAGCTAACGTCGTTACTAGGAGTAGACTATGGAATCTATTCCCGGCAACGGTGTCAGAAGTGCTTATAGCAAGTCCGGTCACTATACCTAAAGGAATGAAGCTAAAGCAGCTGTCTACTAATGTCAAATGGGGTTGTCAATCCTGACACTAGTAGGAGCTAGCTAGAGAGAATGAAATCTACCAAGAGGAGATTCTGCAAGCGCATAGAACTATCATAGTAGCACTTCGCCTGGGAGTACCAGGTGTCGATTTATTTGATCCCAAGGGAAGGCTAGGGTGGTGTATGAGTCGAGTCAAGGAGGGGATGAGAGTCGAAGAAATAATAAAAAGGAAAAGGGGAGAAGGGAAAAGAAGGGATGGAAGGCTAGAAAGAATATATGGGTGGATAGGTAAGGATGAAGTGGATGGCTAAGGTAAGGTGGATGGATAGGTACATAAAGGGAATAGGATAACTAAGGGTAACTAAGATAACTAACTACTCCTAGATAACTACAAAGCAAGACAACTACGAAGCAAGATAGTTACGAAGCAAGAGGGGCAAAAGTCAATAAAGCAACTAAGTTAAGTAAAGTTTTATTCCTATCTTGTCAAGTATCGAGGCGTACTAGCCTTTACAACTTACTTAGGTTGAACGCTAGCACAGCGAGCCTTACTGTTAAACTGGGCCAACTATGTGGTGGAATTCAAGGCGCACAGGGCTGTCACCACCTGCTTGCTACCACAGCTATCCGGGGGTCCAGCCATATCTGAAGGTAAGTCTATAACTAATCACCACGCTTAATTGTATTCTAACTATCTCTACCCTAGCTTTGAATAGAGACACCCTTGTGGACGTCAGAGCAGATACTTGACTTAATAAGATAAACACTAAACTAACTAAGCAACCTATTGGCAAAGATCAATCACTAAGCACACTAGAGATTAACTACTATGGCTAAGTGAAATGAACTGTAGGATAGCTAGGTCACACTCAACGTACTTGATAAAGTAATACTGAAAGTAATACTGAGAGTAATGCTTAAAGTAATACTGAGATAAAGATAAATGTACCTGAGATACAAGAGAGCAAACCAGACCAGAGACGTCGGGAAATCAACCGACCTCCGATGCCAGTCGCTCGCACCCGCTTCTCTCTTAGCAAGCTCTACGCTCCTTTTACCAAGAACTTAGGCTGAGCTGTGCTAAACTAAGAGTCGCGTTGTAGCGAGCGCACTAGAGCTATACTCTCTCTACTGGCTAACCTACTTGCCTAAGCTCTCTGAGCTTCTAGCCTAACTCTCACTTGCTTCTCTTGCTTCTTGGTGTGGTATATGAAGGTACAAATGAAGTGGTGCCTCCAGGGGGGTATTTATAGTCTTGAGTAGTGAGGGGGGGTACTTATAGGGGGCAGCCAGTCGACCTAGGACTAACCCTAGTGGCGGGCGCCAGCCCTAGGTGGCGGCCGCCACCTCCCTCACCGTTGGATGCACCGCCTTGGCTTCAACGGCATCCAAGTGGTTGTCCAAGGCGGTTTGGAGGTCGGTTGCATGTCCTAGCAACCGCCATTCAGCCTTGATCCACGCCACTCCTCCCTGAGCCATCCGAGGCCACTGACCTAGTGACCAAGGGCCAAGATTTGGCCTTGGGGAGGTCACACGGATCGGTGACGTGGCAGGGAGTGGAGCTTGGGCCAACCCAAGTGGCGGGCGCCACCTAGGGGTGGCGGGCGCCACCCCCCTTAGGCCCATTTGGGCCCTGCTGAGTGGGCTTGGCCTCTGGTGGGTCCATATGTCCAAATTTGGTTCAAATCCTGCATTCAAATAAAATTCTATGGACATGTGGAATTTGGTTAGTTTGAATCCTATTTGACTACATTTCATGCCTTTTTGGTGGACTTTAGGGTCAAATGTTGATGGTAAAATTCTATGCATATTTATTTTTAGTATTTTTATGCCACCACGATGAACATTCCCGTGGGTGTTTACACACCATAGAATTATTCACATGGGGCTTCATAGTTTATTATGTAGTGTAACAAATGCAATATTTTTATTTTCTTTTCTAATGCAATGCAGAAATTAAAATGTTTGTGAATTAAATATGATGATGCAAGAAATAATTATGGATTAAATATGAGAAATATGTAGGAAAATAAATATGAGGATAACTACCGATTTTTACCTTTTGCCGAAGGTTCGGATATTTAGGTTCGACGAACCGGACCTTCCCTTGGTTCAGACTTCCCAAGGTGTGTCAGACGTTTGGAAAGTTGTTATTGATTGTACCTCTTAGGTGCAGACTTTTTCTTCCATACTTTCTTGGTCTGAGTCTTCACTTCCTGTGGTTCACTGTCTTGAGGTTTCTCTTCTTCTTTCTTTTCTGGGACAGTGTTGATAGCTTCTTCTTCATGGTTCGCCTCTCTATTCTTGATAGCTTGTCTTCTTCGGCTTTGAGAGCGGCGTCTTTCACTTCAATTCTTCTTGGGTGCTTCATTAGGCACTTAGTTGATGAAGTTGCATCGTGCCTTTTCTCTAGGAAAGTGAAAATAGATTTCCTCTTGTAAATGATTGTACTTGTAGCGTAGAGGAATGGTCTTCCTAGGATGAAGTGGACATCATCGTCTTCTCATGTCGAGGACCAAGAAGTCTGTGGGGACTTCATGACCTCTAATTCTGACTACGACGTCTTCCATCATTCCTTCTTGTTTATGCCTCTTATATGGTGTCACTCATGTCATTTGTTCGTCCAGCAGTTTGAAGTGAAGTGTTAATTGTGGATGCTGGCAGCATCTTGCTTAGTGTGCATATTCTTGTAGATCTAGGACCTTCACTCTGTAGAATTTGGGAGTGACTTCTCCATGTTTTGCTCAAGAGTGTGTCCTGCTCAAAAAGACAAGGTAGAGATCAAGTGCATGGGCTCTGTTGGTGGAAAAACACCAACAGAACCAAAAATTTTGTTTATTCTCCTCTAACCTTGTAACGTCCTGCCTCCACGCGGTCGGGCCCACTTACATCTGGCAGCTTTTCTAGGACATAGACTTCCCTCACAGACCAACACTAGTCTTTTCTGCGCACTTTATCCTCACTCGTGCGCACCCGGGAAGAACTTCCCGATCGGTCACCCATCCCTAAATTTCTCCAGGCCAAGCACGCTTAACTTTAGAGTTCTTTGGAGATGGGCTTCCGAAAAAGAAGTTGCAACTTGTTGGTATGAGTATCATATTATTCCTATTAAGCCTTAGGCCGGGATGTTACAAATCTTAGGCACGTTGCACAAGATAAACTTTTTGTTTATGTGTTCTATTCAATCTTAATATGAGTGATAGGATCAGAGGATGAGCATGAAAGTAGCATCTTAAAATATTAAACAGATCAAATTACTTAACCCAAGGAACGATAATTTATGCATAAAGTGTCGATCTTTTCATGATTGAGATATATCATCTTCCAGAGGTCAGATGCACAACATTTTAGCTCATTTAGTTAAGATAGTGAGATTCAAGAGAGTAAAGCTATGAACAAAGGTCAAAGGACTGAACATGTTGAGTTGATTAGGTTGGATCATGTGATGTGCAACTTAAACATGTTTAGTTCTTTATTTATGTTCATACTAGAACCAAGAAGAAGCTATTATAGTGATGGTTACTTACCTTGAAATGTTACTTTGTCATTGGAAAGTGATTGTGCTGAACCATCTTGTGGAAGCTCCTCTTGTCTAGCTGGTTGTTATTTATGAATTGCTTGTCTTCTCTTGTTTGTCTCACAGTGTGATTGAGATGAGGAAGATCAGAGTGGAATCATTTTTAGAGGTATCGACCTTCCTTCTCGTGTGTCGACTTATCAGTGGAGGCGCATTGTTCCTCAAGTATGCTAACTAGGATCCTCTCTCTTTCTTGTATTAATTCTGTACTATGAGGATGTAGGGACAGTTTCGCATTCTTCTCTTGTCAACCTTTCTTGTTTTCCCTTTTATTATTGGGTTGACAAGAGACTTGAAATTAGAGCTGCTACTCGAATGCTTCCATGATAGTCTTTTGTCTTGTAATGTCACAACTGAGACTTGTCCTCTCAATAGTGTCTAGATGATGGAGATCTTATCGGCTGTTCTTCTTGATTTGCTGGCTCAGGTACTATCTCTCCATCTTCTAACTCATGTGGTGCAGTGGCTTCATCCTTCATGATTCCCTCCTCAATTCTTGGCAGTTGGTTCTCCCTTCGACGTCTTCTCTTGGTTCTCTATGGATGCTCATAAGTGATGTAGATGTTGAACATGCAGCGAAAGATCCAAAAGTTGACTTCTCCAGGTCCGGCAAAGATGATAACATTGATGGTGTTCAAGAATGATCTTCTAAGAATGTGTGATGGATCAAACTTCTCTTCTTGACTGGGGCAGCATCTAGTGGTTTGTACTGATCAAAGTGGTGGGTAGAAGATCAATATGTTTGAAGTTGGGTTTCTCCTTCCCCCCTTTGATTGTGAAACATATCTAGACAACGGAATTCTCTCCCAGGCTGGCTTGTGATGTAGATGGACTCCCAACAACATGTTCATGTGTTTGACTTGTAGATCTTTCTATTGTTGTAGTGGTACCATCTTGTCTCCCAAGCTAGCACCATTTGTGATCTGAGTGTAGGTTTGTGTGTTTATGGCTTGAGTTTTGGATCTTCAATGTTCAGACCAAACCCTAGATGAACAAAATCTCTCTCCTGCGTAATGTTAGTGGACATATACCCGAAGGATTGCAAGAATTTGAAGCATGCATTGTTGTCCACAACTTATGTATTTTGCATCTATGCTAATAAAAAGATGTTTTTAGGATTATTTTAGCGTAGACTAGTATTTTATGTGTTGGCTGCACTTTAACATGATTCAAGGCAAAAGATAACTTGCAGTAGAAGACAAAATAAATAAAGTTCGATACTCAGAGTTGTTTCATCCATGATGAATGAGCTGAGTCTTCATTGTGCAAAGTTGTTGAAGTTCATTGTACGCCTTGCTTCATCTCCAGTGTGAGTTCATCTCTGGACTTTCCCAAATTAATAATGAAAGTTTACCTGCAGGGGTTAGTCCAACAAAAATATCCAATATCTACTATATCATACTATTAGTTCAGAAATCAACCTAGACACCACGTCTAATTTGATCTAGGAAGGCATTTTAACCTAAGCGCCATACTTAATTTAAAAGCCTTTAGAAGTAAAATTAGCACACCTTTTAGCTCAAGAATCAAACCAGACGTCGTGTCTTACTTTAACTCATGAAAACAATTAAACTAAGCTCCATGCCTAATTTAAAAGGTGTATGATAATACTTCAAAACCAAAGTATATACTATAGCAAATAAAGATAACATGAAAGTATTGTAGAGATTTATTCAGATGGTGATGAAAGAGTATGATTAGTATATGAGCATATCGTCGTGTCTTACTTTAACTCATGAAAACAATTAAACTAAGCTCCATGCCTAATTTAAAAGGTGTATGATAATACTTCAAAACCAAAGTATATACTATAGCAAATAAAGATAACATGAAAGTATTGTAGAGATTTATTCAGATGGTGATGAAAGAGTATGATTAGTATATGAGCATATCCTCAAGGTAAGGACAACCAACATAGCAACATGGCATGAAATATTCTTAGAAAATCTATTCCCCAAGCTTGGATTTTTCTCAAATCAAGATTGGATGAATGTAATTCAATGTTGCATGAAGATTGGTGGGACATACCTTGTGTTTGTTGTTCCTTCACTCTTTTCTGCTCCAGACCTGGAAAGGTTAGTGACAAGAATACCCGAAGGAATATTTTCATAATTATATTTCTATGCTCATTACAAGGACAGTGCAGCAGAAAGGTAGGCATAGCTCATAACCAGGTATTATGATGGGGTATAAGGATTCTACTGGTTATAGCTTGCTCATGAGGTAGTGATAGATAAGAGTGGAATTCAAAAACAACATTAATAAGAATGAAAACAAAAAAAATGAAAAGACTGGGACAAAAGGAAAAGATAAAAGTATGATTACAAGGTTAAACTAAGACTTAAGATGATCTACCGTTCCCCGGCAACGGCGCCAGAAATGCTTGTTGACACTTACTAACGTCGCTACCAAGAGTAGAGATAAACTCTATCCCCGGCAACGGCGCCAGAAATGCGTGTTGGTATAAATTAACGCACACTCTACTTTATCCGCAAGCGCACAGATAAAATCTACCGATGTAGCACTTCACCGGGTAACCCAGTTTTAATATCGAACCCAAAGGAACGGATAGTGTTAAGCCTTAAAGTCTAACCCCTAAGTAGATAACAAGGACGGAGAATCTGGAAGTATAGAGGGGATCATTAAGGCGGTCTAATTTCAATTTAAGAGTGATATGTTTATATTATTCTTAGTGGGGAAGTTGCCATAAAAGGTCACAAACAGAGTATGAGTCTTTTATGCAAATGTATAATCCTACCGAGCCTACACACGGGTAAGTGGACTATAGAAGAATCAACAAGGCTATAAGAGTCACCCTTGCGAACAACAACTACTATCGGCGTTATAGGAGGCATATATGAGCTATCAAGTCTAAGCACCACGCTTACACTATCCAACTACTCTAACTCTAGAATGACTAGAATTAAAGTACTCAAAAGAGAGTCATAAATCTTTAAGAATAATAAGAACAATAGCTTAAACTTAAATATAGATGTTGATTACCGAAACAATCGCTGAAGTTGATGATGAACTTGAATCCACAGGTACAAGATGAAGAAGTGGATCCGACAGGCCGGAGCTCCTTCTTGATCTCTTCCTCTCTCTCTCTCTCTTCTAGTTCTAATATAAGACTCGGTTCTAAACCTAAACTAGAGGGGTAACTAGTCTTCTACTTGATAGCTGGCTCTTGATTACAACTAGATGAACTAGATCTAATTCTAGATGAACTAGAAGAGATTCATCTAGAGGGACCTCTACTTCTAATTGAAACCCTAGTTTCTGATGTGGAGATGAATAATGAAGATGGAGATGCCTGGAGAGGGGGGTCTGGGGCTGCTTATATAGCCCTAAGGGATCAACCGCGGCCGTTAGATCAAACCGACTTCAGGGACGGTGGAGATGAGTCCTAGGGTTCGGTGGAGGAAGCTTGCAGAAGACAGAAGCCAGCGGGCCCGGGGAGAGACCGGTCGGTCTCCTGGTGGGACCGGTCGGTCCCACCTAGCAGGGTCCTGCGGTGCCCGACCTCCTGGTGTCTTCTGGTGTCCTCTGGAGTCTTCTAGAATATTCCTGACGTGCTGGTTGCGTTATCTCGCGTCGGTTTCCTTCTAGGGGAAGCAATCAGTGCTGGTTTCCTGGTTTAGTCCCTGCAGAATCATAATTCACCAAAACTCATGGAATATTGTCAATTAAATCCCTAAACATTTGTTGGTGATTGAATTCATGCCCTTTTCATATTTATTTATCCTTTAATTTTAATAGATAACCAGTGTCAACAGTGGTGATCGCTATCCACCCATGGGACGAGGACAGTTTGGTGTTCCTCCTAACACCTTTTCTGGGCCTATGACACAGTACTGGTATCCTTCTCAGTATACTAATCCAAGTGTTGTGCCATATGCTCATTTCCTGCATTTCTATTGATACAGGAACTTCGGCTGGAGAACATGTGGCTCATGGATTCTGAGTGCTCGCGCCACATGACCGGAAGGAAGGAATGGTTCTCCAGCCTAGACCCTGTGGTGCAGAAGGAGTACATCACTTTCGGGGATAGTGGTAGAGGTAAGGTTGTTTCTCATGGAGCTATTCAGCTCAATGAGAACTTCGTGCTCAAGGATGTTGCTTTGGTTTCTAAATTGCATTTTAACTTGCTTTCGGTTTCGCAACTCCTTGAAGACGATTTTGAAGTGCGTTTTAAGAAAGGCCTTAGTCGAGTTTTGGATTCTTGGGGAGACCTTGTTTGTTGGGTCGTCCCATTTGGCCGTGTTTTCAGAGCCGATTTTTCTCGTTCTTTCGGCTCTGCTAGATGTTTAATGGCTGGTCCTTCTTCTGATTTGTGGAAGTGGCATAGGAGGCTTGGTCAGTTGAGTTTTGACTTGCTTGCAAGACTTAGCTCACTTGGCTTAATCCAAGGATTGCTCAAGCTTAAGTTTCAAAAGGACCTTGTTTGCCATCCTTGTCGTCACGGGAAGATGGTTGCTGCTTCACACCCACCTGTAATCAGGTGATAACCAAGCAACCCCGTGAGCTTTTACACATAGACACTGTTGGTCCAGCTCGGGTTTGCTCAGCGGGTGGGAAGTGGTACGTTCTAGTGATCGTTGATGATTTTTCGAGGTACTCTTGGGTGTTCTTCATGGAGGCTAAGGATGAAGCTTTTTCTTTTGCTCGAGATCTTATTTTGAGGTTGAAAACTGAGTTTCCCCTGATACTATTAGATCTATTCATAGCGATAATGGTACTGAGTTTGTCAACTCGCAGTTTACCTCCTTCTGTTCTTCTCTTGGAGTCGAGCATGAGTTGTCTTCTCCTTATGTCCCCTAGCAGAACGGTGTTGTTGAACGCAAGAACTGGACCCTTGTTGAGATGGCCAGGATGATGCTCGATGAGCATAGGACTCCTAGGCGTTTTTGGGCCGAGGCAATCAACACCGCTTGCCATGATTCAAATCGCATCTTTCTTGGAGCCTTCATGAAGAAGACATCTTATGAGTTGCGTTTTGGACGGGTACCCAAGGTGTCTCATTTTAGAGTATTTGGGTGCAAGTGCTTTATCTTAAAACAAGGCAATTTGGACAAATTTGAATCTCGTTCTGCTGATGGTGCGTTTCTTGGCTATGCTTTGCATTCTCATGCTTATCGTGCTCTTAACCTTGAGACTAACCGGATAGTGGAGACCTGTGAGGTCACATTCGACGAGACTATGCCTTGTGTTTCTTCTATTTTTGATGTTGCAGGAGATCAGGAGATGGGAGAGACGATCTTTGTGCAGGAGGAGCAGGAAGACGCCGATTGGGGTGATCCCGAGCAGCTTTTTTTATTTTTTAACTTTTTTTTAAAAAATATTTCAATAATAATCTCACTCAAATAAAATTTGTACATTCTATCCCCCTCTGGTCGCTTTCTGGTAATGTTCTTGGTCCTTCAATTGGTATCGGAGTGGGTTAAGGATCTTCCACCTTAGCCGGTTCCAGATCCACAGAAGGCGACATGGATCACGGCGTGGGGAAACCGCCGTTTTTCGATGGGACGAACTATGCGTATTGGAAGATACGCATGTCGACCTGTCTTCAGAGCATGGGTGCTTCTGTCTAGGAGATTTGCAACAAGGCAGATTACGTGGTCTTGGCTGCTCGTGTGACTCAGCTGCAGATCGATGAGCACGATGCCAATAGCCGAGCCTGTAATGCTCTTTTCTCATGTTTGAGCATGTCTGAGTTTGATCGCGTTTCACACCTCCCCACGGCTCAAGAGATATGGGCGACCCTCATGCGCTTCCATGAGGGAACCACTCAAGTCAAATCCCGTTTCTATGAGCCACACAAGCGGGAGTATGAGAACTTTCGGCACATGCCTGGCGAGAGCATAGAAAGTGTATTCGCTCGCTTTCAGGTGATTGTCAACAGGATGAGGGCAAACAAAGAGTTGTTACCTTTGGACGATCATGAAAGGGCTCTCAAGCTTTTACATACTCTCGATCGGTCGATGTGGGACTCTAAGGTTCAGGCGATCATCGAATCGCCTAACTATGAGACTCTCACGTGCAACGAGCTCTTTAGTAAGCTCAAGTCTAGTGAGACTGACGCCATGGCGAGGGCTTCTTATGAAAATCCTTCTGACCCGTCGATGGCTTTTGTTTCTGGTCTTCTGTTAACACCTCTGGAGGCTTTGCTTTATCATCTCTTCTTTCTGTCACAGAGGAGCAGCTGGAGTTCATGGGGGACGACGAGTTGGCCCTGCTTGCTAACCGGTTCTCACGGTTTCACAACAACCGCATGAACCGTCGCCGCGGAGGAGGATGAGGTGGCTGCTATGAGTGTGGAGGCTCGGATCACTTCATCGCCAATTGCCCGAAGAAGAACAAGCAAGTCTTCGGCAAGACAGATCATGGCCACAAGGAGAAGTACGTCCCCGCCAAGCACAAGCCGAGGGGCGGCTTCAACAAGGAGTACATCAAGGAGAAGTACTTGAAGAAGGCCCAGGCTGAGCAGCGTGCTTTCTTCGCCACGCTTAGCGACATTGACGACTCCGCTGCATCAAGCGACGACGAGTCCGAGAAGAAGAAGAAGATCGAGGACAAGCTGAATGGCCTCTGTTTCTTCGCCGACAACGAGGGCTTCTGCAGCATGGCCCTCGACAATGAGGTCAATGGCGATCTGGAGGAGATCCCTCGGAACGACGATGACACCTCTCAGGTATCTCGAACTCCTGACGAACTCTCTGCTAAGGTTGACAAGCTTACTGCTGCTCTCCTTAGTCAAGATAAACTGCTTAGGCTTGCTGCTAGAGAGAGAAAGAAGTTTAGGAGGAAGTGGGAGGACGCAGTAAAAGAGCTTGAGTCTATCAAGTCAACCATTATCGTGTCTGAGGAGGATGAGTGTGAAATGTGCTCCAAGCACATGACTGACCTTCTCACTTTGAGGGGGAAGTATGTTGCGTTGGTTGGAGAGATGGATGAGCTGAAGGCTAGACCAGGGTTGCTAGGTGCGTGCAAGTCTTGTGTAGGCTTGCAACTCGAGTTGGCAGAGAAGAATGCCAAGATTGTGTCTCTTGGGAAGGCCAGCTCGAATAGCACTTGTGTGTCTAGATGCATTTTGTGTGAGGGTTTGGAGATGGAGATTGCAAATGTGAAGCATGACAAGATGCAACGAGGAAGAAAACACATACCTTCGGACCATCTTGTCATGGGTGTCTTGTGGCGAGCCGCAGCTTGGGATGATGATAGCCCAATTCAAATGTGCTGCTGGAGGTCTTGGTGTTGGTTTTGCTCAGGGTGTTGAGTGTGCTACATCTTTCAGGAAGCTTGGAGAGTTTAGTGGTCTTAAGCCGAGTGAGAAGCCCAAATCCACCACTACTCCCAAACTGACCAAGATTCCACCCAAAGAGCCTCTCAAACCTAACACTAAGGATGAAGTGTTTGTGGAACCTCCAAGAGCTCCACCCAAGAAACAGACATGGGCTCCAAAACCAAACCACCTCAGGAACAAGCTAGACATTATGCCACTAATCCATGAGGAGCTCATGCCACAAAAGAGCCAAGTGATCCACACCCAGTAACGTGAGTACCAACAACCCCCTATGAGAGCGGTGAGGTACCACTGTGAGCACTGTGGGAGAGATGGACACTTGAGGGAGTTTTGCTTTCGGCGCAAGAGAGAGGAGCGCCGTGCAAAGGAGATGAACAATTCAGACATGTACCATCCTTTTCATGATGTACATGCGCCAAAGGTTCAAAGGAGAGCTGCTAGGTCTAGAGGCCCAATGCCTCAAGGTCTTAGGTCGCAAGGAGGTCATGCCCGGTGGGAGCCTGCTTTTGTAGGTTTTGGACCCCATGGCGGTGGCTTTGCTGTTGAGCGTTACCCCCCACCGCGCTTTGAGTATCGCGATGGACATTCTTCCCTTAGCGGACCATGTTTTCCTATACGTGGTGATCGCTTTCCCCGTAGGCATGCTAGGAATGGTTTTGCTACTAACCGTTCTTTTGAGCAGCCGACCCAACACTGGTACACTTCCCATTTTACTCACCCCAGTGTTGGACCATATGGTCACACTATGTCTTTTTATTGATGTAGGTAAAACGATTGTTGGATATTTGGTTGGTGGATTTTGGGTGCTCAAGGCATATGACCGGAAACACCAAGTGGTTCTCGAGTATTAGTCCAGTTGCCGGAAAGGAGTTTATCACCTTCGGTGACAATAGCAAAGGTAAAGTGTTGTCTCGTGGGTCTATGTGAGTTAATGAGCACTTTGTATTGCGTGATGTTGCTCTTGTTTCTAACTTGCATTTTAACCTTCTTTCTGTTTCACAACTATTTGATGATGACTATGAGATTCGTTTTAAACCGAATCTCAGTCGTATTTTAGATCCTCAGGGCAATCTTGTGTGTTTGATTTCTCCCTTTGGGAAAGTCTTTTGAGTGAATTTCTCGGAGTCGTTTGGAATTTCTCGGTGTCTTTTGGCTGGACCTTCCTCCTCTGATTTTTGGAAGTGGCATAGGAGACTAGATCATCTGAGCTTCGACTTGCTTGCAAGGCTTAGTTCACTTGGTTTAATCCGAGGATTCATAAAGTTGTGCATGGAGAAGGATCTTGTTTGCCATTCTTGTAGACATGGGAAAATGGTAGCCGCTCACCACCATCCTGTTAATCAAGTCATGACCAAGCACCCTAGAGAGCTTTTGCATATGGACCTTGTCGGTCTGGCTCGGGTGAGCTCGGTTGGTGGGAAGTGGTATGTGCTTGTTGTTGTTGATGACTTTTCGAGATATTCATGGGTTTTCTTTTTAGCTAAGAAAACTGAGACTTTCACCTTTGTTCGCAATTTGATATTGCGACTTCAGAACGAGTTCCCTAAGAACTCGATGAGAACTATTCATAGCAATAATTGTTCCGAGTTTAAGAACTCGGATTTTGAGAAGTTTTGTAACTCTTTGGGTTTAGAGCATTAGTTTTCTTCCCCCTACACACCGCCACAAAATGGTCTTGTAGAGAGGAAAAATCGGACCCTTGTAGAGATGGCCAGGACGATGCTTGATGAGCATAGGACTCCTAGGCGACATTGGGCCGAGGCTATAAACATTGCATGCTATATTTCCAATCGCATTTTTCTCTGTGCTTTCTTGAAGAAAACTTCTTATGAGTTGCAATTTGGGAAGCAACCCAAAGTGAGTTATTTTAGAGTTTTTGGTTGCCACTGTTTTATACTCAAGAAAGGAAAATTGGACAAGTTTGAGTCTCACTCTTTTGACAGTGTATTTTTGGGTTATGGTAATCATACTCATGGATATCGTGTACTTAACCTTGATACTAATCGAGTCATGGAGACATCCGATGTCACCTTCAACGAGACTGTGCTTTGTCCTTCTTCTAGTTTTGAGCGTGCAGGTGATCATGAGGTTGGAGAACCTCTTTTTGTTGATGAGGAAGAAGGTGCTGAAGGGATTGATGATCCAGCACTTCCTCCACCTACGGTGCCGATTGGGTCGACCTCGACCACGACTGCACGTGGCCCCGACCCTTCTTCCTCTACTACATGGGGGCCATGTGATCCACCACCTCGGGCTGTACCACTTATAACCGAGGAGGCACCAGCTGCAGTTGAGGGGGAGGTCACTTCAGCAAGGGAGGCGCCATGACACATTCAACGCCAACACCCTCCTCAACAGATGATCGGCGACATCCACGAACGCGTCACTCAGTCTAGGTCACAACAAATCTCTCACTTTGCTCATTCTGCATTTGTTGCTGATTTTGAACCCTGAAATGTTGGACACGCTTTATCTGATCCGGATAGGGTCAATGGCATGCATGAGGAGCTCAAAAATTTTGAGAGAAATCGGGTTTGGGTTCTTCTTTCTCTTCCTCCTGAGTGTTAACCTATTGGGACAAAATGGGTTTTCAAAAACAAACAAGGAGAAGATGGCCATGTTGTGAGAAACAAGGCCAGACTTGTAGCCCAGGGGTATAGTCAGAAGGAGGGGATAGACTATGAAGAGACTTTTGCTCCTGTAGCTTGTTTGGAGGCAATTAGGATCCTCTTGGCTTTTGCTGCATCCAAAGGTTTCAAACTTTTTCAAATTGATGTCAAGAGTGCCTTCCTAAACGGCTACATAGAAGAAGAGGTGTATGTGAAACAACCTCCTGGTTTTGAAAATCCCAAGTTTCCAAACCATGTTTTTAAACTCCATAAAGCTTTGTGTGGTTTGAAACAAGCCCCTAGAGCCTGGTATGATAGGTTGAAAACTTTCTTGCTTGCTAAGGGTTTTAAAATGGGATGTGTTGATAAAACACTCTTTCTCCTCAAGCAAGGCAATGACACTCTGTTGGTTCAGATTTACGTGGATGATATCATTTTCGGTGGTTCTTCTCATGCTTTGGTTACCAAGTTTGCAGATACTATGAGCAGGGAATTTGAGATGAGCATGATGGGCGAGTTGACGTTATTCCTTGGATTGCAAATCAAGCAATCCCGAGAAGGGACGTTTGTGCACCAGGGCAAGCACACCAAGGACATATTGAAGAAGTTCGATATGGGTGAGGCCAAGCCTCTTCCAACACCCATGTCGACCACGATGGCCCTGGATGCGGACAAGGATGGAGAAGCTGTGGACCAGAAGGAGTATCGGAGTATGATCAGGTCGCTGTTGTACCTGACGGTGATACGCCTGGACATCCAGTTCGCGGTGTGCCTTTGCGCGCGCTTTCAGGTGTCGCCGCGCACTTCTCACCGTCAGGTAGTCAAGCGCATTATGAGGTACTTATGTTTCACACCTGAGTTCGGGATTAGGTATTCTGCTTCTTCTACCCTCTTCCTTTGCGGTTACTCGGATGCCGATTTTGTTGGTTGCCGACTTGAGCGCAAGTCCACTTCTGGAACTTGTCAATTTTTGGGTTCTTCTCTTGTATTTTGGTCTTCTTGCAAGCAGTCTAGTGTCGCACAGTCTACCACAGTGGCTGAATATGTTGCTGCGGCTAGCTGTTGTTCCCAGTTGTTGTGGATGATGGCCACTTTGCGTGATTTTGGTCTATGTTTTTCTCGAGTTCCATTGCTTTGTGACAGCACGAGTGCGATTAGCGTTGCTAAGAACCCCGTGCTGCATTCTAAGACCGAACCCATTGATGTGCGCTTTCATTTCTTGCGAGACCACTATGAGAAGGGTGATATCGACCTTCACCATGTCGATACTCATCTTCAGTTGGCAGATATTTTCACCAAGCCTTTGGACCAATCAACCTTTGCTTGGTTGAGAGGTGAGCTTGGTGTGTGTTTCCCCTTTTAGTTGGGGGAAACATTTTGGTTCTTGTAATATAGACTGACTACTTTTATTTTGTTCTTGGTTAGTTTTTGCATTTCATCATGTTTGCATCTTTATCTTTTCAAGCTTCATGTCTATAATCTGTAGAATGAATTTATGCTCTGATTAGTGTGTGCTCCGATGATATATGATGATGCTTTTAGCTTAGGCCCCTTTTGATCATTGATACATGTTGTGAGCTGAGCTATTTTTTTAGAATTGTGAATATGCTTAATCCAACATAAAAATTGAAACATGTTCACCATTGAGATTGGCAACTAGCATGTGTAGAATGTGTTGAAGTCGTTTGTGCTATTCCTATATGCTAGGTTGCTATGTCTCTAGTTCTGAGTCCTTCACTTGTTTGGTATGTTCATTTTCTGTTAAAATTTGAACCAAGTCAAAGTGAATTAAAAAGATCGAGATGGGATCACTTGACAGCACATCACGGTATCGAGACTGTTTCTCATTGCACATTGAGTCAAACTTGAGCCGTGTAGTGTAAGACCGAAACTGACCCGTGAAGCTTCTGATTGCTTATGCATAGGCTTAGCTCGGTTGAAAAGTTAGGCAATGTCAAGTTTTCAACCTCTCGCAATCACATGCTGAAATCTCATACTTGTGTAATCACCACTGCAACTCCGATAAAATTTGAAAACACAAGTCTATGTTTCATTCTATAACATGATGATTGAACTTTGCTAGGGGTAGTTCACCATGTATATATGACTAGCACTTGTTTGACTTCATGTCTATACATGTTTGGTGCTATTTTGATGGTGAAACCCTTTCTGAATGGACTAAAACTGCTCACTTTGATCATATGTTTCTATTTCATATTCTGTGATCAATTTGAGCTGAAGGACCAAAAGTGCTACCAGAAAGCGACCAGAGGGGGGGGGTGAATGGGAGCTTCAAAATTTCTTCTCAGAAACTTGTCGCCACTGTCCCAAGAATCAACCCCAAGAGCAAACCTAGAGCTTGCGAGTGTCCACGGCCCTAGATGTAGAGTGGATGCTTCCAAGGAGCACAGCGGGACACAACACAACCCTAGAAATCCAACGCAAAAGATGGAAAACAAATCCGACAAAGGACGAACAACCCACCGATGAAGATGCGCAGACTGCACTTGACCGGACTCTTGCCAGCGTCCGGTCAGTGGGCACCGGACGCGTCCGGTCAGGCAAAAACGCTTCTGGACCCTTACTGTGTTGGACCGGACTCTCTGTGGAGATGTGTCCGGTCAGGTGTCCAGCGTCCGGTCAGTGAGCAACCAAGCCGTGAACAGTGAGAGAGTCGCGTCCGGTCAGTGCTCAATTGAGTGTCCGGTCGAGTCAACAGAAAACGAGTGAGTCAAACTTTCAACGACCGGACTCTGGACCAAGCGTCCGGTCAGCATGATGCAAGCGTCCGGTCACCTCGACACAGCACTGTTCTTCCACGAATTCAACTCGATCTCCTCCGAATCAAAAGCTCTGAGGCTTAGACTTGGTATGAGGGGTTCCAAGGAGGTTAGTGAGCTATCCCAAAGGGATCATGACTCGAACCTAACTCCTAATCGGTGAATCGAAAGAATTCGGGGCAAAGCGAGCAAAACTTGATTCCAAACGAAAAACGACCGATCTACTAGCTCCTGAGGTTAGAGGTGAATTCCTTCGATGGAAAGAGGTGCCTCACGATCTAGAACATCTCTGTTCAAATGGAATCGCAAAAGAAGTACCGAGTAAAAAGATTGATCACCGGGAAAATCGTGGAGAAAAGCAACCCGCGAAGAACAACTCCAAAACGCGAATCACAACCACGAATTTGCAACCGTGTGGCTACCACACGCTACAATAGTGAGATTACGGTCTCTCTTCCTCAAAATCTCACAAACACAGAGGTATGATTGTCTTCTCTGTGGATCTCAGTTGCTACAGCAGGGGATTGGGAGAGCAGGAAAACCTAGAAGGCAAAGAGCAAATGACTGAGATAGTTTGGGAGGTGGGTGTCTCCCCCTACTTATCCTAATTCTAATTCCCACTCTACCCCTAACTAAATACAGAGCGAACCAGCTAAACCCTAGGGTTATTCTGGACCAACTCAAAGTAGTTGCTGATCCGACGACCACGCCCGCATAACTGGTAGCGTTGCCTCGATGCAACCTCACCGAATGCCGCCACGTGCCCCCACCGCTCTGCTCGTCATTTTCCTGGACCTCGCCCCCGGTTTCGAGGCCCAAACCGGGAAACCAGCCTTCACGACCAACCCCCGGTTTTGAGGCCCAAACCGTGAAACCAGCCGTCCATCGCCTGAGTCTTGTGGCCCAAACTCAGAAACCCGGAGCGCCCAGGTTTTGAGGCCCAAACCTGGAAACCGTCCTCAGCCCGAGTTTTGTGGCCCAAACTCGGCAAACCCGCAGCACCCAGGTTTTGTGGCCCAAACCTGGAAACCGTCCACCGGTGGTTTTTCTGTCGCTCAACCACCAAACCGAGTCATAGAGGGGATGCACCGCCCGTGCACCCCGTCCACCGACACAAGTCCCCAGGTCCTCGACCTGAGCAACACTGTGCCCTGCAAGTCTTCGCTCGTCGCTGTCCCAGGCTGTCAGCCACCACAGCTGATCCTCTGGCCACCGGTCCCTCAGTCCAAGCCTCACGTCCGCCCTTCACCGCTCCCAGTCCATCGGCACGGCATGTCTCTACTTGACCTTCACCTTGCCTTCGATCACTGCATCCGTGGTCAACACCTGCACAACATAAGCCAAAGAACATACGCATCAAACCAGTTGACAATCACTCATCACTCGAGACTCGGCATACACCCATGTATCCGCAATCTCCCCCTTGATGAGTGCATTGTCAACTACCAACACAAATCATAATGAAGTAGAAGAAGAAGGAATAAGGAGAAGTGGAGAACTCGTCCAAATGACCCAAAAGCATATCAATGCTAGAAGAAGGTCAAGTGAAAGAGCAAAACAACTTGGTCCCCAAAGACATGGGCAACGGCTCGACGCAACCAAGCAAAGCAAAGCTAGCCCTCAAGAAGAGGTAGAACAGGCTTAACACCGCTAGCAGGAAAGCTCGACACCAATTGAAATATCAGTTGACAATCAAGCAAAATTGATCTAGCCCTCAAGAAGAGGTAGAATAGGCTCAACACCGCTAGCAGAACAGCTCGATACCAACTGAAGAAAATCAACTAAAGAGCAGAAAAGCTCAAAACCAATTGAGAATCACACTCACAAAGTGACACTACTAGTCCCTCAATATAGAGGCACAGAGGCTCAACACAACTAGCATAAAATCGCTCCGAACCAATTGAAAAGTTCAACAATTCAAAACGAGCAAACTCCCCCTCCAATAGAGCACACAACTTGGATATGATTTTATGATTTTCTCCCCTTTATGATTTGACAAAAATTCTCCCCCTTAGTTGATAATGCACTATCAGGCAAATTTCCCCCTTTCAAAAGCATATGAATAAAAAATGCAAGTTTAGCAGCTTCAGGAATATAGTCTAGAGAACGAGAAGATGCTCTACATAGTATAATTCCAATGACTCAACAAGTAGCATACATGCCAGCAAAGACTCAAACTGATCACCAAATACGAAATATTAACATATCAGCAAAGTGAGCAGTTTTGGCCATTCAGAAAGGGATTCACCATAAAAATAGCACTAAACATGTATAGATAGGAAGTCAAACAAGTGCTAATCATGTATACAAGGTGAACTATTCCTAGCAAAGTTCAATCATCATGCTATAGAATGAAACATAGAATTGTGATTTTAGATTTTAATTGGAGTTGCAGCGGTGAAATTACACAAGTTCAAAATTCAGCATGTGATTGCGAGAGGTTGAAGGCTTGTCATTGCCTAACTTTTCAACCAAGCTAAGCCTATGCAGAAGCAATCAGAAGCTTAAAGCATCGGTTTCGGTCTTACACTACACGGCTCTAGTTTAACTCAATGTGCAATGAGAAACAGTCTTGATACCGTGATGTGCTGACAAGCAATCCCATCTCGATCTTTCTAATTCACTTAAACTTGGTTCAACTTTAAAGCAGAATATGAATATACCAAGCAAGTGAAAGACTCAGAACTAGAGACATAGCAACCTAGCATAAATGAAAAGCACAAGTGAATTCAACACATTCTACACATGCTAGTTGCATATCTCAATGGTGAACAACTTCAAGTTTTATGTTCGTTAAGCAGTTTCACCATTCATAAAATAGCTCAGCTCACAACATGTAACAGTGATCAGAAAGAGCATAAGCTACAAGCATCATCATATAGCATCGAAGCATTCTAGACAGAGCATAATCACATTCTAAAGATTATATACATGAAGCTCAGAAAATAAAGATGCATGATGAGATGCAAAGACTAACCATCCCAAAAACGAAAAAAAACGAAAAAGAGTCAGTCTATGATACAGTAACCAAAATGTTTCCCCCATCTAAAAAGGGAAACACACACCATGCTCACCTCTCAGCCTAGAAAAAGTTGATTGGTCCAAAGGCTTGTTAAAAATATCTGCCAACTGATGATGAGTATCGACATGGCGAAGATCGATATCACCCTTCTCATAATGGTCTCGCAGAAAATGAAAGCGCACATCAATGTGTTTTGTCTTAGAATGCAGCACGGGGTTCTTAGCAACGCTAATAGCACTCATGCTGTCACAAAGCAAAGGAACGCGAGAAAAGCTCAGACCAAAATCACGCGAAGTGGCCATCATCCAAAGAAATTGAGAACAGCAGCTAGCCGCAGCAACATACTCAGCCTCTGTGGCAGACTGGGCGACGCTAGACTGCTTGCGAGAAGACCAAGATACAAGAGAAGAACCAATAAACTGACAAGTCCCAGAAGTGGACTTGCGATCAATTCGGCAACCAGCAAAATCGGCATCAGAAAAACAGCAAAGGGAGAGGGTGGAGGAACTAGAATACCAAATCCCAAATTCTGGAGTGAAGCATAAGTACCTCATAATGCGCTTGACCGCCTGAGGGTGAGAGGTGCGTGGCGACGACTGAAATCGTGCGCACAGACACACCGCGAACTGGATGTCCGGGCGTGTCGCCGTCAGGTACAGCAGCGACCCGATCATACTCCGGTACTCCTTCTGGTCCACAGCATCTCCATCCACATCCGCATCCAGGGCCGTCGTTGTCGACATGGGTGTTGGAAGAGGCTTGGCCTCACCCATATCGAACTTCTTCAGGATGTCCTTGGTATACTTGCCCTGGTGCACAAATGTTCCCTCTCGAGATTGCCTAATTTGCAACCCGAGAAAGAATGTCAACTCGCCCATCATGCTCATCTCAAACTCCGTGCTCATTGTATCTGCAAACTTGGCAACCAAAGCATGAGAAGAACCACCGAAAATGATATCATCCACGTAAATCTGGACCAAGAGAGTGTCATTGCCTTGCTTGAGGAGAAAAAGCGTTTTATCCACACATCCCATATTAAAACCCTTAGCAAGCAAAAAGGTTTACATCCTATCATTCCAGGCTCTAGGGGCTTGTTTGAAACCATACAAAGCTTTGTGAAGTTTAAAAAGATGGTTTGGAAACTTGGGATTTTCGAAACCGGGGGGTTGTTTCACATACACCTCTTCTTCTATGTAGCCATTTAGGAAGGCACTCTTGACATCCATTTGCAAAAGTTTAAACTGTTTGGATGCAGCAAAAGCCAAGAGTATCCTAAATTCCTAATTGCCTCCAAACGAGCTACAGGAGCAAAAGTCTCCTCATAGTCTATCCCCTCCTTCTGACTATACCCCTGGGCGACAAGTCTGGCCTTGTTTCTCACAACATGGCCATCCTCTCCTTGTTTGTTTTTGAAAACCCATTTTATACCAATGGGGTGACACTCAGGAGGAGGTGGAACCAAAACCCAAACCCGATTTCTCTCAAAATTTTCTAACTCCTCATGCATGGCATTAACCCAATCTGGATAAGATAAAGCATGTCCAACATCTCGGGGTTCAAAATCAGCAACAAACGCAGAATGAGCAAAGTGAGAGATTTGTTGTGACCTTGACCAAGTGACACGTTCGTCAATGCTGCCGATCATCTGTTGAGGCGGGTGTTGGCGCTGAATGTGTCGTGGCGCCTCCCGAGCTGAAGAAACCTCCCCCTCAATAGCAGCTGGCGCCTCCTCGGGTACAAAAGGTACAACACGAGGTGGCAGATCCCACGGCCTCCAAGTAGTCGATGAAGAAGGGTTGGGGCCGTGAGTCGTTGTAGTAGAAGCCGATGCTTGCGGCACAGCAGGTGGAGGTAGTGCTGGATCATCCATCCCTTCAACACCCTCATCCTCGTCATCAAAATGAGGCTCACCAAACTCATGATCAGCTGGACGCTCAAAACGAGAAGGACAAACCATGGTCTCGTCGAAGGTGACATCGGATGTCTCCATGACTCGGTTAGTATCAAGGTTAAGTACACGATATGCGCGAGTATGAGTGCCGTAACCCAAAAATACACCATCGGAAGAACGAGACTCAAATTTGTCCAAGTTGCCTTTCTTGAGTATAAAACAATGGCAACCAAAAACTCTAAAATAACTCACCTTGGGCTGTTTTCAAAATGCAACTCATAAGAAGTCTTTTTCAAGAAAGCTCGGAGAAAAATGCGATTGGAAATATAGCATGCAGTGTTTATAGCTTCGGCCCAATATCGCCTAGGAGTCCTATGCTCATCAAGAATCGTCCTGGCCATCTCTACAAGGGTCCGATTCTTCCTCTCTACAACATCATTTTGTGGCGGTGTGTAGGGGGAAGAAAACTGATGCTCTAAACCCAAGAAGTTACAAAACTTCTCAAAGTCCAAATTCCTGAATTCGGAACCATCATCACTACGAATAGCTCGCATTGAGTTCAAAGGGAACTCATTCTGAAGACGTAAAATTAGATTGCGAGCAAAAGAGAAAGTCTCGGTCTTCTCAGCTAAAAAGAAGACCCACGAATATCTCGAAAAATCATCAACAACAACCAACACATGCCAGTTCCCTCCAACCGAGCTCACCCGAGCCGGACCAACAAGGTCCACGTGTAAAAGCTCTCCAGGGCGCTTAGTCATGACCTGAGTCACTGGATGGTGAGGAGCGGGAACCATCTTCCCTTGTCTACAAGAATGGCAAACAAGATCCTTCTCCATGGACAACTTGGGCAATCCTCGGATTAAGCCAAGTGAGCAAAGCCTTGCAAGCAAGTCGAAGCTCAGGTGACCTAGTCTCCTATGCCACTTCCAAAGATCAGAGGAGGAAGGTCCAGCCAAGAGACAACGAGAAATTCCAAACGATTCCGAGAAATTCGCACGAAAGACTTTCCCAAAGGGCGAAATCAAACAAACAAGATTGCCCTGAGGATCCAAGATACGACTGAGATTCGGTTTAAAACGCATCTCATAGTCATCATCAAAGAGTTGCGAAACAGAAAGAAGGTTAAAGTGCAAGTGTTGACGGTCCTTAAACACCTATTTTACCGTCAACATTTGACCCTAAAGTTCACTAAAAAGGCATGACATGTAGTCAAATAGGTTTCAATCTAACCAAATTCCACATGTCCATAGAATTCTATTTGAATGCAGGATTTCAACCAAATTTGGACATATGGACCCACCAGAGGCCAAGCCCACTCAGTAGGGCCCAAATGGGCCTAAGGGGGGTGGCGCCCGCCACCCCTAGGTGGCGCCCGCCACCTCTAAGTGGTGCCCGCCACTTGGGTTGGCCCAAGTGTCACCCCCTGCCATGTCACCGATCCGTGTGACCTCCCCAAGGCCAAATCCTGGCCCTTGGTCACTAGGTCAGTGGCATCGGACGGCTCAGGGAGGAGTGACGTGGATCAAGGCTGAATGTCGGTCGCTAGGACATGCAACCGACCTCCAAACCACCTTGGACAACCACCTGGATGCCGTTGAAGCAGAGGCGGTTCATCCAACGGCCAGGGAGCTGGTGGCCGCCAGTAAGGGGTGGCGCCCACCACCTGACCTAACCCTAGGTCGGTTGGCTGCCCACTATAAGAACCCCCCTCACTCATTTGGGCTATAAATACCCCCTTGGCGACACTACTTCAAAAATGCCATGTAGGTAGCTAGTAGAGCAAGGCATCTTCGCCCTCGCGGTAGCGCTGCTCCAGGCGTAGCTCAAGAGTAGAGGCGTGCGAGTGATCGGTTCTGGAGCTGGGAAGAGTCTTCCTTCATCTCCAGTTCAGGTTTTGCTCTTGTTACTCAAGCATTTACTATATTCTAGTTCATCATTTCAAGTATTACTTTATTCTACTTATCAGTATTGAGTGGTATACTTGATTGATTGCTTGAGTGCCTAGCTATCCTACAGTTCAATTCACTTAGCCATAGTAGTTAATCTCTAGTGAGCTTAGTGTTTGATCTTTGCCAATAGGTTGCTTAGTTAGTTTAGTGTTTATCTTATTAAGTCAAGTGTTTGCTCTGATGTCCGCAAGAGTGTCTCTATTCAAAGCTAGTGTAGAGATAGTTAGAATATAGTTAAGCGTGGTGCTTAGTTATAGACTTACCTTCAGATACGGCTGGACCCCCGGATAGCTGTGGTAGCAAGCAGGTGGTGACAGCCCTGTGCGCCTTGAATTCCACCACGTAGTTGGCCCAGTTTAACAGTAAGGCTCGTTGTGCTAGCGTTCAACCTAAGTAAGTGGTAAAGGCTAGTACGCCTCGATACTTGACAAGATAGGATTAAAACTATACTCAACTTAGTTGCTTTATTGTCTTTTGCCTGCCTTGCTTCGTAACTATCTTGCTTCGTAGTTATCTTGCTTTGTAGTTATCTAGTTAGTAGTTAGTAGTTAGTAGTTAGTTAGTTATCCTTAGTTACCCTCTATCTACCTACCCATTCCCCCTTACCTTAGCCATCCAGTTCATCCTTACCTAGCCATCCATATATTCTTTCTGGCCTCTCTTCTCCCCTTTTTCCTTTTCTCTTTTCTTCGACTCTCATCCCCTCCTTGACTCAACTCATTCACCACCCTAGCCTTCCCTTGGGATCAAATAAATCGACACCTCGTACTCCCAGGCGAAGTGCTACTACGATAGTTCTGTGCGCTTGCAGAATCTCCTCCTGGTAGATTGCATTCTCTCAAGCTAGCTCCTACTAGTGTCGGGATTGACAACCCCGCTTGGAATTAGTAGATAGCTGCTTTAGCTCCACTCCTTTAGGTATAGTGACCGGTCTTGCTTCAAGCATTTCTAACGCCGTTGCCGGGGATAGACTCTATAGTCTACTCCTAGTAACAACGTTAGCAAGTGCCAACAAGCATTCCTGGACCGTTACCGGGGATAGTTGCCTAGCACTATCTTTAGTGAAGCTAAGAACTACCAACAAGCATTTCTGGCGCTATTGCCGAGGAGGGCAATCGCTGTATCGGTTGAGTCCGTGTCGAATTTATCTTCGCTCAAGCTCCTGCTTAGCGAATCCCATCTTACCCCAATCTTTCTTTCCTTAACTCTTCTTATCTTTTTCCTTCATCTTCTTCAACTTCTTTCTTTCTTATCTCATTCTATCTTCACGATGGCCAACAAGACCATCCGTGAATTTTCTGCTCCTTCTGCTGCTAATGTAGCGATAGGACCAGACGTGATCGATGCCAACCTCAATTTTGAGTTAAAACCGGCTCTGATCACGATGGTCCAAGCTAGCCCGTTCTGTGGCAAGGCTCATGAGGATGCCAATGCTCACCTCCAGCAATTTTTGGAGATTTGCGGCACCTTCACCATTAAGGGGATAACCCAAGAAGCCATCCGCCTTCGTCTCTTTCCTTTGTCTTTGCTAGGAAAAACGAAGCAATGGTTCTATACTGATCGCAACACTGTAGACACATGGGACAAGTGTTCCAATGCTTTTCTCGCCAAATTCTTTCCTATGGGCAAGACGAATGCTCTGCGCAACAAAATCTCCAGCTTTAAGCAACAAGCCAAGGAATCTATTCCCGAACCTTGGGAGAGGTTGCAAGAGTACGTCACTGCTTGTCCGCACCATGGTATGGAGGACTGGCTATTGATCCAGAACTTCTACCATGGCCTAACCCCACTCCCTAGAAGCCATTTGGATGCCGCCGCCGGCGGTGCATTCTTTTCTCTGAATGTTGCAGATGCTAAGGCTCTCATAGAGAAGATGGTGTCAAACCAAGGATGGAATGTTGAAAGACTACAGCCCCGCAAGCGAGGTATACATTCCCTTAAGGAGACCGACATGATCGTGGCCAAGATGGACCTGCTGGCAAAGAAGCTGGACAGATGTGAGAAGATGAACCAACAAGAGAGTGTCCAATCTCTGGAATCTTACATGACTTGTGAAGTCTGTGGAGAAACCGGACATTCTGGGAGCCACTGCCCCGAGCTACATGAAGATTTGAACTTCATCAACAACAGTAACGGTTTCCGTCAACAGAATCAAGGATGGAATTAGCACTCCAATTCTCAAGGTAACAATTCATTCCCTCACTCTAATTTTCATAATTCTGATGATTTCTCGTTCTTAAAGAATTTAGTTTACTCACAAGGTAGAACTACTGAATTTTTGAATAAGAAATTAATGTCGAATGATAAAGCCCTTGAGAATATAAATGCTAAATTAGAAGATTTCTCATCTGCTCTGAAAAATCAACTTAGCTTTAATAAGATGTTAGAAACCCAATTAGCTCAACTTGCTGCTATTATACCATCTTTTGAATCTGGCAAAATTCTTGCTAAACCTGACATGGAAACTGCTAATATGGTTGAAATAAAATATTTTAACTATTATGAAGATCAAACCATGACTGTTAAAAAGGGTGATCCTGGTAGTCCCATAATTAGATGCTCAATCTTTGGTGAAGTCTTTAAAAATGCCATGTGTGATTTAGGATCGAGTGTGAATATTTTATCTAAAGATTTATATGAAAACTCGTTCTTTCCACCCATGTCATCCACATCTGCCTATGTTGTGCTAGCTGATCAATCCACTTGCTATGTAGAAGGAATAGTTAATGATTTACCTGTTCATATTAGAGGTTCCTATGTTCCTGCTGATTTCATAATACTAGATATGGGAAATAGGAAAGATGTGCCTCTAATCTTAGGTAGACCCTTCTTGAATACTGTTAATGCTTGCATATATGTGGGAAGTGGTAAAATTCAAATGACATTAGGAGGGAGGAAGGAAATATTCTCCTTCTCCCATGGTCTCGCATATGCCGCTAACATGCAGGATGCAAAGCCCGTTCGTACCAAGAAAAGGCGCCCAAGAACAGGGTGGAGCAGAAAGAAAGAACCACCTCCTCCAGAGTTGTGTAATTCACATAACAAGGGAGAGGTGCCAAAAGAAGAAGAACCAGATGGAGTACTAAGAGAAGAAGTGCCCAAGGAAGAAGATCCACCCGATAAGGATGAAACTCCATGGACCTAAGGTATGGTTTTATTTTTATTTTTCCCTTCAAATTTCCCTTTTTTGAATAAATAACATATGTCATGCATGAAGCTAAAAAAAATATATCACCAGTTATCATTAGTTATATGCATAGGTATATGTTAACTTAGCTAGAACAATAAAATAGGATAGTTTCCCTTTTCACAACATTAGATAGTTTCCTTCTAATAAAATGAGAACAAAAGCTCCGACTGAGACGAAGAAGATCTTTCACCAAGCAAGAAGCCAGCTTGGGGGAGACTCCCGCTCCGATAAGGTATGTCTCAAGCCTACACTTTACATTCAGTTCTTAAATTCTATATCTTTTAAAAGTCACATGCTTGCCTAAATAACCACTCCATGAATAAAACTGATAATATCTGCTTAAACACGTTGAAACCTGAATAAGATTTGAAATATGCCATGCAAATGCTATTGTTATGGTTTGAATGACTAGTCTTATCTAAGTTGTAGCTTTTGTGGGTTGCACATGCTTTAACTGAAATCATGCTTAGTGAATAAAGTTAGTAAGAAATGGAGTAATTCTTTAAACTTGTTAAGGTGAAATTAGGACCTAATCTGGAGGATTTCTTTTAAAAAAATTATGAAAACCTTGCTAAAAGTTCCTCCTAGATTTTATCCCATCCCACCACCAGCCAAATATTTGTTAGTCATTAGTCAAAACTACAAAGAGCTTTGTTTGTGTTGAGCTTTGTTAGACCTCATAGATCTTAGTAGAGAAGCTTATCATATCCTTTGAATCAAGATTCACGTACACCCACCATAATTTGCCTACTTTCCACTTTGGAAGTTTGCAACCACCAAATAAATTGCTTATTCTCTACACCGGAGATATGCAATACCCTGCAAAACATCCCATTGCTAGCCTTATGCTATTCCTACACTGGGAATAAGCATTTCTTCCTCTTCCCCTACTCATTTCAAAAATCCTTTCCTATAGATGTCTGGGGAAATCTAGAGCTAAAAGAGAGAGAGAGAGAAAATGAGCAAAGTAGCTCAAGAAAGGACTATGTCCTGAAGAAAAAAAAAGTGAGCAAAGTAGCTCAAAAGAGGACTATGTCCAAAGAAAATGTGAGGACACACCTTTTGTCTACTCACTTTGTATCCAAAAAAAAGAGAGAGAGAGAGTTATCATTAGCTCTAGACCCCAGAAATTAACTAGGAAGGATTATGAAATATCTCTCTATACACTTCCACATAACCACACATGCACATCTTGATCAATTTTTATGATTTGCTGCTCCTTATGATCTGAGTGTCTAGCTTAGCAATGAACATCAGGCAATCTGCTCATGGTTCTTAGCCTACCTATAACTCCACATATCATTCTTTAGAAATAGGAGAGGCTACATTTTGGCCTAAGTGAGGATTTAAACACCATTGAGTGATTGAGTGAATCTTGGAGGACTTAAGCAAGTTGTTATCTTTTGAAAACCTTGAAAAACCTCAAGACAGAATCCTAGTCAAACCTAAGCAAGATAAAAGTTTCCTATCTACTGCTTTATTTCACTCTTGCATGTTTGAAGTGAAAAGCGATAAGCCCCACCTTGCTATGATTAATGATATATGCTAAGTTATTTCTCACTATACAATATGCACTTGCAGACATCTTAAGTTGCTATCCATTTCATGCTCAATGCTAAAACCGCATTGTTGCTCGAGGACGAGCAACAGGTTAGCTTGGGGGAGCTTGTTGACGGAACTTAAACACCTGTTTTACCGTCAACATTTGACCCTAAAGTTCACTAAAAAGGCATCAAATGTAGTCAAATAGGTTTCAAACTAACCAAATTCCACATGTCCATAGAATTCTATTTGAATGCAGGATTTGAACCAAATTTGGACATATGGACCCACCAGAGGCCAAGCCCACTCAGCAAGGCCCAAATGGGCCTAAGGGGGGTGGCGCCCACCACCCCTAGGTGGCGCCCGCCACCCCTAGGTGGCGCCCGCCACCCCTAGGTGGCGCCCGCCACTTGGGTTGGCCCAAGTGTCACCCCCTGCCACGTCACCGATCCCTGTGACCTCCCCAAGGCCCAATCCTGGCCCTTGGTCACTAGGTCAGTGGCATCGGACGGCTCAGGGAGGAGTGGCGTGGATCAAGGCTGAATTTCGGTTGCTAAGACATGCAACCGACCTCCAAACCGCCTTGGACAGCCACCTGGATGCCGTTGAAGCAGAGGCGGTTCATCCAACGGCCAGGGAGCTGGCGGCCGCCAGTAGGGGGTGGCACCCGCCACCTGACCTAACCATAGGTCGGTTGGCTACCAACTATAAGAACCCCCCTCACTCATTTGGGCTATAAATACACCCATGGCGACACTACTTCACATATCCCCTCATATCCCACATTTCCAAGAGAAGCAAAGCAAGAGAAGCAAGTGAGAGTTAGGTTAGAAGCTTAGAGAGCTTAGGCAAGTAGGTAGCTAGTAGAGCAAGGCATCTTCGCCCTCGCGGTAGCGCTGTTCAAGGCTTAGCTCAAGAGTAGAGGCGTGCGAGTGATCAGTTCTGGAGCTGGGAAGAGTCTTCCTTCATCTCCAGTTCAGGTTTTGCTCTTGTTACTCAAGCATTTACTATATTCTAGTTCATCATTTCAAGTATTACTTTATTCTACTTATCAGTATTGAGTGGTATACTTGATTGATTGCTTGAGTGCGTAACTATCCTACAGTTCAATTCACTTAGCCATAGTAGTTAATCTCTAGTGAGCTTAGTGTTTGATCTTTGCCAATAGGTTGCTTAGTTAGTTTAGTGTTTATCTTATTAAGTCAAGTGTTTGCTCTGACGTCCGCAAGAGTGTCTCTATTCAAAGCTAGGGTAGAGATAGTTAGAATATAGTTAAGCGTGGTGCTTAGTTATAGACTTACCTTCAGATACGGCTGGACCCCCGGATAGCTGTGGTAGCAAGCAGGTGGTGACAGCCCTGTGCGCCTTGAATTCCACCACATAGTTGGCCCAGTTTAACAGTAAGGCTCGTTGTGCTAGCGTTCAACCTAAGTAAGTGGTAAAGGCTAGTACGCCTCGATACTTGACAAGATAGGATTAAAACTATACTCAACTTAGTTGCTTTATTCTGTTTTGTCTGCCTTGCTTCGTAACTATCTTGCTTCATAGTTATCTTGCTTTGTAGTTATCTAGTTAGTAGTTAGTAGTTAGTTAGTTATCCTTAGTTACCCTCTATCTACCTATCCATTCCCCCTTACCTTAGCCATCCAGTTCATCCTTACCTAGCCATCCATATATTCTTTCTGGCCTCTCTTCTCCCCTTTTTCCTTTTCTCTTTTCTTCGACTCTCATCCCTCCTTGACTCAACTCATTCACCACCCTAGCCTTCCCTTGGGATCAAATAAATCGACACCTGGTACTCCCAGGCGAAGTGCTATTATGATAGTTCTATGCGCTTGCAGAATCTCCTCCTGGTAGATTGCATTCTCTCTAGCTAGCTCCTACTAGTGTCGGGATTGACAACCCCGCTTGGCATTAGTAGATAGCTGCTTTAGCTCCACTCCTTTAGGTATAGTGACCGGTCTTGCTTCAAGCATTTCTGACGCCGTTGCCAGGGATAGACTCTATAGTCTACTCCTAGTAACAACGTTAGCAAGTGCCAACAAGCATTCCTGGACCGTTACCGGGGATAGTTGCCTAGCACTATCTTTAGTGAAGCTAAGAACTACCAACAGCAAGTTAGAAACAAGAGCAACATCGTGCAACACAAAGTGCTCATTAACTCGCACCGACCCACGAGACAACACGTTACCTTTGCTATTGTCGCCGAAGGTGATAAACTCCTTTCCAGCAACAGGACTAAGACTGGATAACCACTTGGCGTTTCCGGTCATGTGCCTCGAACACCCGGAATCCACCAACCAAGCATTCTCCAATTGTTTTACCTACATCAAATAAAAGGCATAGGGTGAGCATACGGTCCAACACTGGGGTGAGTAAAATGGGAATTATACCAGTGTTGGGTCGGCTGCTCAAAAGAACGGTTAGTAGCAAAACCATTCCTACCACGCCTATGAGGAAAGCGATCACCACGTATAGGAAAACGTGGTCCGCTGAGGGAAGAGCGTCCATCGCGATACTCAAAACGCGGTGGAGGAAAACGCTCAACTACAAAGCCACCGCCACGGTGTCCATAGCCCACAACTGCAGGCTCCCGCTGGGCACGTCCTCTTCACGACCTATGCCTAGGAACTTGAGGTATAGGACCTCTAGGCCTAGCAGCACGCCTCTGAACATTCGGCACATGTACATCATGGAGAGGATGGTACATGTCCGTGTTGTTCATCTCCTTTGCACGACGCTCCTCTCTCTTGCGCCGAAAGCAAAACTCCCTCAAGTGTCCATCTCTCCCACAATGCTCACAATGGTACCTCACCGCTCTCATAGGGGTTTGTTGGTACTCACGGTAGTGGGTGTGGATCACTTTGCCTTTCTGTGGCATGAGCTCCTCTTGGATAGGTGGCATGGTATCCAGCTTGTTTTTGAGGTGGTTTGGTTTGGGAGCCCATGTTTGTTTCATGGGTGGAGCTCTCGGAGGTTCAACAAACACTCCATCCTTGGTGTTAGGCTTGAGAGGCTCTTTGGGTGAAATCTTGGTAAGCATGGGAGTAGTGGTGGAGTTGGGCTTCTCACACGGGTTCAGACCACTCGATTCTCCAATCTTGCCAAAATATGAAGCGTACTCAACACCCTGAGCAAAGCCTACACCTAGACCTCCAGCAGCACACTTAAACTAGGCAATCATCATCCCAAGCTGCGGCTCACCAGAAGACACCCATGACAAGATGGTCCGAAGGTATGTGTTTTCTTCCTCGGTTTGCATCTTGTCATGCTTCACATTGGCAATCTCCATCTCCAAGCCCTCACACAAAGCGCACCTAGACACACAAGTGCTACCGAGCTGGCCTTCTCAAGAGACATAATCTTGGCATTTTTCTTTGCCAACTCGGATTGCAAGCCTGCATAAGACTTGCACGCACCAAGCACTGAAGATCTATCTCTAAGCTCATCCACCTCTCCAACCAACACAACATACTTACTTCTCAAAGTGAGAAGGTCAGTTATGTGCGTGGTGCGCATCTCGCACTCACCCTCCTTAGAGACAACTACGATGGACTTGGCAAACTCAAGCTTCTTCACCGTATCCTCCCACTTTTGCCTAAACTCCTTCCGCTCTCTAGCAACACGCCTAAGCAGCTTATCTTGACTAAGAAGGGTGGCAGTAAGTTTCTCGACCTCAGCAGAAAGCTCGTCGGGAGTCTGAGATACCTGGGAGGTGTCGTCATCGTCGTCGTTCAGGGGATCTCCTCCAGCTGGCTGTCGACCTCCTTGCCGAGGGCCATGGTACAAAAGCCCTCGTTGTCAGCGAAGAAGAAGTGGCCATTCAGCTTGTCCTCGATCTTCTTCTTCTTCTCGGACTCATCGTCGCTTGAGGAAGTGGAGTCATCATCTGAGTCATCGACGTCGCTGAGCGTGGCGAAGAAAGCACGCTGCTTAGCCTGGGCCTTCTCCATGTACTTCTTCTTGATGTACTCCTTGTTGAAGACGCCCTTCCGCTTGTGCTTCGCGGGGACATACTTCTCCTTGCGCTTGCCGAAATCGTACTTGTGCCCATGATCGCCCTTGCCCGCCACTTGCTTGTTCTTCTTGGGGCAGTTGGCGATGAAGTGGTCTGGGTCACCACACTATAAGCACCGAGCGCGTCCTCCTCCACGACGACGGTTCATGCGGTTGTTGTGGAACCGCGAGAACCGGTTGGCAAGCAATGCCAACTCGTCGTCTCCCATGAACTCCAACTGCTCCTCTGTGACAGAAAGAAGAGAAGAAAGTGCAAATCCTCCAGAGGGGTTAGCAGAAGAACCAGAAAGCAAAGCCAACGACGGGCCAGAAGGATTTTCATAAGAAGCCCTCGCCATGGCATCAATCTCGCTGGACTTGAGCTTACTGAAGAGCTCATCGCATGTGAGGGTCTCATAGTTAGATGATTCGATGATTGCCTTAACCTTCGAGTCCCACACCGACCGATCAAGAGTATGAAAAAGCTTCAAAGCCCTCTCATGATCGTCGAAAGGCAACAGCTCCTTTTTAGCCCTCATCTTGTTGACAATCACCTGAAACTGAGCGAATAAACTCTCTATGCTCTCACCAGGCATGTGTCAAAAGTTCTCATACTCCCTCTTGTGCGACTCGTAGAGACGGGATTTGACTTGAGAGGTTCCCTCATGAAAGCGCATGAGGGTCGCCCAAATCTCACGAGCCGTGGGGAGATGAGAAACGCGATCAAACTCAGAAACACTCAAGCAGGAGAAAAGAGCATTACGGGCTCGACTATTGGCATCGTGCTCATCGATCTGCAGCTGAGTAACAGGAGCAGCCAAGACCACGTAATCATCCTTGTTGCAAATCTCCCAGACAGAAGCACCCATGCTCTGAAGATAGGCCGACATGCGTAACTTCCAATACGCAAAGTTCGTCCCATCGAAAAACAGCGGTTTGCCCACAACGTGATCCATGTCGCCTTCGGTGGATCTGGAACCGGATAAGGTGGAAGATCCTTAACTCGCTCCGATACCAATTGAAGGACCAAAAGTGCTACCAGAAAGCGACCAGAGGGGGGGTGAATGGGAGCTTCAAAATTTCTTCTCAGAAACTTGTCCCCACTGTCCCAAGAATCAACCCCAAGAGCAAACCTAGAGCTTGCGAGTGTCCACGACCCTAGATGTAGAGTGGATGCTTCCAAGAAGCACAGCGGGACACAACACAACCCTAGAAATCCAACGCAAATGACGGAAAACAAATCCGACAAAGGACGAACAACCCACGGACGAAGATGCGCAGACTGCACTTGACCGGACTCTTGCCAGCGTCCGGTCAGTGGGCACCGGACGCGTCCGGTCAGGCAAAAACGCTTCTGGACCCTTACTGTGTTGGACCGGACTCTCTGTGGAGATGTTTCCGGTCAGGTGTCCAGCGTCTGGTCATTGAGCAACCAAGCCGTGAACAATGAGAGAGTCACGTCCGGTCAGTGCTCAATTGAGTGTCCGGTCGAGTCAACAGAAAACGAGTGAGTCAAACTTTCAACGACCGGACTCTGGACCAAGCATCCGGTCAGCATGATGCAAGCGTTCGGTCACCCCGACACAACACTGTTCTTCCACGGATTCAACTCGATCCCCTCCGAATCAAAAGCTCTGAGGCTTAGACTTGGTATGAGGGGTTCCAAGGAGGTTAGTGAGCTATCCCAAAGGGATCATGACTCAAACCTAACTCCTAATTGGTGAATCGGAAGAATTCGGGGCAAAGGGAGCAAAACTCGATTCCAATCGAAAAACGGCCGATCTACTAGCTCGTCAAGTTAGAGGTGAATTCCTTCGATGGAAAGAGGTGCCTCATGATCTAGAACATCTCTGTTCAAACAGAATCGCAAAAGAAGTACCGAGTAAAAAGATCGATCACCGGGAAAATTGTGGAGAAAAGCAACCTGCGAAGAACAACTCCAAAACGCGAATCACAACCACGAATTTGCAACCGTGTGGCTACCACACGCTACAACAGTGAGATTACGGTCTCAATTCCTCAAAATCTCACGAACACAGAGGTATGATTGTCTTCTCTGTGGATCTCAGTTGCTACAGCAGGGGATTGGGAGAGCAGGAAAACCTAGAAGGCAAAGAGCAAATGACTGAGAAAGTTTAGGAGGTGGGTTTCTCCCCCTACTTATCCTAATTCTAATTCCCACTCTACCCCTAACTAATTACAGAGCGAACCAGCTAAACCCTAGGGTTATTCTGGACCAACTCGAAGTAGTTGCTGATCCGACGGCCACACCTGCACAACTAGTAGCGTTGCCTCGACGCAACCTCACTGAATGCCGCCACGTGCTGCCACCTCTCTGCTCGTCCTTTTCCTGGACCTCGCCCCCGGTTTTGTGGCCCAAACCGGGAAACCACCCTTCACGACCAACCCCCGGTTTTGAGGCCCAAGCCGAGAAACCAGCCGTCCATCGCCTGAGTTTTGTGGCCCAAACTCAGAAACTCGCAGCGCCCAGGTTTTGAGGCCCAAAGCTGGAAATCGTCCTCAGCCCGTGTTTTGTGGCCCAAACTCGGCAAACCCGCAGCACCCAGGTTTTGTGGCCCAAACCTAGAAACCGTCCACCGGTGGTTTTTCTGTGGCTCAACCACCAAACTGAGCCATAGAGGGGATGCACCGCCCGTGCACCCCGTCCACCGACACATGTCCCCAGGTCCTCGACCCGAGCAACATTGTGCCCCGCAAGTCTCTGCTCGTCGCTGTCCCAGGCTGTCAGCCACCACAGCTGATCCTCTGGCCACCAGTCCCTCAGTCCAAGCCTCACGTCCGCCCTTCACCGCTCCCGGTACATCGGCGCGGCACGTCTCTACTTGACCTTCACCTTGCCTTCGATCACTGCATCCGTGCTCAACACCTGCACAACACAAGCCAAAGAACATGCGCATCAAACCAGTTGACAATCACTCATCACTCGAGACTCGACATACACCCATGTATCCGCATGAGCCTCTGCTGGCATTTAAGCTTGTTGTTAAATCATTGGATCAGCACCTTTTAGAGCATCTATTCTTTCTACCGACTATATACATGAAGCTGCAGATCTGCATTTGTAACTCATATGCATTTGCCTTGTTGTGTGCATTTTCAACTAAGGGGGAGAAATTTGTTAAATCATGTCCCTAGTTGTGTGCACTATTGAAGGGGGAGCTTGCTCACTTGTTTTATTTGACAAGTTTTGTTGGTCAATTGGTTCGAAGCAGTTTTTCAATTGGTTTGGAGTGATTTTCAGCTTGTGTGCTTGTGTGGTTTTTCAGTTGGTTTAGGAGCAGTTCTGCTAGTTGTGATTGAGCCTTTGCCTCTTTCTGGAGGGACTAGCTTGTCTTTGTCTCTTTTGCTCCGATCTTCTTGCTAGAGGTGTTGAGCCCGTTCTGCCTCTTCTTGAAGGCTAGCTTTGCTTTGCTTGGTTGCGTCGAGCCGTTGCCCATGTCTTTGGGAACCAAGTTGTTTCGCTCACTCCGTTCGACTTCTTCTGGCTTTGCTTCGCTTTTGGTCGATTGGTTGAGTTCGCTTACTACTTGTTCCTTCCTTCTTCTACCTTCATATGATTTGTGTTGGTAGTTGACAATGCACTCATCAAGGGGGAGATTGCGGATACATGGGTGTATGCCAGATCTTGAGATGATGATTGATTGTCAGCTGGGATGATGCGCATGTTCTTTGGCTTGTGTTGTACAGGTGTCGAGCTCAGATACGGTGATCAAAGGCAAAGTGAAGGTCAAGTAGAGACGTGCCGTGCCGATGGACCCGGAGCGGTGAAGGGCAGACGTGAGGCTTGGACTAACGGACCGGTGGCCTGAGGATCGGCCGTGGTGGCTGACAGCCTAGGGCAGCGACAAGTGAAGAATTACGGGTGGACGGGGTGCACGGGCGGTGCACCCCTTTACAGCGTCGGTTTGGTGGTTGAGCCATAGAAAAACCACCGAGTGGACGGTTTCCAGGTTTGGGCCTCAAAACCTAGGTGCGGCCGGTTTCCGAGTTTGGGCCACAAAACTCGGGCTGAGGAAGGTTTCCAGGTTTGGGCCTCAATACCTGGACGCTGGCGGGTTTTCTGAGTTTGGGCCACAAAACTCAGGCGACGGACGACAGCTTTCCCGGTTTCGGCCTCAAAACCGGGGGGAGGTCCGTGAAAAGGATGAGCAGCGCAGTGGCGGCACGTGGCGGCATCCGGTGAGCTCGCGTCGAGGCGAAGCTACCTGATGTGCGGGCATGGCCGTCGCATCAACATCGACCTCGTGTTGGTCAGGAATACCCTTAGGGTTAGCCTGCTCGCTCATTAGCTGTAAGGGTAGAAGGGGAATACTTGTATTAGGCTATGTAAGGAGAGGCCACCCGTCCCTCCAGACTATTTTCAGCCATTGCTATTTTCATTCTACGGTTTCCTGCTTCCCATTCCCTGTAGTAGCTACTGAGATCCGCAGAGACGGTGAACAATACCTTGTGTATTTGGATTTTGCAAAAACGGGACCGGATTCCCGTTGTCTCCTCGCGGGGATGAATTTCGGCTGGCAATTCTTGGTCTTGATTCACATTTTGAACTTGTTCTTCGCGTTCTTCGTTTCTCCACAATTTCCCCGTCACTCGATCTCCCTCCTTGCTGCGTCTTTTTCGAATCCACTTGAATCAACTTGTTCTTTGATGTGAGGAGAACATTTCCACTGAAGGAATTTAACTCTACCCTCAGAAACAAGTAGATCGGGTCGTTTCAAGTTTCGTAGCAACTTTTTCGTTCCTACACCTTCCCTCTCGATTTCTCGTTGATTGAGTCGATTTGAGCAGATGATTTCTTGGGGATAGTCTCTCAACTACCTCGTGAGATCATCTTCTCCAATTTTGGGATCAAGGGATTTTCATTTGGATCGGATTTGGAGAGATTTGGGTGAAGGGCGTCCAAAATCGCCCTCACTGGGCACTCGCGGACAGTCCGCCGCTGTGCCCATGGACAGTCCGTGCATTGGGATTTGGCCAGACCAGTGGCCACGAGTCTCGGCTGTTTGTGTCCAGGTTGACTGTTGGTATTTCTTAACGTCGCTACTAAGAATAGAGTTTTAATCTATCCCCGGCAACGGCGCCAGAAACACTTGTTGACACTTCTTAATGGAATCACTCTAGAATGAACCTCATAAACAATAACCTCGTGAAGGCACTAAGAAGTCTACGGGACACTACTAACTCCACTTAATGTCAAGTTGTCATCCCCAACATGAAGCTAGCAATGTGATTATATCAGGGCTCTGGATCTAAAGATAAATATTTACCCGCAAGCGCACAGATAAATACACCCGTTGTAGAAGCATTTCACCCAAGCTAGTCTCAGGTATCGTTATTTATATTTAGCCTAGAGACTAATCAATTCAAAGTATGATGGTATTATACTAGTGAGGACTTATCGTCAATTAATGTGGCACACACTTATGATAAAGACTGATAACACACTTATTACTCCAAACAGGGATCAGATAGTAGAATAAATGATAAGGATAAATGATAAATGGTGACAGAGAGCAGATCAATCAAAGATAACTCTAGAACAGTACTACTTAGCAAGTGATGATTAGAACAGGCATTAATAAGAAACATTCCTAAGTTATTCTAATTACAAGTCATAGCATACATTGATTAGTGCAAACATATTTGGCAATCATAGGCTAGGTCATATCATATTTATAATCAAGAGGCAACTCCATAGTAAAGGTGCCAAACAGAGTAACCCCTAAACCATGAGTTAACTGAGCCATACTGAACACTACATTCGGGAGGTGGAATACAAAGGACTCAACAGGAATGTCACACCCGTGATCTACCACTCTATCCAGAACATAGGACGCATTTGCAGATAAATAGTGTATGGGCACCACGCCTACACAACATCTATCACCCACCCAATGATCATTAAGATGAGCGCTATACGAACATGACTATAAACATAATGGTGAACTATCTATGCCAAACATATAATCAAAGCATACTATAAGCAATATAATTAAGAATATAATTGTTGATGTCTTAGTCATATCAATTATATTACTATCTAGAACATAAAGATGAACAATAAGGTGAATTAGATCATCGAGAAGAACTAAGGTACGAACAAGAACATGAACTAGAACTGGATTATGAACTAGAAGATGAACTAGACGATGAACTAGAACTAGACAACGAACTAGAACATAAACAATGTTGAACAATGATGAACTAGAAGAGCAATTATGAAATAGATCCATAATGTTAATACAAGAGAGAAGATCTTGGGTTTACCGAGCCTTCTTGTGATTAGATCTGGAATCCAAGCGAAGCTTGCCTCCTCCTATTCTATCTAACTAATCTAGGTGGATGTAGTTCTAGGGCTTTCGATTGATCTCCTTCTCTGGTGATGGCTTCATCTAATTGTGATGAATGATGCCTTGATCAAAACCCTGATCTGATTATCTGATCTGATTCTCTAGAGAGGGGGGGTCTGGGGCTGCTTATATAGCCCTGGCGAGGAACCGTGGCTGTTGGATCAAACCGACCTTAGGTATGGCTGAGATGCATCCTCGTAGGCAGTGGAGGAAGGTTCCAGAAGATATAGTCCAGCGGGCCCCAGGGGAGACCGACCGGTCTAGTGGTGGGACCGGTCGGTCCCACCTGGCCGTGTCCTGGGGTGCCCGGCCTCCTAGTGTCTTTTTGTGTCCACTAGATCCTTCTAGAATAATCCTGATGCGTCGGTTCGGTTATCTCTCATCGGTTTCCTTCTAGGGGAAGCAATCAGTGTTGATTTCCTGGTTTAGTCCCTGCAGAATCACAATTCACCAAAACTCGTCGAATATTGTCAATTGAAACCCTAAACCTTTGTTGGTGATTGAATTCATGCCCTTTTCATATTTATTTATCCTTTAATTGGGATAGATAATCAGTGTCAACAACTCCCCCAAGCTTACCTTTTGCTAGTCCCTTAGCAAATAGTCATGATGAATCAGGAATTGCTACTATGCTTTCACACCTCAAAGGTACATGTGTTCAAACAAAAATCTTCCCTTGGATTAATCAGCGGAACCAGCAGCGAGATCCCGCCAAAATGTATTGTCACTTCTGTGGAATGGGAAAGGGACACACAACAAAGCAATGCGAATGCTTCGCCAAGGGAAAAGAATACCAGGAATCTAGGAAAAAGCAGCTTCGTCAGACACCCGAATCATCAACCACACCAGGAAACCAAATTTCCACCCACCAAATCCCCCATACCACTATACCCCCATAAACTACGGCCTACCTTCGCAACAACCCACTTACACTCATCACCCACTCTACAACCAAACCTCTTATCAGCCAACCACCATCCCACAACGCCAAAACCCAGCTTACACAGTCACATACCCAACAACCCCCCAAAACCAAATTCCAACAACCCACCAAGCCACCAACGCTCTGCCACCACCACTGCCAATCCCTGCGTTACCAGCACCACAACCTGTCAAAGCCGAAGCCCCGAGCCAAACGACCATCAACAATCCAACTTCAACCTTCGGTGTGATTCTAGCTATCACCGGAGGTTCAAATGAGGACCATGGTAACAAACGGCAGAGGAAGGAACATGCCAGACGAGTTCACCACGTGGCCGTCGAAGGACCACATAGATTCGGTCGTTGGTCTCACATCCCCATAACCTTCGATTCCAGTGACATGAAGCTAAGAGATTACCCTCACACAGATGCTATGGTGATCGAAACGAACCTCGCTGGGTGGACTGTCACAAAAATACTGGTCGATACAGGATGAAGCTTGACAGGAACCTTCTACAACCTGTTGACAACCCCCTATACGGCTTCGGTGGTCAACAAGTGAGAGCCGTCGGAAAAATCTCTCTGCCCGTGACCTTCGGCGACCAAATCAACTGCAGGACTGAGCACATAACATTTGATGTCGTCGACATCTTCTACCCATACAATGCCATTTTTGGCCGAGGGGTCACAAACGCATTCAATGCTGTCATCCATCCCGCGTACCTATGTATGAAGCTTCCCTCTCTGAAGGGTGTGGCCGCAGTATTTGAGGACCAAGACATTGCAAGGGCAGCTGAAGGGAACGTAGCCCCGGGGCAACGCAATGTACACAACTTGTCAAAAGCTCAAACCCCCGGTATCAGCGACGAGGGTGAAGTCTGCAATGACAGAGTGAAGGCAGCGCCAAAGGAGGAAACCAAACAAGTCCAACTCTTTGAGGGTAACGCCGAAAGAAAGGTGATCATCTCAGCCAATCTAGACCCTCAATCAGAAGGGAACCTCGTCACCTTCCTCAGAGAAAATTCTGACACCTTCGCTTGGTCCGCAGAAGACCTAAAAGGAGTCAACAGATCAATGATCGAGCATAGCCTGAACATCAAAACAGGCTATCGCCCAATCAAACAAAAGCTTCGCAAGATGTCAGAAGAAAGAAAGGAGGCAGCGAAGGCTGAGGTAAAAAGGCTTTTGGACGCAGGCGTCATTCGCCCAGTCAAATACCCAACTTGGCTCTCAAATGTGGTCCTAGTCCAGAAGAAGAACAAAAAATGGCGAATGTGCGTGGATTTCACTTGCTTGAACAAAGCCTGTCTGAAGGATGACTTCCCTCTCCCAAACATAAGCACCCTGGTCGACAAAGCGGCAGGTTGCCAAATGCTATCCCTCCTCGATTGCTTTTCAGGCTATCACCAGATTTGGATGCATGAAGAAGACGAGGAAAAAACAAGTTTTATCACACCCTCAGGCACCTTTTGCTTCCGAAGAATGGCAGAAGGCTTGAAAAATGCAGGCTCAACCTTCGCTCGCATGACCTCTGAAGTTTTCAAGGATGAACACGCTGTCTCCGCTTATGTCGACGACCTAGTTGTCCAGAGTGAACTAAAAGAAAACCACATATCAGACTTATCGAGGGTGTTCAGCAACCTCCGGTCCGCCGGACTGAAACTAAACCCAGAAAAATGTGTTTTCGGGGTAAGCGAAGGTAAATTGCTAGGTTGCATCGTTTCAGCCAGAGGAATCGAAGCTAACCCTGAGAAGATTGATGCCATCATGAACATGGAACCTCCGGCGACCAAGAAAGCAGCTCAGCGTCTGACTGGTCGTTTAGCAGCACTTAGCAGATTCATCTCAAGATCCGCAGAACGAGGGTTACCCTTCTTTGAAACACTCAGAAGCAACGCTCCATTTAATTGGGGTCCCCAGCAACAAAAGGCCTTCGAGGAGCTAAAAAAGTATCTGACCAGCTTGACTGCTCTAACCAGCCCAAGCAAGGGAGATCTATTGTTACTCTACGTCACAGCCTCGCCCCACGCAGCAAGCGCAGTCCTCATCAAGGAGCTCCGCGAAAGCAACAAGACCAGACAAGCCCCAGTGTACTATGTTTTAGAAACCCTCAAAGGTCCAAAGAGAAATTATTCAGAGCTTGAAAAAATAGCATACGCCGTCGTTATGGCGTCAAGAAAGCTCAAGCACTATTTCCAGGCGCACGAGATCCATGTACCTTCGTCGTACCCCCTCGAGAACATTTTAAAAAACAACGAAGCAATTGGAAGAATAGCAAAATGGGCAGTCGAGCTTAACAGTTACGCTGTGACCTTCGTCGGCAGAACAGCAGTCAAATCACAGGTACTGGCTGATTTCATAGCAGAATGGACGCCCGACCCTCTCCCTGGTAAGCTGCAACATGACCAATTTTGGATCCTATACGTCGACGGAGCCTGGGGTGCAACTAGAGCCGGTGCCTCGACCATTCTAATCTCGCCTTCCGGATTGAAGCTGAGATACGCAAGAAGGCTTGACTTCAAGTGCACAAACAACTCTGCAGAGTAGGAAGCTGTGATTCTGGCACTTTCAAGACTACGGTCGTTATCAGTCCGAAGGGCACTCATTAACTCAGATTCTCAAGTCATTGCGGGGCACATTGAAAAGAACTACAAAGCAAAAGATCCAGAGCTTCAAAAGTATTTTCAATATGTCCGAAGGTTAGAATCTTTCTTCCTCGGCAAAACTGTAAAAGCAATATCAAGGACTGAAATCAGCGAGGCAGATTGCCTAGCCAAAGCAGCCGCACAGCAGTTACAGCTTCCACCAGATGTGTTCTATGACGTTGCCACTCGTTCAGCCTTCGAAGTTTTTGAAACCAGCATCAAGCTGATCAGCGCAATTCAGTGCGAGGATTGGAGAGCACCTATCATGGCCTACATCAAGGGGCTCCATGAATCAAGCAATAGAGAAGAAGAAAACAGACTAAAGCAAAGAGTGCGAGGATACAAGATCGTTGACAACACCTTGTACAAAGCCTCGGTAACCTCGCCATGGCTCAAATGTGTGTCTCAGTCCGAAGGCGATAACATTCTCAGGCTAATCCACGAGGGCATCTGCGGTTCTCACAACGGCCCGAGGGCTCTAGTCGGCAAAGCGTTCCGGCAAGGCTTCTACTGGCCAACAGCATTAAGAGATGCGGAAACCATCGTCAAGCATTGCGAGGGTTGTCAACTGATGGCAAAAAACCAAAATGCTCCAGGGGCACCCACAACCCTCATATGCCCAACCTGGCCTCTGCAAAGGTGGGCGATGGACCTCGTAGGCCCATTACCGACAGCTCCAGGGAACCTTCGCTATGCGGTGGTAGCTGTGGAATACTTCACAAAGTGGATTGAAACAAGGCCACTGTCCTCCATCACCTCCCTCGCAGTAAAAAAGTTTTTCTGGCAACAAATAGTCTGTCGCTTTGGAGTTCCTCAGCATCTAACCGTCGATAATGGCACTCAGTTTGACAGCGAGGTTTTCAAAGAATTCTGTGCGCAAATTGGGACAATGTTATGCTTCGCCTCCGTCCGGCACCCGCAATCCAACGGCCTGGTTGAAAGAGCCAATGCGACAATATTCCAAGCTATATCCAGAAAGTTGCAGGGTAGACCTAAGGGTAAATGGGCCGATGAACTACCTTCGGTCACCTGGTCTCACAACACCTCGGAGTGCAGAGCAACAAAATTCACTCCTTTCAAACTTTTGTTCGGCGAAGAAGCGGTGCTTCCAGAAGAGCTAAAATATGGGTCGCTCAGGACAACCCTCGCATCTGACGAGCAAGCCCAACCGCTTGATAAAGACCTACTCGAAGAAGCAAGATGCAACGCAGTGCACAACCTTCGCAAGTACCAAGAAGAAACCAAAAAATGGAGAGACAAAAAGATCAGAATCAAACATCTGCAGAAGGGTGACCTCGTCCTCATCAGAAAACAAAACGCCAGCTTGGCGGAAAAATTTCAGCCCAAGTGGACAGGTCCATACTTGATTGTGGAAAGCAATCGCCCTGGCTCCTTCCACCTCTCCGATAGCGAGGGAAACATCTTGCCTCACACCTGGAACATCGACGACCTTCGGAAATACTACCCATAGCGGAGCCCTAGCGAGCCCTCGCAAGATGTAATTTATCTTCGCATTCATGTTTCCTTCTATTCCTATGAATGTAACCAAACGACAGGAGCTGCACTCTTTTTCCTTACGAAGGGGCGTAAGGTTTTTTTAACGAGGCAGTATCCAAACCATTAATACAGGCTAGAACCCCCCAAAAGGTAAAATCTCCAACCCTCTACTCCCAAACATCGAAAAAGCGGATCTCTTTGAAGAGCGCTACATTCGATGAAACCCACCAAGATTGCTTCGAAAAACAATCCTTTTTCTTTTCAAAGCAAACTTCACCTCCACCTAAGATAAGGGGAGGCGCGAAGTCCAAAAAAGTCGAGCACCCTGGCACAAACGACAGGGGCTCGCAAAAAAGCAAACTTCACCTACACCTAAGATAAGGGGAGGCGCGAAGTCCCAAAAAGTCGAGCACCCTGCACAAACGACAGGGGCTCGCAAAAAGCAAACTTCACCTCCACCTAAGATAAGGGGAGGCGCGAAGTCCCAAAAAGTCGAGCACCCTGGCACAAACGACAGGGGCTCGCAAAAAGCAAACTTCACCTCCACCTAAGATAAGGGGAGGCGCGAAGTCCAAAAAAGTCGAGCACCCTGGCACAAACGACAGGGGCTCGCAAAAAAAAAAGAAAAAAAACCAAACTTCACCTCCACCCAACGGGGAGGCGCGAAGTCCAAAATGTCAAGCACCCTCGCAAACGCCCCAGGGCCTCGCAAAAAGCAAACTTCACCTCCACCCAACGGGGGAGGCGCGAAGTCCAAAATGCCAAGCACCCCCGCAAAGCACGACAGGAGCTTATCACAAAAGCAGTGAGCGAGCCTCGCTAAAATTAAAAGGGGGCGTCGCTGTGTTTTTTCAAAACAAGCTCACGAGAGCAACGCGCGAGCCTCGCTAAAAGTAAAAGGGGGCCTCGCTGTTTTTTCAAAACAAGCTCACGAGAGCAACGCGCGAGCCTCGCTACAAGTAAAAGGGGACGTCGCTGTTTTTTCAAAACAAGCTCACGAGAGCAACACGCGAGCCTCGCTAAAAGTAAAAGGGGGCGTCGCTGTTTTTTCAAAACAAGCTCACGAGAGCAACGCGCGAGCCTCGCTAAAAGTAAAAGGGGGCGTCGCTGTTTTTTCAAAACAAGCTCACGAGAGCAACGCGCGAGCCTCGCTAAAAGTAAAAGGGGGCGTCGCTGTTTTTTCAAAACAAGCTCACGAGAGCAACGCGCGAGCCTCGCTAAAAGTAAAAGGGGGCGTCGATGTTTTTTCAAAAACAAGCTCACGAGAGCAACGCGCGAGCCTCGCTAAAAGTAAAAGGGGGCGTCGCTGTTTTTTCAAAAACAAGCTCACGAGAGCAATGCGCGAGCCTCGCTAAAAGTAAAAGGGGGCGTCGCTGTTTTTTCAAAAACAAGCTCACGAGAGCAACGCGCGAGCCTCGCTAAAAGTGAAAGGGGGCGTCGCTGTGTTTTTTCAAAACAAGCTCACGAGAGCAACGCGCGAGCCTCGCTAAAAGTAAAAGGGGGCGTCGCTGTGTTTTTTCAAAACAAGCTCATGAGAGCAACGCGCGAGCCTCGCTAAAAGTAAAAGGGGGCGTCGCTGTGTTTTTTCAAAACAAGCTCACGAGAGCAACGCGCGAGCCTCGCTAAAAGTAAAAGGGGGCGTCGCCATTAAGCAACGCAAGAACAATAAATAGCGCAGTAAACATGGCACACAACCCATACATCATTCTCATGCTTTTACAAAGTAACAACACAACGATAAACATATCGAAAAAATGAAATTTTTACAAAGGAACAATTGCTCCCCTCAATCAACATCAAATCACCGGAACCCTCGACCCCCTACTCAACCCCCCCCCCCCTCCACTGGAACCAGGGGTCCCCACAGCAAAGGAGCTGCAGGGACAATTGGCAGTTCCCCAGGTAAAACCCTCGCCCTATACATATATCTGTGCCTCGTCTCACTAACTTCCGAAGGTTCTTCCTTCGGAATCAAAAGCGCCCCATCCGAACCGATACCAAGCTCCCTTTACCCAAACAAATATTCCAAAGCTGTGTTCTCATCAATATCATCATCTCCGCCAGCTTGCGAGATCGGAGAAGATCCAAACAAATAACGGTTGGCTTGACGGTCAGTATAATCTACTTCACGCCAAAAACGATCCGACCTACTATTCTTTAAATCATACCTTCGCACCTTTGACCACCAAAAGCGTTCAAAGGAAAGCGAAGGATGTTTAAACTTAGCGCGAGCCCACGATTCACGAGTTATAAAAACATCTTGGTAATTTAACATCAGCGGAGTGACGTCGAATACGTCTAGCATGGTTCCGTCAGGAACCTGCACGTTTCACAAAAATACAAAGTTGTTTCAGCCTCATCAAGTCTTTACAACCACAATCCCTACAAAAGGGCTACCCCGCCACAACAATCCCAGGGATCACACCTGACCAGCTTCCCTATGAATAGCCTCCAAACCCTCGCCAACGGCGATAGTCGAGGCCCTAGCAGACTCCTCCCTCGCCGTGGATTCCTCCACAGCAGCCTCGACGATCGAAGCAGGATCCTCTTCCATCGCCGTTTTCTGCACCGCGGTTTCTTCAGCGATCGCGATGTCCCCAGTCAACGCCTCAATCTCGGCGAGCGTAAACCCCGCAACACTTGACCCAGGGGCGGCTTCGGAGCCACCTCCTGCTTCAACTTCCGTGGGCGGCGAGGGCACCGCATCTTGTCGAGCCTATAAGCAAAACAAAAGGCAAACCTCGCCAAGATCAATAATAATCCCCTGAAACAAATCAACAAAATTGAGAACTCCGAAAAAGTACGCAAACCTGACACGTAGCCTCGGCAGCTTCCTTGAAGGCAAGAGCTCGGCCGCCGCCGGAGATCCAAAACCTGCGAAGCAGGCGCATCGCGCAGTTCCGAACTTCAGAATCATCAACCTTCATACGGCGCACCTCATCGACCGACGGAAAGGCATGGTTTGGCCTCTTGACTTTGCGAAGATGTTCACAACCCGCCAGTCGAAGCGTGCTCGCCATCGCCAAAGCCCCGGCGTAGCCCCCGAAATCGGCCGCATTGACAACTAGCGAACTAAATACATCAAGTTCATTGCTTAACCAACCCTCGAAGGCTTCCGCACTAGCAGCAGGCAACGGCTCTCCGGCGGAGCCTCCGGCCTCAGTTAGGCAACAATCAAGCTTACGCCGGACATTTTCCATACTTTTCCGCCAGGATTCGCTCAAATTCCCCAAGCGACCCTCGACATCCGCCAACGCCTTGTCCTTCGTTTTCCCCTCGGCAATCAACTCAGCATTACACTTCGCCAGCTCAACTGCCTCCTCTCGAACCTTCGCAGCCCTCTCCGAAGCATTCTTCAGTTCAATTTCTTTATTTTCCAAGCTTCGCGCAAGCCTGCTATTCTCCTTCTCAAGCTCATCAATTTGGCTTCTCATAAATTCCATATCGGAGCCAACCCTTCGCCTAGCCGCGCGGTTCAAGAGCATTAGCTCCGCCAACTTGACATCTACGTCGGCAAAAGTATCACCAACTGCCTGGTCCGCAAGTCGAACCTCTGCCTCCGGCACACAAATGCGGCCAAAGATTCGACCTAAAAAACGCCTTTCCTCCGGGCCACACTGCAAGTGACAGTCCCGAAGGTCCGGACTAGTGAACAGCTCAGTTGCCGGATCAGAAATCCCAAGCCTCTTAGCATACTCCGGGAGGCTCGACCGACTCGCCTCGCCGAACGGTCTCTTTCCCCGGACTCGGTCGGACTCAAGTTCTCCACCAAACTCCACACCCTCTACCCGCAGATGCGAGCCCGCAAAGCTGGAAATCGACCCTCGTCGAGGGCTACCTGGCTCAATGTCTTGAGCGATGTCGTCCGCGCTCTGGGCAACCAGCGCATCAGCACTCGGCGAGGCTGCATCTCCAATGGACACCTCTTCATCAGTGTCATGACCTTCACTGGAGCTCTCGCTGCTTTCATCAGACGAACCCTCGTCCGTCTCCCCCTCCTTTCCATCTTTCTCCTCCCCCACCTCATCATCATCAGACTCATCCTCGTCGCCCGAAATCTGAATTAAAGCGCTGACCCCTCCAACGCGAGGCACGCGCCCCCCAACTATACCGGCACCTCGGCCGCTTGGAGCTACGGCCGAGGAGGAAGAAGTACCGGCAGCACCAAAACCGGCAGCGACCTTCGTCGCAAGCACCTTCGCTCGGCCGCCAACGCGGCCACGGCCACGGCCACGACCTCTCTTCGGCCGCGAGACAATCTCTTTATCAGCAGCAACCCGTTTCCTCTTTTTGGGTGCATCATCACTTGACGGGGCAGGCCAATCAGCATAACGAATGCCAAGAATATCAAACATCCTGTTCACTCGACCTTCGCTACCAACAGAGCTGTGGATAGCCTTGACCTCCAATGTGGACAGTTTCCCAACAAGCTCCTCTGCCCACTGCTGAACCCGCTTATAGATAACTTCGTTCCCATCCTCGTGCCTTGGAAACTTCTTAAGAGTTTTCTCCCAAACCTTCTCCAGATCCAAATTCGGCCTTTTCAAGCCCCTTCCTTCGTACCTGGGGTCATTCTCCGCCGTGAACCATGCCCGCCTCCGGCCAAGAGGCCAAATCTTGGCACAGCAATACTCCTCCACCAAATCACGCGCACACTGAGAGCGCGCAACGACTCTCAGGCAGTCAACAGCAGCGTGAGCCTCGACGCTCATCCTAGCTTCGGCGCTCACATCTCCAAGTATCGGAAGCTCACCGCAAAGCTCGGAGCTATCACTGAGCTTGTAATAGAACCAAAACTCCTGCCACCCGCTGCTCCACTTGTTCTTCTGCGCCTGCACCGGCAGCTCCGCGCCAGCGCGATGACAGAAAGTGTACACTGCGAACTGACCAAGACTGGCTTTACCCTCGCCGTCCATAATCTTGCGAGGTTGCATATGAACGCGATGAGTGCGAACAAACCCCTCGACATTAGGGACAATCCCCTGAGATCTGCAGGCCCAGACATAAACTGACATCTTCGTGAAGCAAGAAGGTGTAAGCTGATGAAAGCGCAAGTTAAACCTTCGCAGGACCGAAGTCCCAAAAGAATCAGCAGGGAAGCGAAGACCAGCCGAAAGGAACTCCTCAAACACAACAACTTCATCCGCGTCCGGCCTCGGCACCGTCTCCCCAACACTGGTCCTCGCCTTGCCTTCCTCAATCCAGCCCCACCTCACATAAGATGCAACCTCACTGGTGCAAACCCGGCTAAGACCAAACTCGAAGGTAATCCCCTCATCCGCGACGGCGGGAGAACCAGCCCGAGCAGTCTGCTTCAATCTGGCCATCCCTTCAGCTACCAACACTATCAAACAACGAATGCCCGCCCCTACCCTCGCGCACAAGCCAAAACAAACCTTCGCTGCAAACAAACCGCAACAACAGGACAGCTATAGCAGAGGAAAGCACAATCCAACCTCTTCATCCACCCTTTCTATTTAAAGGCCGAGAAACGAGCCTCCACACCCGACAAAATCGGCACGACAATCGAAAAACGCGGCGCAAAAAACGAAACGAGCTTCAACAGTACAAACAACACTACAACGGCCCAGCCCAAAGCAGTCGCGGGCGTCGCTGCCGAGGGTCCCGTTTATTGTCCCCGATGGAAAGGCGCTGCTTGGGCCTAAACACGGTTTTTTAGATCCAAGACAACGAGGGGCTACTGTTGGAGAAAAGGACCCTCGGCAGAGGCGCCGCTCGAGCTGGTGACCAAAGAAATAACCCTCGCGAACTCTATGTGTCCTTGCGAGGTCCCTCTCCCCTTCGGGATCGTTACCCTGACCTCCGGACGCGGGTTCGACCCTCGTCGCCTTGTTGCATTCCATGCAGGTTTAAGTCGACAGCCGCACTGCAGGCAACTCTCGCTGGCTCACAAAGCCACCTCGCTTGGAGCGAAGGTTCAAGCAAGCGACGAGTGTGCGTTGGCCCGAAGGCGAGCGAAGTCGAAGGTCCGGCGAGCTCGGCCGAAGGTCAAACCTTCGGTCTTCTCTCCTGAAGGCAAGTAAAGCCGAAGGTCCGGCAGACGGCGAAGGAGCGCGGGCCCAAGGGCGAGCACGGCCGAAGGTCAAAAACCTCCGCCCCTCTCTCCCGGAGGTGAACAGAACCAGGTGGCGGCGCATTGGAGGGGGGTCGATTAGGGTTTCCGCTTCAGCTGTAGTGTTTACGCTTTTGCCCTTCCTCCCTGCGTGGAGGTGAGGAATCTTTCCTGTACCCTTTAGTAATTTGGCCCGTGTCCCTTGGTATTCCCTATAAATACCAAGGGGTGAACAGTGTAATGGCACGACCTTTTGGGGAATTGAGCATTTACCACTCCGCCTTACCTTCGCTACTGTTTCCGACACTTGGCCACCTTCGCCTCTCCCCTGCACAAGTGCGGAGGCGCGGCAAGTGTGCTCCCAATAGGGGAGTCAAAGAGGAAGAGAAGAAGAAGAAAATTGTGGCATTCAAGGCTTCATCCTCTAAGAGCAAGAGTAAGGGCAAAGCAAAGAAGGAGGAAAGTGATGATGAAGCTAGCACAAGCGGTGATGAGATAAATGATGAAGAAATGACTCTATTTGTCAAGAGGTTTGGCAAGTTCATGAAGAAGAAGGGCTATGGAGCAAGAAAAAGAAGAGATGCAACCAAGAGCCCAACTAGAAGGTGCTATCGATGCAAGAGCAAGGATCATTTCATTGCGGATTGTCCACATTCTAGTGATGATGAAGATGATCACAAGAAGAGCAAGAAGAAAGACAAGGAGAAGAAAGAAAAGAAGAAGGAAAAATAAAAAGGGTGGATCCTATGTTGTGACATGGGATAGTGATGATTCCTCAAGTGATGATGATGATTCTAGTGATGATGAGAGGAAGACCACCAAGAAGAAGGCTATGGCTAGTCTTGCTATTTCAAGCAAGCCTTCTATCTTCGATGCTCCATCGACATGCTTCATGGCTAAGGCCACTAAGGTATCATCTGATGAGAGGGAGAGTGAGAGTGATGATGATCAGGAGTACTGAAAAGAGCACCTCATGAGCATGCTACAAGATGCTCACTCTTACATTAAGACTAAGAGGAAGGAGTGCAAAGAATTGTGCAAGGGCAACAAGGCTCTTGGCAATCCTTTGATGAGCTCAAGTCTACTCATGAGAGGCTAGAGGAAGCCCATGAGAAGCTTGATCAAGCTCACACTAGGCTTAAGGAAGCCTACTCCTCCCTCCTTGATCAAAGAAGATTGAGGATGTTGTGGAGACATGCAACATATGAGTAACTTATGATATACTTGATGAATCATTTTATGCTCCTATTATTGTTGCTCCCACCAATGCATCATCATCTAGCTCAACTAAAATGACTACTTCTACTACTTGTGATTCATCATTAGTGGTAGAAAATGAGAACCTTAAGAACAAGGTTAATGAGCTCACTCATGCTTTAGGCAATGCCTATGGTGGAGATGCCCGCTTGCTTAAGTGCTTCGGTAGTCAAAGGTTCCCACACAACAAGGAGGGACTTGGCTATACCCCCAAGAAGGGCAAGGCGGCCTTTGCTACTCACAAGACTTGTTTTGTGAAGAGCAATGGTCGGTTTTGTCAAAACTGCAAGCAATCCGAGCACATAGAGCAATATTGTTTTAACAAGAACAAAAACAAGAACCATGCTCATGTTTCATCTATTCATTTTGATTCTTGTTATATTCTTACAAAGGGCACTAATGGTGTGAAGGCTAAGTACATTGGTGCACCCATGGTTGGCCCAAAGAAGAAGACAATTTGGGTGCCCAAGAGCTTTGTTACTAACCTTGGAGGACCCAAAAAGATTTGGGTACATAAAAAGAATTGATTTCTTTTGTAGGTAATCTATAAAGCCGAAGGAAGACATTGGGTGCTTGATAGTGGGTTCACTCAACACATGACCGGAGATGGAAGAATGTTCAAATCAATCAACACTAGTGGCCATGATCATGCAGATGCTATCACATTTGGTGACAACAAGAAAGGCAAGGTCAAAGGATTGGGCAAGATTGCAATATCCAATGACTTAAGCATCTCCAATATGCTATTAGTAGAATCTCTCAACTTCAATCTCTTGTCCGTGGCAAACTATGTGACTCGGGATTCAAATGTATATTTGGTTTTGATGATGTGGAGATTGTTAGTGTTGATGGAAGTGACTTGGTGTTCAAAGGATTTAAATATGAGAATCTCTACTTGGTGGACTTTGAGGCTAGTGATCTCAATTACAACATTCTTATTCACCAAATCAAGTATGGGTTGGCTATGGCATAGGCGCTTGGGACATGTTGGAATGAAGCAACTAAAGAGACTAGTGAAGCATGACATGGTGAGAGGGCAAAAAGATGTTCATTTTGAGAAGGACAAGTTATGTAGTGCATGCCAAATGGGAATACAAGATGGAAACACCCATCCTAACAAAAGGAATGATGAGCACTACACATGCACTTGAGTTGTTGCACATGGACTTATTTGGACCAACAACATATGCAAGTATTGGGGGAAACAAGTATGGCTTTGTGATAGTGGATGACTATACAAGATACACATGAGTCTTCTTTCTTGTTGACAAGAGTGAAGTGTTTGGGATATTCAAAACCTTTGTCAAGAGAAGCCAAAATGAGTTTGATAGAAGAATCAAGAAAGTGAGAAATGGCAATGGAAGTGAGTTTAGAAACACAAGAGTTGATGAGCTATGTGATGAGTTTGGAATCAAGCATCAATTCTCGACCAAGTACACTCCTCAATCAAATGGGATAGTTGAAAGGAAGAATAGGACACTCATTGATATGTCAAGATCCATGCTTAGTGGATACAATGTGAGTGATTCCTTTTGGGCCGAAGCAATCAACACGACATGCTATTATAGCAATCGATTCTATTATCACCCTCTATTGAAGAAGACACCATATGAGCTCCTCAATGATAGAAAGCCCAACATTGCTTATTTTCGGGTCTTTGGGTGCAAGTGCTACATATTGAAGAAATGCACAAGACTTGGCAAGTTTGAGAAGAAATGTGATGAAGGCTTTCTACTTGGTTACTCCACTACAAGCAAAGCATATAGAGTGTGGAACAACACAACAAGAATAGTTGAAGAAGTCCATGATGTTGAGTTTGATGAAACTAATGGTTCCCATGAAGAACAAGATAATCTAGATGATGTGAGAGGAACACAATTGGTGGAAGCTATGAAGAACATGGACATTGGTGATATAAGGCCAAAGCAAGTGATTGACTGTTGACGGTAGATATGACATAAATTTACACCTTCAAAAGACCATCAACAACCTCGGTTTGGAAGGAACATAGGCACATAATAAATATATTTTATCCAATAACAAGCTCCACATGTCCATGAAGTATTTGATCCAGACATACAGGAAATAGGGATAAATGGGTTAGTGAGACCCACCTAGTGGGGTCGCCTGACCCCCTATGTGGCTCACCAGCCTCCCAAACTAGCCATGATCCATGGGAAACACTCCAAAGTTGTTCTCCACCCTTGGATGGAGTGTGTGTTTTCTCTCAATGGCTCATATTCAGCTCACATGGATCCATGGGCCCACAAAGGAAGCAAACCGACCAACCCAAGGCCAAACCAAGCTCCACCACACTCTATGACAGGTGGGCCATGCTTCTAGAAGAAGGACGGAGTCCCCACCTGCCATAGGGGGGTCAGCCGACCCCTACATGGTGGCCTAGGGGCGTCCTCCCCCCTCCACCACCATTTGCATGCCGCCATGCAAAGAAGCACATGTTGAATTAAAGAAGCACATGCTTAATTTTTCTCCACCATTGATCTGAAGGAGGTTACGATCCAAGGGCTCTCATCCATCATCACGCGGATCAATGACGTGGCGGTGGAGTAGCCCCTACTCCACCCCTCTACTATAAATACCCCCTCACTCCCTATCATTCAAGACACACCAAGGAGAAACTACTCTCTAGTTGTAGTACTATCAGTCATAGGGAGAGAGTGAGGGCAGTGCGGAGGAAGTCCTGGGTCTGTCGGGAGTCTCCTCCAAGCTGCGCCTCAGCGGATGCGACCTTCTTTGTAAGTAAGCATTCGAGATTCTTTTATGGTATTTGATCCTTAGTTTAAGTAAAGTATTTACTTTTGTTGTTCATTGGTTCACCGCCCTTAACCCGATACTCTAGTCAATATCATCGAAATTCGGATTAGAGTAGTAAGATATAGTGTAGACATGGTGTCTAGATTATACGCTTACCTGTGTCTGGGGCTTGTTCAACAATTTGTTTGTGGTAGCTAGTAGGTGGTGACAGCCCTATCTAGCCTTTGATTCCACCACGTTTGGCCAAGTTATTAAAACGTAGGTCTTCTTGTGCTAGGTGGTTTAGCACCCTTCTCATCCCTTTCTGTTGCTAAACGGCTTAGTGACCCGAAGTGAACAACCTTTGTATCTACCTTATCTATCTAGTTTCATAACCATAGAGATCCTCTCTCCCAATCTATCTTATACCCTTGTGTCATCATAGGATGAGCTTAGTTCTTTGTTAAGACCACTTCACGTTCCCTGTGGAAAATACGATACCTGGAATACTCTTGGTGAAGGCTACCTTGACAACCGTACGCTTGCGGTTTACCCATTCGCCACTTTAGGTGTTAACAAGCTTTCTGGCGCCGTTGTCGGAGAACGGTAGTTGTTCTTAATATAGAATCGAGTCGCCAATTTATCTTTTCCATTTACCTTTTACATCATGGATCAAACACCTCTCTTTCAATATGGTGCTCCAAAGGGCGATAGTTTAAAGCCACCTAAATCATCCCAAGCCATCTTGGCTGTTTGCTATGAGCTTCGCCCTGGTTTCATAACGATGGTTCAGGCAAATCCCTTTTCTGGGAGCGAAGATGATAGTCCATATACTCATCTACGTGAATTTGAGCAATTGTGCTCATGTCTTCATATTCAAGGCATGACACAAGATACCCTGAAATGGAAGCTATTCCCATTTTCTCTGACGGGGATAGCTAAACATTGGTATGCTCGTCATGTAGAGAGTGTGCAAGGAGAATGGGAAACCCTTCAAACCAAATTTAGTGTAGCCTTTTCCCCATTTCTCGTGTTGTCCATCTTCGAACGGAGGTCCTAACCTTCAAGGAAAAAGAGAAGGAGCCTCTAGGTGCATCATGGGTCCATTTTACAAATCTTGTCTCTTCAGGCCCTGACCTTGCTATACCTGACCCAATGCTTTTACAACATTTTTATATGGGTCTTAGCAAGGACTCTACACAATTCCCAAATATAGCCTCTAGAGGAGCTTTCCTTCATCTGTCTGTGAGTGAAGTGAGGTCCATTCTTGATAAAATCCTTGAAAACACTCCTTACACCGACATTCATGAGGAGCTCCAAGAGGAAGAAAAGGAAACATCTCCCAAGCAAGAAGAAGAGGTCCAAATAGCTAAATCACAACAACTCCAATTCCATGATTTAGCTATCGCCCCTAAACCATAAACACCACAAAACCTAACTCTTCCAAAGAAAGAAGAAATTCAACCTTTGGAATTCCCTTTTGAAATCGAGGATAATCTTTTCTCTGATTCTGATTATGGAAATACCTCGAATTTCCCCGTGCAAAAGAGATCTTCTGCATCATCTACTCCAAACCTTCATTCTCCAAGCTATCTCAAGGATACGATCAAAGAGCTAACATCCATCATGAGCAAGGAGTGGCTTAAGGAGGCTGAAACTTCATCCGAAGTAATTCGAATCATTTCTCCCTCCACAACCATTCGTTGTTTCATGAAAGATGTTGCATTAGACTCTTTTTACAATCCCACCGTCGGAGTGAGCATCATGTCCGATTCTCTAGCATATGCCCTCTTTGCTGGTGATGAACCTCTGACTCCGACTAACAAACTCCTCAAAATTCCATCAAGATAAGTCATAAAGTGTCATGGGATTGCACGCATGGTCCCAATCACAATCAATGAAATCACAATTCTCTTAAACTTCTATATCTTCAAGATTTCTGATTTTGATCTTTTGATTGGGCATCCCCTTGAAAAGCTCCTACAAGAAGGTCAACATTCGGGGAGCCTTCATGTCAACCTCAGGAAAAGTGTGAACCTTTCTGTTCCCTTAACACGATCTGCAATTGCAAAAGCAGAGTCGAACCCCGAGCGTATTCCAATGGAGGAAGTGATGACAACCTCTCTTCTAGAATCTTTTGAACCAAATCTTGAAGATGATGTTCAACATTTCGTCCAAGAAGAAGACAACTTGGATGAACCCATAGATTTGAAAAAGTCTGAACCACCATCGAAACCTCCCATTGAACTCAAACCCCTCCCCTCAGGTCTCAAGTATGTGTTCCTCAATGGTGATCGAGAATCTCCCGTAATCATTAATGATAAACTTTCTACGGAGGAGAACTTTAAACTCATCACTGTTTTAGAGAAATATCGATCCGTATTAGGCTACTCTCTTCAAGATCTCAAAGGGATTAGTCCAAATCTTTGTACGCATCGCATCCCTATCGATCATGAATCCACACCTTCTAGGGAGCCTCAAAGAAGGTTGAACAATGCGATGAGAGAAGTTGTGAAGAAAGAAGTCTTAAAACTCTTACACTTGGGCATAATCTACCCTGTTCCAAATAGTGAGTGGGTTAGCCCAGTGCAAGTTGTGCCTAAGAAGGGAGGCATGACGGTTGTTCAAAATGACAAAAATGAGTTGATCCCTCAACGAATCATTACGGTCGGAGGATGTGCATAGATTACTGAAGGCTTAACAAGGCTACAAAGAAAGATCACTTTCTGTTGCCCTTCATTGATGAAATGTTGGAACGGTTAGCAAAACACTCTTTCTTTTGTTTTCTTGATGGTTATTCGGGTTATCATCAAATCCCCATCCATCCTGACGACCAAAGTAAGACCGCCTTCACATGCCCTTACGAGACATATGCATATCGTCGTATGTCTTTTGGTTTATGCAATGCTCAACAAATCATGGAGGTATTCATGGATGTTTTCTCTGTCTATGGAAAAACCTTTGATGATTGTCTCCAAAATTTGGACAAGGTCTTACAAAGATGCGAGGAAAAGCACTTAGTCCTAAATTGGGAAAAATGCCATTTCATGGTTCGGGAAGGCATAGTGCTAGGACATAGAGTGTCCGAGCGTGGGATCGAGGTGGATAGGGCTAAGATAGAAGTCATAGAACAACTTCCACCTCCCACAAATGTCAAGGGTGTTAGAAGTTTTCTTGGGCATGCCGATTTTTATAGGCGCTTTATAAAAGACTTCTCTCAAATTGCTCGTCCTTTAACAAACCTGCTTGCTAAAGATGCACCCTTTGATTTTAATGATGAGTGCTTAAATGCTTTTTACATTCTTAAGAAAGCACTTGTCTCTGCGCCAATCATCCAACCCCCTGATTGGATGCTTCCTTTTGAAATAATTTGTGATGCAAGTGATTATGCTGTTGGTGCCGTTCTTGGTCAAACAAAAGATAAAAAGCATCATGCAATTTCTTATGCTAGCAAAACTCTGGTTGGACCTCAACTTAATTATGGAACAACTGAAAAGGAGCTCCTAGCTGTTGTTTTTGCTATTGATAAGTTTAGATCTTACTTAGTTGGAGCAAAAGTAATTGTTTATACCGATCATGCTGCTTTGAAATACTTGCTCACTAAGAAAGATGCTAAACCACGTTTAATAAGATGGATCTTGCTACTCCAAGAATTTGACTTGGAAATAAAAGATAAAAAAGGAGTAGAAAATTTTGTTGCCGATCACTTGTCTAGAATGCAATTCCAAGACGCACAGGATCTGCCAATCAATGACTACCTCAGGGACGACACACTTCTCAAGATAACAGACTCCAACCCCTGGTATGCGAATATTGTGAATTTTATGGTTGCAGGACATGTACCACCAGGTGCAAACAAAAATAAGCTCATACAAGAGAGTCGGGTACATCTTTGGGATGAGCCATACCTTTATAGAGTCTGCAATGATGGTCTTTTGAGAAAATGTGTCCCTAAAGCAGAATCAATCAAGATCATTGAGAGATGTCATTATGCACCATATGAAGGGCACTATGGGGCATTCAGAACCCATGCAAAGATTTGGCAAAGTGGCTTCTTTTGGCCAACCATGTATGAAGATACAAAGAACTTCATCAAGAGATGCGTGAGGTGCCAAAAGCATGGGAACATCAATGCCCGAGATGCCATGCCGCTGACAAACAACCTTCAAGTTGAGCTCTTTGATGCATGGGGCATTGACTACATGGGACCTTTTCCCAAGTCTCCTGGTTACGAGTACATCCTGGTGGCCGTGGACTATGTGTCCAAATGGGTTGAAGCAATGCCGTGCAAAGCAGCAGATGCCAAGAGCTCAAGAAGGATGTTTGAAGAAACCATATTTCCATGATTCGGAACCCCAAGGTTGGTGATAAGTGATGGGGGCTCTCGCTTCATTGATGGGAGTTTCCGACGGTTCCTAGAAGAGCAAGTCATCCAACATAATGTTGCAACCCCATACCATCCCTAAACAAGTGGACAAGCAGAAACATCAAACAAACAGATCAAGAACATCCTGCAAAAGACAGTAAATGAGATGGGGAAAGGATGGAGGCACAAGCTACCTGATGCACTTTGGGCATATAGGACAACATTCAAGACACCCATTGGCATGTCACCATACCAGATCATATATGGGAAGACTTGTCAACTCCCAGTTGAGTTGGAATTTCGATCACATTGGGCCATAAAGAAATGGAATATGGACCTACAAGCTGCTGGGAGGCATAGAAAAAAATGCAAATTTCAGAGTTAGAAGAATGGAGGGAGAAAGCATAACACAATGCCAAAATCTACAAGGATAAAACAAAGAGATGTCATGACAAGAGAATAAAGAAAAAGGAGTTCAAGCAAGGAGACACGGTACTTATGTTCAACTCAAGAGTTAGGCTATTTGGACATGGAAAGCTTCAAAGCAAATGGGAAGGGCCATTTCAAGTCATCGACACTTCATCTCATGGAGCTATCACACTTCAAGATGATGAAGGTAAAATCTTTAAGGTAAATGGTCAATGTTTATAAGTTTTCTTTGAACCTGACAAACTAGATGAGGAAATAGTCATGATTGAATTCAAACTATTCCATGACCCAACTTAAAAAAACATTTATCATGTTGTTTCTTGTTCACATGCCTAACCTTTCTCTTTAACTTATTTACTTTCCCCTCCATGTTTGTTCTATGCATTGTTCTATCTGAATAAATTTTGACTCTCTGGTGTTTCCCGCCAGAAGAGTCCATTGTATTTTCACCTTTGTTGTCTATGAATAAAAGCTAGGTACAGCTTCGATGAAGTGTGGGGGTCTGTGACCCCAAGTTGCACAAATGCACTAGAGAACACAAAAGTCTTGAGTATTCATGGAAGGATGCAACCACACAAAGATGGATAGGCATTGGCCTCCTTGTGGGGTCGGCCGACCAACCATAGAGTCGGGTGGCCCCTTGCCAACCTCCAATGCCCCTCCTCTGCTCTAGGACCTTAGTTTGATCCTTCCTCTCATCTTTTCGATACATGTGCAATACTTTAGCATGCTTTCCATGGAACTAAAAATGAACCAAATGCACACTTAGTTTAAAATTTTGAAAAGTGACATGATTATGACAATTTGAGATAAGAATGTTGCATAAAGTTTGTTCCATACACATATACTTATGCTTGTGGGGAAATATCTTGATAGGAAACTCATAGTGACTAAGTTGTTGTGAAGTGTGATATAGTTCTGGCTTAGAAATCCTACCTTTTCTATTCAAAGTACTTGGAGATTTTGCTTTTGATAAAAGTGTCATAAAACCATAGTGTCACATAGTCCTCAGTGGTGAGAAATTCCTACCAAAACCATATGCTATGATCTTACATGTTTACAACCTTCTATATATGCTACCTGCTATTGTGTTGAGTTTTGTCAAACCTTGTGACCCTTGCTGAGAAATTTATCATGCTCCCAAGATCAAGATCACGTACACGCCACTCATACATGCTACTTCTACACTAGAAGTACAAAAAAAACATGCCTTTTATTTCCACCAAATATATGCTCCATGTTTTAAAAGTGTGATCTCTCTCTAAATATGTTGTAGAAGAGACATGAGCAATGCAAAAGTATGAAAAAGAAAAAAAATATGGACACATGAAGGTCCGAGTTTAAAAAAAAGAAAAAAATGTGAGCATATGAAGGCTCATGCTTGGTAAAAAAAGAGAGAGAAAAAAAGGATAGTCATGTCTCAAAATAATAAGTCCTAGAGAGAGGACATACTTACAAAAGGAGTATATTTATATCATGTTCCACACACATGCACATCTTGATCTAAGAGTATGACATTTTTCTCCTTGGATCCTTGTTTTGACTTTACAATACATGCAATGGAAGTATGCTATCATGTTTATCCCTACCTGAGCTCCAAATAAGCTTTTTAGTAGTAGGATGAAACAAAAGAAGGCAATTCTTGCAATGCCTTGGTAAGGAATCATACACCTTTGAGCGTTCTGAGAGTACCATTTGAGGAGTATAAGTGACCTATGCTTTTTATTGTAAAAAAAAACTCCGAGTTACTAAGATGTGAAAACGGTAAGATGACTTTGCTTCAAGAACTATTCCACTTTTCAACTACTCAAGAATATATGTTAGCTAACACCACATATCCCACTTGCTTAAGGAATGTTTTGGAATGACTTTTATGCTAGTTGAATATCTTAAGATGTTATGCTCATGCTTACTTTAATCCTAAATCTTTACTCGAGGACGAGCAAAGAGCTATGTGTGGGGGGGTCTTGTTGACGGTAGATATGACACAAATTTACACCTTCAAAACACCGTCAACAGCCTCGGTTTGGAAGGAACATAGGCCATAATAAATATATTTTATCCAATAACAAGCTCCACATGTCCATGAAGTATTTGATCCAGACATACAAGAAATAGGGATAAATGGGTTAGTGGGACCCACCTAATGGGGTTGCCTGAACCCCTATGTGGCTCACTAGCCTCCCAAACTAGCCATGATCCATGGGAAACACTCCAATGTTGTTCTCCACCCTTGGATGGAGTGTGTGTTTTCTCTCAATGGCTCATATTCAGCTCACATGGATCCATGGGCCCACAAAGGAAGAAAATCGACCAACCCAAGGCCAAACCAAGCTCCACCACACTCTATGACAGGTGGGCCATGCTTCTAGAAGAAGGACGGAGTCCCCACCTGCCATAGGGGGGTCAGCCGACCCCTACATGGTGGCCTAGGGGCGTCCTCCCCCCTCCACCACCATTTGCATGCCGCCATGCAAAGAAGCACATGTTGAATTAAAGAAGCACATGCTTAATTTTTCTCCACCATTGATCTGAAGGAGGTTATGATCCAAGGGCTCTCATCCATCATCACGCGGATCAATGACATGGCGGAGGAGTAGCTCCTACTCCACCTCTCTACTATAAATACCCCCTCACTCCCTCTCATTCAGGACACACCAAGGAGAAACTACTCTCTAGTTGTAGTACTATCTGTCATAGGGAGAGAATGAGGGGAGTGCAGAGGAAGTCCCGGGTCTGTTGGGAGTCTCCTCCACGCTGCGCCTCAGCGGATGCGACCTTCTTTGTAAGTAAGCATTCAAGATTCTTTTATGGTATTTGATCCTTAGTTTAAGTAAAGTATTTACTTTTGTTGTTCATTGATTCACCGCCCTTAACCCGATACTCTAGTCAATATCATCGAAATTCAGATTAGAGTAATAAGATATAGTGTAGACATGGTGTCTAGATTATACGCTTACCTGTGTCTAGGGCTTGTTCAACAGTTTGTTTGTGGTAGCTAGTAGGTGGTGATAGCCCTATCTAGCCTTTGATTCCACCACGTTTGGCCAAGTTATTAAAACGTTGGTCTTCTTGTGCTAGGTGGTTTAGCACCCTTCTCATCCCTTTCTGTTGCTAAACGGCTTAGTGACCCGAAGTGAACAACCTTTGTATCTACCTTACCTATCTAGTTTCATAACCATAGAGATCCTCTCTACCCAATCTATCTTATACCCTTGTGTCATCATAGGACGAGCTTAGTTCTTTGTTAAGACCACTGCACGTTCCCTGTGGAAAATACGATACCTGGAATACTCCTAGTGAAGGCTACCTTGACAACCGTATGCTTGCGGTTTACCCGTTCGCCACTTTAGGTGTCAACATTGACATTGAAGGTGACAAAGATCAAGTGCTCTCTTCTCCAACCATGCATGGCAATGATGTTGCAAGTTCTAGTGGTTCTCAAGATCAACAAGATGCTAGTAGCTCTCAAGTGGCTCATGCAAGTGCAAGTGCAAGTGCAAGTGTCCAACCGCAACAAGTGCTCCAACCAACACATATTGCAAGAGATCATCCTTTGGATCAAATTGTTGGTGACATAAGAAGAGGTGTGCAAACAAGATCAAGATTGACTTCATTTTGTGAACACTATTCATTTGTATCATCTATTGAGCCAACCGAGATTGATGAAGCTTTGATGGATGTTGATTGGGTAAATGCAATGCATGAAGAATTGAACAACTTTACCTGCAATAATGTTTGAGAGTTAGTGGAAAGACCGAAGAACACAAATGTTATTAGAACAAGATGGGTCTTCCGAAACAAGCAAGATGAAAATGACATTGTTGTAAGGAACAAAGCAAGATTGGTTGCACAAGGGTACACTCAATTGGAAGGCATTGACTTTGGAGAAACCTATGCACCAGTTGCTAGATTGGAAGCCATTAGAATCCTACTTACATACGCTTGTTCTCACAACATCAAGCTCTATCAAATGGATGTAAATAGTGCTTTGCTCAATGGATTCATCAATGAGCAAGTGTATGTTGAGCAACCTCCTGGATTTGAAGATGTGAAGAAGCCCAACCATGTGTAGAAGCTCAAGAAGGCATTATATGGGTTGAAGCAAGCACCAAGAACTTGGTATGAAAGATTGAGGGATTTCTTGCTATCAAAGGGTTTCAAGATGGGGAAGGTTGACACCACTCTCTTCACCAAGAAGATTGGAAGTGACTTGTTTGTGTTGCAAATCTATGTGGATGACATCATATTTGGATCAACCAACCAAGACTTTTGTGAAGAGTTTGGAGAGATGATGACTAAGGAGTTTGAGATGTCTATTGTTGGAGAGCTTAGTTACTTTCTTGGACTACAAATCAAGCAAATGAAGAAAGACACATTTGTTAGTCAAAGCAAGTACATCAAGGACATGCTCAAGAAGTTTGAGTTCGATGAAGCTAAAGCAATAACCACTCCAATGGGCACAAATGGATATTTGGATAGTGACTCTAGTAGTGACATGGTGGATCAAAAGTTATATCGGTCAATGATTGGAAGTTCACTCTATGTGACCGCATCAAGGCCGGATGTCATGTTTAGTGTGTGCATGTGTGCAAGGTTCCAAGCTTCACCAAGAGAAAGTCATTTGAAGGCAACAAAAAGAATATTGAGATATTTGAAGCACACTCTAAATGTTGGACTATGGTATCCCAAGGGATCTCAATTTGAATTGATTGGATACTCAGGATTCCGATTATGCGGGATGCAAGGTGGATAGGAAGAGCACATCAGGCACTTGTCAATTGCTTGGAAGATCACTTGTCTCTTGGTCATCAAAGAAGCAAAATAGTGTTGCACTCTCTATCGCCAAAGCCGAATACATATCCGCAGGTAGTTGTTGTGCACAATTGCTATGGATGAAAGCAACATTGCAAGATTATGGAGTCAAGTTTGGACAAGTCCCATTGCTATGTGATAATGAGAGCGCCGTCAAAATAGTCACCAACCCAGTTTAACATTTAAGAACAAAGCACATTGACATAAGGCATCACTTCATTAGAGATCATCAAGCAAAGAAAGATATATCTATTGAAAATGTGGGCATCAATGATCAACTTGTCGATATCTTCACAACCACTAGATGAGAGAATGTTTTGCAAGCTAAGGAATGAATTGAATATCCTAGACTTCTCCAACATGAGTTGGATGCACCCTCACTTATGACATGTCTCTCCTCCAAGAAAGCAATGGCGAAATTGTTTGGCATGTGCGTTCATTCTTATTAGGTTGTGTTCTAGTTCATATAGCCATCACATTGCTTATTTAGGATCATTCATGATAAATCAAATGGATTTGTAGTATATATGGTACCACTATTGCTTCTATGTTTGACCTGATCTAGTGGTAGCATATAGCTTGTTTATGAGCTTGTAACTCTAGCGTTTGATCTAGTAAGTGAGCAATAAGTGTTTAACCAACGTGAGTAAGATAACCATTGTAAGATGTGTGAAGAAGCTTACACTAGAGCAAACCGTGTTAAATATCTCATGAGCTAGATTAAGCCACAACTTGACTTAGTTTGATCTCCTCATATGAATCTCATGATAAAAGTTGTCTCCTTTCATTAACTTTTGCCTCACCTTTTATGCTAATTGTTGACAAAGGGAATAAAATGCTACAGAGATATGATAGTGAAAGGGGGAGAACAATGAAAGGGAGAGAACAATGTAGAACAAAGATAAAAAGAGATATGTTGAGTAGTTTTCAAGTGGGTTGTTTTCATGTGGATTGGAGCTTGAAACATTAAAACTTGGGCATACATATAGGGGGAGCAAGCATCATAAACATGTATGTTGCATTTAAAATGTGCATATTCATATGTTTCATATGTTTGATTGCATTACATAAGACATTATTTTGATGTCCATGCTTATGTGGTGAATGCTAGTGTTAGAACATGATTGAGGATATGACTTACTAACATGTATAGGATTGCAACAAGACATACTTATGTTTCTAGCGGTTCAAGAGCCTTATTATAAATTTTGATCTCACGGGGTTCTTGAGTTTTGATGTATGTCTAGTGACAAATGATGCTAAGGATGGTATAACATGTGCACTCCGACTGATATCACGCTTCAAAGGTCCATTCTTATGCCTTAGCATCATCATTGATAGTGTTGCTCACACACATTTCATATCCATACATATGTGCAAAATTTAGAACCAAACTCTATAGGACATATGTAGGGGGAGCTAATATTATCAATGTGGTTAATCAAATTTAAATCACATATCTTTGTATAGGTTGTCATCAATTACCAAAAAGGGGGAGATTAAAAGCCCTTGTTTGGTTTTGGTTAATTGTTGAAACCTATTTGGTCTAATCCCATTGTTAAGCATGTGTGTAGCTAATGAGAAAGGATTTTGACCAAGCCAAGTAGTGGAGCTAGCAAAGTGGCAACCATGGAGGATGGTGATGGCCACAAGCACTCAAGTGATCAAGTGCTCTACCATTGGTGAAATGAAGAAGAGAAGAGATGGAGCAAAGAGGACTGAAGGCAAAGGTACAACCTATAAGGATCTTTGTTTTCGTGATCAAGACACTTAGTGTGATCACATTTAGGATACACAGCCGAACTATTAAGAGGAGATAATTCATGGCTTATGCGGTGTTCAAGTGCCACTAGGAGTTCTCTAACATATTGATGCTATAGACCTAGTGAGTGACAAACAAAACCCTTGGAAAATGCTTTGCAAAATGCTAACACACGTGCACAAGTGGTGAAACACTTTGGTGTTGGCGCATGGAAGCAAGGGTAGAAGTTAGGGGCATCAGACGCTGCAGGCGGCAACATCAAACGCTGGCCGATGCGTCCGATGGCAAACCCTAGCTTATAACAGTTGTTGAGGGAGCATTGGACGCTGAGAAATCACTGTTGCTGATATGACCATGCCTGCGACGGCAACCTCACCAACTTCTTCGACCACGTCGCCGACCTCAATGGCTTCCCCGGCTACATCTCCGACCTCCTCACCGAGCTCGATGACCTCTCTGACCAGCTCTCCAACTACATCTCCGACCACTATGCCAATCAAGAAACCCATGGGACCAATCACTCGTAGCCGAGCCAAGAAGATACAACAAGAGGTGCACGCGCTACTTTGTGAATTTCAGTTAAACACTAATGGATGCTTTATGCTGCCTAAGTCTTGTTTGTTGACATTTCTTAGGTTCACCAAAGAAGAAGAGCAGAATACACCAAGGGCGAAACAAAGAGAAGAACCAAGCTCGAGCAAGACCGACACGATAGAACCATCAGAAAGAATCGATCATAACTTTTGACTCCCAAAGGCTATAAAGGCTCATGAGGACAATTTGGAAAGCTTAGAAAGTCTACTTTCGAATGCCACTAGCCCCGACTAGTTTGAATATTCCAGTAAGGCATCCGACCAGTTTTGGTACTGACTGGTCTGGGAGTCAGTAGTCTGCCTGATGTCCAAGTTCCCGTGCAAAATTGTATGAATGTACAAGGTTTCATGAAGCAAGGGGCACATGGTGTGAAATCTTATTGAGTTAGCTTTCAAACGCATCCAGTCGCGCATCGTTTGGAGTTTCCTAGATGGAGTTATTGCAGAAACACTAAAGACTGCGTAGAAGTCAAACAGCCACGCAGAATCAGCTCTAAAGTTCATGACGAGGAGACCCTTTCACACTAGCGATGTTTTTACAAATTTTTCGTGTTTTCACTTATCCAGGAGGCTAGTTCCTAGTATAAATACCTCCTATGTGTAAGCTATCAACAACTTTTTGATGAATTAAGATAATCCCAGTGATATTGCAGCCGAGCTGCCGAGTGCTTACTCAACCCTCGTTCTTCCTTGTTCTTCTTGGACTTGTGGAGAGATTTCTCTGGGATCCACTGATTCGTGCTCTACGGGTTCCAGTACAGCTGCCCCTTCTTGTGTGGATTAGCTCTGGTTGTGGTTCTGCGGTTGTTTGGAGATCGAGTTGAAGTCTTCACGGTTTTGGTGTCTCTCTCCCCGTCGCTTGGTCGCATCCGACCTTGGTCAGGTATAAAGCTAGTTACCCGCTGATCTTCAGCAAGTTATCCTTTATATTCCGCTGTCTCCATTGCAAATTTCCTAGTTCAAGACCTACTGTCATGAAGATCGGACATCCTTGTACCGATATCCAATCGCCCTACTACTTTATGTCTCAAGTTTTTGCTTCTTGTTCTTCGTGGCCGTCTACTTCATTGTGACAGCGAGCACAAGGTCTTAGGGGCGGTCAGGCCGACCTCGGACAGCCCATCGCCGCCGTTCTCCCTGACGGGGTCCCTCCCGGGAGCGTGGGGTGTCGGGTTCCAAGAGCTCTCGCCAGCGTGTCTTGGGTATCGCGCTCCCGACGAGACCCCTCTTGCGACGTGTCACGGAGGCTCGCCGATTCGTTATTTCTCTAGGTAAAATTCTTCTACCTTGATCTTTTTTATAGAAAATTAGCATCTACTTTTGTAGCGCTATTTGCTAACATTTAAATTAAAAATTGTTTAATCATTTAGAATCGTGTTTTTAATATTTATGCAGTTATGAAAAGATACTCTCGTACTCTTTTATGTCTATATTTTAATTATTGATATAACTTTTAAACTATTTATATTATATTATTTTTAATAGATCATTTCAACTTAATTCATGAATTTAAAGACTTATAGTGTTATTTAATGCATATATACAGTTTCACCCTGTTAACTTTAAAAATATTATCAAATGCTAAATAGATTTACTCTTTTAGTCCCAAATTTTAAGTCATTTTACGAATTTTAGAGATTCTACGTTTTTTAAGTTTGACCACATTTAAGTTTTCTGATTCAATTGGTCATTGGTGTGTGAATGACATGTAATTGAAAATTTGAAGTGTATATTCGCTGATTCAGGGGGCCCTGCGAATGGGGTTGGAGTTGCGATCCTCAGGGGGCGCTGCGCACGGGGGTGAGGGCGACCGCCGCCGCTGCCCTGATTTCCACGTCGATCGATCAATCAGACAAGCCGTCCTCGCGGCGAAAGGTACGAGATCACTATGGGCTGCACATATATAGTTCAATTATGTACCTATATACGCTGGCTAAATTGGTGATCATCGTTCATCTTCATCACGCAGATGTCAGGCGATGATAGGAGTTGGATGCGCTTGCCTCGTTCTTCAACCGAGTGGCAAAAAAATTCATGCAGTTTTTGGACAGGACATATAGTGGCACTACGAGGGGTAGAACTACGGCATGTTCGTGCCGTAAATGTCTATGCATATCACACAGAACACGGGCTGTGCTTCAGATTCATGTCCTTTCAACAGGGTTTGCTGAAAGTTTTATAATGGAAGGGGAAGGTTCAACTGATGTGGTATTTCACAATGAAGATGCAGGACCTAGTGATGTACAAGTACACAATGACGACCCATCAGCAGCAGATGTACAAGTACAAAATGATGATGAAGGTGCACCATATGATTCTGGAGTAGACAATGAAGAAGGCGGCACACCGAGTGAAGATGATGAGGCCAGTAATTTGATTAAATCCCTAATCAAATGTGAAATACGAGGAGAGATTGGTGATGAAGACGAGCCAAACGAGCAAGCCAAGGTCTTCTTCAAGTTACTACAGGAGGCAAAAAAGGAATTATATCCAGGTTGCGAAGATGGTACAAAGATATCTTTTATTGTGGAACTTTTCCAGGTTAAGTGCATGTATGGGATAAGTAGCAAAGCATTGGAGGGGGTACTCTTTTTTATCTCAAAGTTTCTCCCTAAAGGTCATTGTGTCCCAAACACAATGGAGAAAGTGCAAAGGGTGGTTCGTGATCTAGGCTTGGACTATATCAAGATAGATGCATGTGAGAATCATTGTGTCTTATTTTAGAAGGAATACGAGAAGCTGGATATATGCCCCAAATGTAAAGCGTCTAGGTGGAAAACAAATGACCGTGGTGATGGCCATGTAGACGATGGTCATGATAAGAAATGTCGCCGTGTCCCAGTCAAAATCCTTCGGTACTTCCCTCTCACACCGAGGCTACGCAGATTGTACATGTCAGAGAGCACGTCATCAGAAATGCGTTGGCATGAGGAAGGAAGAATAGATGATGGCAAACTACGTCATCCTGCTGACTCGAGGGCATGGAAGCACGTGGACAATACGTTTCCACGATTTAAAGAAGCTCGTAACGTTCGACTGGGTCTTGCTTCTGATGAATTCAACCCATTTGGTATGCAAAATGTTACTTACAGTTGTTGGCCTGTTATCCTAATACCTTACAATTTACCTCCTTGGTTATATGAGAAACAATCTTATTGGATGATGTTGATACCTGGCAAGAAAACTCCTGGAATGAATATTGATGTTTACTTGAGGCCCCTCATTGATGAGTTGAAGGAGCTGTGGAATACTGGTGTTAATTGTAGGGATGTAAAGGCAAAGGAAAACTTTACACTACGTGCTATGCTACTTTGGACAATCAACGACTTCCGTGCATATGCGATGCTTTCTGGTTGGAGCACAAAAGGAAAATTTGCATGTCCTTACTGTCACAAGGATACAGATTATTTGTGGTTGAAACATGGGAAGAAGTTCTGCTACATGGGACATCGTCGGTTTTTGCCCTTAGACCATCCATGGCGCATGAACAAGATGAGCTTCAACAATGAGGAGGAAACCAGGGAGGCTCCAGTTCCACTATCTCGTCAAGATGTATTAGACCAATATGCAACTTTTCATCAAACGGATTTGGAAAGGACACATCAAAAAAGAGGAAGCGTGATGAAGACACAAGATGGCACAATTGGAGGAAGAAGAGTATTTTTTTTGAGCTCCCCTACTGGTCTTCTTTGCTCATAAGGCATAATTTGGACGTGATGCATATTGAGAAAAACATATGCGAGAGCATATTAGGGACTTTGCTTGAAATTGGAGGGAAATGTAAGGACAGCGAGAATGCCCGCCTTGACATGGAACAGCTTGGGATCAGGCAAGATCAACATCCTGTGATTGATGATGACACGTACACCTTGCCAGCAGCGTTATACTCTCTAAACGAGGATGACAAGAGGATTTTATGCCAATTTCTTCAAGGAGTGAAGATGCTGTAACACCCCTGGTGTTAAGCATTAATTAAAATTCTAATTAAGTGGTTAGTATGCATAATCATCTAGCATCTTGGCATAAAGCATTTCATGTTTAAGGCATAATTGTGATGTTTTACATGTTTGACATGAGTGTTGTATGTTGTTTGAATGGGTTTTTAGGAGTCACATGAAATGACAATTAGAAAACCCTAGTTTTAAATGTCCTTTTTATTCCCTTTTCTATAAGTCAAAAAGTATGTCAAATTTCAAAGTGATTTCAAAAGCAAAGTTGTAGCTCTTGTTGAGAGGGACAACTTTGGTATTCAAAGTTTTTAAAGTTTCTGTACAAAATTTTGAATAAATTTGGAATCTTTCAGACTTTGAATTTGACCCCTAAACTGGATTTCAAAAATTAAAAAGAATTAGACCTTGGTCTTTTAATCAAAGTTGTAGAGAAGTTTAAAATAAACAACTTTTATTAAGATAGATTTTCAAGTTACTAAAGAAAATCTGAAGTAAGTTGGAAAATCAGTTTGAATTGGTTCAAATTGAAAATTTTATCCCAAAATCAGATTTTATCCCTTTTTGTGTAGTTTCAAAACTAAGCATAATTTGGGTATGTTTCAAAAAGCAAAATTGTTCCATTTGTGATGAGGATCAACTTTTGTGTATAAAGTTTTTCAAGTTTCTATACGAAATCAAAAGTAATTTTGAAAATACCCTTATGTCCTTTATGTTTCCTTTTTGATTTTCAGATCTAAATTCAAAATCTAAGCTGAATTTGTATTTGTTGCAAAAATAAGAGTTGTTCAGCATTTAGTTCTGAACATTTCTTAGTTTGACATATTTTCGAGTTTTATTCAAATGTTTGGAGTAATTTTGCAAAAACAGAAAACCTATTTTGGGAAAGGGAGAAAAGGAGGGCAGCCCTGTTCATGGCGGTGGCCGTGCGTGCTCTTCCAGCGCATGGACAGCACACCAGCACCGTTTCCACTCGCGCGGGCACGCGACCGTGTGCGTGTCATGACCGAGCAGCTGCTGGCAACGTCCTGGCCTCGACGTGTCCGTTCCACAAAGCTCGCCGACGCCGTTTCCTCCACCTGTTTCATCATCGCCGCCGACCTCTCCTAAACCAAATTCATCACGGTTACTCCACCTTCTTCCAAATTGGCCGAGTACATATCTTCTTCATCTACCCAGTTACCTCCAGAGCCGAACCGTTGGGTGTGAGTGCCACCAAATCGCCGGGCCAATGCGTTTTCCTCGCCGCCGGCCGGAATTTTCCGCCGTGATCAAGTTCATCGTGGCCAACCTGTTCGGGCGTCCTTCTCTCTTATCTATCTTGTGTTTTGTATTCCCTGCAGTGCCGTAATTCTCATCGGCCTTTCCTTTTCATCTCTACCACACAGGTTTGACCGGAACACCACCGTCTTTCCCGAAGCTCGCCGTCGATTGCCGCTGCTACGTGGCCGACCATCTTCCAATCGTCCTCCGATTCGACCAGCTGCACGCGTATGCTCAGGGTGAGGCTCTGATTCCGCTCGAGCTCTCTTTTCCACCTCTACCGCCGTCGTTCTATCAGAACGCGTTTGCCGCCGCCGGCGAACTCGAGTGCACGCGGTCACTGCGCTAGAAGGAATCTCCCTCTGTGTTTAACACATCGCTGAGTTTGCCTTGATCTGGTGATTCTCACCGGCCTGTTAACCTCGCCGTTTTGGCTTTGGTTTGGTCGGCGTGTGGCCGCCGGCGCACGGTTTGCCGCACCGTGCACAGAGCATGCGTCAAGGGCCGATCGTTTGTGAAGACAGAAAGTTTCAGGGGCTTTGGTGCAAAACTGATGACTCAGTTGAATAGTGCTCAGGAGCGCGAGATGGTTTTACGTTAACCTAAGGGGTTTTATGCAAAACCGCCAGGGCACGCGGGGGCAGGCCCTATTGGGCTGGCTTTGCACGTGCTGGGCCGTTCGGCCTGGGCTGAAGCTGGGCCGACAGGCCATTAGGGTTAGGCTTTTGAGTTTTTCTTTTTGTATTTATATGAGCAGTGCTATGATTTGTTATTTTTGCTATGATTAATCTATAGCTCTGTTAATTATGATAATTTACATGTTGATTGATATCATGTCTGTGCTAATATAAAAATTATCAAACTGATGTTTTGAGTACTTTTGCTGTGATAAATAATTCCATGCTTTAATTAATAAATGGAACTTTGTTGATTTATGTAGCCTTCTGTATTTATCTAAAAATCATGAAAATTTGACATGTGAGTTTGTGTTACTGTTATCTACCTTCATGATTTATTTCAGTTCTGTTTGATGAAGTATGATCTGTTTCATAATAAAGGCTATTTAAAATGATTTATAAAATAAATAGAATTACTTAATCACTTAGGTTTTAAGTGATTTTTGGATTGATTGACAACCAGTAGTTACTTAGCATGATACGCTCCCTGGTTATGGATCTAAGATGCTTTTGATTGCTTGTTGCTTGTTAACTATGCTAATCCTGCTTTATGTGATTAATAAAAGTAATAAGTGAATAATTAGGATTTGATATGCTTTGAATGCTTACAACTCTATCACAAAGGAAAGTTTTACTTAAGATATGATGAGTTATTTGTTGTTATCCAAGAACATGCACCCTGTCTTGAATAATCATGAGTATCTCTTTAATCATGATATATAACTGCTAAAATAATCATGCCATATGTTATAATTAGTCCTACTGTACCCTGTAATCTCAACTTGATCATGCATGCTTTATAATGTTATGTTTAAACACCATACACCACTCAATTGCTTTATAAAATTTTTAATGCTTGTTTAAGTAAGAACATTCATCTATATGCTTATATGTGTGCTTACTTTGAAAAGCTTAATCATGCTTGGGTGTTTAAGGTTATCTTTGTTTGATCTTTTGTTCTTGTGACAACATCCTTGTTATGTTGGTCATAATGTTTTGAGTCGAGAGTTCTTTCGGTAAGGACGAAAGTTTGACGTTTTTATGATTCGTATATTCGTTAGCCTCGACGACGTCACGTTCCTTCTTTATCTTCATGTAAGATCGTGGTTTACGCATCTATCATCATATGCACTCATATGCATCAATCTTACATGTTATGACATGGACTTGATCCATGAGAGAAGACCATGGGGTACATTTCCCTTTGTTATTCCATGGCTTGGTTGATATGTTGATAAACCTTAGTGATTTTAGTTAACCCACCTAATGTTGTTTGGTGATAATCGCGGATTAGGTTAGAAATCTTCGTCGGAGGGTTGCAAGTTGGTTTTGTTGGCTTGCAACTTTACCGTGAAGGAAAGTTGTACTCAACTTTCCTTAAGCTTGTTTAATCTTGTGTTATACAATTAATTGTCCTGCACCATAGCATGCATCCCATAGTATCATACTAAGCATACATCATTTATCTACGTGTAGTATCCGAGAGTGTTGGAGTCGTGTTGATCAAGCTTTAATGATCACCCTTGTCAAACAAGCCTCGGAAGGAGATCCTTGTTGGACAAGCTTCGTCGAGAAGACTTAACTTCAATCAGCAAAGGGACTAACTTGTGTGGATTCTTCTTAGATCTTATCTTCCCTGCAACAAAGGCAAGCCCCGGTGCATTTAACCTTTCTGTTTCTATTGCAAAAGTTTATACAATGATTTATCAACTGCATTTAAGTAATAGGAGTTGGATGACACCAGTAGTTGCATTACCAGTTGGTTACCTTTACCCTATCCTTGTTACCTATTTATTTATAAATGCTTAGCCAAGATGCACGGTGATGAGATTATCCTCCGCTTAGGCCTTGAGCAAACTAAGGGATGATGAGTCATCATTGTTAGGATACCTCTCTCAGGTACAAACTGATAAATGGATGAAAAATGAATTTCAGACCAGACGGGAAACCGTTCAGGGAAAGATGACAGGCAGGGTCACCCTAGTCATGCTAATCCCGTCTGTGTCGATTAGGAACCATCCGTTGTTGGCCCTTGATCGAGTGCATGATAGTACCAATCACGGGATACGGGTTAGTATGTTGCAGGTTAGAGTCCTGCCATACAACGCCGTGGTGCTTTGATATGTTGCAGGTTAAAGTCCTGCCATACAAATCACTTATGGTTGTACAATATGTTGCAGGTTAGAGTCCTGCCATATTGTGTGATTGGGAACCCCCAGCTGGGTAGATAAAGCGATTCGAATCGTCGTTGCTCTACGATAAAAAGAGACTCGATCTCCGACCCTCAACGTAGAGTTTTCAAAACCAAAGCATTTGAGCAATGATGTTTCTTTCTAAAAGTGTTTTGATGATATATCTGGAATTACTAAGGAAAAGAGGAAGGTTTTGTTAAAAAGCTTTTTCTGGAAATCTCTCCTCTATTGCTAGTCTCACTACATTCCCTTAAAGCTAGCATGACCCTGAAGTCCTTTCTGTTGACAGATAAGTCTTGCTGAGTACCGACAGTACTCAGGGTTTGTTAATTCCGTGTTGCAGGTTTCTAATAGGTGGTGTTGATCATGATCATGTCAGTGGGCTTGACGTGATCTGGTTGTTCTTCTTCTCCAACTTAGGTGCTCCACCTAAGTATGGCTCCATAATACTTCTCTACTTCCGCAATAAAAGTTATGTTTATGTAAAAAGTAACTTATTCATGTTTTGTATAGTTTATTTATCTTGCTTCCGCACTCCGATGGTATTTTGTATCAACTGTTGTAATGTTGTAATTATTCCAACCTTCATGATGATGATCCTGTGGTTCGTGGATAATTCGGGGTTCTCTCGGGGACACCCGACAGATCTTTCCAGTGATGTGGTACATGTGCACAGTCATTAGGGCTCGGGGAGACGGTGACGTGTGCAGGATGGCCACATTAATGGGAGGTTCTGCCACAGAGTGGTATCGGAGCAGGATTGTCATCAAGGGAAGACTGGTTGCAACATTACTTCCGAAAAACTTCAAAATGGTTTCGCAATTTAAAAGTTTTTGGAAGTAACAAGTTAAAAATGATCCTTCCCTAAGTTTCTTTCTTGCTGAAAGACTTCGTGAAGACTCTACTAGCAACTCAAGCTGAAGACACTGAGATGGTTTCAACTCGTCTATAGAAAGTTAATGGAAAATCAACTTCCCCGTCCAACCAAGACAGAAGAGCTATTCAACACCTGTACAAGGTCCGTGAAGCTAAAGTGTAAAGTATAGCCCTATACCTAACTAACAGGTGGAGGCAGAGATCTCCTGTCAGTGAGAGATCGTATAGGACGAGCATATATCATATCATGCATAATGATAAAATGTGCTTCTTCTCTAAATTCTAAAAGCAGCTATGATCCCCGATAGTTGATCGTCCCTGGATTCTGTTATCCTTGATACTTATGTTCCATAAGTTCTGATCCTTGGGAACTTTTGGATATCTTTCATATACTCTACCACATAAAGTCAGAATCAGGGTAAATCTTTGGTTTTTCCTAGATGTGTGTGCCATGCCTTGAATTGGCACATACCAGTTGTTTGATGTTGTGAAAACAACGAATGGTGGTTGAAAGTTACTAAAATTGTGTTCTTTGAAAGGACCCTGATATGTGGACCGGATAAAAGCGTGGGAACCTGGGGTCACCTATAGATGGCCACCATAAGGCGTTACTGCCAGGTGCTCGCTAATGTCTAGGCCTATAGTCATGATTCTTTCTAGTCCACCGTTAAAGTGCTTTCATTTCTGGACGCCCAAAAGGGAGTTCAAAGCCACTTTCCTTGTAGTTATAATCAACCCTTGTTTTGGTTATAATTTCCTTCTTATTAAGATGAGAGATATAGAAATTGTGCTCTATTGTGGTGCCATGATTGGTGACCACAGTGCCGCGTCGGAACCTAGGGAATCTCGTGTGTCCGGATCACACTAGTTTCCACTGGGTGCGCGCAGGTATCGAGGTCTACAGTTGTGATCCATTATAGCCCACAACTAATGTACGCTCTCTCTGGATTCTTGATAATCTTTCTTGCTCCACCCAGATATCTTCTACCCTGCTACTTGCAACCGTGTTCTGATCCCGGTTGTAATCCTGAACCCCAACCCAGTTGCCTTGTGAACTCCTTGTGCGTAAACAAGTGTGACACATTTCCTTTTCCATCACTCAACCCCAACCGTTAAGTGCTTCTTAAATCTCGGGACGAGATTTCTTTAAGGGGGAAGGGTTGTAACACCCCTGGTGTTAAGCATTAATTAAAATTCTAATTAAGTGGTTAGTATGCATAATCATCTAGCATCTTGGCATAAAGCATTTCATGTTTAAGGCATAATTGTGATGTTTTACATGTTTGACATGAGTGTTGTATGTTGTTTGAATGGGTTTTTAGGAGTCACATGAAATGACAATTAGAAAACCCTAGTTTTAAATGTCCTTTTTATTCCCTTTTCTATAAGTCAAAAAGTATGTCAAATTTCAAAGTGATTTCAAAAGCAAAGTTGTAGCTCTTGTTGAGAGGGACAACTTTGGTATTCAAAGTTTTTAAAGTTTCTGTACAAAATTTTGAATAAATTTGGAATCTTTCAGACTTTGAATTTGACCCCTAAACTGGATTTCAAAAATTAAAAAGAATTAGACCTTGGTCTTTTAATCAAAGTTGTAGAGAAGTTTAAAATAAACAACTTTTATTAAGATAGATTTTCAAGTTACTAAAGAAAATCTGAAGTAAGTTGGAAAATCAGTTTGAATTGGTTCAAATTGAAAATTTTATCCCAAAATCAGATTTTATCCCTTTTTGTGTAGTTTCAAAACTAAGCATAATTTGGGTATGTTTCAAAAAGCAAAATTGTTCCATTTGTGATGAGGATCAACTTTTGTGTATAAAGTTTTTCAAGTTTCTATACGAAATCAAAAGTAATTTTGAAAATACCCTTATGTCCTTTATGTTTCCTTTTTGATTTTCAGATCTAAATTCAAAATCTAAGCTGAATTTGTATTTGTTGCAAAAATAAGAGTTGTTCAGCATTTAGTTCTGAACATTTCTTAGTTTGACATATTTTCGAGTTTTATTCAAATGTTTGGAGTAATTTTGCAAAAACAGAAAACCTATTTTGGGAAAGGGAGAAAAGGAGGGCAGCCCTGTTCATGGCGGTGGCCGTGCGTGCTCTTCCAGCGCATGGACAGCACACCAGCACCGTTTCCACTCGCGCGGGCACGCGACCGTGTGCGTGTCATGACCGAGCAGCTGCTGGCAACGTCCTGGCCTCGACGTGTCCGTTCCACAAAGCTCGCCGACGCCGTTTCCTCCACCTGTTTCATCATCGCCGCCGACCTCTCCTAAACCAAATTCATCACGGTTACTCCACCTTCTTCCAAATTGGCCGAGTACATATCTTCTTCATCTACCCAGTTACCTCCAGAGCCGAACCGTTGGGTGTGAGTGCCACCAAATCGCCGGGCCAATGCGTTTTCCTCGCCGCCGGCCGGAATTTTCCGCCGTGATCAAGTTCATCGTGGCCAACCTGTTCGGGCGTCCTTCTCTCTTATCTATCTTGTGTTTTGTATTCCCTGCAGTGCCGTAATTCTCATCGGCCTTTCCTTTTCATCTCTACCACACAGGTTTGACCGGAACACCACCGTCTTTCCCGAAGCTCGCCGTCGATTGCCGCTGCTACGTGGCCGACCATCTTCCAATCGTCCTCCGATTCGACCAGCTGCACGCGTATGCTCAGGGTGAGGCTCTGATTCCGCTCGAGCTCTCTTTTCCACCTCTACCGCCGTCGTTCTATCAGAACGCGTTTGCCGCCGCCGGCGAACTCGAGTGCACGCGGTCACTGCGCTAGAAGGAATCTCCCTCTGTGTTTAACACATCGCTGAGTTTGCCTTGATCTGGTGATTCTCACCGGCCTGTTAACCTCGCCGTTTTGGCTTTGGTTTGGTCGGCGTGTGGCCGCCGGCGCACGGTTTGCCGCACCGTGCACAGAGCATGCGTCAAGGGCCGATCGTTTGTGAAGACAGAAAGTTTCAGGGGCTTTGGTGCAAAACTGATGACTCAGTTGAATAGTGCTCAGGAGCGCGAGATGGTTTTACGTTAACCTAAGGGGTTTTATGCAAAACCGCCAGGGCACGCGGGGGCAGGCCCTATTGGGCTGGCTTTGCACGTGCTGGGCCGTTCGGCCTGGGCTGAAGCTGGGCCGACAGGCCATTAGGGTTAGGCTTTTGAGTTTTTCTTTTTGTATTTATATGAGCAGTGCTATGATTTGTTATTTTTGCTATGATTAATCTATAGCTCTGTTAATTATGATAATTTACATGTTGATTGATATCATGTCTGTGCTAATATAAAAATTATCAAACTGATGTTTTGAGTACTTTTGCTGTGATAAATAATTCCATGCTTTAATTAATAAATGGAACTTTGTTGATTTATGTAGCCTTCTGTATTTATCTAAAAATCATGAAAATTTGACATGTGAGTTTGTGTTACTGTTATCTACCTTCATGATTTATTTCAGTTCTGTTTGATGAAGTATGATCTGTTTCATAATAAAGGCTATTTAAAATGATTTATAAAATAAATAGAATTACTTAATCACTTAGGTTTTAAGTGATTTTTGGATTGATTGACAACCAGTAGTTACTTAGCATGATACGCTCCCTGGTTATGGATCTAAGATGCTTTTGATTGCTTGTTGCTTGTTAACTATGCTAATCCTGCTTTATGTGATTAATAAAAGTAATAAGTGAATAATTAGGATTTGATATGCTTTGAATGCTTACAACTCTATCACAAAGGAAAGTTTTACTTAAGATATGATGAGTTATTTGTTGTTATCCAAGAACATGCACCCTGTCTTGAATAATCATGAGTATCTCTTTAATCATAATATATAACTGCTAAAATAATCATGCCATATGTTATAATTAGTCCTACTGTACCCTGTAATCTCAACTTGATCATGCATGCTTTATAATGTTATGTTTAAACACCATACACCACTCAATTGCTTTATAAAATTTTTAATGCTTGTTTAAGTAAGAACATTCATCTATATGCTTATATGTGTGCTTACTTTGAAAAGCTTAATCATGCTTGGGTGTTTAAGGTTATCTTTGTTTGATCTTTTGTTCTTGTGACAACATCCTTGTTATGTTGGTCATAATGTTTTGAGTCGAGAGTTCTTTCGGTAAGGACGAAAGTTTGACGTTTTTATGATTCGTATATTCGTTAGCCTCGACGACGTCACGTTCCTTCTTTATCTTCATGTAAGATCGTGGTTTACGCATCTATCATCATATGCACTCATATGCATCAATCTTACATGTTATGACATGGACTTGATCCATGAGAGAAGACCATGGGGTACATTTCCCTTTGTTATTCCATGGCTTGGTTGATATGTTGATAAACCTTAGTGATTTTAGTTAACCCACCTAATGTTGTTTGGTGATAATCGCGGATTAGGTTAGAAATCTTCGTCGGAGGGTTGCAAGTTGGTTTTGTTGGCTTGCAACTTTACCGTGAAGGAAAGTTGTACTCAACTTTCCTTAAGCTTGTTTAATCTTGTGTTATACAATTAATTGTCCTGCACCATAGCATGCATCCCATAGTATCACACTAAGCATACATCATTTATCTACGTGTAGTATCCGAGAGTGTTGGAGTCGTGTTGATCAAGCTTTAATGATCACCCTTGTCAAACAAGCCTCGGAAGGAGATCCTTGTTGGACAAGCTTCGTCGAGAAGACTTAACTTCAATCAGCAAAGGGACTAACTTGTGTGGATTCTTCTTAGATCTTATCTTCCCTGCAACAAAGGCAAGCCCCGGTGCATTTAACCTTTCTGTTTCTATTGCAAAAGTTTATACAATGATTTATCAACTGCATTTAAGTAATAGGAGTTGGATGACACCAGTAGTTGCATTACCAGTTGGTTACCTTTACCCTATCCTTGTTACCTATTTATTTATAAATGCTTAGCCAAGATGCACGGTGATGAGATTATCCTCTGCTTAGGCCTTGAGCAAACTAAGGGATGATGAGTCATCATTGTTAGGATACCTCTCTCAGGTACAAACTGATAAATGGATGAAAAATGAATTTCAGACCAGACGGGAAACCGTTCATGGAAAGATGACAGGCAGGGTCACCCTAGTCATGCTAATCCCGTCTGTGTCGATTAGGAACCATCCGTTGTTGGCCCTTGATCGAGTGCATGATAGTACCAATCACGGGATACGGGTTAGTATGTTGCAGGTTAGAGTCCTGCCATACAACGCCGTGGTGCTTTGATATGTTGCAGGTTAAAGTCCTGCCATACAAATCACTTATGGTTGTACAATATGTTGCAGGTTAGAGTCCTGCCATATTGTGTGATTGGGAACCCCCAGCTGGGTAGATAAAGCGATTCGAATCGTCGTTGCTCTACGATAAAAAGAGACTCGATCTCCGACCCTCAACGTAGAGTTTTCAAAACCAAAGCATTTGAGCAATGATGTTTCTTTCTAAAAGTGTTTTGATGATATATCTGGAATTACTAAGGAAAAGAGGAAGGTTTTGTTAAAAAGCTTTTTCTGGAAATCTCTCCTCTATTGCTAGTCTCACTACATTCCCTTAAAGCTAGCATGACCCTGAAGTCCTTTCTGTTGACGGATAAGTCTTGCTGAGTACCGACAGTACTCAGGGTTTGTTAATTCCGTGTTGCAGGTTTCTAATAGGTGGTGTTGATCATGATCATGTTAGTGGGCTTGACGTGATCTGGTTGTTCTTCTTCTCCAACTTAGGTGCTCCACCTAAGTATGGCTCCATAATACTTCTCTACTTCCGCAATAAAAGTTATGTTTATGTAAAAAGTAACTTATTCATGTTTTGTATAGTTTATTTATCTTGCTTCCGCACTCCGATGGTATTTTGTATCAACTGTTGTAATGTTGTAATTATTCCAACCTTCATGATGATGATCCTGTGGTTCGTGGATAATTCGGGGTTCTCTCGGGGACACCCGACAGATCTTTCCAGTGATGTGGTACATGTGCACAGTCATTAGGGCTCGGGGAGACGGTGACGTGTGCAGGATGGCCACATTAATGGGAGGTTCTGCCACAGAGTGGTATCGGAGCAGGATTGTCATCAAGGGAAGACTGGTTGCAACATTACTTCCGAAAAACTTCAAAATGGTTTCGCAATTTAAAAGTTTTTGGAAGTAACAAGTTAAAAATGATCCTTCCCTAAGTTTCTTTCTTGCTGAAAGACTTCGTGAAGACTCTACTAGCAACTCAAGCTGAAGACACTGAGATGGTTTCAACTCGTCTATAGAAAGTTAATGGAAAATCAACTTCCCCGTCCAACCAAGACAGAAGAGCTATTCAACACCTGTACAAGGTCCGTGAAGCTAAAGTGTAAAGTATAGCCCTATACCTAACTAACAGGTGGAGGCAGAGATCTCCTGTCAGTGAGAGATCGTATAGGACGAGCATATATCATATCATGCATAATGATAAAATGTGCTTCTTCTCTAAATTCTAAAAGCAGCTATGATCCCCGATAGTTGATCGTCCCTGGATTCTGTTATCCTTGATACTTATGTTCCATAAGTTCTGATCCTTGGGAACTTTTGGATATCTTTCATATACTCTACCACATAAAGTCAGAATCAGGGTAAATCTTTGGTTTTTCCTAGATGTGTGTGCCATGCCTTGAATTGGCACATACCAGTTGTTTGATGTTGTGAAAACAACGAATGGTGGTTGAAAGTTACTAAAATTGTGTTCTTTGAAAGGACCCTGATATGTGGACCGGATAAAAGCGTGGGAACCTGGGGTCACCTATAGATGGCCACCATAAGGCGTTACTGCCAGGTGCTCGCTAATGTCTAGGCCTATAGTCATGATTCTTTCTAGTCCACCGTTAAAGTGCTTTCATTTCTGGACGCCCAAAAGGGAGTTCAAAGCCACTTTCCTTGTAGTTATAATCAACCCTTGTTTTGGTTATAATTTCCTTCTTATTAAGATGAGAGATATAGAAATTGTGCTCTATTGTGGTGCCATGATTGGTGACCACAGTGCCGCGTCGGAACCTAGGGAATCTCGTGTGTCCGGATCACACTAGTTTCCACTGGGTGCGCGCAGGTATCGAGGTCTACAGTTGTGATCCATTATAGCCCACAACTAATGTACGCTCTCTCTGGATTCTTGATAATCTTTCTTGCTCCACCCAGATATCTTCTACCCTGCTACTTGCAACCGTGTTCTGATCCCGGTTGTAATCCTGAACCCCAACCCAGTTGCCTTGTGAACTCCTTGTGCGTAAACAAGTGTGACACATTTCCTTTTCCATCACTCAACCCCAACCGTTAAGTGCTTCTTAAATCTCGGGACGAGATTTCTTTAAGGGGGAAGGGTTGTAACACCCCTGGTGTTAAGCATTAATTAAAATTCTAATTAAGTGGTTAGTATGCATAATCATCTAGCATCTTGGCATAAAGCATTTCATGTTTAAGGCATAATTGTGATGTTTTACATGTTTGACATGAGTGTTGTATGTTGTTTGAATGGGTTTTTAGGAGTCACATGAAATGACAATTAGAAAACCCTAGTTTTAAATGTCCTTTTTATTCCCTTTTCTATAAGTCAAAAAGTATGTCAAATTTCAAAGTGATTTCAAAAGCAAAGTTGTAGCTCTTGTTGAGAGGGACAACTTTGGTATTCAAAGTTTTTAAAGTTTCTGTACAAAATTTTGAATAAATTTGGAATCTTTCAGACTTTGAATTTGACCCCTAAACTGGATTTCAAAAATTAAAAAGAATTAGACCTTGGTCTTTTAATCAAAGTTGTAGAGAAGTTTAAAATAAACAACTTTTATTAAGATAGATTTTCAAGTTACTAAAGAAAATCTGAAGTAAGTTGGAAAATCAGTTTGAATTGGTTCAAATTGAAAATTTTATCCCAAAATCAGATTTTATCCCTTTTTGTGTAGTTTCAAAACTAAGCATAATTTGGGTATGTTTCAAAAAGCAAAATTGTTCCATTTGTGATGAGGATCAACTTTTGTGTATAAAGTTTTTCAAGTTTCTATACGAAATCAAAAGTAATTTTGAAAATACCCTTATGTCCTTTATGTTTCCTTTTTGATTTTCAGATCTAAATTCAAAATCTAAGCTGAATTTGTATTTGTTGCAAAAATAAGAGTTGTTCAGCATTTAGTTCTGAACATTTCTTAGTTTGACATATTTTCGAGTTTTATTCAAATGTTTGGAGTAATTTTGCAAAAACAGAAAACCTATTTTGGGAAAGGGAGAAAAGGAGGGCAGCCCTGTTCATGGCGGTGGCCGTGCGTGCTCTTCCAGCGCATGGACAGCACACCAGCACCGTTTCCACTCGCGCGGGCACGCGACCGTGTGCGTGTCATGACCGAGCAGCTGCTGGCAATGTCCTGGCCTCGACGTGTCCGTTCCACAAAGCTCGCCGACGCCGTTTCCTCCACCTGTTTCATCATCGCCGCCGACCTCTCCTAAATCAAATTCATCACGGTTACTCCACCTTCTTCCAAATTGGCCGAGTACATATCTTCTTCATCTACCCAGTTACCTCCAGAGCCGAACCGTTGGGTGTGAGTGCCACCAAATCGCCGGGCCAATGCGTTTTCCTCGCCGCCGGCCGGAATTTTCCGCCGTGATCAAGTTCATCGTGGCCAACCTGTTCGGGCGTCCTTCTCTCTTATCTATCTTGTGTTTTGTATTCCCTGCAGTGCCGTAATTCTCATCGGCCTTTCCTTTTCATCTCTACCACACAGGTTTGACCGGAACACCACCGTCTTTCCCGAAGCTCGCCGTCAATTGCCGCTGCTACGTGGCCGACCATCTTCCAATCGTCCTCCGATTCGACCAGCTGCACGCGTATGCTCAGGGTGAGGCTCTGATTCCGCTCGAGCTCTCCTTTCCACCTCTACCGCCGTCGTTCTATCAGAACGCGTTTGCCGCCGCCGGCGAACTCGAGTGCACGCGGTCACTGCGCTAGAAGGAATCTCCCTCTGTGTTTAACACATCGCTGAGTTTGCCTTGATCTGGTGATTCTCACCGGCCTGTTAACCTCGCCGTTTTGGCTTTGGTTTGGTCGGCGTGTGGCCGCCGGCGCACGGTTTGCCGCACCGTGCACAGAGCATGCGTCAAGGGCCGATCGTTTGTGAAGACAGAAAGTTTCAGGGGCTTTGGTGCAAAACTGATGACTCAGTTGAATAGTGCTCAGGAGCGCGAGATGGTTTTACGTTAACCTAAGGGGTTTTATGCAAAACCGCCAGGGCACGCGGGGGCAGGCCCTATTGGGCTGGCTTTGCACGTGCTGGGCCGTTCGGCCTGGGCTGAAGCTGGGCCGACAGGCCATTAGGGTTAGGCTTTTGAGTTTTTCTTTTTGTATTTATATGAGCAGTGCTATGATTTGTTATTTTTGCTATGATTAATCTATAGCTCTGTTAATTATGATAATTTACATGTTGATTGATATCATGTCTGTGCTAATACAAAAATTATCAAACTGATGTTTTGAGTACTTTTGCTGTGATAAATAATTCCATGCTTTAATTAATAAATGGAACTTTGTTGATTTATGTAGCCTTCTGTATTTATCTAAAAATCATGAAAATTTGACATGTGAGTTTGTGTTACTGTTATCTACCTTCATGATTTATTTCAGTTCTGTTTGATGAAGTATGATCTGTTTCATAATAAAGGCTATTTAAAATGATTTATAAAATAAATAGAATTACTTAATCACTTAGGTTTTAAGTGATTTTTGGATTGATTGACAACCAGTAGTTACTTAGCATGATACGCTCCCTGGTTATGGATCTAAGATGCTTTTGATTGCTTGTTGCTTGTTAACTATGCTAATCCTGCTTTATGTGATTAATAAAAGTAATAAGTGAATAATTAGGATTTGATATGCTTTGAATGCTTACAACTCTATCATAAAGGAAAGTTTTACTTAAGATATGATGAGTTATTTGTTGTTATCCAAGAACATGCACCCTGTCTTGAATAATCATGAGTATCTCTTTAATCATGATATATAACTGCTAAAATAATCATGCCATATGTTATAATTAGTCCTACTGTACCCTGTAATCTCAACTTGATCATGCATGCTTTATAATGTTATGTTTAAACACCATACACCACTCAATTGCTTTATAAAATTTTTAATGCTTGTTTAAGTAAGAACATTCATCTATATGCTTATATGTGTGCTTACTTTGAAAAGCTTAATCATGCTTGGGTGTTTAAGGTTATCTTTGTTTGATCTTTTGTTCTTGTGACGACATCCTTGTTATGTTGGTCATAATGTTTTGAGTCGAGAGTTCTTTCGGTAAGGACGAAAGTTTGACGTTTTTATGATTCGTATATTCGTTAGCCTCGACGACGTCACGTTCCTTCTTTATCTTCATGTAAGATCGTGGTTTACGCATCTATCATCATATGCACTCATATGCATCAATCTTACATGTTATGACATGGACTTGATCCATGAGAGAAGACCATGGGGTACATTTCCCTTTGTTATTCCATGGCTTGGTTGATATGTTGATAAACCTTAGTGATTTTAGTTAACCCACCTAATGTTGTTTGGTGATAATCGCGGATTAGGTTAGAAATCTTCGTCGGAGGGTTGCAAGTTGGTTTTGTTGGCTTGCAACTTTACCGTGAAGGAAAGTTGTACTCAACTTTCCTTAAGCTTGTTTAATCTTGTGTTATACAATTAATTGTCCTGCACCATAGCATGCATCCCATAGTATCATACTAAGCATACATCATTTATCTACGTGTAGTATCCGAGAGTGTTGGAGTCGTGTTGATCAAGCTTTAATGATCACCCTTGTCAAACAAGCCTCGGAAGGAGATCCTTGTTGGACAAGCTTCGTCGAGAAGACTTAACTTCAATCAGCAAAGGGACTAACTTGTGTGGATTCTTCTTAGATCTTATCTTCCCTGCAACAAAGGCAAGCCCCGGTGCATTTAACCTTTTTGTTTCTATTGCAAAAGTTTATACAATGATTTATCAACTGCATTTAAGTAATAGGAGTTGGATGACACCAGTAGTTGCATTACCAGTTGGTTACCTTTACCCTATCCTTGTTACCTATTTATTTATAAATGCTTAGCCAAGATGCACGGTGATGAGATTATCCTCCGCTTAGGCCTTGAGCAAACTAAGGGATGATGAGTCATCATTGTTAGGATACCTCTCTCAGGTACAAACTGATAAATGGATGAAAAATGAATTTCAGACCAGACGGGAAACCGTTCATGGAAAGATGACAGGCAGGGTCACCCTAGTCATGCTAATCCCGTCTGTGTCGATTAGGAACCGTCCGTTGTTGGCCCTTGATCGAGTGCATGATAGTACCAATCACGGGATACGGGTTAGTATGTTGCAGGTTAGAGTCCTGCCATACAACGCCGTGGTGCTTTGATATGTTGCAGGTTAAAGTCCTGCCATACAAATCACTTATGGTTGTACAATATGTTGCAGGTTAGAGTCCTGCCATATTGTGTGATTGGGAACCCCCAGCTGGGTAGATAAAGCGATTCGAATCGTCGTTGCTCTACGATAAAAAGAGACTCGATCTCCGACCCTCAACGTAGAGTTTTCAAAACCAAAGCATTTGAGCAATGATGTTTCTTTCTAAAAGTGTTTTGATGATATATCTGGAATTACTAAGGAAAAGAGGAAGGTTTTGTTAAAAAGCTTTTTCTGGAAATCTCTCCTCTATTGCTAGTCTCACTACATTCCCTTAAAGCTAGCATGACCCTGAAGTCCTTTCTGTTGACGGATAAGTCTTGCTGAGTACCGACAGTACTCAGGGTTTGTTAATTCCGTGTTGCAGGTTTCTAATAGGTGGTGTTGATCATGATCATGTCAGTGGGCTTGACGTGATCTGGTTGTTCTTCTTCTCCAACTTAGGTGCTCCACCTAAGTATGGCTCCATAATACTTCTCTACTTCCGCAATAAAAGTTATGTTTATGTAAAAAGTAACTTATTCATGTTTTGTATAGTTTATTTATCTTGCTTCCGCACTCCGATGGTATTTTGTATCAACTGTTGTAATGTTGTAATTATTCCAACCTTCATGATGATGATCCTGTGGTTCGTGGATAATTCGGGGTTCTCTCGGGGACACCCGACAGATCTTTCCAGTGATGTGGTACATGTGCACAGTCATTAGGGCTCGGGGAGACGGTGACGTGTGCAGGTGGGCCACATTAATGGGAGGTTCTGCCACAGATGCCTGATGGGTTCTGCTCCAATTTAAAGAGATGTGTTGACGATAAAACATGTAAGGTGTCTGGACTCAAAACTCATGACTACCATATTATTCTACAAAAACTATTGCCCTTAGTCATTAGAAGGATTTTGCCAGAAGATGTTGCCAGGCCATTGATTGAGCTCAGTAGGTTCTTCAGTGCACTTTGTTCAAATGAGTTGGTGCCAGCAGATCTTGACAAACTAGACAGTTCAATTAAAGAGACTCTTTGTCAGCTTGAGATGGTTTTCCCGCCTGCATTTTTTGACAATGATTCATTTGCCGGTCCATCTAGTTGAAGAGGCTAAACTAGGAGGGCTCGTGTGTTACAGATGGATGTATCCAGTAGAGAGGTATCTACGTACTGTTAAAGGATATATTAGGAACAAGGCACAACTAGAAGGATCAATAGCCGAGGCATACATAGCTGAGGAGTGTCTTACATTTTGCTCTCGATTCTTTGACGTCGACACCAAGCTGAGTCGAGCTGATCATCATGAAAATATAGTTGTGAATGAGCCTCCAAGTGGTCTAAGCATATTTTGTGAAATTGATTACAAGAGGAGAGGAAATAAGCTTAAGAATTTGGAGAAAGTTGAACTTCATAAGATGAGGCACTACATAATTACTAATTGTGATGATGCCAGGAAATGGGTAGAGTAAGTCGCAGTTTTTACCACTAAATTTATCTTTTATCTGCTTGTTTGTGGCATCAACTAATAATTTGGTGCACTTTGATGTAGGGAGCATAAGACACAACTAACAAGGGATAGTTCAATTAACATTAAAAAATGACACAAGGAGCATTTTGTAAGATGGTTTGAAATCGAGGTATGTAGTATTATTTTATATTTTTAAATTCCACTTTATGGTCAGACCGACGTAGTAATTAGCCGGTAGATGTCTAACTTGATTTTTAAATTGCAGATAGCAAAACTATATGAGAAAGGGGAAACAAGTAAACTGATGCATGCCCTTTCTTAACGACCTGACCCTCGAGCTCGTGTGTTGAATAGAGTGCACATCAATAATTGGCTATTTCGGACAGCTGCCATAGAGAAAAGCCTCGTGACACAAAATTCTGGTGTCCTTGTGAAGGGTGATGATAGTACAGGCAACATGACCTGGTATGGAGTCATTAGAAATATAATCTCACTAGAATTCCCACCAGAAAAAGAAGTTATATTGTTTCAGTGTGATTGGTATGATGTGCCGGCTATCAGTACCAGCAGAAGCAGAGGGTACACTAGGGATAAATTTGGTATTATCGACATTGTTACTTCCATGTTCAGATATTCAGATGAACCTTACATTCTTGCTTCAAACGCTGAACCGGTGTTTTATGTCCCTATCGTGAACAAGCCAGGATGGTCTACTGTTGTTTTGGTGAGACCAAGAAATTTGTTTTCCATGCCAGACACAGGAAATGACGCCGATGCACTTAATGTGGGAATCCAAGAAATGAATGAATCAGGCCAAGGTCAAGAATTCTTAAACTGGTCAAGACAAGATAGGGCAGGCACAACTGGTTCTGCCGCCATTATTAATCAAGTGTGTAGCGAAGCAATTCCCAAACCTGTTGATGACTATATTGGTGATGATGATTATGACGACGATGACACCTATATTGATGATGAGGTTATTGCACCAGTCATGGAAGAAAATATAGAAGATGATTTCTTTGCTTGAAGACATTTTTTTGTTGCACTGTTTGGTGTGAAGGGTCACTTGTCCTTCATACGCATAGGTCGCACTTTATTTTTTTTCTTTTGAACTGATGACTTGGTTAAGTTTGAACCGTTGCATGGAACCTTAATGTTCGTTATGCTAATGAATACCTCTTGAGATAAATGTTTAAAGTATTTGAAATAAAGAGATAAGTGGAAAGTTTTGAAATAAAAATCACGATGGCCCAAGAGTAATCACCGGTCGGCAAATGTTTGGACAAGGTAAGGTTCATTAGCATGGTCACCATGTGACCGATGGTGTACGGTCAGGCATTTACTATCGCTAACAAAGTGACCAACCACCCCGGTACAACTTCAAGTACTAATTAACATCCACGTGTACTTAACATCAAGTACTTAACAACAACTACTACTTAACAGAAAGTTTCAGATACTAGGCATAAGGACGGAGATGCCGAGATGGGTCCAGGGTTGGGGCGTTTTATAACTCATAAGGTCTTCAATCATATCAAATAAATTAAAACCTGTGTTACAACAAACACACCCACATAGCGCAGTGGTGGAGAAGGTTTTATCTGAACTAGAGCTCCATGGTTCGAATCCTGTGGGGAGCACTTTTTAATTCTAATATGCGTCCCCAATTCTTTTCTTTCCATACTCTTTTTAAGTTTTAAATTCGTTGCAATTATCAAAGTATATTGCAACAAAAAATAAGCATTGCACTTGAACACAATTTTCGCTTCGACCCCATAGATCTCGTTGCAATAAAATTTAGTACTTGCAACAATATCAAAGTATATTGCAACTACCAAAAAAGGTTGCAATTGACCCCCACTTTTGCTTCGCCTCCAAGAGTTCTCGTTGCATTAAGCATCTAGCATTTGCAATGCTTGTCAAATTTTATGCAACAGAAAAAAACCGTAGCAATAGTCAAAACCAAATGCAACTAACGTAAATGTAGTTGCATTGCAACACAAAAAAACCGTAGCAATAGTCAAAACCAAATGCAACTAACGTAAATGTAGTTGCATTACTACCACACAATTGCAACCAAAATCAAGTCTACTGCAACCATTTTTCACCATTGCAATATCGTCCACCAAATGCAACAGACCTTTGCAACATCTTGAAAACCGTTGTATTAAAAGCATGTATCACTACCATTTTTTAGAATGGTTGTAATGCAACGATCTCTGGCAACCAAATTTTCTACGTTGCAATTATTCGGCGTTGCAGTAGACCGAAAATCTTGTAGTGCATGTCTATCAACAAAGGTCTAACTAGCTCAACACTAACATGCAACAAGTAGAAGCTCCTACTCTAAGAGTAAAAATTATTTGGCTTTGGTAGGATTTTCTTTGCCACAGAAGTACTTAGGGCAAGTTTTTAAATTCATCATTTTTTTTCAAAATAACAGCTCCACAAACTTGACTTGCTCAAGTCAAAGTAGAAAATTACTTCCCCTTTACTTAGTCTAATGCTCATGTCTCAAGTTTAGTTCTAGCATACGTTCTCCCATGATAACTCTAATGCATGGCATACATTATTTTTATTCATTAAAAAAACTTACGATGAGAGCGTTTCATTTATTACTATTTATTTATTATTATATATATATATATATTTACTTAATTAAGCTACAAATTAACTAAGATCAAACTCAAATTTAAATTACTGAAATTAAAAAAAATTGACAGTAATAAAGACGGTTGTGATACTTACCTCTTTGACGGGGGTCCTCCCCCAAGCTGGCTGTTCGCGTGGTTGGGTTACATCCATCCCTGACGACGGTACATCTCGTTCCAGTTCTGCTGGTTCTGCTGCAGGAGAGAAGAAATATTACCTAGTTCTCCACCAGTTTCCTAGCGGAATACCTGAAAATTTTGGTTCATTTGGTTCATGTCCTGACGGATTTCGGCAGTTTCCATGGTGAGTCCATCCATTTGGTGCTGATGATATCCCATATCGCGCATCCACTCGTCCTGATGAAAGGATGAATGGCGAGCGGCCTGTGGTGAGATTCCTCCAGGAAAGAACTCATCCCCACGGCCAGTGTACCGGGTGGATCCTCCCATAGAGTGGGATGAACTCCCCAACTGGGATGAGTGAAGGGACGTCTCATGGCCGTAGCCCCACTGCGAATGGTGCGAGCCATAGAGCGCTGCTCCTCCATACTGCTCTGCATGAAAAGGGTCAAACTCCTGTGCCGCTGCTGCGGCTCTTGCTGCCTCTTCTGCTGCACGGGTCTGCGCTCGCGTCCTCCTCCTGGGAACCTGCATGATGTTCTCTCGAGCCAACCTGCGGTTTCGTTCTGCCTCAGTTTCCAGGGCCAAAAGTAATGTTGGTGCATTCACCAACCAAAGTGACATGTCAGGAAGAGCAATTTTATTCACATAATCTTGGTAGATCATGTGAATCTCACCGGTCTCCTGGTTCTCATGCAAGAGGTGTCCTTGCGAGAAGTGTTCCATGGTCAAAAGGTCTTGGTCACCAGGAATTTAAGAGTATACAACGGTGTTCAACAGACCCATGTTTAAAGCCAGTCTAGTTATCGATGATGTCATTTTGATATTTTCAGTGCTTGATCAAATTTAGACCAGTAGTCCACCATGGCTTTGGCGGGTGATACTTTTATGTGGTTTACTAGAGCATAAAGCAGCAACATTTCGGGCTTTTTAATTGGTCTTAAGTCAGGCCTTGGAAAGAGTGTGATACTAATATGTTTGTGAAAAAATCTGAGCGTGGGGTTGTGGATATTACTTGTATGGGGCAAGCCTGGCTTTCTGTTCCCAGCAATACTTTTCCAAAATTCATTTCTATTGAATCCCGTACAGGCAGATTCCAAGCTCAGCAAGCATGAATCATCAAAGTTTAAATTCTTACTGAACTGCTTCCATGTTAAAGCATTATCTTCATTAAAAAGCCGAAATTTTATGTGATTAGCAGATATTTGCATTGTGGCCAGAAATTTCATTGTGAGGGGAAGGATTCCCTCCTCATTAACCTTCCATGCATCTTTCCATCCCAAGGTTCGAAAAATATAGAGAAACTCATTGTCCATACCAGTGTGACTTAGCAAGTCGTCGTCGATGTGGCGGGTGTGAACGAACTCCCTCTCACTGAGGATGTTCCGGGCCTGCCGTTCCCGATCACTCTGCCAGATGATATCATCGACGGAATTCAGGACGTGGATGGTCGGTCCAGCCTGGTGTGTGGGCGGAGAGTTCCGATCCACCGACATTTCGTTGGTGGATGGAGTACCCCTCCCGGCACTCTCCTCATCACTCCCAGCAAAGCGAATGTGAGTGTTTGCCCCGACGAACTTCCCTCACCCTGGTCAAACGAACCTCCTCTCTCTTCAAAGACCACTTCTTCATCCTAGTCATACTTTATACCAAGGGTGGTGGGAAACTTACTCGGGAGCAGCTTCGTACAGAAATGTGGAAATTGAGGTGGCGGGCGCCAGGAAAAAGTGGCGGGCGCCACCCCTTTATGGGTAATTCCCACTCAAAGCTACTCCTTCTTTCACTTCTGCTCTCCTCATCACTCCTCACCAGAATTTTTGAGTGAAGAAGAGTCCAAAAGACGGAGTGAAGTTGAAGAGAGAGGAGGAGACATGGGAGTGAATGAGTGCATTGAAAAGAGCAAAGGCATGGGTCTCCCCTGGTGTTATTTGAGCCTATGAGCTAGGGATGATAGTCTACTTGTCTGGCTAAGTGAAAAATGGCCTATAGGGTGGCGGGCGCCAGCATGGGGTGGCGGGCGCCACCCCTAAGGCTGCTCTAAGCCCCCTAGGCTTCACCTAATCTCCCTACTAAGCATCTATTTTGCAGAAAATTAATTTGCTTAAGTAAAAATGAAAATTTAAATGGGGGATAAAGACTTACCTTAGCCTAACTTACCTTGGTTAGCCGCTTTGGATTCCCGATTAGTGTTGCCTTCACGGTGGTTGTGGCTGAATATTTCCTTCACTGGCTTTGTTTGGCGGAGTGTCGGCACCGACGAACTTTGATGACGGGTGTTTTTCCAGTCGTGGTGTGAACTGGAATTTCTCCTTCTTTCCACTGATGTGGAGCTGAATTTCTCCAGCTCCTACATCAATGGTGGCTTTTGCAGTGCTCAAAAATGGCCGTCCCAAGATCAATGGCGCCCGGTGGTCGGGATTAATATCCAGAACCACAAAATCCACCGGAACAAAGAGATTCCGGATTTTCACCAGAATATTCTCTGCTATTCCCGCGGGATATCGGAGCGATTGATCGGCTAGCTGCAGACACATAGAAGTAGGGGACAAGGTATGATGATTTAATTTATCATATATTACCTTGGGCATGACGCTGACGCTTGCTCCCAAATCACAGAGTGCATGCTCGAAGTGCTGCTCTCCAATTGAACACGCGATCGTTGGGTTTCGTGGGTCCTTCTTCTTTTCTGGGAGTTGGTTTAAAATGACCGCACTGCAATCTTTGGTCAATTTAACCACATCACTACTTGGAATTGGTTTCTTCTTATTGAGCATGTCTCTCAAATATTTTGCATAAGTTGGAACCTGCATAGCATCAATAAATGACACATGTATATATAATTTTTGAATTACCTCGACGAATTTTTTGAATTGGTCGTCTTCCGTCGGATTTCTGTTTCGGTCTGGAAAAGGTAATACATGTGTATTATAAAATTCATGAGGAGCAGTTCGTACCTTGGATGAAAAAAAGCTGGGGTCTCCTCTTCTTCGTCTTTTTCAACATTAACAATATTTTTTTGCAGCAGAATTACTACTAGGAACTAAATTAGGATGAGGTGGATCACGAGTGGATTTACCACCTCTCGTGGTTACAACTTTTAATTCCTCATAGTATTTAATTTGAGATTTAATGTTATCTACTTTTTGCTCTAATCTCTTATTAAAATTAATTTGTTCCTTAAATGCTTCAGAAAAATCTTTCAGTTTAGCATAAATTCCTTCTAACATTTTATCATGTTCAATTAATTTATTATTTATGCTATCATTAATTCTACCTTGATTAGAAACTAATTTTCCAATAGGAGAATTAAATACAGAGGTTTGAGGCATACCTTTATTATTCCATTGTTGGATCATTGGAATTGGAGGTTCTCCGTAGCCACCATTATTAAGAAGGGATTTTGCATCCACTTTCTTAATTTCTCCTTGACCTTCACTTGACGAAGCGGCTCTTTGCTTGGCGTAGTACTCCATTGCAGCACGATCTCTCTTCTCATTTATTCTTTGCTCTAGCAATTTTACCAAAGTTTGCAGGGTAACGGAATCAACTTGCTTAATTTCAGACATACCCCTAGCACATTTTTCTGTCCATCCTTGATTCGCCACCATTGTCTCGATCAGTTTGGTTGCCTTCTCTACGGTGAGAGAGAGGTATGCACCTCCGGCGGCAGCATCAATGTGTTGTCGAGATTCTTGCTGGAGTCCATGGTAGAAGCTCTGGATCAAGTACCAGTCTTGCATACCATGGTGGGGACAGTCTTCAACATACTCTTGTAGTCTCTCCTAAGCTTCATTGATTGTTTCTTCGTCTTCCTGTCCAAAGTTAGAAATCTTGCTACGGAAAAGAATAGTTCGACTTATCGGGCAAAACTTGTTGAGGAATTGATCCAAGCATCTCACCCATGTCAGCAGGTGTCCAGAGTTGAAGAGGAACCACTGCTTCGCTTTTTCCACTAATGAAAATGGAAAAAGACGAAGTCTAATGGCATCCTGCGAAACTCCCTGCACAGAAATTGTAGTACATATCTCCAGAAAATTCCGGAGATAAGCATTGGCATCCTCGGAAGGTTTGCCATTAAATGTAATAACTTGAGCCATACGTATTAGGTGAGGTTTAAGCTCAAAATCTACATTACTAGTAGAAGGTAACACTGGAATGTGAGCAAGAGTAGGCATGGAATACTCACGGAGTGTTTTGGTCGACGTCGATGTTGATGACGATGTCGGCGTTGGTGTTGATCGATCGGTGGAGCAGCTTGGTTCGTCAGTCACTTTTGACTGGGATTCTTGTCTTGACGAACTCGTCTTGCAAAACTCCAGGTTCTTCCTCGGAGGAGTGAGATTAGCTCTCTCTCTCCTAAGAATGGCCTCGGGATCTTCTTGATAGTTGCTCGGAAGATTGAATCCGGCCATGGCTACTTGAACGATCACAAACAACGAATAATATATAGACCCGCTAGAACTACGGGGGTTAATTCAATAGAAATCGCAAAGAATTAATTCTAGCCAATTGCTTCCCCGGCAACGGCGCCAGAAATGCTTGTTGACACTTGCTAACGTCGTTACTAGGAGTAGACTATGGAATCTATCCCCGGCAACGGCGCCAGAAAGGCTTGTTGGTACTTCTTAATGTAAGAAATATAACTAACTATTCGTATGACTATTGGTAAATTCCGCAAGCGCACAGAATAAGTCAATTGTAGCACTTCACCAGGGAGTAACCGAGTATCGTATTTATTTCCACAGGGAAGCTACTATGACAGAACTAACACTAGGACTATTATGAACAACTAGTGATTCTAGCAAGGTTAATCGAAATGTATGAATGGGGGTTGATTTTTACTACTACTAAAAAAAAAGAAAGAAAGACTAACTACTATTAAATTAAATCGGCGGGGTCTGGCCGATGAACAGATTAATGTTTTCCTACACACTTACGAACACAACTAACTTAGCAATAAAGATTTTATCTAGTTATTCGAACCGTACACACCCTCTGGACTATTTACCTCAGACGTGCACAACGAGGTTTATGATTCAAAAACTAATCCAACTACGTGGTGGTATTCAAGGCTCCCAGGGCTGTCACCACCTGTTTGCGACCACAGCTATCCGGGGTCTGGCCACAAACTAAGGTATAATTAGTCTAAGCACCGTGCTTACACTAATATATACTACTCTAATCTTGCGTCCAAAACTAGAGCACTGATTACTCAGCGAAGAACCCAAACTAGATACAAACTAAATACTAAGTTATCTATGATCGAAAGCACTCAACAAGAACAATAAGTAAAGAACTTAAAGTAAATGCTGAATGTAGAAGAACACTAAGATAAATGAAGAAAGACTTGGAATTATACCTGAGACTTTGAAAGATGCTCTATTACAACTCCAGCTCTTCTCTTCTACACTCTCGCTCTCACTCTAAGTCTCTCAACTAGAGTGTTACTTCACCAGAGCTTCGCTTACAAGAGAGTGGGACTAATGAGGTGAGGTCTGAGTACAAATGAGCTCGGGGGGTCCTATTTATAGCCTAAGGGACCTAGGGGGGTACTTATAGATCTAGGGTTAGGTCAGGGGGGTGAGTGAGGTGGCGGGCGCCAGCCCTAGGTGGCGGCCGCCACCCCCCTGGCCCTTGGATGCACTGTCATTGATCCTACGGTCTCCAGGGACTCCTCCAAGGTGGTTCCAAGGTCGCTTGCATGTTCAAATAACCGTCACATGGGAAATTAGATCATGATCCATGTGACATCTCTTCTTAGCCCTTGGATGCACCGACCTAAGTGATCAATGGCGGCAAATGAATGTGGCACACCTCCCCTGGATCAGTTACATGGCAGGGGAGGAGTTTGGGCCTCACTCTCCTGGCGGCCGCCAGCTAGGGGTGGTGGGCGCCACCCCACCTTGGCCCAAAGTGAGCCCAGGTGAGTGGGCTTGCCTCCTGGTGGGTCCTCTTGGTCATTTTGCTAACAAACCCTGCAATTACCTACATTCAAATAAAACTCAAGGACAAGTGGAAATCGTTAGTTTATAAAAGGTTTTTGGTTGATTTTAGGTCCTTGTGTTGCGTTATATGACCTTGTTGATGCTAAGAATATAACACTTAGTGAGCATCAACAAGGGCGGTCTCAAGGAGCTGCATCCAGACCCTCTTCATGTATGTTCCTTCAAAGATGGCATCCTCTACAACATCCTCACTTGCTGCAAGTGCAGCGACCCCAACTATTGCTTCAGCTGCTGCATCCTCCTCACGCAGTAGGGAAATTGTGTGCCACAAGTGCCATGGTCGCGGGCATGTTGCAGCTCAATGCCTAAGTAGGAGGACCATGACAGTGAATGATAAAGGTGAATGGGAATCTGAAAGTCACCCAGAAGACGATGGACCAAAATTTGATGAAGAAGTTCAAGAGGAGGAGAACTCGATTCAGCCTAATGAAGGAGAACATAATTGTTTCATTTCTCTTTGCGTGCTGAGTGTTACTGCAAGCAAGGAAGAGAATGGGCAGCAACATAATCTTTTCCATACTAGAGGCATGATCAAAGATAAGCTATGTCGAATAATTGTTGATAATGGCAGTTGCAAATATTGCTAGCCAAGAATTGGTGGACAGATTGGGATTGAAGCCACGGCGTCATTCTAGTCCTTACAAGATGCAGTGGCTTAATGATTACGGAGCACTGTGAGTAAGTCATATTGTAACCGTACCTTTCTCTGTTGGGAAGTACACAGATCAGGTTGAGTGTGATGTGGTACCTATGCAAGCATGCCAATTGCTGCTGGGTAGGCCATGGTTATTTGATCGAGATGTTCAGATCTTTGGAAAGGCTAACAAGCTAACATTCTTGTACAAGGGAGAGCGAATTTCTTTGCTCCCTTTGACACCGGAGGAAATTCTTAAAGATGATCTAAGCAAGAAACAACGAGAGAGCGAGAACCACCTTCGAGTGACCCACGAAAATAGTGAGCGAGAGTTTCCAAAGCCAAATAAAACCCGACGGCCGCAAAAAACCAAGACACCGGGAAAAGAACGGTTAGTTATGATGGCTAGGAAAGGGGATTTAAAAGAATTGAGTGAACCCAAAGCTCCATTCTTTGTACTTCTGTACAAGGACATTCTTCTTTCAACTAACGATCTACCCTCCACTTTGCCAAGTGTTATTTTAGATGTGTTGCAAGGGTATGAGGATGTCTTTCCAGAGGAAGTACCATCAGGGCTGCCTCCTAAGAGAGGGATCGAGCATCAAATCGACTTGGTTCCTGGTGCTTCACTTCTGAACCGAGCTGCATACCGCACCAACCCGGAGGAGACCAAGGAAATCCAGCGACAGGTGGAAGAATTGATCAAAAAAGGGTATGTGCAAGAAAGTCTTTCACCTTGTGCCGTACCTGTTCTTCTAGTTCCTAAAAATGATGGGTCATGGAGTATGTGTGTAGATTGTCGAGCGATAACTAACATAACAGTAAGGTATAGACACCCCATCCCTCGACTAGATGATATGCTTGATGAGCTAAGTGGTGCTATCATATTCACTAAAATTGATTTAAGAAGCGGATATCACCAAATTCGCATGAAAAAAGGTGATGAATGGAAAACGGCCTTTAAAACAAAATTTGGGCTCTATGAATGGTTGGTGATGTCGTTTGGCCTAACCAATGCACCTAGTACCTTTATGAGATTGATGAATCATGTGCTTCGAGCTTTCATTGGCAAGTTTGTTGTTGTCTACTTTGATGATATTCTAATTTATTGCAAATCTCTTGATGAACATGTTGAGCACATCCAATGTGTGCTTACTGTCCTACGTGAGCAACAGTTGTACGCTAATCTTGAAAAGTGCACCTTTTGCACCGACAAGGTAGTTTTTCTGGGATTTGTTGTTTTAGGACAAGGAGTGGAGGTAGATGAAGAAAAGATCAAGGTTGTTCAAGATTGGGCGCCTCCACAGAACGTGAGCCAAGTGAGAAGTTTCCTTGGACCTGCTGGGTTCTACCGGCGGTTCGTGAAAGATTTCAGCACTATCGCTGCACCAATCAATGAGTTAACCAAGAAAGAAGTGCCCTACAAATGGGAAGAAGCACAACAGAAGGCGTTTGAAGAATTAAAGATGAAGCTCACTACATCCCCAGTCCTTGCACTCCCAGATTTTGACAAAACATTTGAAATAGAATGTGATGCAAGTGGAGTTGGGATTGGAGGCGTGCTCATGCAAGAACGAAGGCCAATTGCATACTTCAGTGAAAAGTTAAGTGGTCCAACTCTTAACTACTAAGTTTATGATAAAGAACTATATGCTCTTATGTGAAGTTTGGCAACTTGGCAACACTATCTTTTTCCTAAAGAATTTGTGATACATTCAGATCATGAATCGCTGAAACACCTTAAAGAACAACTAAAATTGAATAGAAGGCATGCAAAATGGTCTGAATTTATTGAGTCATTTCCTTATGTTGTAAGTACAAGAAAGGAAAGGAGAATGTAGTAGCTGATGCTTTGTCTCGAGATCACACTCTGTTAACCCAACTTGATGCTGAAATTCTGGGATTAAAAAGTCTTAAGGGTTTATATGCAACTGATTCATACTTTGCTGAACCACATTCCATGTGTCGCGATGGCAAAGGATGGGAGAAATATCATGTGCTTGAAGGGTTTTTGTTTCGAGCTAACAAACCTTGTATTCCAGATTGCTCTGTTCGAATTTTGCTTGTGCAGGAAGCTCACGTAGGAGGACTTATGGGCCATTTCGGAACCAAGAAGACAGAGCAAGTCCTCGCCGGCCACTTCTTTTGGCCAAAGATGAGAAGAGATGTGGAGAGGCATGTTCTCCGATGTGAATACTGCCATAAAGCTAAGTCACGTTTAAATCCTCATGGGCTTTACACTCCTCTTCCTATTCCTAGTGTGCCTTGGGAAGACATATCCATGGATTTTGTTCTTGGGTTACCTCGAACCAAGAGGGGCATGGACTCAATTTTTGTTGTGGTTGATCGATTCAGCAAGACGACACATTTTATTCCATGCCATAAAAGTGATGACATCTCCCACATTGCTGAATTATTTTTCAAAGAAGTTGTGCGCCTACATGGTGTGCCACGTACCATTGTCTCTGATCGTGACACAAAATTTTTAAGTTATTTTTGGAAAACTTTATGGGAAAAACTTGGAACACGATTGCTGTTCTCCACAACATGTCATCCCCAGACGGATGGAGAAACTGAAGTTGTGAACCGTACATTATCAATGTTACTCCGAGCTATCCTCAAAAAGAACTTGAAACTTTGGAAAGAAAGTTTGCCGCATATTGAGTTTGCATACAACAGAGCAGTACATTCAACTACTAAATTTGGTCCATTTGAAATTGCATATGGTTTCAAACCTACTGCTCCCATCGATCTTTTGCCTTTGCCTATGCAGGAACGTGTGAACTTTGATGCAAGCAAACGCGCTGACTTCGTAAAAAATCTTCATGAACGAGCTAGAGGCAACATTGAGAAGATGACTAAGGTATATGAGAAACACACCAACAAGGGATGACAGGAGGTGTTGTTTGAGCCAGAAGACCTGGTTTGGGTGCACCTACGCAAGGAACGTTTTCCCGAGCAGCGCAAGAGCAAGTTGCAGCCCCGAGCAGATGGACCTTTCAAAGTGCTTCGCAAGATCAATGACAATGCATATGAAATTGATCTGCCAAGCACCTATGGCGTGAGCTCCAGTTTTAATGTGGCCGACCTCTCTCCTTTCTTTGGAGTGGAAGAGTCGAGGGCGACTCTTTTTCAAGGGGGAGGATGATATGACCATGCCTGCGACGACAACCTCACCAACTTCTTCGACCACGTCGCCAGCCTCAATGGCTTCCCCGGCTACATCTCTGACCTCCTCACCGAGCTCGATGACCTCTCTAACCAGCTCTCCAACTATATCTCCGACCACTATGCCAATCAAAAAACCCATGGGACCAATCACTCGTAGCCGAGCCAAGAAGATACAACAAGAGGTGCATGCGCTACATTTTGAATTTCAGTTAAACACTAATGGAAGCTTTATGCTGCCTAAGTCTTGTTTGTTGACATTTCTTAGGTTCACCAAAGAAGAGTAGAATACACCAAGGGCGAAACAAAGAGAAGAACCAAGCTCGAGCAAGACCGACACGATAGAACCGTCAGAAAGAATCGATCATAACTTTTGACTACCAAAGGGTATGAAGGCTCATGAGGACAATTTGGAAAGCTTAGGAAGTCTACTTTCTAATGCCACCAGCCCCGACCAGTTTGAATATTTCCGTAAGGCACCCGACCAGTTTTGGTACTGACTGGTCTGGGAGTCAGCAGTCTGGCTGATGTCCAAGTTCCCGTGCAAAACTGTATGAATGTACAAGGTTTCATGAAGCAAGGGGCACATCGTGTGAAATCTTATTGAGTTAGCTTTCAAATGCATCAAGTCGTGCATCGTTTGGAGTTTCCTAGATGGAGTTATTGCAGAAACACTAAAGACTGCGCAGAAGTCAAACAACCACGCGGAATCAGCTCTAAAGTTCACTCCGAGGAGACCCTTTCACACTAGCGACATTTTTACATTATTTTCTTGTTTTCACTTATCCAGGAGGCTAGTTCCTAGTATAAATACCTCCTATGTGTAAGCTATCAACAACTTTTTGATGAATTAAGATAATCCCAGTGATATTGCAACCGAGTTGCCGAGTGCTTACTCAACCCTTGTTCTTCTTGGACTTGTGGAGAGATTACTCTGGGATCCACTGATTCGTGCTCTACGGGTTCTAGTACGGCTGCCCTGTCTTATGTGGATTAGCTCCAGTTGTGGTTCTACGGTCGTTTGGAGATCGAGTCGAAGTGTTCATGGTTTCGGTGTCTCTCTCCCCGTCACTTGGTCGCATCCGACCTTGGTCAGGTATAAAGCCAGTTACCCGCTGATCTTTAGCAAGTTATCCTTTATATTCCGCTGTCTCCATTGCAAATTTCCTAGTTCAAGACCTACTGTCGTGAAGATCGGTACCTATTAGTTGCAAAGTCGGATGTTGATGACGTGGCTTTGGACACTGGCCTGCGTCCGATGTGGAACCATCGGACGCTTTCGATGTGTTTCTGCCCTCTCTGGATCCTCTCTGCATAGACATCGGACGCTGGGGTGTAGCGTCCTATGCAAGGGTCCCGGAGCGTGCGATGTGGCGTTTTGCTATGCTGAAAAGAGGAGTGGCATCAGAGCACACCATTGGGATCGAGCGGCCTGAATTCATATCAGGGGGACACGTGGCTCCATCCAAAGCATCGGACACTTGGGTAGTGTCCGATGGTCAAGCATCGGCGCATCCGATGCCCCCGATTTCAGCCCAACGACTTGGCTGTCTTGTGTGGACTATTTAAGAGGCTTGGCCAGCTCACTTGAGTTCTCTCTTGCACATTTTGATCCCTAAGCATCATTGTGAGCATAGCCAAGCCTCCCCACTCATCTCTAGAATTGATTTGATCATTTGCTAGTGAGATTGAGTGATCTAGTGCTAATATTTGAATGATTTCATTCTAGTGGCACTAGTTCTTCGCATCGGCTTTGACTTTCATGTTACTCTTGGTATTTGCCGGTGCCTAGACGGCTTGGAGGCATTGAGGTCGAGTTGGCAAGATTGGTGATGGTTCTTGGCCACTACCGTTCGTGATTGTGAGAGGTTTTGGAGCCTCACCTCGCCAGAGCGGCAAGAGGCATCCTTAGTGGATTGCTTGTGTCATTGAGGTACCTCACTAGTGGTAGATTCTTGTGGCGCTCTTTGTGAGCTTGGCGTGGTGCCAATTAGCCACCAGATCACCTAGTGTTGGTTGACACAACGAGGAGTAGCGTGCCAGCAAGCATGTGAACCTCGGGATAAATCATCGTGTCTCATGTGCTTGATTGTATTGGTTTGATCACTTCATTTGATTGGACTTCATTGATATCTTGGTGATTGGTTCTACACTTCGAGATTCTCACCAATGATTGGCTCTTCATAGGCGTTCCCGAAGGCTCGGTGATACACTCCCTAATCTAGCTCATTTCATTATTGCTCTTTTACATTCATATTCTTTTGAGCTAGTCACTTGTATCTATTGCACTATTTCTTAGCATATATCTTGTGTAGATTATACTTGACAAGTCATTTAAGTTGTATCATATCTTATATCTCTAGTGTAGCTTACTTGATTGTGTGAGATAGAGATATTAGGTAGAATTGTTGGATAGGTGGCTTGCAACGCACCATTAGGCTAGTGCAAAAAGCCTTGCCATTTGTTTGTCTAATTGTGTCTACCTAAGTGATTTTGTAGATTTTTAATTAGGCTATTCACCCCACCTCTAGCCATTCGAACCTTTCAGCTGGCCTAGAGTCCGGTCAATTCCAGTGAGCTCCAGCTCTGACCGGACGCGCTGCTAGCTCTGTTCATCGAGCAGTGCTGACCGGACGCTGGCTTGGTTGTGACCGGACGCTTCCTCCCGTAGAGTCCAGTCCAACACAGAGAGGTCCAACAACAGGATTTTTATGACCGGACGCGTCCGGTCCCTGTTGATCGGACGCAGGCTGAGTCCGATCAGTACTGTCTCTGCACGTTTTCATCCACAGTTTCTTTGGTTCTTGTCTGATTTGCGATCCGGCTTTTGCATTGGGCTTCTTGACTTTTATAGAGTCCCTCTATGCTTCTCGGAAGCATCCACCCTACATCTAGGGTCATGGACACTACCGAGTCTCGGACTTGCTTTTGAGGTGACTTTCTGGGATAGAGACCATCTTTTTCTCGAGAAGAAATTTGAGGTTCCCATTCACCCCGCTCTGGTCTCCAATTCGGTCCTTCAATTGGTATTGGAGCCGGTTTCGGATCCATGAAGGCGTGAAGGACCGAGAATGCTACCAAAGGTGACCAGAGGGCGGGTGAATGGGAGCCTAAAAATTTCTTTTGAAACTTCGGCCTTTGTCCCAACAAATCAACCCCAAAAGCTTCGGACACAAGCGTGATGCCCACGACCCATGAAAAGAGGGTGGATGATCCCTAGGATCACAGCGAGGCACCACCAACAAGAGCAACCAGTTGACACCTGGGGTGGCACGCAGAAGAAACCGCAAGCGCACGGCTGTCAGTTGTAGCTTTTCACCTCAGAGTATTCCGGGGTATCGAATCCACGAGGAACGCGAAGTGATTTTGAGAAAACTAGGGGGTAAGGATATCTAGGATAGATGAAGGGAACGGGCACTAGCTACTCGGGTAGATCCTAGTTCTATTAGACTTCTAGTGATTTAAGTTCTTTACTAGTGTACTGTGGGCGTACTAGCCTTTACCACTGACTTAGGTTGAACGCTAGCACAACGAGCCCTACTGTTAATCTAGACCAACTACGTGGTGGAATTCAAGGCGCACAGGGCTGTCACCACCTGCTTGCTACCACAACTATCCGGGGGCCTAGCCGTATTCACTGGCAATATATAGCCTAAGTACCACACTTAATCTATATATTACTACTACTAGCCCTGTACTAGAACTAGAGCACTTGAAACTAATATCAAGCAATGAAACAAACACACAAGTACTGAAAGTAAATACTTGAAGATAAAATAAGATACTAAGTTACCAAAGTTGAAGCGCAGAGCAGAGAGAAGTAGAGGTCTCCGACAACTCCAGAACTCTCCAGACTTCTACTCTTCTCCTTTCCAGCTCCTCTTCTAGTGAGGCACTCACACTCTCTCTAATCTCTCTATCATAGCAAGTGTGCTACTCTAACCAACTGGTGAGGAATGGTGTGAGGCTCTCCGAATGAGAGCTCAAGGGGGACTATTTATAGTGCTAGGAAGCTAGGGGGGTACTTATAGAGTGAGGGGACGTCGGTCAGGGTTTAGGGGGGTGGCACCCGCCACCAAACCCTGGCGCCCGCCACCTCTCAGCCGTCCGTTGCAACCGCCATTCATCCAACGTTCTTCATTTGCTCTCCCAAGTCGGTTTGAGGGCCGGTTAGGGTTTAGACACATGTCCAAAGCCCACTATCCAGGTGACACTCTTCTTAGCCCTTGAATCAAACCGCCTTAATGTGCAATGGCCAAGATTGGAGCTTGAGGTGACTCCCACGGATCGATGACGTGGCTTGGGCCACTTTTGGCACGAGTGACCTGGCGGCCGCCAGTAATAGGTGGCGGCCGCCACCCTACTCAGGCCCAAATGGGCCAGAGTGGCTTGGCCTTGCTCCTGGAGCACTTGTTTGGCCCAAATTCCATTATTTCCTGCATTAAGATAAGAAACTATGCACATGTGGAAATAGGTTAGTTATAAACCAAATCTTCTACTTTTTATGTTGTTTTACCTTGGTTTTGGGTGAAATGTTGATGGTGAAATGATGCTTTAAGCACCGTCAACAAGCTCCGCCACACTAACCTCTTGCTCGTCCCGAGCAAGCATGGACTTTAAGAAATGAAACAATTTTATTGAACTAAGCATTCACACAAGATGTTCAACTATCTATACTCATGTTAGTAACCTTTCCAAGTGGCTAATAAATCATACCTATGGCGGTTGAGAGATAGAATAGCTTGCAAGCAAGAGAAACACACTTTCCTCTTTTACATACCTTGGGGTTTCAGGATATTTTCAAAATGAAAATCTTGGTTCATTGAATCTCTCTTTAAATCTCAAGGCACTCATGGTGTATATCCTCACTTTATGGCAAAAGAAATGCCAGAGTCTATCCTGTGGTTTATGTGGAGTTTATAGGGAAAGGAAGGAATGTAAGGCACTTCTATCTCTCTTTTATTGCTAAGTCAAGTTTAGGATCATGGGAGAGTATAGTCATGCACTAGCCAAGGTATAAGGTGGACTAACTCAACTCCTTTGTTCTTTTTGAAACTCTTCTCTTACCAAGGATCATGGCTACATGCATCTCTTTTTTTTGAATACTTGGACACTTGTCCTATTGAGAGCATTTGCTCTTCTTTTTTTTAGATACTATATAGCCATGTCCTTTGAAGGAATGATAAAATTTATATAATTCTTTTAGAACAAAATTTTGGAGGAGAACTACATGAATATACTCTCAGTGTGAGAGTTCTATCAAAAAGGCATGGTTTGCCTTGGCTTTTAGAGCATGACAAAACTCTTCTACCTAGATCAACTATTCTTGACAAAGCTCAAAGATTGATTTAGAAGGCTTTATGGGCTGTTCTGCTATACTCTAATATTTTGGCTCTGGTAGGTGGATAGGAAAGAAAGATCATGAACCATGATAATTTTGGTTTTCAAAATAAAAAAAACTCCCAAGGTTGTAGCAGAGTACTAATGCAATTTCAATTACTACTTCTATATCTTATCAAACAACAACCTAGGTTGACTTCCCTATCAAAGTGAGTAGGCTACTACACATGAATAAAAGGTAGAATAACATGTCGTGTAAACACTCAATTCAAAAGAAATTGTTTCAGCATTTTTTTATTTCCTAGCTGCATTTTTAGTTCAAACCGAGACATTCAGTGATCCAAATTGTACAAAATTCAAAATACAGGTTTAGGGGTTCACCGGGGGTGTCTCGGTGCAGAGTGGCCTGGCGGCCGCCATGGGCTTTGGCCCATGCGGCTTGCAAACAGCGTGGTAGTTGCCTTGCTAAGTTCAGGTTACAGCTTTGAACATTTTGTCACGTTTTACAGAGGTGTTTAGAGAGGGGATTTCCCCCACACTAGGAGTTTTGGTACTTTTTATTTGAACAAACTTGATGAAGGAAAAAAGAGGGTGTCTTTTTATTCATTATATAAAAATTTCCTAAACAAAAGTTCTAAATTGAAAATTAAACAATCTGAAATTTAAATCAAGCAAAACTAAACTTAAACTAAATCAAACTAAAAATCTTACTAGACACCCTAAATCTAATCTAATCTAGTGAAGGAGCCTCGTAGAGATCCTCGAAGCCCGTCTCTTTGAAGAGACGCTTGATCTTCGAGGTGCAGCCCTTGCGGAGGATGGTGAACCGATCCTCCATGTCCATTCGCCAGAGGGCTATCTCTGCGACTTGATCCTCCAAGGCGCTCTTCTCCTTGCGCAACTTCTTCACCTCGGCGGCGAGTTTTCCGAGGGTTGACCCCTCCTCACCACCGTTGTGCTCCATCTCGCCGGGGACTCCTACCAGCGATGGGTTGAGACGGCGGCGCACGGATGGCTCGGAGAGCGACCCATTGGAGTCATGAGTGCTCACCTCGCGCTCACGCAGCCTCTTCTCATAATGCCCATCGGGCATTCTCACGCCATACACCTCTAGTTTAGCCCTCTTAGGATTGGGGCTGTAGCTCCGGGTGTGGCTATCCGAGCCAAAGCTGACCCGGAATTTCACCCTTGATGGAGAGGGCGTTTCATCACCCCTGGCCTTGACGGCCGGAGACTTCCTCGGGGTGATCTCCCCTGTGGTCGGCCTGGTGGGCGTCCTCAGTTTCTTCTCGGGTGGCGCCACTAGAGGAGGATGAAGACGGAGCGGAGACGAGGCCAGGGGGCGTTTCACCCCTAGCGGCCGCCCAGCAGGGGTGGCGCCCGCCACTGGAGTGGTGGCTGGTGCCTTCCCTGCACCCTCCGGTGGTGTCCCCTTGACATAAGTGCCATCTGGCAGCACCATTTCTAAAGGTGGCATGTCAAGTACCTCCATGTCGTCGTCGATCAAAGATCGGATGATGGCTTTGGTGGAGGACGAGATGGATCCTTGAGGGTTATAGGACTCGGATTTCTGTGGAGACGACATGGTTTTGGAGGAGGCGTGGCTGGACTTCGTGAGTGGATGGAGGGAGAAGAAGGAGTTCTTCTTTTAAGAAGGGGGAGAAGTGGAGGGATAAGCCTTAGATGAACTAACACGTCCTCATCTCCTCCTTCTTTCGCTCTCCCGAGCTCGGGATTAGCTGCCACGTGGAGAGGGGCTTCTAAACCACCACCTAGAGTGGCGGGCGCCAGGGTTTGGTGGCGGCCGCCAGTTGGGAGTGGCGGCCGCCACTCCTCCTTCGACGGGAATCGAGCGGGAGAAGGTAAGCCTCCTAAATTTCAAAGTTCCGAGGTCGAAATGGCTTGGTTGGGCCTAAAGAGGCCTTTCTCGGGGTTTTGGATGGACTAGGTGCATGAAAAGGACAAGGGGTAAATTGGGTCCATCCATTAATTATCATGGGCTTGAGCTACTTCAAAGTTAATTATATCAATTTTGTTTAGCTCATTTTTATCAAAGTCATAGAATATTTTTAATCTTTGTCCATTGACTTTGAAGATTTGCCCATCGTCACTTTCCAATGTGACGGCTCCATGGGAAGAGGTTGCAACAACCTTGAAAGGTCCTTCCCATTTGCTTCGAAGTTTACCATGTCCGAAAAGTCGAACACGGGAGTTAAAGAGTAAAACTTTATCTCCTACTTCGAACTCTTTCTTTTTGATCCGTTTATCGTGCCATCTCTTAGTCTTCTCTTTATAGAGCTTGGCACTATGATAGGCTTTCTCTAGCCATTCTTCTAGTTCGGAAATTTGCATCTTCCTATTTTGGCCAGCTTGGTCAAGGTCCATGTTCCATTTCTTAATGGCCCAATGAGCTTTGAACTCAAGCTCAACAGGAAGATGATAGGTTTTTCCATAAACTAGTTGGCATGGGGACATTCCCATCGGGGTCTTATAGGCGGTCCGATAGGCCCACAGAGCTTCGGGTAACTTATGTTTCCATCCCTTTCCCATCTCTTCTACCGTCTTTTGCAAGATATTCTTTATTTGTTTATTGGATGTTTCGGCCTGTCCACTTGTCTGGGGGTGGTATGCAGTGGCTACATTTTGTTGGACTCCTTGACTAGCTAAGAAATGTCGGAAGCTCTTATCTATGAAATGAGGGCCTCTGTCACTAATGACTAGTCTAGGAACTCCAAAACGAGGAAAGATGTTTTCTATGAACATTTTCTTCGAATGTTTAGCATCTGCCGCTCGACAGGGTATGGCCTCTACCCATTTCGAGACATAATCCACAGCCACAAGAATGTACTCAGCGTCATAGGATTTAGGAAAGGGAACCACGAAGTCTATACCCCAAACATCGAACAACTCAACTTGGAGATTGTTCATGAGAGGCATAGCATCTCAGGCATTAATGTTACCATGCTTTTGGCAACGAGGACAACGTCTCACATAATTCTTTGTGTCCTCGTACATGGATGGCCAATAAAAACCACTTTGCCATATTTTAGCATGTGTCCGAAAAGCTCCATAGTGTCCTCCATATTCGGCGGAGTGACATCTATCTTTGATTTTTGTTGCTTCTTCTATGGGGACACATTTTCTCAAGAGTCCATCTGCACAGACCTTATAGAGATATGGTTCATCCCATAGGTGCGTTCTGCTTTGATATAGCAGTTTCTTTTTATTCTCCCCCGGCGGGACATAGCTAGCGACTATAAAATTCACGATGTTTGCATACCAAGGGTTGGTATATGTGACTTTTAAAAGGGTATCATCGCGAAGAAAGTCATTTATTGGGAGATTGTCCGAATTATTGACTTGTAGTCTAGATAAGTGATCAGCTACTGAATTCTCTACTCCTTTCTTGTCTTTTATTTCTAGGTCAAATTCTTGAAGGAGTAAGATCCAGCGGATCAACCTTGGCTTAGCATCTTTCTTAGTGAAGAGATATTTTAGAGCAGAGTGATCGGTACAAAAAATCACCTTAGCTCCCACTAAGTAAGATCTAAACTTGTCTATGGCAAAGACTACGGCCAAAAGTTCCTTTTCTGTGGTTGCATAGTTTAGCTGGGGGCCGGTCAGGGTCTTACTAGCATAAGAAATAGCATAATGCTTCTTATCTTTAGTTTGACCAAGGACGGGCCCCACAACATAATCACTAGCATCACACATGATATTGAATGGCAAATTCCAATCTGGGGGTTGGATGATTGGTGCCGAAGTTAGAGCCTTTTTCAAAATATTGAAAGCTTGTAGACAATCCTCGTCAAATTTGAACGGGACGTCTTTTGCTAACAGGCTCGTTAAGGGTCTAGCGACCTGTGAGAAATCCTTAATAAACCTTCTATAAAAGTCAGCATGGCCCAAGAAGCTTCGGATCTCTCTCACATTAGTGGGTGGTGGCAATTGTTCAATTATATTGATTTTGGCTTTATCCACTTCTATCCCATGTTCTGAAATTCGATGGCCTAGGACAATTCCTTCCCGCACCATGAAGTGACACTTTTCCCAGTTAAGAACTAGGTCCTTCTCTTCACAGCGTTGGAGGACTTTGTCTAAATTGGCTAGGCAATCGTCAAAGGTTTTCCCATAGACCGAAAAGTCATCCATGAATACCTCCATGATTTGTTCAATCATGTCGGAAAAGATGGACATCATACACCGTTGGAAAGATGCCGGCGCATTGCAAAGTCCAAAGAACATGCGTCTATAGGCATAAGTTCCATACGGGCATGTGAAAGTGGTCTTACTTTGGTCATTTGGATGGATTGGGATTTGGTGATAACCAGAATATCCATCCAGGAAGCAAAAGAAGGAATGGTTTGCTAATATCTCTATCATCTCATCTATAAAAGGAAGTGGGAAATGGTCTTTCTTTATGGCTTTATTCAGCTTCCTATAGTCTATACACATCCTCCATCCAGTGATAGTACGTTGAGGGATTAACTCATTTTTCTCATTCTTAACGACTGTCATACCTCCTTTCTTTGGAACTACTTGCACAGGACTTACCCATTCACTATAAGGAACTGGATAAATAATTCCCGCGTGCAAGAGTTTCAGGACCTCCTTTTTCACGACTTCACGCATAGTGTTATTAAGTCGTCTTTGGGGCTCTCTTGAAGAGGGTATCTCAGGATCGAGAGGGATACAATGAGTGCAGAGATTTGGACTAATTCCCTTCAAATCTTGAAGTGAATAGCCAAAGACAGATTGGTGTTTTTCTAAGACAAGAGTTAACCTACGGACTTCGTCTTCAGATAGCTTACTGCTAATGATTACGGGAGTCTCGGGGTCTTTGTTTAGAAAGATGTATCTCAGGCCTTCATGCAGAGGTTTTAGCTCTATGGAAGGTCGAGATGGCTTTTCCGATTCATTTAAGCGAAACGGTTCATCTGTCTCGGCTTCTTCTTCAACAAAGAACTCAGAATCTTCTTCAAAATCAGGCTGAGCCAACTCATACAGGGTAGAGGTTCTAGCTTGATCGAGAAGATCTAGTTCTGGTGGTTGTTCGGCAATAGAATTCAATGCACGAACGAAAGGTACTGAGTACTCTTTTCCACCGATTTGAGCATTAAAGTGCTCTTGACATGGTCCTTGCAAGGCAAGTATGGACCAAGGTTGTCCTAAGAAGACGTCAAAAAGGACTACATCGAAAATGTAGAAATCTAAGACCATGTCCGCTCCATCTACTTGGATGGGGACCATCTTTAGGATTCCTTCACTTTCCAAGATGTCACCATTTGGGTCTCTTAAACACCGTTTAGTTGGATGTGGTTGAAGGTCGGGGAATGTTTTGGATACGTAATTACTAGCGAGAACATTAATTCCCACGACAGGATCGTAAAAGGCAAAGGCTCTTTCTCCCCTAATTCGACAATCTATTACGCTAGGTACTTTATCTATGCGAGGGATGTTTTCTGATACTTCGGCTTCCATTGTCCATTCATGACTCATGACAGCTGAAAGTTCCAAAAGACGCTCTCGGCTATAGATTCCATCAAAAGACTCAGGAAGTGGTTTGTCAGATGGGAGAGCTTGAACGGAGTAGTTCATAGCATTTCCGTAATCCTCAAACACATCATCCTCTATCTCGCCCAAAAATTCCGGAAGAATTTCTCTTCCAGATGTGGACGGAATAGGCTTCGCTAAGTCCAGCGAGTTAGACTCGGGCTCTTCTTGTTGTTCTACAGTCAAAACTTGGGTTTCTATGACTTCTTCCTCAGGGATTTCATCAGAAACTCCAGTATAAGGAGTATTCTCGAGAATTCTATCAAGAACCTCCTTTCCACCTCGTGGAGAAAGATGAAGAAACGCTCCACCTAACGAATGATCAAGGTGAAGAGCGCTCTCTTTCTCTAGACCGACATAAAAATGCTGAAGGAGCTCTGGATCGGGTATGGCTAAATCGGGTCCTGAATTGATTAAACCAATAAAACGGTCCCAAGCCTTCCCTAATGTCTCCTTATCATCTTGTCTAAAAGTCAACACTTCTACTCGTAGTCGTACCACTCGGTGGACAGGGAAATACGTCAAGATAAACTTGGTCCGTAAAGTTCCCCAGTCTCCTCTGGCACTTCCAACGGTTCGAGCATGCCATGTTTTAGCTGCTCCCATCAAAGTGAACGGAAACAGCTTCCACTTGACAGTGTCAGGTGAAATGCCCGAAATGTTCAAGCATGCACAGACTTGCTCAAACTCACGTAGATGTATGTAGGGATTTTCTGATCCCCTAAACATGCTCTCCTGAACTTTGTTAATAAAGTCACGGCGCAATTCATAACTATCGACATATATAGGTTGTGATGATAAATGTGGCTCTAATCGCGAACTCTTAGGAGCTGCGAATTGTAAGATAGATTGATTCTCCATGCGGAGAGGGTAAAGATGATCCTACCTCTAGTCTCAAAAATCAGCTACCGTTCCCCGGCAACGGTGCCAGAAAAGCTTGTTGACACCTGGGGTGGCACGCAGAAGAAACTGCAAGCGCACGGCTGTCAGTTGTAGCTTTTCACCTCAGAGTATTCCGGGGTATCGAATCCACGAGGAACGCGAAGTGATTTTGAGAAAACTAGGGGGGTAAGGATATCTAGGATAGATGAAGGGAACGAGCACTAGCTACTGGGGTAGATCCTAGTTCTATTAGACTTCTAGTGATTTAAGTTCTTTACTAGTGTACTGTGGGCGTACTAGCCTTTACCACTGACTTAGGTTGAACGCTAGCACAACGAGCCCTACTGTTAAACTAGACCAACTACATGGTGGAATTCAAGGCGCACAGGGCTGTCACCACCTGCTTGCTACCACAACTATCCGGGGGCCTAGCCGTATTCACTGGCAATATATAGCCTAAGTACCACACTTAATCAATATATTACTACTACTAGCCCTGTACTAGAACTAGAGCACTTGAAACTAATATCAAGCAATGAAACAAACACACAAGTACTGAAAGTAAATACTTGAAGATAAAATAAGATACTAAGTTACCAAAGTTGAAGCGCAGAGCAGAGAGAAGTAGAGGTCTCTGACAACTCCGGAACTCTCCAGACTTCTACTCTTCTCCTTTCCAGCTCCTCTTCTAGTGAGGCACTCACACTCTCTCTAATCTCTCTATCATAGCAAGTGTGCTACTCTAACCAACTGGCGAGGAATGGTGTGAGGCTCTCCGAATGAGAGCTCAAGGGGGCCTATTTATAGTGCTAGGAAGCTAGGGGGGTACTTATAGAGTGAGGGGACGTCGGTCAGGGTTTAGGGGGGTGGCACCCACCACCAAACCCTGGCGCCCGCCACCTCTCAGCCGTCCGTTGCAACCGCCATTCATCCAACGTTCTTCATTTGCTCTCCCAAGTCGGTTTGAGGGCCGGTTAGGGTTTAGACACATGTCCAAAGCCCACTATCCAGGTGACACTCTTCTTAGCCGTTGAATCAAACCGCCTTAATGTGCAATGGCCAAGATTTGAGCTTGAGGTGACTCCCACGGATCGATGACGTGGCTTGGGCCACTTTTGGCACGAGTGACCTGGCGGCCGCCAGTAATAGGTGGCGGCCGCCACCATACTCAGGCCCAAATGGGCCAGAGTGGCTTGGCCTTGCTCCTGGTGCACTTGTTTGGCCCAAATTCCATTATTTCCTGCATTAAGATAAGAAACTATGCACATGTGGAAATAGGTTAGTTATAAACCAAATCTTCTACTTTTTATGTTGTTTTACCTTGGTTTTGTGTGAAATGTTGATGGTGAAATGATGCTTTAAGCATCGTCAACACAACCGAAAACTCGCAAGCACCGAGTCAAGTTCAAACCCACAAACCTACCCCCAAACGTAGATGGAAGGCTACGTCGAAAATCCTCCAAATACCTATACCAAGGGGTGGTAAAGATACCTAGAGAGGTTCCTTGGTGAACTCAAGGAGCAAACGAGAAGTCTGGAAATGAAGTGGAAAAACCGGGAGAGCAAACACACTAAATAGTGCTTGACTGCAGATTCCCAGACTGTCCGCCCTGTGCCAGACTATCCGCGAGTCTGTGGCGGACTGTCCTCCGGCCAAAAGCGAAAAACAACAAGTCTGCTGAACCCCCCTAGTCAGGTCTCGGACTGTCCGCGCCTGACAACGGCGAACCGTCCGCCGGTCAAACCGAAGCATAGTGCATCGCGATGAACAGCCACTGCTCGGCTAAGTCCCGATGCCCGGACTGTCCGCGCCCCATTGGCGGTCTGTCCGCGGCTGTGGAGAGAGGGTGATTTCGATCGCCTCTCTCCCAAATATTCCCAAATTCGATCCAAACCAAAATCCCTTGATCCCAAACTTAGAGAAGATGATCACTAGGTAGTTAGAAGACTATCCCAAAGAAATCATCCCCTCAAATCAACTCAAACTCTGTGAAATCATAGGGGAAGGTGCAAAATCGAAAAAGTCACCACGAAACACAAATCAACCCGATCTACTTGCTCGTGAGGTTTGAGTTGAATTCCTTTGGTGGAAATGATCTCCTCACATCAAAGAACAAGTTGATTCAAGTGGATTCGAAAAAGACGCAGCGTAGAGGAAGATCGAGCGACGGGAAAATTGAGACAAAAAGCAAAACGCGAAGAACAACTCAAGAACGTGAATCACAATCTCAATTGCCAGCCGGAAATTGTCCCCACGAGGAGACAACGAGAATCCGGTCCCGTTTCCGCAAAATCCAAATACACAGAGGTATGATTAGCCATCTCTGCGGATCTCAGTAGCTATAGCAGGGAATGGGAAGCAAGAAACCTTAGAGGAGAATAGCAAATGACTAATATAATTTGGAGGGAGGGGTTGCCTCTCCTAATATAGCCTAATACAATTATTCCCCTTCTACCCCTACTGCTAATGAGCGAGCAGGGTAACCCTAAGGGTATTCCTGTCCAACTCGAAGTGTAGTCGATCTGACGGCCACGCCCGCACATCCGGTAGCTTCGCCTCGACACGACCTCACCCGATGCCGCCATGTGCCGCCACTCGCCGTCCGTCCTTTTTCCTCGACCTCCCCCTGGTTTTGAGGTTGAAACCGGGAAACCAGTCCTCAGGCTGAGTTTTGTGGCCCAAACTCAGAAACCCGCCATGGCCCAGGTTTTGTGGTCCAAACCTGGAAATCGTCCTCAGCTCGAGTTTTGAGGCCCAAACTTGGAAACCGGCCACCACCCAGGTTTTGAGGCTCAAACCTGGAAACCATCCTAGCCGGTGGTTTTTCTGAGGCTCTACCACCAAACCGAAGCCGTAGAGGGATGCACCGCCTGTGCACCCTGTCCACCCACATGTCTTCACTTGTCGCTGTCCCAGGCTGTCACCTACCACAGCTGATCCTCTGGCCTCCCGGTCCGTCGGTCCAAGCCTCACGTCCGCCCTTCACCGCTCCGGGTCCATCGGCACAACACGTCTCTACTTGACCTTCACCTTGCCTTCGATCGTCGTCTCCGAGCTCGACACCTGCACAACACAAGCCAAAGAACATGCACATCATACCAGTTGACAATCACTCATCATCTCAAGATCCGGCATACACCCATGTATCTGCAATCTCCCCCTTGATGAGTGCATTATCAACTACCAACACAAATCATATGGAATAGAAGAAGGGAAGAAGGAAGAAGCGAACTCAACCAAACGACTAGAAGCAAAGCAAAGCCAAAAGAAGTCGAATGGAGTGAGCAAGACAACTTGGTTCCCAAAGACATGGGCAACGGCTCGACGCAACCAAGCAAAGCAAAGCTAGCCCTCAAGAAGAGGCTGAACGGGCTCAACACCGCTAGCAAGAAATTTGGAGCAAAGCAGCCACAAATGAGTAAACCAGCTAGCCCCTCCAGAAAGAGGCAAAGACTCAACACAACTAGCTGAAAAACCGCTCCAAACCAATCATCATCTCAAGAAACCAACTCGTCAAAGCAAAATGATCAAAGCTCCCCATGACATAAAATCCCCCTTCAATAATGCACACAACTAGGACATGATTTGTCAAATTTCTCCCCCTTAGTTGATAATGCACAAAACAAGGTTAAACAACGAAGCCTGAAAGGAAGGAGCAAATGCATATGAGTCACAAATGCAGGTTAGCAGCTTCAGGTATGTAGTCTATAGAATGAATAGATGCTCTAAAGAGTGCTGATCCGACTACTCAACAAGTATAAATGCCAGCAAAGGCTCAAACTGATCACAGAATACAAAATATGAACATATGAGCATAGTGAGCAGTTTTAAGACAATCAGAAAGGGTTTCACCATCGAATTAGCACCCAACATATATAGACAGGAAGTCAAACAAATGCTATTGAAGGACCGAATTGGCGACCAGAGGGGGGTGAATGAGAGCCTCAAATTTCTTCTCGAGAAATCGATAGCCTTTGTCCCAGAGAGTCACCCCAAAAGCAAGACACAGGCTTGCTAGTATCCACGACCCTAGATGTAGGGTGGATGCTTCCTAGAAGCACAGTGGGATACTACAGAACCCAAGAAGACCAACGCAAAAGCGAGAAACCATATCCGAAGTCAGACAAATGAACTGCGGATGAAACATCGAAAAAATCACTGCATCGGACGCTGGCAGCGTCTGATGCCTCAGTGGCGGACGCGTCCGATGTGAACAGAGTAGTTCTGGAACCTTACTGCATGACCATCGGACGCTTCAATAGTAACAGCTCAGCGTCCGATGCTTAGGCCCCGGCGCGTCCGATGGTCAACGGAGCGTCCGATGCCCTGCGTCCGATGCTCACTGAAAAATACAGAAACAAACACATGGCAATGGCACGTCCGATGCTACTCGGGTCAGCGTCCGATGCCAAGAACACCAGCGTCCGATGCCCCCGAAAACTGTGCAATTTTTCGACGAATCAACCCGATCTCCTCCGAATCAAAATCTCTAAGGCCAAGACTTGATCTGAGAGGTCACAAGTGTATTAGTGAACTACTCCTAAGAGATCATGGCTCAAATGTAATCCCAAATCGGTGAATCGAAGAATTTCGGGGCAAGGGAGAAAGAACTTGATCCAACACAAAAACCGATCGATCTACTAGCTTGTGAGGTTAGGGAAGAATTCATTCGGTGAAAAAAGCGCCTCACAGTCTAGAATAAATTAGTTCAAGTGGAATCAAAAACCGTTCTTTGGAGAGGGAGAACGAAGCAAATCTCTGAGAAGGGATGAACCAAAACACGAAGAACACAACTCAAATCGCAAATTGATCTCGAATTCCAGCCGAAACTTCTCCACACGAGGAGACAACGAGATTAAGGTCTCGTTTCCTCAAAATCGAAATACACAAAGGTATGATTCGTCGTCTCTGCGGATCACAGGCATCGAGGTATGATTAGAACCTAAGCAAGGGCTAGAGAGAGAGAGAGAGAGAGAGAGCTCAGGAAATAATGGCTGCAAGGATAGGGAGAGAGGAGGGGCGCCTCTCTTATCTATAGCCTAATAACAATAGTCCCGTTCTACCCCTAGATACAAGAGCGAAGCGACCAACCCTAGGGGTATCTTGGTCCAACTCTGAAGAGTCGCAATCTGACAGTCACGCGCCTTCCTCATCCTTAGCTTCGCCTCGACGCAAGCCTCAGGATGCCGCCACGTGCCGTCCTGTCGATCGCCGCACCTTCCTCGTGGATAGCTTCGCCGCCACGCCAGCCTCTCCACGCCGCCACGCATCGACCGTCCTTTTTGGACCTCCCCCCGGTTTTGAGGCTGAAACCAGGAAACCTGTCCTCCGGCTGAGTTTTATGGCCCAAACTCAGAATCCCGTGAGCCCAGGTTTTGAGGCCCAAACCTGGAAACCATCCTCGCTGAGTTTTTAGGCCCAAACTCGGAAACCCGCCACCCAAAGTTTTGTGGCCCAAACTCAGAAACCGTCGAGGGTAGTTTTTCGAGGTTCAACTACCAAACTCACGCCGTAAACGGGATGTGGTTCTCACACCCCGACTATCAGCACCGATGACAATGCTGATGCATGTCCAAACTCCACGTCGGGCATAGTGCCTTCGTCTTCCTTCTCGGCCTCCCGCCAAGTGTCACGATGCCATCACCCTCCTCCCGACTCGGCCGATGCACCGCACATCCCCATGTGCTCTCGCTCGTCGATGCCACGTGCCAGCTACCACAGCTGGTCCTCAGGTCTTTCGGTCCGTCGGTCCAAGCCTCACGTCCGCCCTTCACCGCTCCTAGTCCTTTGGCACGACATGTCTCTACTTGACCTTCACCTCACCTTCGACCACTGTCTCCGAGCTCCACACCTGCACATCAACACAGCCAAGAGACATCTTGCTTCTCACCCCTTCCGGTGAGCCTGTTGGCCGATCGCTCATCACTCAGGAAGGGAACCACAAGGGCACATATCAACCTTGTGTTTGCAATCTCCCCCTTGATGAGTGCATCGTCAACACAAAGTAACAATGATCAAAGAAGAAAAGAAAATAAAAGGAGAAACTTACTCGAGATGTCCAAAAGCCAAGTTAATAGCCGAAAAGGGACAAATCGAGATAAGCAAAGCTTGGTCCCCAAAGACATGGGCATCGGTTCGACACAACCATGCAAAGGATCGGAGCAACAACTCAACAAAGAGCAAAACTCGATCAAATAGAATGAAAAACTTGGTTCCCAAAGACTGGGGCAACGACTCGACGCAACCAAGTGAAGAACAAGCTAGTCCTCAAGAAGAGGAAGAAAAAGGCTCAACACCACTAGCTGAAAGCTCCATACCAATTGAAGGCCAAATCAAAAAGAAGCAGAAAAGCCCCCCTCACTTAAAGAACTCCCCCTCAACAAGTGAAGCACAGAAATTGCAAATTGTCACCACACCATACAAATTCTCCCCCTTGGGGGCAATTTGCAAGCAAAAGAGAAGAGAAAGGAGCTCAAACAAGCAAAACGAAGCTAAGCCATGCCTATCTGAGTCAAGCCAATGCATATGAGTCAAAAATGCATGTTAGCAGCTTCAGGTATATAGTCGATAGAGTGAAAGAATGCTCAAAGGAGTGCTGATCTGATTACTAGGCAACAAGCAAAAATGCTAGCAAAGGCTCAAACTGATCACAGAATACAAAATATGAACACATAAGCTTAGTGAGAAGTTTTAAACCGTTCAGAAAGGGGTTTCACCATCAAAAAGCACTGAACATGTATAGACAGGAAATCAAACAAGTGCTAAACATGTATGCAAGGTGAACTACCCCTAGCACAGTTCAATCATCATGCTATGGAATGAAACATAGACTTGTGTTTTCATATTTTATCAGAGAAATTGCAGCGGTTATTACACAAGTTCAAATTCAGCATGTGATTGTTAGTGGTTGAAAGCTTGTCATTGCCTAACTTTTCAACCGAGCTAAGCCTATGCATAAGCGATCAGAATCTTAAAGCATCGGTTTCGGTCTTACAGTACATGGCTCAAGTTTAACACAATGTGCAAAGAGAAACATTCTCGATACCGTGATGTGCTGATAAGCAATCCCATCTCGATCTTTTCAAATTTACTTTAACTTGGTTCAGATTAAATAGAATATGAACATACCAAGCAAGTGAATGACTCAGAACTAGAGACATAGCAACCTAGCATATATGAAATAGCACAAGTGACTTCAACACATTCTAAGCATGCTAGTTGCCAATCCCAATGGTGAACAAGTTTCAAGTTTTAAGTTCAATTAAGCATATTCACCATTTTGAAAAATAGCTCAGCTCACAATATGTATCAGTGATCAAAGAGAGCCTAAGCTACAAGCATCATCATATATCATCGGAACATACACTAAACAGAGCATAGATTCATTCTAAAGATTATAGACATGAAGCTCAAAAATGCAAGATGTATACATGATGAAATGCATGCAGAAGTCAGTATCGGAGCAAAATCAAAACTAAAAACAGACTCAAGGACCCAAAACAAAAAGGGAACAGAAAGTCAGTCTATGATACATCAAACAAAATGCTTCCCCCATCTAAAAGGGGAAACACACACCAAGCTCACCTCTCAACCTAGCAAAAGTTGAGAGATCCAAAGGCTTGGTGAAAATATCCGCAACCTGGTTATGGGTGTCTACATGCCTAAGATCAATGTCGCCTTTCTCATAGTGATCACGAAGAAAGTGAAAGCGAACATCGATTTGTTTGGTCTTGGAGTGAAGAACATGGTTCTTTGCTACACTAATGGCTGAAGTGCTATCACAAAGCAAAGGAACCTGATTGAAATCTAGACCAAAATCACACAAAGTAGCAACCATCCATAAAAGCTACGAGGCACAAGAAGCAGCGGCAACAAACTCGGCTTCAGTAGTAGACTGGGCTACGCTAGACTACTTGCGAGAAGACCATGAAACCAGTGAAGAGCCAAGAAACTGACAAGTCCCAGAAGTAGACTTGCGCTCAAGCCGACAACCGACAAAATCCGCATCGGAATAACCACAAAGCGAAAGAGTCGAAGAGGAAGAATACCAAAGCCCGAATTCAGGAGTGAATTGGAGGTACCTCATGATGCGCTTGACTGCTTGCTTGTGGGAAGTTCGAGGGGACGCCTGAAAATGAGCGCATAGACACACCGCGAAGTGTATGTCTGGCCTCGTCGCCGTCAGGTACAGGAGCGAGCCGATCATGCTCCTGTACTCCTTCTGGTCAACAGCCTCTCCGTCCTAGTCCGCATCCATCGCAATCATCGTCTCCATGGGCGTTGTAAGAGGCTTGGCCTCGCACATGTTGAACTTCTTCAGGATGTCCTTGTAAGGTGGGTTTAAGGCTCTACCCCAGTACACAAGGAACTCGATAGTCAGCCTTAACCCTAACGCCTTTTGACAACCTGTGACCCCGAGGTTGCCCGCAATGCGGGAGTCACAAGAGTTCTTCTAGGCGCAACTCTGTATCCCTCTGCTCCCAACCACTTGGAAATCACCCTGATGGATGATCCCTTCACAAGAGTTCTTCTGGGCACTTTGACTATCCTACATAAAGAAGACACCCGGGAGCTCGGACATCTCCGCTATAGATATTATAACACTCATGAGAATAAGAGAGGTCATATACTCAGGAAGGTGTGGCATACTTATTCCCCAGACAGGGTATTTATAGGTGACTGCTCTTGGTATGGACTTAGTTCACGGATACAATCAAGCAGAATTCAATAATTGCACCCTTGTGCGTACTATTCCACATGTGAAGCCTGGCATCACTGGTGGGTTATTCATTTAACGTGTATGCTTCAAGAGGAAGCAGAGAAAAGTGTTGTAGTTGCACAAAACGACAAGGAATCATCAATTTGGACAGGTGATACAGTCACTGGTCAATTATTGTTGTCCTTTGTGGTAATCTTTATTCAGTGGGGGTGAAAAGGGATGTTTGATGAAAACATTACCCACCTGAAGCTGAATAATTATTACTCGGATTGGATTAAACATCAAATCAGTGTCATGTATTAACCTCAAACAGACTTAAAGGTTCACTCAAAGGATATATTGAAGACCCCAAGTGCCGACTACTTGAGTACCCGGAACTCAGGCTCGGGGGCTGCAGAGTATATATCATTGAGGAAATGTTTTTTCTTAACTAAGGATTACTCAGAAAAAGGCTCAAAGGTCCTCAAAGTTATTAAAAATAACAAGAGGCTCGGGGGCTACACCCTATGGGTGCACTTTTCTGAAAAAGTGCATGCCATGGAATTCTTTTGTCTATAGAGCACCTCAAGATTTCTCAAGACATTACTAGGAGATTCTCAAAAGAAACCAGAAGATAACATTTTAGAGAAATATTGAAGAGCTCGGGGGCTTGACGGACCAGAATGTCAGAGATATCATCAGAAGATGGTTACTCGGACCAGCTCTGGATGTCGCGGAGATCCGAAGACATGGTATAAAGTCTACATGGATTAGGACTCTTGTTGTAACTTAGTCGAGTTTCAAAAGGAAGTCTTGTAATTAGAATAGGACTCTTCTGTTGTAACCGACTAGGACTCGGTATACGCTGACCTTCACCCGATTATATAAGGGGAAGCGGGCGTCTACCCCTATCATTGAATCTCAGATCATAACACAAGGCACACGCCGCCACTGGACGTAAGGTATTACACTATTAAGTAGCCTGAACCAGTATAAATCGCTGTCCCTGTGTACTCGCCGAGTTTTACGAACGTCGATCCCCACGGAACAAATCATCTGGGAATCCCCAAGATGAGTTGTCGGTTAACAAACACCGACAGCGTATTTTCCTTGATGCACGAACGTCCCGTCTCGGGTTTGCTTGATTTGCGTCCCGAGGAAGAAGGTCAACTCATGCATCATACTCATATCAAACTCCCTACTCATAGTATCTGCAAACTTGGCAACAAGTGCATGAGAGTAGCCACCAAAGATGATATCATTCACGTAAATCTGAACTAAAATGGTGTCACTGCCTTGCTTGAGGAGAAATAGAGTCTTATCTACTTGTCCCATTTTAAAACCCTTGGAGAGCAAAAAGGTTTTCAAACGCTCATACCAGGCTCTCGGGGCTTGTTCCAAACCATACAAAACTTTTGAAAGTTTAAAGACATGGTTTGGAAACTTGGAACTCTCGAAACCCGGGGGTTGTCTCACAAAAACCTCTTCCTCCATATACCCGTTCAAGAAAGCACTCTTAACATCCATCTGATATAGCTTAGAACCCTTTGAAGCAGCAAAGGCTAGAAGGATCCTAATGGCTTCTAAACGAGCTACAGAGGCAAAGGTTTCCTCATAATATATCCCCTCTTTATGGCAAAAACCCTGGGCTACTAGCCTAGCCTTGTTCCTCACTACCATCCCATCCTCACCCTGTTTGTTTTTGAAAACTCATTTGGTACCTATAGGGTGGCATTCTGGTGGAGGTGGAACTAGGGTCCAAATTTGGTTTCGCTCAAAGTTTTCTAACTACTCGTGCATGACATTAACCCAGTTAGGATCAGAAAGAGCGTGTCCAACATCTTTGGGCTCAAAAGAAGCAACTAATGCTGAATGAGCAAAGTGTGAGATCTCATACGCTCGCGACCGCGTGACTTGCTGGTCGATGCCGTCGATCATCTGTTGTGGAGGGTGGATCTGCTGGACGCTTTGGGGTGCTTGCCTTGCCGAAGTCGCCTCCCCCTCGCCAGATGCTGTCGCTCCCTCAGGTGCAGCCGGTGCTCGCTGGAGAGGTGGCTCAAGAGGACCCCATGTAGTGGAAGTAGTGGGATCGGGTCCTCGAGCAGACGTCGTCGTCGCAGGGTCGAATGGGGCAGCCAGTGGAGTTGGCTTGGGATGACTTTTTTTATTTTCTAAACCTTTTTTAAAAAATATTTCAATAATAATCTCACCTAAATAAAATTTGTACATTCTAACCCTTTTGGTCGCGTCAGCCCCACTGGTGCGACCAAATAACGTTGTCGCGCCATCGGGAGGGGAATGAGAAGGTCTTATACGTCAGACATCGTTTCCAACGTGGAAAACCTTATCACGCCAATGCATGTGGCGTGACAGTAAGGTCTTGTCGCGCCACCGGGAGTGGCGTGACAGGACTGAATTTTTCAAAAAATTATAACTCTTCAATACGATGTCGGATGAAGATGATTTTTATACGAAAATTGTAGCTCTCGATGAGATGTACAATTTTGTAGTTTTGAGGTTTTTCACTTGAGGATGTTAAGATGCTCAAAAAGAATACATTATTTTTTCAGCACCATAATAAACGCATATAAGAGTTTGTGGTTTTTGAAAATACATATTTTTTTTTGCATGGTATCAAATAAAGATACTTTTTGAGCATATGATTTAAAAAAAATCATGTTTTTCATATCTTTAATTGATACCATGTAAAAAATATATGAATTTTCAAAAGTAACGAACTCTTATATACGTTTATTATGGTGCTGAAAAGAGTATTTAATTGTTTTGAGCATCTTAACTTCCTCAAATGAAAAAATACAAAACTACAAAGTTGTAGATCTCGTCGAAAGCTACAGTTTTTATATAAAAATCATCTTTATCCGACGTCGTATTGGAGAGTTACGATGTTTTCAAAAATTCGGTCTTGTCACGCCACTCCCGGTGGCGCGACAAGACCATACTGTCACACCACATGCATTGGCGTGACAAGGTTTTCTACATTGGAAACGATATTTCAGTCAAGTTGGAATTTCGATCACATTGGGCCATAAAGAAATGGAATATGGACCTACAAGCTGCTGGGAGGCATAGAAAAATACAAATTTCAGAGTTAGAAGAATGGAGGGAGAAAGCATACCACAATGCCAAAATCTACAAGGATAAAACAAAGAGATGGCATGACAAGAGAATAAAGAAAAAGGAATTCAAGCAAGGAGACACGGTACTTATGTTCAACTCAAGAGTTAGGCTATTTGGACATGGAAAGCTTCAAAGCAAATGGGAAGGGCCATTTCAAGTCATCGACACTTCATCTCATGGAGCTATCACACTTCAAGATGATGAAGGTAAAATCTTTAAGGTAAATGGTCAATGTTTATAAGTTTTCTTTGAACCTGACAAACTAGATGAGGAAATAGTCATGATTGAATTCAAACTATTCCATGATCCAACTTAAGAAAACATTTATCATGTTGTTTCTTGTTCACATGCCTAACCTTTCTCTTTAACTTATTTACTTTCCCCTCCATGTTTGTTCTATGCATTGTTCTATCTGAATAAATTTTGACTCTCTGGTGTTTCCCGCCAGAAGAGTCCTTTGTATTTTCACCTTTGTTGTCTATGAATAAAAGCTAGGTACAGCTTCGATGAAGTGTGGGGGTCTGTGACCCCAAGTTGCACAAATGCACTAGAGAACACAAAAGTCTTGAGTATTCATGGACGGATGCAACCACACAAAGATGGATAGGCATTGGCCTCCTTGTGGGGTCGGCCGACCAACCATAGAGTCGGGTGGCCCCTTGCCAACCTCCAATGCCCCTCCTCTGCTCTAGGACCTCAGTTTGATCCTTCCTCTCATCTTTTCGATACATGTGCAATACTTTAACATGCTTTCCATGGAACTAAAAATGAACCAAATGCACACTAAATTTAAAATTTTGAAAAGTGACATGATTATGACAATTTGAGATAAGAATCTTGCATAAAGTTTGTTCCATACACATATACTTATGCTTGTGGGGAAATATCTTGATAGGAAACTCATACTGACTAAGTTGTTGTGAAGTGTGATATAGTTCTGGCTTAGAAATCCTACCTTTTCTATTCAAAGTACTTGGAGATTTTTCTTTTGATAAAAGTGTCATAAAACCATAGTGTCACATAGTCCTCAGTGGTGAGAAATTCCTACCAAAACCATATGCTATGATCTTACAAGTCTACAACCTTCTATATATGCTACTTGCTATTGTGTTGAGTTTTGTCAAACCTTGTGACCCTTGCTGAGAAATTTATCATGCTCCCAAGATCAAGATCATGTACACGCCACTCATACATGCTACTTCTACACTAGAAGTACAAAAAAAACATGCCTTTTATTTCCACCAAATATATGCTCCATGTTTTAAAAGTGTGATCTCTCTCTAAATATGTTGTAGAAGAGACATGAGCAATGCAAAAGTATGAAAAAGAAAAAAATATGGACACATGAAGGTCCGAGTTTAAAAAAAAAAGAAAAAAATGTGAGCACATGAAGGCTCATGCTTGGTAAAAAAAGACATGTCTCAAAATAATAAGTCCTAGAGAGAGGACATACTTACAAAAGGAGTATATTTATATCATGTTCCACACACATGCACATCTTGATCTAAGAGTATGACATTTTTCTCCTTGGATCCTTGTTTTGACTTTACAATACATGCAATGGAAGTATGCTGTCATGTTTATCCCCACCTGAGCTCCAAATAAGCTTTTTAGAAGTAGGATAAAACAAAAGAAGGCAATTCTTGCAATGCCTTGGTAAGGAATCATACACCTTTGAGCGTTCTGAGAGTACCATTTGAGGAGTATAAGTGACCTATGCTTTTTATTGTAAAAAAACTCCGAGTTACTAAGATGTGAAAACGGTAAGATGACTTTGCTTCAAGAACTGTTCCACTTTTTAACTACTCAAGAATATATGTTAGCTAACACCACATATCCCACTTGCTTAAGGAATGTTTTGGAATGACTTTTATGCCAGTTGAATATCTTAAGATGTTATGCTCATGCTTACTTTAATCCTAAATCTTTACTCGAGGACGAGCAAAGAGCTAAGTGTGTGTGTGTGGGGGGGGGGGTCTTGTTGACGGTAGATATGACACAAATTTACACCTTCAAAACACCGTCAACAACCCCGGTTTGGAAGGAACATAGGCCATAATAAATATATTTTATCCAATAACAAGCTCCACATGTCCACGAAGTATTTGATCCAGACATACAGGAAATAGGGATAAATGGGTTAGTGGGACCCACCTAGTGGGGTTGCCTGACCCCCTATGTGGCTCACCAGCCTCCCAAACTAGCCATGATCCATGGGAAACACTCCAAAGTTGTTCTCCACCCTTGGATGGAGTGTGTGTTTTCTCTCAATGGCTCATATTCAGCGCACATGGATCCATGGGCCCACAAAGGAAGCAAACTGACCAATCCAAGGCCAAACCAAGCTCCACCACACTCTATGACAGGTGGGCCATGCTTCTAGAAGAAGGACGGAGTCCCCACCTGCCATAGGGGGCTCGGCCGACCCCTACATGGTGGCCTAGGGGCGCGCTCCCCCTTCTACCACCATTTGCATGCCGCCATGCAAAGAAGCACATGTTGAATTAAAGAAGCACATGTTTAATTTTTCTCCACCATTGATCTGAAGGAGGTTACAATCCAAGGGCTCTCATCCATCATCACGCGGATCGATGACATGGTAGTGGAGTAGCCCCTACTCCACCTCTCTACTATAAATAACCCCTCACTCCCTCTCATTCAAGACACACCAAGAGAAACTACTCTCTAGTTGTAGTACTATCAGTCATAGGGAGAGAGTGAGGGGAGTGCGGAGGAAGTCCTGGGTCTGTTGGGAGTCTCCTCCAAGCTGTGCCTCTACGGATGCAGCCTTCTTTGTAAGTAAGCATTCGAGATTCTTTTATGGTATTTGATCCTTAGTTTAAGTAAAGTATTTACTTTTGTTGTTCATTGATTCATCGCCCTTAACCCGATACTCTAGTCAATATCATCGAAATTCGGATTAGAGTAGTAAGATATAGTGTAGACATGGTGTCTAGATTATACGCTTACCTGTGTCTGGGGCTTGTTCAACAGTTTGTTTGTGGTAGCTAGTAGGTGGTGACAGCCCTATCTAGCCTTTGATTCCACCACGTTTGGCCAAGTTATTAAAACGTAGGTCTTCTTGTGCTAGGTGATTTAGCACCCTTCTCATCCCTTTCTATTGCTAAACGGCTTAGTGATCCGAAGTGAACAACCTTTGTATCTACCTTACCTATCCAGTTTCATAACCATAGAGATCCTCTCTACCCAATCTATCTTATACCCTTGTGTCATCATAGGACGAGCTTAGTTCTTTGTTAAGACCACTTCACGTTCCCTGTGGAAAATACGATACCTGGAATACTCCTGGTGAAGGCTACCTTGACAACCGTATGCTTGCGGTTTACCCGTTCGCCAATTTAGGTGTCAACATTGACATTGAAGGTGACAAAGATCAAGTGCTCTCTTCTGCAACCATGCATGGCAATGATGTTGCAAGTTCTAGTGGTTCTCAAGATCAACAAGATGCTAGTAGCTCTCAAGTGGCTCATCCAAGTGCAAGTGCAAGTGCAAGTGTCCAACCACAACAAGTGCTCCAACCAACACATATTGCAAGAGATCATCCTTTGGATCAAATTGTTGGTGACATAAGAAGAGGTGTGCAAACAAGATCAAGATTGACTTCATTTTGTGAATACTATTCATTTGTATCATCTATTGAGCCAACCAAGATTGATGAAGCTTTGATGGATGTTGATTGGGTGAATGCAATGCATGAAGAATTAAACAACTCTACCTGCAATAATGTTTGGGAGTTAGTGGAAAGACCGAAGAACACAAATGTTATTGGAACAAGATGGGTCTTCCAAAACAAGCAAGATGAAGATGACATTGTTGTAAGGAACAAAGCAAGATTGGTTGCACAAGGGTACACTCAATTGGAAGGCATTGACTTTGGAGAAACCTATGCACCAGTTGCTAGATTGGAAGCCATTAGAATCCTACTTACATATGCTTGTTCTCACAACATCAAGCTCTATCAAATGGATGTAAAGAGTGCTTTGCTCAATGGATTCATCAATGAGCAAGTGTATGTTGAGCAACCTCCTGGATTTGAAGATGTGAAGAAGCCCAACCATGTGTAGAAGCTCAAGAAGGCATTATATGGGTTGAAGCAAGCACCAAGAACTTGGTATGAAAGATTGAGGGATTTCTTGCTATCAAAGGGTTTCAAGATGGGGAAGGTTGACACCACTCTCTTCACCAAGAAGATTGGAAGTGACTTATTTGTGTTGCAAATCTATGTGGATGACATCATATTTGGATCAACCAACCAAGACTTTTGTGAAGAGTTTGGAGAGATGATGGCTAAGGAGTTTGAGATGTCTATTTTTGGAGAGCTTAGTTACTTTCTTGGACTACAAATCAAGCAAATGAAGAAAGACACATTTGTTAGTCAAAGCAAGTACATCAAGGACATGCTCAAGAAGTTTGAGTTAGATGAAGCTAAAGCAATAACCACTCCAATGGGCACAAATGGACATTTGGATAGTGACTCTAGTAGTGACATGGTGGATCAAAAGTTATATCGGTCAATGATTGGAAGTTCACTCTATGTGACCGCATCAAGGCCGGATGTCATGTTTAGTGTGTGCATGTGTGCAAGGTTCCAAGCTTCACCAAGAGAAAGTCATTTGAAGGCAACCAAACGAATATTGAGATATTTGAAGCACACTCTAAATGTTGGACTATGGTATCCCAAGGGATCTCAATTTGAATTGATTGGATACTCGGATTCCGATTATGCGGGATGCAAGGTGGATAGGAAGAGCACATCAGGCACTTGTCAATTGCTTGGAAGATCACTTGTCTCTTGGTCATCAAAGAAGCAAAATAGTGTTGCACTCTCTATCGCCGAAGCCGAATACATATCCGCAGGTAGTTGTTGTGCACAATTGCTATGGATGAAAGCAACATTGCAAGATTATGGAGTCAAGTTTGGACAAGTCCCATTGCTATGTGATAATGAGAGCACCGTCAAAATAGTCACCAACCCAGTTTAACATTTAAGAACAAAGCACATTGACATAAGGCATCACTTCATTAGAGATCATCAAGCAAAGAAAGATATATCTATTGAAAATGTGGGCATCGATGATCAACTTGCCGATATCTTCACAACCACTAGATGAGAGAAGGTTTTGCAAGCTAAGGAATGAATTGAATATCCTAGACTTCTCCAACATGAGTTGGATGCACCCTCACTTATGACATGCCTCTCCTCCAAGAAAGCAAAGGTGAAATTGTTTGGCATGTGCGTTCATTCTTATTAGGTTGTGTTCTAGTTCATATAGCCATCACATTGCTTATTTAGGATCATTCATGATAAATCAAATGGATTTGTAGTATATATGGTACCACTATTGCTTCTATGTTTGACCTGATATAGTGGTAGCATATAGCTTGTTTGTGAGCTTGTAACTCTAGCGTTTGATCTAGTAAGTGAGCAATAAGTGTTTAACCAACGTGAGTAAGATAACTATTGTATGATGTGTGAAGAAGCTTACTCTAGAGCAAACCATGTTAAATATCTCATGAGCTACATTAAGCCACAACTTGACTTAGTTTGATCTCCTCATGTGAATCTCATGATAAAAGTTGTCTCCTTTCATTAACTTTTGCCTCACCTTTTATGCTAATTGTTGACAAAGGGGATAAAATGCTACAGAGATATGATAGTGAAAGGGGGAGAACAATGAAAGGGGGAGAACAATGTAGAACAAAGATAAAAAGAGATATGCTGAGTAGTTTTCAAGTGGGTTGTTTTCATGTGGATTGGAGCTTCAAACTTTAAAACTTGGGCATACATATAGGGGGAGCAAGCTCATAAACATGTATGTTGCATTTAAAATGTGTATATTCATATGTTTGATTGCATTACATAAGACATTATTTTGATGTCCATGCTTATGTGGTGAATGCTAGTGTTAGAACATGATTGATGATATGACTTACTAGCATGTATAGGATTGCAACTAGACATACTTATGTTTCTAGCGGTTCAAGAGCCTTATTATAAATTTTGATCTCACGGGGTTCTTGAGTTTTGATGTATGTCTAGTGACAAATGATGCTAAGGATGGTATAACATGTGCACTCCGATTGGTATCACGCTTGAAAGGTCCATTCTTATGCCTTAACATCATCATTGATAGTGTTGCTCACACACATTTCATATCCATACATATGTGCAAAATTTAGAACCAAACTCTATAGCACATATGTAGGGGAAGCTAATATTATCAATGTGGTTAATCAAATTTAAATCACATATCTTTGTATAGGTTATCATCAATTACAAAAAAGGGGAGATTAAATGCCCTAGTTTTGAAGGACCAAGAAGCACTCAGAAAGCGACCAGAGGGGGGGTGAATGGGAGCTTCAAATTTTCCTTACGGAAACTAGTAGCCACTGTCCCGAGAATCACCCCAAACGACAAACCTTAGAGCTTGCTAGTGTCCACGACCCTAGATGTAGGGTGGATGCTTCCAAGAAGCACAGCGGGACACTACACAACTCTAGAAAGCCAACGCAAAAGGCGGAAATCGAATCCGACCAAGAACGAGCCAACTGCGAACGAAAACGTGCTGAGACAGCACTGACCGGACTCACCCTGCGTCCGGTCAACAAGCACCGGACGCGTCCGGTCAGGCAAAGTCTTGTTTCGGACCCCCTTTGAGTTGGACCGGACTCTGATGAAGGCAGCGTCTGGTCAAGGCTCAACCGTCCGGTCACACAAGACGGACCACAGTGAACAGTAGAAGAGACGAGTCCGGTCAGGGAGAAAATGGAGCGTCCGGTCAGGCACAGAAGTTCTACGCGCGATGTTCAACCACCGGACGCTCAGAGTCAGCGTCCGGTCGGTCCGACACCTGCGTCCGGTCGCCCCGACTCAACACCGTTTGACCACCGATTCGATTCTATCTCACCCAAAACAAGTCCTCTAGGGATCAAACTTGGTGAGAAGAGTCACAAGGAGTATAGTGAGCTATCCCTAAGAGATCATGGCTCGAACCTATCTCCAAATCAGTGAATCAAAGAATTTCGAGGGAAGGGAGAAAAACTTGACCCCAAACAAAAATCGACCATCTGCTAGACCGTGAGGTTAGAGGAGAATTCCTTCAGTGGAAAGAAGTGCCTCACGATCTAGAACAACTTGGTTCAAACGGATTTGCAAAAGATGAACCGAGCAAAAAGATCGAGCGACGGGAAAATCGTGGAGAAAAAGGATTCCGCGAAGAACACGAACAAAACGCGAATCACAACCATGAATCTGCAACCATAGCGCAAAACACACGCTACAACCGTGAGGATACGGCCTCACTTCCTCGGAATCAACAGTACAGAGAGGCAAGTCTCTCTGCGGATCTCAGCTAGCTACAGCAGGGGATGGGAGAGCAGGAAACCCTAAGTGCGAAAGAGCAAATGACTGAGATAGATGGGAGGAGGGTGTCTCCCGACTACTTATCCTACTACTAGCCTAAGTCTATTTCCTATGCTACCCCTCTCTATTCTAATTATAGAGCGAACCAGCTAAACCCTAGGGTTATTATGGACCAACTCGGTGGTAGGTGTATCCGACGGCCACACCCGCACAAACCGAAGCGTTGCCTCGACGCAACCTCCGGATCGCCGCCACGTGCCGCCCTCGCCCTGCACCCCCGGTTTTGTGGCCCAAACTGGGAAACTAGCCTTTTCCAGCCAACCCCCGGTTTTGAGGCCCAAACCGGGAAACCAGCCCACCAGCTTCTGAGTTTTGAGGCCAAACTCAGCAAACCCTCAACGCCCAGGTTTTGAGGCCCAAGCCTGGAAACCGTCCTCAGCCCGAGTTTTGTGGCCAAACTTGGAATCCATCCGCACCCAGGTTTTGAGGCCCAAACCTGGAAACCGTCCATCTGATGGTTTTTCCCTGGCTCTACCACCAAACCGACGTCGTAGAGGGGATGCACCTCCTGTGCACCCCGTCCACCGACACGTGTCCCCAAGTCTACGACTTAGGCAACACATGACCGCAAGTCTTCGCTCGTCGCTGTCCCAGGCTGCCAGCCACCACAGCTGATCCTCGGTCCTCTGGTCCCTCAGTCCAAGCCTCACGTCCGCCCTTCGCCACTCTCGGTCCATCGGCACGGCACGTCTCTACTGGACCTTCACCTTGCCTTTGATCACTGCATCCATGCTCGACACCTGCACAACACAAGCCAAAGAACATGCACATCATCCCAGTTGACAATCACTCATCACTCAGAGACCCGGCATACACCCATGTATCCGCAATCTCCCCCTTGATGAGTGCATTGTCAACTACCAACACAAATCATAATAGAAAGAGAAGAAAGAAGAAGGAGAAGAGAGAACTCGACCAAATTACCCAAAAGCATAGCAACGCCGAAGAAGGTCAAGTGGAAAGAGCGAAAGAACTTGGTCCCCAAAGACATGGGCAACGGCTCGACGCAACCAAGCAAAGCAAAAACTAGCCCTCAAGAAGAGGTAGAACAGGCTCAACACCGCTAGCAAATCCCAAATGGAAAATCGAAGCAAAATGCTAGTCCCTCAAGATAGAGGCACAGAGGCTCAACACAACTAGCAAAGAAAGCTCGATACCAATGCCTTTCGGCCAACAAGAGACAGCAAAGCTCAAGCTCCCCCTTAGTTGAACATCCAGGAGACAGGCAAACTCTCCCCCTGGGAACTCCCCCTCAAATGAACACTCGAGAAGAACAAATGATTTGCAAATTCTCCCCCTTAGTTGAAAATGCACTAATCAAGTAAAAGACTCTCCCCATCAGAAAAGGCACCAACAAAAGTGCGAACATGGGAGGTTCTCCCCCTTCCAACATGCATATGAGTCAAAATGCAAGTTAGCAGCTTTAGGCATATATTCAGGAGAATGCAAAGATGCTCTAAATAGTATAACTCCAATGACTCAACAACAGCATACAAGCTCAGCAAAGGCTCAAACTGATCACCAGATATGAAATATGAACATATGAGCAGAAAAGAGCAGTTTTGAGTCAAAAAGGTATTCACCATCAAAATAGCACTAGCAATGTATAAACAGGAGTCTGAACAAGTGCTAAACATGTATACAAGGTGAACTACCCCTAGCAAAGTTCGATCATCATGCTTAAGAATGTAACATACACTTGTGAATTCAAATTCAGATTGGAGTTGCAGCGGTGAAATTACACAAGTTCAATTATTAGCATGTGATTGCGAGAGGTTGAAAGCTTGTCATTGCCTAACTTTTCAACCGAGCGAAGCCTATGCCGAAGCAATCAGAAGCTTAAAGCTACGGTTTCGGTCATACACTACACGGCTCAAGTTTAACTCAAAGTGCAATGAGAAACCGTCTCGATACCGTGATGTGTTGACAAGCAATCCCATCTCGATCTTTTCAATTCACTAAACTTGGTTCAAAATTTTAAACAAGATATGACCAGACCAAGCAAGTGAATGACTCAGAACTAGAGACATAGCAACCTAGCATATATGAAAAGCACAAGTAAACTCAACACATCCTACACATGCTAGTTGCATATCTCAATGGTGAACATTTTCAGATTTGAAATTATTAAGCAAATTCACCATTTCAAAAATAGCTCAGCTCACAACATGTACTAGTGATCAGAGAGAGCATAAGCTACAAGCATCAACATAAGCATCGGAGCATACTACATAGAGCATAGTTACATTCTAGTGATTATAAACATGAAGCTCAGAATGTAAATGCATATGCTGAAATGCAAAAGAAAAGAAAGACAAAAGAGTCAGTCAAATATACAAGATCCAAAACGTTTCCCTCAACTAAAAGGGGAAACACACACCAAGCTCACCCCTCAACCGATTAAAGGTTGATTCGTCTAAAGGCTTGGTGAGAATATCAGCCAGTTGATGATGAGTATCGACATGGCGAAGGTCGATATCACCCTTCTCCTGGTGGTCTCGCAAGAAATGAAAGCGCACATCAATGTGTTTGGTCTTCGAATGAAGCACGATGTTCTTAGCAACGCTAATAGCACTCGTGCTGTCACAAAGCAAAGGAACACGAGTAAAGCTCAGACCAAAATCACGCAAAGTGGCCATCATCCAAAGCAACTGGGAACAGCAGCTTGCCGCAGCAACATATTCAGCCTCCGTGGTAGACTGGGCGACACTAGACTGCTTGCGAGAAGACCACGAAACAAGAGAAGAACCAATAAACTGGCAAGTCCCAGAAGTGGACTTGCGCTCAATACGGCAACCAACAAAATCGGCATCGGAATAACCGCAAAGGGAGAGGGTGGAGGAAGCAGAATACCAAATCCTGAACTCAGGCGTGAAACGAAGGTACCTGAATATGCGCTTCACTGCCTGACGGTGAGAAGTGCGCGGCGACGCCTGAAAGCGCGCGCACAGACACACCGCGAACTGGATGTCCGGGCGTGTCGCCGTCAGGTAGAGGAGCGACCCGATCATGCTTCGGTACTCCTTCTGGTCCACTGCTTCTCCATCCACATCCGCATCCAGGGCAGTCGTCGTCGACATGGGTGTTGGAAGAGGCTTGGCCTCACCCATATCGAACCGCTTCAGCAAGTCCTTGGTGTACTTGCCCTGGTGCACAAACGTTCCCTCTCGGGATTGCTTGATTTGCAACCCGAGAAAGAATGTCAGCTCGCCCATCATGCTCATCTCGAACTCCCTGCTCATAATATCTGCAAACTTGGCAACCAAAGCGTGAGAAGAACCACCGAAAATGATATCATCCACGTAAATCTGGACCAAGAGAGTGTCTTTGCCTTGCTTGAGGAGAAAGAGTGTTTTATCTACACATCCCATTTTAAAACCCTTAGCAAGCAAAAAGGTTTTCAATCTATCATACCAGGCTCTAGGGGCTTGTTTCAAACCATATAAAGCTTTGTGAAGTTTAAAAACATGGTTTGGAAACTTGGGATTTTCAAAACCGGGGGGTTGCTCAACATACACTTCCTCTTCTATGTAGCCGTTTAAGAAGACACTCTTGACATCCATTTGAAAGAGTTTAAAACCTTTGGATGCAGCAAAAGCCAAGAGTATCCTAATAGCCTCCAAATGAGCTACAGGAGCAAAAGTCTCCTCAAAGTCTATCCCCTCCTTCTGACTATAACCCTTGGCCACAAGACGCGCTTTGTTCCTCACAATGTGGCCATCCTCTCCTTGTTTGTTTTTGAAAACCCATTTTGTCCCAATAGGATTACAGTTAGGAGGAGGAGGAACTAGAACCCAAAACCGATTTCTCTCAAAATTTTCTAACTCCTCATGCATGGCATTGACCCAGTCCGGATCCGTCAAAGCGTGTCCAACATCTCGGGGCTCAAAATTAGCAACAAAAGCAGAATGAGCGAAGTGAGAGATGTGCTGTGACCTGGACCGAGTAACCCGTTCGTTGATGCTGCCGATCATCTGCTGAGGCGGGTGCTGGCGCTGGATGTGTCGTGGCGCCTCCCGAGCTGAAGTAGCCTCCCCCTCAACAGCAGCTGGTGCCTCCCCGGGTACAAAAGGTACCGCTCGGGGTGGCGGATCCCATGGCCCCCAGGAAGAAGAGGTGTCGGGGCCGTGAGTCGTCGTAAAAGCCGCTCTTTGCGGCACTGCAGGTGGAGGTGGTGCTGGGTCATCTATGCCTTCAGCATCCTCGTCCTCATCATCGAAAAGAGGCTCACCAACCTCATGATCACCAGCACGCTCAAAACGAGAAGAAGGACAAACCATGGTCTCGTCGAAGGTGACATCTGATGTCTCCATGACTTGGTTAGTGTCAAGGTTAAGTACACGATAGGCTCGAGTGTGAGTGCCATAACCCAAAAACACACCGTCAGAAGAACGAGACTCAAACTTGTCCAAGTTGCCCTTTTTGAGTATAAAACAATGGCAACCAAACACTCGAAAATAACTCACCTTGGGGAGTTTTCCAAAACGCAACTCATAAGAGGTCTTTTTCAAGAAAGCTCAAAGAAAAATGCGATTGGAAATATAGCATGCAGTGTTCATAGCTTCGGCCCAATATCGCCTAGGAGTCCTATGCTCATCGAGCATCGTCCTGGCCATCTCTACAAGGGTCTGATTTTTCCTCTCTACAACACCATTCTGAGGGGGTGTGTAGGGGGAAGAAAACTGATGCTCTAAACCCAAGGAGTTACAAAACTTCTCAAAATCCGAATTCTTGAATTTGGAGCCATTATCACTCCGAATTGCTCGCATAGAGTTCAAAGGGAACTCATTCTGAAGATGCAAAATCAGATTGCGAGTAAAGGAGAAAGTCTCAGTTTTCTCAGCTAAAAAGAAAACCCACGAATATCTCGAAAAGTCATCAACAACAACAAGCACATACCACTTCCCCCCAACCGAGCTCACCCGAGCCGGACCAACAAGGTCCATGTGCAAAAGCTCTCCAGGGCGCTTAGTCATGACCTGAGTCACTGGATGGTGGGGAGCGGCAACCATCTTCCCGTGTCTACAAGAGTGGCAAACAAGATCCTTCTCCATATGCAACTTGGGCAATCCTCGGATTAGGCCAAGCGAACTAAGCCTTGCAAGCAAGTCGAAGCTCAAATGTCCAAGTCTCATATGCCACTTCCAAAGATCAGAGGAAGAAGGTCCAGCCACAAGACACTGAGAAGTGCCAAAAGACTCCAAGAAATTCGCACGAAAGACTTTTCCAAAGGGCGAAATCAAACACACAAGATTGCCCTGAGGATCCAAAATACGACTGAGATTCGGTTTAAAACGAATCTCATAGTCGTCGTCAAAGAGTTGCGAAACAGAAAGAAGGTTTAAATGCAAGTTAGAAACAAGAGCAACATCGCGCAACACAAAGTGCTCATTAACTCGCACCGACCCGCGAGACAATACCTTACCTTTGCTATTGTCACCGAAGGTTATGTACTCCTTTCCGGCAACAGGGCTAAGGCTGGAGAACCACTTGGCGTTTTCGGTCATGTGCCTCGAGCAACCGGAATCCACCAACCAAATGTCCTCCAACCGTTTTACCTACATCAATAAAAAGACATAGGGTGAGCATACGGTCCAACACTGGGGTTAGTGAAGTAAGGGGAATACCAGTGTTGGGCCGGCTGCTCAAAAGAACGGTTAGCAGAAAAACCATTCCTAGCACATCTACGAGAGGAGCGATTACCACGTAGAGGAAAACGTGGTCCGCTAAGGGAGGAGCGTCCATCGCGATACTCAAAACGCGGTGGGGGAAAACGCTCAACTACAAAGCCTCCGCCACGAGGTCCATAGCCTACAACTGCAGGCTCCCGCCGGGCACGCTCTCTATGAGGCCTAGGCCTAGCAACTTGAGGCACTGCGCCTCTAGGCCTAGCATCTCTCCTCGGAGCTCTCTGCTGCCTAGGCCTAGGAACTTGAGGTTCTGGACCTCTGGGCCTAGCTGCTCTCCTCGGAGCACTCCTCTGAACATTCGGCACATGTACATCATGGAAAGGATGGTACATGTCCGTGTTGTTCATCTTCCTAGCACGGCGCACCTCTCTCTTGCGCCTAAAGCAGAACTCGCTCAAGTGTCCATCTCTCCCACAGAAGTCACAATGGTACCTCACCGCACGCAAAGGGGGTGGTTGGTACTCATGGTTGTGGGTGTGGATCACTTTGCCCTTCTGTGGCAACTCCTCCTAGATAGGTGGCATTGTGTCCAGCTTGTTCTTTAAGTGGTTGGGTTTGGGATGCCACACTTGGTTCTTGGGTGGAGCTCTCAGAGGTTCCTCAAACACCCCATCCTTGGTGGTAGGCTTGACGGGCTCTTTGGGTGGAAGCTTGGTCAGTTTGGGAGTAGCGGTGGAGTTAGGCTTCTCACATGGGTTCAGACCACTTGACTCTCCAACCTTCCCAAACGCAGAAAGATCAACACCCGGGGCAAAACCTACACCAGGACCTCCAACAGCTCGCTTGAATTGGGAGATCATCATCCCGAGCTGCGGCTCACCACAAGATACCAATGACAAGATGGTCCGAAGGTATGTGTTTTCTTCCTCGGTTTGCATCTTGTCATGTTTCACATTGGCTATCTCCATCTCCAAGCCCTCATACAAAACACACTTAGCCACACAAGTGCTATCTGAGTTGGCCTCCTCAAGAGACACAATCTTGGCATTCTTCTCTGCCAACTCAGATTGCAAGATAGGACAAGTCTTGCACGCACCCAACAGAGAAGGTCTAGCCTTCAGCTCATCCACCTCTCCTACCAACGCAGCATACTTACCTCTCAAAGTGAGAAGGTCAATCATGTGCGTGGTGCACATCTCACACTCAACCTCCTCCGACACGACCACGGTGGACTTGGCAAACTCAAGCTCTCTCACCGTGTCCTCCCACTTCTACCTAAACTCCTTGCGCTCTCTAGCGGCACGCCTAAGCAGCTTATCCTGACTAAGCAAGGCGGCAGTAAGCTTCTCATTTTCAGCAAAGAGCTCATCGTGGGTCATGGATACCTGGGAGGTGTCGTCGTCGTCGTCCCGAGGGGTGTGCTCCAGCTTGCCGTTGACTTCCTCACCAAGCGCCATGGTGCAGATGCCGTCATCGTCAGCGAAGAAGCAGAGACCATTCAGCTTGTCCTCGATCCTCTTCTTCTTCTCGGACTCGTCATCGCTTGAGAAAGCGGAGTCATCATCCGAGCCATCGACGTCGCTGAGCGTGGCGAAGAACGCACGCTGCTCAGCCTGGGCCTTCTCCAAGTACTTCTTGATGTACTCCTTGTCGAAGCCGCCCCTCCGCTTGTGCCTCGCGGGGACGTACTTCTCCTTGCGCTTGCCGGAGTCGTACTTGTGCCCATGATCGCCCTTCCCAGATGAATGCTTCTTCTTGGGGCAGTTGGCGATGAAGTGGTCGGGGTCGCCGCACTCATAGCATCCTGAGCGTCCTCCTCCGCGGCGACGGTTCATGCGGTTATTGTGAAACCGCGAGAACCGGTTGGCGAGCATCGCTAGCTCATCATCCCCCAAAGACTCCAGCTGGTCCTCTGTGACAGAAAAGAGAGATGAAAGAGCAAAGCCACCAGAGGGGTTAGAAGAGCCAGAAACCAAAGCCATAGTCGGGCCAGAAGGATTCTCATAAGAAGCCCTCGACATGGCGTCAATCTCACTAGACTTGAGCTTACTAAAGAGCTCATCGCAAGTGAGGGTCTCATAGTTAGACGATTCGATGATCGCCTGGACCTTTGAGTCCCACACCGACCGATCAAGAGTGTGCAAAAGCTTCAAAGCCCTCTCATGATCGTCAAAAGGCAACAGCTCCTTGTTCGCTCTCATCTTGTTGACAATAACCTGAAAGCGAGTGAATAAACTTTCTATGCTCTCGCCAGGCATATGTCGAATGTTCTCATACTCCCGCTTGTGCGACTCGTAGAGACAAGATTTGACTTGAGAGGTTCCCTCATGGAAGCGCATGAGGGTAGCCCAAATCTCACGGGCCGTGGGGAGGTGAGAAACTCGATCAAACTCAGACATGCTCAAACAGGAGAAAAGAGCGTTACGCGCTCGGCTATTGGCATCATGCTCATCTATCTGAAGCTGAGTAACACGAGCAGCCAAGACAACGTAATCATCCCTGTTGCAAATCTCCCAAACAGAAGAGCCCATCCTCTGGAGATAGGCCGCCATGCGTATCTTCCAATACGCATAGTTCGTCCCATCAAAGAACGGCGGTTTGCCCACGCCGCGATCCATGTCGCCTTCTGTGGATATGGAACCGGCTAAGGTGGAAGATCCTTAACCTGCTCCGATACCAATTGAAGGACCGAGAAGCACTCAGAAAGCGACCAGAGGGGGGTGAATGGGAGCTTCAAATTTTCCTTACGGAAACTAGTAGCCACTGTCCCGAGAATCACCCCAAACGACAAACCTTAGAGCTTGCTAGTGTCCACGACCCTAGATGTAGGGTGGATGCTTCCAAGAAGCACAACGGGACACTACACAACTCTAGAAAGCCAACGCAAAAGGCGGAAATCGAATCCGACCAAGAACGAGCCAACCGCGAACGAAAACATGCTGAGACAGCACTGACCGGACTCACCCTGCGTCCGGTCAACAAGCACCGGACGCGTTCGGTCAGGCAAAGTCTTGTTTCGGACCTCTCTGAGTTGGACCGGACGCTGATGAAGGCAGCGTCCGGTCAAGGCTCAAGCGTCCGGTCACACAAGACGGACCACAGTGAACAGTAGAAGGGACGAGTCCGGTCAGGGAGAAAACGGAGCGTCCGGTCAGGCACATAAGTTCTACGCGCGATGTTCAACCACCGGACGCTCAGAGTCAGCGTCCGGTCGGTCCGACACCTGCGTCCGGTCGCCCCGACTCAGCACTGTTTGACCACCGATTCGATTCTATCTCACCCAAAACAAGTCATCTAGGGATCAAACTTGGTGAGAAGAGTCACAAGGAGTATAGTGAGCTATCCCTAAGAGATCATGGCTCGAACCTATCTCCAAATCAGTGAATCAAAGAATTTCGAGGGAAGGGAGAAAAACTTGACCCCAAACAAAAATCGACCGATCTCCTAGACCATGAGGTTAGAGGAGAATTCCTTCAGTGGAAAGAAGTGCCTCACGATCTAGAACAACTTGGTTCAAACGGATTTGCAAAAGACGAACCGAGCAAAAAGATCGAGCGACGGGAAAATCGTGGAGAAAAAGGATTCCGCGAAGAACACAAATAAAACGGGAATCACAACCACGAATCTGCAACCGTAGCGCAAAACACACGCTACAACCGTGAGGATACGGCCTCACTTCCTCGGAATCAACAGTACACAGAGGCAAGTCTCTCTGCGGATCTCAGCTAGCTACAGCAGGGGATGGGAGAGCAGGAAACCCTAAGTGCGAAAGAGCAAATGACTGAGATAGATGGGAGGAGGGTGTCTCCCGACTACTTATCCTACTACTATCCTTAGTCTATTTCCTACTCTACCCCTCTCTATTCTAATTACAGAGCGAACCAGCTCAACCCTAGGGTTATTCTGGACCAACTCGGTGGTACGTGTATCCGATGGCCACGCCCGCACAAACCAAAGCGTTGCCTCGACGCAACCTCCGGATCGCCGCCACGTGCCGCCCTCGCTCTGCACCCCCGGTTTTGTGGCCCAAACCAGGAAACAAGCCTTTTCCAGCCAACCCCCGGTTTTGAGGCCCAAACCGGGAAACCAGCCCACCAGCTTCTGAGTTTTGAGGGCAAACTCAGCAAACCCTCAGCGCCCAGGTTTTGAGGCCCAAACCTGGAAACCGTCCTCAGCCCGAGTTTTGTGGCCAAACTCAGAAACCATCCGCACCCAGGTTTTGAGGCCCAAACCTGGAAACCGTCCATCCGATGGTTTTTCCCTGGCTCTACCACCAAACCGACGTCGTAGAGGGGATGCACCTCCCGTGCACCCCGTCCACCGACACGTGTCCCCAAGTCTACGACTTAGGCAACACATGACCGCAAGTCTTCGCTCGTCACTGTCACAGGCTGCCAGCCACCACAGCTGATCCTCGGGCCTCTGGTCCCTCAGTCCAAGCCTCACGTCCGCCCTTCGCCACTCTCGGTCCATCGGCACGGCACGTCTCTACTTGACCTTCACCTTGCCTTTGATCACTGCATCCGTGATCGACACCTGCACAACACAAGCCAAAGAACATGCGCTTCATCCCAGTTGATAATCACTCATCACTCAGAGACCCGGCATACACCCATGTATCCGCAAGTTTGGTTTTGGTTAATTGTTGAAACTTATTTGGTCTAATCCTATTGTTAAGCATGTGTGTAGCTAATGAGAAAGGATTTTGATCAAGCCAAGTAGTGGAGCTAGCAAAGTGGCAACCATGGAGGATGGTGATGGCCACAAGCACTCAAGTGATCAAGTGCTCTACCATTGGTGAAATGAAGAAGAGAAGAGATGGAGCAAAGAGGACCGAAGGCAAAGGTACAACCTATAAGGATCTTTGTTTTGGTGATCAAGACACTTAGTGTGATCACATTTAGGATACACAGCCGAACTATTAAGAGGAGATAATTCATGGCTTATGCGGTGTTCAAGTGTCACTAGGAGTTCTCTAACATATTGATGTTATAGACCTAGTGAGTGACAAACAAAACCCTTGGAAAATGCTTTGCAAAATGCTAACACACGTGCACAAGTGGTGAAACACTTTGGTGTTGGCGCATGGAAGCAAGGGTAGAAGTTAGGGGCATCAGACGCTGCAGGCGGCAACATCAAACGCTGGCCGATGCGTCCGATGGCAAACCCTAGCTTATAACAGTTGTTGAGGGAGCATTGGACGCTGAGAAATCACTGTTGCTGATATGACCATGCCTGCGACGGCAACCTCACCAACTTCTTCGACCACGTCGCCGACCTCAATGGCTTCCCCGGCTACATCTCCGACCTCCTCACCGAGCTCGATGACCTCTCCGACCAGCTCTCCAACTACATCTCCGACCACTGTGCCAATCAAGAAACCCATGGGAACAATCACTCGTAGCCGAGCCAAGAAGATACAACAAGAAGTGCAGGCGCTACTTTGTGAATTTCAGTTAAACACTAATGGAAGCTTTATGCTGCCTAAGTCTTGTTTGTTGACATTTCTTAGGTTCACAAAAGAAGAAGAGCAGAATACACCAAGGGCGAAACAAAGAGAAGAACCAAGCTCGAGCAAGACCGACACGATAGAACCATCAGAAAGAATCGATCATAACTTTTGACTCCTAAAGGCTATAAAGGCTCATGAGGACAATTTGGAAAGCTTAGAAAGTCTACTTTCTAATGCCACTATCCCCGACCAGTTTGAATATTCCAGTAAGGCACCCGACCAGTTTTGGTACTGACTGGTCTGGGAGTCAGCAGTCTGCCTGATGTCCAAGTTCCCATGCCAAACTGTATGAATGTACAAGGTTTCATGAAGCAAGGGGCACATGGTGTGAAAGCTTATTGAGTTAGCTTTCAAACGCATCCAGTCGCGCATCGTTTGGAGTTTCCTAGATGGAGTTATTGCAGAAACACTAAAGACTGCGCAGAAGTCAAACAGCCACGCAGAATCAGCTCTAAAGTTCACGCCGTGGAGACCCTTTCACACTAGCGATGTTTTTACATTCTTTTCGTGTTTTCACTTATCCAGGAGGCTAGTTCCTAGTATAAATACCTCCTATGTGTAAGCTATCAATAATTTTTTGATGAATTAAGATAATCCCAGTGATATTGCAGCCGAGCTGCCGAGTGCTTACTCAACCCTTGTTCGTCCTTGTTCTTCTTGGACTTGTGGAGAGATTTCTCTAGGATCCACTGATTCGTGCTCTACGGATTCCAGTACGGCTGCCCCGTCTTGTGTGGATTAGCTCCGGTTGTGGTTCTGTGGTTGTTTGGAGATCGAGTCGAAGTCTTCACGGTTTTGGTGTCTCTCTCCCCGTCGCTTGGTCGCATCCGACCTTGGTCAGGTATAAAGCTAGTTACCCGCTGATCTTCAGCAAGTTATCCTTTATATTCCGCTGTCTCCATTGCAAATTTCGTAGTTCAAGACCTACTGTCATGAAGATCGAACATCCTTGTACCGATATCCAATCGGTACCTATCATCTGGTATCAAAGCTTTCGTTGTCACGGTAGGTCTTTCCATCATCCAGATATTTATCTTTGATTTATCCATCATATAGTACTATTTTTGTTCATCACCTATAGTCCACTGAAAAAGCCATAAAAAATATCCTATAGCCCTTTAGCGGTACTGTTATCTTGTGTTTTTGTGTTCATCAAGTTGCTAGTCACCGTATTTACATATATTGTGGTGTGTTTCATTTGTTATCCGCACCCCTGCTAGTAAAAAAAAGAAAAGAAAAGTTCAAAGAAGAAGAAAGGAAAGATAAAACAAAGAAAAGAAAAAAAAGAGAAGTTGAAAGGGGTTGCGCTGCAGTTTGTTTGCTGAAAAAAACTTTTGTTCTACATATTCAGAATTACTTTGGTGAACTAAGTAGCAGCAACGTCATACTTTTTGAGCACGTCCAACCACTTGATTTTTAGTACCGTAGCCTCCCTTGTTTAAACCACCTATAGCTCCACCAAAATCTGAAACCGAGACGTTCGATCCGTAATCCTTACGACCTCTCTACCACCTCCGTTGAAGCAGCCACACTATCACCATCACGGTCCTTGAGATCAGGAAAGAACTTGGGTAAGTAAGAGGTGAGCTTGAGTGTTTCCACAAATTTATTTTCTTTCCCACTTTCTTGCTGTCCTATAACATGGCAGAATCAGATTCAAGCGTCCAAGGAGGAAACCGTGGCGATGGAGAGTATCATCGATGCGCGTCTCCCTGCGGCGAGAGGCCGAGGGCCACATCGCCCTCATGAAGACCATCGTCAGGAGGAGTTCGGAAATGAGAATTCTGGTTTCGACCATGGATTCGATCACTTTGGGCGCGGACGAGGGGGACATGGTGGGGGACGCCGTGCTGGGTTTGATGATCGGCGTGGAGAACGGCGTGCACACGAGCGTCGTGTAAGATTTGAAGATGAAGAGTTTGAAGACCATGATGCGGATACATGGGTGTATGCCGAGTCACAAGTAATGAGTGATTGTCAACTGGGATAATGCGCATGTTCTTTGGCTTGTGTTGTGTAGGTATCGAGCACGGATACAGTGATCAAAGGCAAGGTGAAGGTCAAGTAGAGACGTGCCGTGTCGATGGACCGGGAGCGGTGAAGGGCGGACGTGTGGCTTGGACTGAGGGACCGGTGGCCTGAGGATCAGTTGTGGTGGCTGACAGCCTGAGACAGCGACGAGCAAAGACTTGCGGGCACGGTGTTGCTTGGGTCGAGGACTTGGGGACACGTGTCGGTGGACGGGGTGCACGGGCTGTGCATCCCCTCTATGGCTCGGTTTGGTGGTTGAGCCACAGAAAAACCACCGAGTGGACGGTTTCCAGGTTTAGGCCTCAAAACCTGGGTGCTGATGGTTTCCGAGTTTGGGCCACAAAACTCGGGCGGTGGACGGTTTCCAAGTTTGGGCCTGAAAACCTGGGTGCTGATGGTTTCCGAGTTTGGCCCACAAAACTCGGGCTGAGGACGGTTTCCAGGTTTGGGCCTCAAAACCTAGGCGCTACGGGTTTCTGAGTTTGGGCCACAAAACTCAGGCGATGGACGGCTGGTTTCCCGGTTTGGGCCTCAAAACCGGGGGTTGGTCGTGAAGGCTGGTTTCCCGGTTTGGGCCACAAAACCGGGGGCGAGGTCCGCGAAAAGGACAAGCAGAGCGGTGGCGGCACGTGCTGGCAATCGGTGAGGTTGCGTTGAGGCAACGCTACCAGTTATGCGGGCGGGGCCGTCAGATCAGCATCTACCTTGAGTTGGTCCAAAATAACCCTAGGGTTTAGCTGGTTCGCTCTGTAATTAGTTAGGGGTAGAGTGGGAACTAGAATTAGGATAAGTAGAGGGAGACACCCACCTCCTATCAAATCTCACTCATTTGCTATTTTGCCTTCTAGGTTTTCCTGCTCTCCCACATCCCTGCTGTAGCAACTGAGATCCGTAAAGACGGTGAACAATACCTCCGTGTATTTGCTTTTTGAGGAAACGAGACCATAATCTCGTTGTCTCCTTGTGCAGACGAATTTCGGCTAGAAATTCGTGGTTTGATTTGCGTTCTTGAGTTGTTCTTCGCGTTCATCTTTTCTCCACGTTTTTGTCGTCGATTGTTCTCTCTCTACGTTGCTCCGTTTGCAAAACCATTTGAATCAAGTTGTTCTTTACAGTGAGGAGATCACTTTCACCAAAGGAATTAACTTCAAACCTCACGAACAAGTAGATCGGTTGGTTTTCGTTTTGGATCAACTTTTCTTCCCTTCCCCCAAAATTCTTCGATTCATCGATTTTGAGATAGGTTCGCATGATCTCTTAGAGATAGCTCACTATCCTCCTTGTGACTCCTCTCACCAGGTTTGATCGTTAGAGGATTTGTTTTGGGTGAGATCGAGTTGAATCGGTGGACGAAAGGAGCTGCGTCGGGGTGACCGGACGCCCGGGTTGACCAGACGCTGACCGCATGCGTCCGGTCGTTGAATGTTCAGCGAGAATTTTTCTTCGTAACTGACCGGATTCTCAGTCTTGTGATGACCGGACTCGCCTCTTGCACTATTCACATTTTTCTGGCCACTGACCGGATGCTTTGTGCAAGTGACCGGACGGTCCCCTACCAAGAGTCCGGTCCAACACAGTAAGGGTACACAAGCGATTTTGATTGACCAGACGCGTCCGATCAGTACCGACCGGACGCACCCCTGAGTCCGGTCAGTACTGAGTCGCACGTTTTCATCCGCTGATTGTTCGTTCGTTGTCGGTTTTGATTTCCGTCTTTTGTGTTGATTTTCTAGAGTTGTGTTTGTGTCCCGCTGTGATTTTTAGAAGCATCCACCCTACATATAGGGTCGTGGACACTTGCAAGCTCTAGGTTTGCCTTTGGGATTGATTCTAGGGACAGTGGCAACAAGTTTCTGAAAAGAAATTTGAAGCTCCCATTCACCCCCCCTCTGGTCGCCTTGCTTTTGCATTCTCGGTCCTTCAATTGGTATCAGAACGGGTTAAGGATCTTCCACCTTAGCCAGTTCCAGATCCACCGAAGGCGACAAGGATCGCGGCGTGGGCAAACCGCCGTTTTTCGATGGGATGAACTATGCGTATTGGAAGATACGCATGTCGGCCTATCTGCAGAGTTTGGGTGCTTCCATCTGGGATATTTGCAACTCTGCCGATTACATGGTCTTGGCTGCTCGTGCTACTCAACATCAGATTGATGAGCACGATGCCAATAGCAGAGCCCGTAATGCTCTTTTCTCATGTTTGAGCATGACGGAGTTTGATCGCGTTTCTCACCTCGCTACGGCTCAGGAGATTTGGGCTACCCTCATGCGTTTCCATGAGGGAACCACTCAAGTCAAAACCCGTCTCTACGAGTCACACAAGCGAGAGTATGAGAACTTTTGACATATGCCTGGCGAGAGCATAGAGAGTTTATTCGCTCGCTTTCAGGTGATTGTCAACAGGATGAGGGCTAACAAGGAGTTGTTGCCTTTCGACGATCATGAGAGAGCTTTGAAGCTTTTGCACACTCTCGATCGGTCGGTGTGGCACTCGAAGGTTCAGGCGATCATCGAATCACCTAACTATGAGACCCTCACATGCGACGAGCTCTTCAGTAAGCTCAAGTCCAGTGAGATTGACGCCATGGCGAGGGCTTCTTATGAAAATCCTTCTGGCCCGTCGATGGCTTTGCTTTCTGGCTCTTCTGCTAACCCCTCTGGAGGATTTGCACTTTCTGCTCTTCTTTCTGTCACAGAGGAGCAGCTGGAGTTCATGGGGGATGACGAGTTGGCCCTGCTTGCCAACTGGTTCTCACGGTTCCACAACAACTGCATGAACCGTCGCCGTGGAGGAGGACGCTCGGGTTGTTTCGAGTGCGGCGACCCCAACCACTTCATCGCCAATTGCCCGAAGAAGAACAAGCAAGTCTTCGGCAAGGTGGATCATGGGCACAAGTACGACTCCGGCAAGCGCAAGGAGAAGTACGTCCCCATGAAGCACAAGCGGAAGGGCGGCTTCAACAAGGAGTACATCAAGACGAAGTACTTGGAGAAGGTCCTGGCTGAGCAGCGTGCTTTCTTCGCCACGCTCAGCGACATCGATGATTCAGATGACGACTCCACTTCCTCAAGCGAAGACGAGTCCGAGAAGAAGAAAAGGATCGAGGACAAGCTGAACGGCCTTTGCTTCTTCACCGATAACGAGGGCTTCTGCACTATGGCCCTCGGCAAGGAGGTCGATGGTGAGCTGGAGGAGACCCCTCAGAACGACGACGACAACGATGACACCTCCCAGGTATCTCAGACCCCTGATGAGCTTTCTACTGAGGTCGAGAAACTTACTGCCGCCCTTCTTAGTCGGGACAAGCTGCTTAGGCGTGCTGCTAGAGAGCGGAAGGAGTTTAGGCAGAAGTGGGAGGATACGGTGAAGGAGCTTGAGTTTCCTAAGTCCACCGTGGTTGTTTCTGAGGAGAGTGAGTGCGAGATGTGCACCACACACATGACTGACCTTCTCACTTTGAGAAGTAAGTATGCTGTGTTGGTTGGAGAGGTGGATGAGCTTAGAGCTAGATCTTCAGTGCTTGGTGCGTGCAAGTCCTGTGCAGGCTTGCAATCCGAGTTGGCAGAGAAGAATGCCAAGATTGTGTCTCTTGAGAAGGCCAACTCGGGTTGCACTTGTGTGTCTAGGTGCGTTTTGTGTGAGGGTTTGGAGATGGTGATTGCAAATGTGCAACAAGACAAGATGCAAACCGAGGAGGAAAACACATACCTTCAGACCATCTTGTCATGGGTGTCTAGTGGTGAGCCGCAGCTTGGGATGATGATTGCCCAATTCAGACGTGCTGCTGGAGGTCCAGGTGTAGGTTTTGCTCAGGGTGTTTAGTGCGCTTCTTCTTTTGGCAAGGTTGGAGAGTTTAGTGGTCTTAACCCGAGTGAGAAGCCGAATGTTGATGGTCCTTAAACTCTTGTTTTACCATCAACATTTTACCCAAAAATTCACCAAAAAGGCATAAAAAGTAGTCAAATAGGTTTCAAACTAACCAAATTCCACATGTCCATAGATTTTTATTTGAATGCAGGATTTGGACCAAATTTGGAGAATGGACCCACCAGGGGCCGAGCCCACTCACCAGGGCCCATTTGGGCCCTAGTGGGGTGGCGCCCGCCACCTAGGTGGCGCCCAAACTTCTCCCCTGCCATGTCACTGATCCGTGTGACCACCCCAGGGCCAAATCTCAGCCCTTGGTCACTAGGTCGGTGGCATCGGAGGGCTCAGGAGGGAGTGGCGTGGATCATTCATGCCGCCATGCAAAGAAGCACATGTTGAATTAAAGAAGCACATGCTTAATTCTTCTCCACAATTGATCTGAAGGAGGTTATGATCCAAGGGCTCTCATCCATCATCACGCGGATCGATGATGTGGCGGTGGAGTAGCCCCTACTCCACCTCTCTACTATAAATACCCCCCTGGAGGCGTCACATTATTTCAAGCAAGGAAAGCAAGGAATGGAAAGAAAGCAAGGCTAAAGCTAGAGAGCTAATGGCTTAGGATTTAGCCAAGCTTAGGCAAGTAGGTCGCTAGTAGAGCAAGGCATCCTTGCCTCATTGCCCTCGCTGAAGCGCTGCTCAAGGCTTAGCTCAAGAGTAGAAGCGTGCGAGTAATCGGTCCTGGAGTTGGGAAGAGTCTTCCTTCATCTCCGGTTTAGGTTTTGCTCTTGTAACTCAAGCACTTTACTATATTCTAGTTCATCATTTCAAGTATTACTTTATTCTACTTACCAGTATTGAGTAGTATACCTGATTGATTGCTTGAGTACCTAGCTATCCTACAGTTCAATTCACTTAGCCAAAGTAGTTAATCTCTAGTGTGCATAGTGTTTGATCTTTGCCAATAGGTTACTTAGTTAGTTTAGTGTTTATCTTATTAAGTCAAGTATTTGCTCTGACGTCCGCAAGGGTGTCTCTATTCTAGGCCAGGATAGAGATAGATAGAATATAATTAGGCGTAGTGCTTAGTTATAGACTTACCTTCAGATACGGCTCGACCCCCGGATAGTTGTGGTAGCAAGCAGGTGGTGACAGCCCTGTGCGCCTTGAATTCCACCACGTAGTTGGTCTAGTTTAACAGTAAGGCTCGTTGTGCTAGCGTTCAACCTAAGTCAGTGGTAAAGGCTAGTACGCCTCGGTACTTGACAAGATAGGAATAAAACTATACTTAACTTGGTTGCTTATTTGGCATTTGCCTACCTTTCTTCGTAGTTATCTAGGAGTAGTTATTAGTTATTAGTTAGTTATATTACTTATCCTTAGTTATCTTATTCCCCCTATCTACCTGTCTATCCACCTTACCTTAACCATTCATTTCATCCTTACCTATCCACTCATAAATTCTTTCTAGCCTTTCATCTCCTCTCTTCTCTTCTCTCCTTTTCCCTTTCTTATTCTTCGACTCTCATCCCCTCCTTGACTCGACTCATACACCAGCCTAGCCTTCCTTTGGGATCAAATAAATCGACACCTAGTACTCACAGGCGAAGTGCTACTACGATAGTTCTGTGCGCTTGCAGAATCTCCTCTAGGTAGATTGCAATCTCTCTAGCTAGCTTCTACTAGTGTCGGGATTGACAACCCCATTTGACATTAGTAGATAGCTGCTTTAGCTTCACTCCTTTAGGTATAGTGACTGGACTTGCTACAAGCATTTATGGCGTCGTTGCCAGGGATAGATTCCATAGTCTACTCCTAGTAACGACATTAGCAGTGTCAACAAGCATTTCTGGGCCGTTACCGGGGGTAGTTGCCTAGCTCTATCTTTAGTGAAGTTAAGAACTACCAACACCGAACTCCACCACTACTCCCAAACTTACTAAGATTCCACCCAAAGAGCCTCTCAAGCCTAACACCAAAGATGGAGTGTATGAGGAACCTCTGAGAGCTCCACCCAAGAAACAAGTGTGGTCTCCCAAGCCCAACCACCTCAAGAACAAGCTAGACACAATGCCACCTACCCAGGAGGAGCTTATGCCACAAAAGGGCAAAGTGATCCACACCCACTACCGTGAGTACCAACAACCTCTATGAGAGCGGTGAGGTACCATTGTTAGCATTGTGGGAGAGATGGACACTTGAGTGAGTTTTGCTTTCGGCGCAAGAGAGAGGAGCGCCGTGCCAAGGAGATGAACAACACGGACATGTACCATCCTTTCCATGATGTGCATGTGCCGAATGTTCAGAGGCGTGTTGCTAGGCCTAGAGGTCCCATGCCTCAAGTTCCTAGGCCTAGGCAGCAAGGAGGTCGTACCCGGTGGGAGCTAGATTTTGGTGGCTATGGACCCTGTGGCGGTGGCTTTGCTGTTAAGCATTTTCCCCCACCGTGTTTTGAGTATCGCGATGGACGCTCTTCCCTTAGCGGACCACGTTGTCCTATACGTGGTGATCGCTTTCCCCGTAGGCGTGGTAGGAATGGTTTTGCTACTAACCGTTCTTTTGAGCACCCGGCCCAACCCTGGTATTCTTCCTACTTCACTAACCTCAGTGTTGGACCGTATGCTCACCCTATGTCTTTTTATTGATGTAGGTAAAACGATTGCAGAATGTTTGGTTGGTGGATTCCGGGTGCTCGAGGCACATGACCGGAAACTCCAAGTGGTTCTCCATTCTCAGTCCTATTGCCGAAAAGGAGTTTATCACCTTCGGCGACAATAGCAAAGGTAAGGTATTGTCTCGTGGGTCCGTGCGAGTTAATAAGCACTTTGTGTTGCGTGATGTTGCTCTTGTTTCTAACTTGCATTTTAACCTTCTTTCTGTTTTGCAACTTTTCGATGCTGACTATGAGATTCGTTTTAAACCAAATCTCAGTCACATTTTGCATCCTCAGGGCAATCTTGTATGTTTGATTTCGCCCTTTGGAAAAGTCTTTCGTGCGAATTTCTCGGAATCGTTTGGAATTTCTCGTTGTCTTTTGGCTGGACCTTCCTCCTCTGTTCTTTGGAAGTGGCATAGGAGACTCGGTCACCTGAGCTTCGACTTGCTAGCAAGACTTAGCTCACTTGGCCTAATCCGAGGATTGCACAAGTTGTCCATGGAGAAGGATCTTGTTTGCCATTCTTGTAGACATAGGAAGATGGTAGCTGCTCCCCACCATCCAGTGACTCAGGTCATGACTAAGCGCCCTGGAGAGCTTTTGCACATGGACCTCATTGGTCCGGCTCGGGTGAGCTCGGTTGGGGGGAAGTGGTACGTTCTTGTTGCTGTTGATGATTTTTCGAGATATTTGTGGGTTTTCTTTTTAGCAGAGAAAACTGAGACTTTCTCCTTTGCTCATAATCTGATTTTGCGTCTTCAGAATGAGTTCCCTATGAACTCAATGCGAGCAATTCAGAGTGATAATGGTTCCGAATTTAAGAATTCGGATTTTGAGAAGTTTTGTAACTCTTTGGGTTTAGAGCATCAGTTTTCTTCCCCCTACACACCGCCACAAAGTGGTATTGTAGAGAGGAAGAATCGGACCCTTGTAGAGATGTCCAGGACGATGCTCGATGAGCATAGGACTCCTAGGCGATATTGGGCCGAAGCTATGAACACTACATGCTATATTTCCAATCGCATTTTTCTCCGAGTTTTCTTGAAAAAGACTTCTTATGAGTTGCGTTTTGGAAAACAGCCCAAAGTGAGTTATTTTAGAGTTTTTGGTTGCCATTGTTTTATACTCAAGAAAGGCAGCTTGGACAAGTTTGAGTCTCATTCCTCTGATGGTGTATTTTTGGGTTATGGCACTCATACTCGCGCATATCGTGTACTTAACCTTGATACTAACCGAGTCATGGAGACATCAGATGTCACCTTCGATGAGACCATGGTTTGTCCTTCTTCTTATTTTGAGCATGCAGGTGATCATGAGGTTGGTGAGCCTCTTTTTGATGACGAGGACGAGGGTGCTGAAGGGATGGATGATCCAGCACCACCTCCACCTGCTGTGCTGCAAGCATCGGCTTCTACTACGACGACTCATGGCTCCAACCCCTCTTCGTCGATTACTTGGGGGCCATGGGATCCGCCACCTCGAGCAGTACCTTTTATACCCGAGGAGGCACCAGCTGCTGTTGAGGGGGAGGTTTCTTCAATTCGGGAGGCGCCACGACACATTCAGCGCCAACACCCGCCTCAACAGATGATCGGCAGCATCGGCGTCACTCGGTCAAGGTCACAACAAATCTCTCACTTTGCTCATTCTGCATTTGTTGCTGATTTTGAACCCCGAGATGTTGGACACGCTTTATCTGATCCAGATTGGGTCAATGCCATGCATGAGGAGTTAGAAAATTTTGAAAGAAATCGGGTTTGGGTTTTGGTTCCACCTCCTCCTGAGTGTCACCCTATTGGTACAAAATGGGTTTTCAAAGACAAACAAGGAGAGGATGGCCATGTTGTGAGAAACAAGGCCAGACTTGTAGCCCAGGGGTATAGTCAGAAGGAGGGGATAGACTATGAGGAGACTTTTGCTCCTGTAGCTCGTTTGGAGGCTATTAGGATACTGTTGGCTTTTGCTGCATCCAAAGGGTTTAAACTTTTTCAAATGGATGTCAAGAGTGCCTTCTTAAACGGCTACATAGAAGAAGAGAAGTATGTGAAACAACCTCCCGGTTTCGAAAATCCCAAGTTTCCAAACCATCTTTTTAAACTTCACAAAGCTTTGTATGGTTTGAAACAAGCCCCTAGAGCCTGGTGTGATAGGATGAAAACCTTTTTGCTTGCTAAGGGTTTTAAAATGGGATGTGTGGATAAAACGTTTTTTCTCCTCAAGCAAGGCAATGACACTCTCTTGGTCCAGATTTACGTGGATTGTTGGTAATTCATAACTTCACTAAAGATAGAGCTAGACAACTATCCCCGGTAACGGCCCAGAAATGCTTGTTGACACTTGCCAACGTCGTGACTAGGAGTAGACTATGGAATCTACCCCTGGCAACGGCGCCAAAAATGCTTGTAGCAAGTCCAGTCACTATACCTAAAGGAGTGAAGCTAAAGCAGCTATCTACTAATGTCAAATGGGGTTGTCAATCTCAACACTAGTAGGAGCTAGCTAGAGAGATTGCAATCTACCTAGAGGAGATTCTGCAAGCGCATAGAACTATCGTAGTAGCACTTCGCCTGGGAGTACCAGGTGTCGATTTATTTGATCCCAAAGGAAGGCTAGGGTGGTGTATGAGTCGAGTCAAGGAGGGGATGAGAGTCGAAGAATAAGAAAGGGAAAGGAGAGAAGAGAAGAGAGGAGATGAAAGGCTAGAAAGAATATATGGGTGGATAGGTAAGGATGAAATGAATGGTTAAGGTAAGGTGGATGGATAGATAGATCGGGGGAAAAGATAACTAAGGATAACTAATATAACTAACTAATAAATAATAACTACTACTAGATAACTACGAAGCAAGATAGGCAAATGCCAAATAAACAACCAAGTTAAGTATAGTTTTATTTCTATCTTGTCAAGTACCGAGGCGTAATAGCCTTTACCTCTGACTTAGGTTGAACGCTAGCACAACAAGCCTTACTATTAAACTGGGCCAACTACGTGGTGGAATTCAAGGCGCACAGGGCTGTCACCACCTGCTTGCTACCACAGCTATCCGGGGGTCCAGCCGTATCTGAAGGTAAGTCTATAACTAAGCACCACGCTTAATTATATTCTAACTATCTCTATCCTAGCCTAGAATAGAGACACCCTTGCGGACGTCAGAGCAAATACTTGACATAAAAAGATAAACACTAAACTAACTAAGCAACCTATTGGCAAAGATCAATCACTAAGCACACTAGAGATTAACTACTATGGCTAAGTGAATTGAACTGTAGGATAGCTAGGCACTCAAGCAATCAATCAAGTATACTACTCAATACTGGTAAGTAGAATAAAGTAGTACTTGAAATGATGAACTAGAATATAGTAAAGTGCTTGAGTAACAAGAGCAAAACCTGAACTGGAGATGAAGGAAGACTCTTCCTAGCTCCAGGACCGATCACTCGCACGCTTCTACTCTTGAGCTAAGCCTTGAGCAGCGCTTTCGCGAGGGCAATGAGGCAAGGATGCCTTGCTCTACTAGCTACCTACTTGCCTAAGGTTGGCTAAACCCTAAGCTCTTAGCTCTCTAGCTCTAGCCTTGCTTTCTTTGCTTCCTTTGCTTCCTTGCTTCCTTCCAATGAAGTGACGCCTCCAGGGGGGTATTTATAGCCTTGTGGAGTGAGGGGGGTACTTATAGGGGGGAGGCAGCCGACCTAGGGCTGAGTCAGGTGGCGGCCGCCACCCCTAACCTTCCGATTGAACTGCCATTCAACCGAGGGCATCCAGGGGGTCCTCCAAGGCGGTGGTTAGGTCGGTGGCTCAAACCATAAGCGCCTCTTGTCCAATCTAGGGCACGATCCGCGTCACCCGCCTCCCGAGCCATCCGATTCAACCGATCTAGTGACCAAGGGCCAGGAATTGGCCTTGGGGAGGTCACACGGATCAGTGACGTGGCTGGGAGTGGATTTGGTCCAACTCAAGTGGCGGGCGCCACCCCCCTGAGGCCCAATTGGGCCCTGCTGAGTGGGCTTGGCCTTTGGTGGTTCAAATATCCAAATTTGGTTCAAATCCTGCATTCAAATCAAAATCTATGGACATGTGGAATTCGGTTAGTTTGAAACCTATTTGACTACATTTCATGCCTTTTTGGTGAATTTTAGGGTAAAATGTTGATGGTGAAACAGGTGTTTAAGGAGCATCAACATGGATGATATCATTTTCGGTGGTTCTTCTCATGCTTTGGTTGCCAAGTTTGCAGACACTATGAGCAGGGAGTTTGAGATGAGCATGATGGGCGAGTTGACGTTTTTCCTTGGGTTGCAAATCAAGCAATCTGGAGAGGGAACGTTTGTGCACCAGGGTAAGTATACCAAGGATATCCTGAAGAAATTCGATATGGGTGAGGCTAAGCCTCTTCCAACACCCTTGTCGACCACGACGACCCTAGATGTGGACAAGGATGCAGAAGCAGTGTACCAGAAGGAGTACTGGAGTATGATCGGGTCGCTGCTGTACCTGACGGCGATACGCCCGGACATCCAGTTCGCGGTGTGTCTTTGCACGCGATTTCAGTCGTCGCCGCGCACCTCTCACCGTCAGGCGGTCAAGCGCATTATGAGGTACTTATGCTTCACACCTGAGTTTGGGATTTGGTATTCTGCTTCCTCCACCCTTTCCCTTTGCGGTTATTCTAATGCCGATTTTGCTAGTTGCCGACTTGATCGCAATTCCACTTCTGGGACTTGTCAGTTTATTGGTTCTTCTCTTGTATCGTGGTCTTCTCGCAAGCAGTCTAGTGTCGCCCAATCTACCACGGAGGCTGAGTATGTTGGTGCGGCTAGCTGCTGTTCTCAATTGCTTTGGATGATGGGCACTTTGCGTGATTTTGGTCTGAGCTTTTCTTGCGTTCCTTTGCTTTGTGACAACACGAGTGCTATTAGCGTTGCTAAGAACCTCGTGCTGCACTCCAAGAACAAACACATTGATGTGCGCTTTCATTTCTTGCGAGACCATTATGAGAAGGGTGATATCGACCTCCACCATGTCGATACTCATCATCAGTTGGCTGATATTTTTACCAAGCCTTTGGACCAATCAACTTTTGCTAGGTTGATTGGTGAGCTTGGTGTATATTTCCCCTTTTAGTTGGGGGAAACATTTTGATTCTTGTGTATCATAGACTGACTTTTCTCTTTTAGCTTGTGCATTTCATCATGCCTTTTTACTTTCTGAGCTTCATGTATATAATCTCTAGAATGTGATTATGCTTTGTCTAAGTGCACTCCGATGCTATATGGTGATGCTTGTAGCTTATGCTCTTTCTGATCACTGATACATGTTGTGAGCTGAGCTATTTTATGAATGGTGAACTTGCCTAATGACCTTAAAACTTGAAATTGTTCACCATTGAGATATGCAACTAGCATGTGTAGAATGTGTTGAATTCACTTGTGCTTTTCATATATGCTAGGTTGCTATGTCTCTAGTTCTGAGTCATTCACTTGCTTGGTATGTTCATATTTTGCCTTAAATTTGAACCAAGTAAAGTGATTTGGAAAGATCGAGATGGGATTGCTTGTCAGCACATCACAGTATCGAGACTATTTCTCATTGCACTTTGAGCTAAACTTGAGCTGTGTAGTGTATGACCGAAACTGTTGCGTTAAGCTTCTGATTGCTTCTGCATAGGCTTCACACAGTTGAAAAGTTAGGCAATGACAAGCTTTCAACCTCTCGCAATCACATGCTGAAATTTGAACTTGTGTATTTTAACCGCTGCAACTCTGATAAAATTTTGAATACACAAGTCTATGTTTCATTCTATAGCATGATGATTGAACCTTGCTAGGGGTAGTTCACTTTGTATACATGTTTAGCACTTGTTTGACTTCCTGTCTATACATGTTTAGTGCTATTTTGATGGTAAATACCTTTTTGGATAAAAACTGCTCACTTTACTCAAATGTTCATATTTCGTATTTGGTGATCAGTTTGAGCCTTTGCTAGCTTGTATGGTTCCTGTTGAGTCATTGGAGTTATACTATGTAGAGCATCTTCTCATTCTCTGGACTATATTCCTGAAGCTGCTAGCTTGCATTTTGGACTCATATGCATTTGGAGGGGAGATACTTGATAGAGCATTTTCAACTAAGGGGGAGAAATTTGGAGGGGGAGTTTGAGCTGGCTCGGATTTTGAGGATTTTGAATTTTCCAATTGGTTCGGAGCGTTTCTGCTAGTTGTGTTGAGCCTTTGTGCCTCTTTCTTGAGGGACTAGCGCCTTTGCCTTTGTGCTCTACAGTTGGTATCGAGCTTTCTCGCTAGCGGTGTTGAGCCCGATCTGCCTCATCTTGAGGGCTAGCTCTATTTTGCTTGAATTTCAATTGGTTTTTCAGTTGGTATCAAGCTTTCTCGCTAGCGGTGTTGAGCCTGTTCTACCTCTTCTTGAGGGCTAGCTTTGCTTTGCTTGGTTGCGTCGAGCCGTTGCCCATGTCTTTGGGGACCAAGTTGTTCTGCTTCTTCACTTGACCTTCTTCTGGCTTTGTTTTGCTTTTGGGTCATTTGGACGAGTTCTCTCTCCTTCTTCTTCCTTCTTCTATTCCATTATGATTTGTGTTGGTAGTTGACAATGCACTCATCAAGGGGGAGATTTCGGATACATGGGTGTATGCCGAGTCTCAAGTGATGAGCGATTGTCAACTGGGATAATGCGCATGTTCTTTGGCTTGTGTTGTGTTGGTGTCGAGCACGGATACAGTGATCAAAGGCAAGTTGAAGGTCAAGTAGAGACGTGACGTGCCGATGGACCGGGAGCGGTGAAGGGCGGACGTGAGGCTTGGACTGAGGGACCGGTGGCCTGAGGATCAGCTGTGGTGGCTGACATCCTGGGACAGCGACGAGCGAAGACTTGCGGGCACGGTGTTGCTTGGGTCGAGGACCTGGGGACACGTGTCGGTGGACGGGGTGCACGGGCGGTGCATCCCCTCTACGGCTCGGTTTGGTGGTTGAGCCACAGAAAAACCACCGAGTGGACGATTTCCAGGTTTGGGCCTCAAAACCTAGGTGTTGATGGTTTCCGAGTTTGGGCCACAAAACTCAGGCGGTGGACGGGTTCCAGGTTTGGGCCTCAAAACCTGGGTGCTGATGGTTTCTGAGTTTGGGCGACAAAACTCGGGCTGAGGACGGTTTCCAGGTTTGGGCCTCAAAACCTGGGTGCTGGGGGTTTCTGAGTTTGGGCCACAAAACTCAAGCGATGGACGGTTGGTTTCCCGGTTTGGGCCTCAAAACCGGGGGTTGGTCGTGAAGGCTGGTTTCCTGGTTTGGGCCACAAAACCGGGGGCGAGGTCCGCGAAAAGGACAAGCAGAGCGGTGGCGGCACGTGGCGTCAATCGGTGAGGTGGCGTTGAGGCAATGCTACCAGTTGTGCGGGCGGGGCCGTCGTATCAGCATCTACCTTGAGTTGGTCCAGAATAACCCTAGGGTTTTGCTGGTTCGTTCTGTAATTAGTTAGGGGTAGAGTGGGAACTAGAATTAGGATAAGTAGAGGGAGACACCCACCTCCCATCAAATCTCAGTCATTTGCTATTTTGCCTTCTAGGTTTTCCTGCTCTCCCACATCCCTGTTGTAGCAACTGAGATCTGCAGAGACGGTGAATAATACCTTTGTGTATTTGCTTTTTGAGGAAACGAGACCGTAATCTCGTTGTCTCCTCGTGGGGACGAATTTTGGTTGGAAATTCGTGGTTTGGTTTGCGTTCTTGAGTTGTTCTTCGCGTTCATCTTTTCTCCACATTTTTCCCATCGATTGTTCTCTCTCTACATTGCTCCGTTTGCAAAACCATTTGAATCCACTTGTTCTTTACAGTGAGGAGATCACTTTCACTGAAGGAATTAACTTCAAACCTCACGAACAAGTAGATCGGTTGGTTTTCGTTTTGGATCAACTATTCTTCCCTTCCCCAGAAATTCTTTGATTCATCGATTTTGAGATAGGTTCCAGCCATGATCTCTTAGAGATAGCTCACTATCCTCCTTGTGACTCCTCTCACCAGGTTTGATCCTTAGAGGATTTGTTTTGGGTGAGATTGAGTTGAATCGGTGGACGAAAGGAGCTGCATCGGGGTGACCGGACGCTAGGGTCGGGTTGACCGGACACTGAGCGCATGCGTCCGGTCGTTGAATGTTCAGTGAGAATTTTTCTTCGTAACTGACCGGACTCTCAGTCTTGTGATGACCGGACTCGCCTCTTGCACTGTTCACGTTTTTTTGGCCAATGACCGGACGCTTTGTGCAAGTGACCGGACGCTCCCCAACCGTGAGTCCGGTCCAACACAGTAAGGGTCCATAAGCGATTTTGATTGACCAGACGCGTTCGATCAGTACCGACCGAATGCACCCCTGAGTCTGGTCAGTACTGAGTCGCACGTTTTCATCCGCTGAGTGTTTGTTCGTTGTCGGTTTTGATTTCCGTCTTTTGTGTTGATTTTCTAGAGTTGTGTTTGTGTCCCGCTGTGCTTTTTAGAAGCATCCACCCTACATCTAGGGTCATGGACACTCGCAAGCTCTAGGTTTGCCTTTGGGGTTGATTCTAGAGACAGTGGCAACAAGTTTCTGAAATGAAATTTGAAGCTCCCATTCACCGCCCCCTCTGGTCGCCTTGCTTTTGCATTCTCGGTCCTTCACATGATGAAGAAGAAGGGTTTCGTGATGAGAATCCCTTCGGTAATGGAGGAAGATTTGATCGGCGTCGCGATCATCGCCAGCGTGCTGAGTTTGAAGGTAGAGATCATCATCACGGCCGCCGCCATAGAGACGATCCCGATAATAATGCTCGTGTCAAATTGAGCATTCCCAAGTTTACTGGTAAAGAGATCGCATATGAGTTCCTAGAATGGGCTGAGCAGTGTGATCAAATTTTCAGAATTCATAATCTTTCAGATCAACGTCGTGTGAACCTTGCCTCAGTTGAGTTCTCTGGATATGCCCTCACCTGGTGGAATCAAGTTCAAGAGAATCAGTTTGAGTTGGGACTTGGGTATATCAACACTTGGGAAGAGATGAAGCGAGTGATGAGACGATTTGTCCCCTCAAGCTATCAGCATGACCTCAGAAACAGGTTGCAAATGTTGAAGCAAGGGAAGAGATCAGTCGATGAATATTTCAAGGAGATGGAGTTGCTATTAGTTCGGGCTGTGATTAGAGAAGATTCGGAGTAAAAAATGGCAAGATTTTTGGGTGGTCTCAATGAAGAAATTTCTAGTTTTGTGGAGATGTTCCCATACAATACCTTGCAGGACCTTGATGATCAAGCTATGCGCACTGAAAGGAAAATTCAGCACGAAGCACGTGGAAGGAATTATGCGAGCCATTCTGTTGCGGCCCTATGGCGCAAGCAGCAGTTCGACACTTCTTTGGGAGGAGGGCGGTCTCAAGGAGCTGCATCCAGACCCTCTTCATGTAATGTTCCTTCAAAGATGGCAGCCTCTACAACATCCTCACCTGCAAGCCACCAGCGACCTGCTGCAAGTGCAGCGACCCCAACTATTGCTTCAGCTCCTGCATCCTCCTCACGCAGTAGGGAAATTGTGTGCCATAAGTGACATGGTCGCGGGCATGTTGCAGCTCAATGCCCAAGCAGGAGGACCATGATAGTGAATGAAAAAGGTGAATGGGAATCTGAAAGTGACATAGAAGACGATGGACCAAAATTTGATGAAGAAGTTCAAGAGGAGGAGAACTCGATTCAGCCTGATGAAGGAGAACATAACTGCAGTCAAATAGGTTTCAAACTAACCAAATTCCATATGTCCATAGATTTCTATTTGAATGCAGGATTTGGACCAAATTTGGAGAATGGACCCACTAGGGGGCGAGCCCACTCACCAGGGCCCATTTGGGCCCTAGTGGGGTGGCGCCCGCCACCCCTAGGTGGCGCCCGCCACCTAGGTGGCGCCCAAACTTCTCCCCTGCCATGTCACTGATCCGTGTGACCACCCCATGGCCAATTCTTAGCCCTCGGTCACCTGGTCGGTGGCATCGGAGGGCTCAGGAGGGAGTGGCATGGATCATGCATGCCGCCATGCAAAGAAGCACATGTTGAATTAAAGAAGCACATGCTTAATTCTTCTCCACCATTGATCTGACGGAGGTTACGATCCAAGGGCTCTCATCCATCATCACGCAGATCGATGATGTGGCGGTGGAGTAGCCCCTACTCCACCTCTCTACTATAAATACCCCCATGGAGGTGTCACTTCATATCAAGCAAGGAAAGCAAGGAAGGAAGAAAGCAAGGCTAATAGCTTAGGATTTAGCCAAGCTTAGGCAAGTAGGTAGCTAGTAGAGCAAGGCATCCTTGCCTCATTGCCCTCGCGGAAGCGCTCCTCAAGGCTTAGCTCAAGAGTAGAAGCGTGCGAGTGATTGGTCCTGGAGTTGGGAAGAGTCTTCCTTCATCTCCAATTCAGGTTTTGCTCTTGTAACTCAAGCACTTTACTATATTCTAGTTCATCATTTCAAGTATTACATTATTCTACTAACAGGAATTGAGTAGTATACTTTGTTGATTGCTTTAGTACCTAGCTATCCTAGATTTCAATTCACTTAGCTATAGTAGTTAATCTCTAGTGTGCTTAGTGTTTGATCTTTGCCAAAAGGTTGCTTAGTTAGTTTAGTGTTTATCTTATTAAGTCAAGTATTTGCTCTGACGTCCACAAGGGTGTCTCTATTCTAGGCCAGGATAGAGATAGTTAGAATATAATTAGGCGTGGTGCTTAGTTATAGACTTACCTTCAGATACGGCTAGACCCCCTGATAGCTGTGGTAGCAAGCAGGTGGTGACAACCCTGTGCGCCTTGAATTCCACCACGTAGTTGGTCTAGTTTAACAGTAAGGCTCATTGTGCTAGCGTTCAACCTAAGTTAGTGGTAAAGGCTAGTACGCCTCGGTACTTGACAAGATAGGAATAAAACTATACCTAACTTGGTTGCTTATTTGGCATTTGCCTATCTTGCTTCATAGTTATCTAGGAGTAGATATTAATTATTAGTTAGTTATATTAGTTATCTTTAGTTATCTTATTCCCCCTATCTACCTATCTATCCACCTTACCTTAACCATTCATTTCATCCTTACCTATCCACTCATAAATTCTTTCTAGCCTTTCATCTCCTCTCTTCTCTTCTCTCCTTTTCCCTTTCTTATTCTTCGACTCTCATCCCCTCCTTGACTCGACTCATACACCACACTAGCCTTCCTTTGGGATCAAATAAATCGACACCTGGTAGTCCCAGGCGAAGTGCTACTACGATAGTTCTATGCGCTTGCAGAATCTCCTCTAGGTAGATTGCAATCTCTCTAGCTAGCTCCTACTAGTGTCGGGATTGACAACCCCATTTGACATTAGTAGATAGCTGCTTTAGCTTCACTCCTTTAGGTATAGTGACTGGACTTGCTACAAGCATTTCTGGCGCCGTTGCCAGGGATAGATTCCATAGTCTACTCCTAGTAACGACGTTAGCAAGTGTCAACAAGCATTTCTGGGCCGTTACCGGGGATAGTTGCCTAGCTCTATCTTTAGTGAAGTTAAGAACTACCAACAAGCATTTCTGGCGCCGTTGCCGGGGAAGGCAATCGGTGTATCCTTCGAGTCCTTGTCGAATTTATCTTCGCTTAAGCTTCCGCTTAGCGAATCCCATCTTTCCCCATTCTTTCTTTCCTTAGTCCTTCTTATCTTTTTCCTTCATCTTCTTCAACTTCTTTCTTTCTTATCTCGTTCTACCTTCACGATGGCCAACAAGACCATTCGTGAGTTTTCTGCTCCTTCTGCCGCCAATGTAGCGACAGGACCAGCCGTGATCGATGCCAACCTCAATTTTGAGTTGAAACCGGCTCTGATCATGATGGTCCAAGCTAGCCCGTTCTGTGGCAAAGCTCATGAGGATGCCAATGCTCACCTCCAACAATTTTTGGAGATTTGCGGCACCTTCACCATTAAGGGGATAACCCAAGAAGCCATCCATCTTCGTCTCTTTCCCTTTTCTCTCCTAGGAAAAGCAAAGCAATGGTTCTATACCAATCGCAATGCTGTAGACACATGGGACAAGTGTTCCAATGCTTTTCTCGCCAAATTCTTTCCGATGGGCAAGACGAACGCTCTTCGCAACAAAATCTCCAGCTTTACGCAACAAGCCGAGGAATCTATTCCCGAGGCTTGGGAGAGAATGCAAGAGTACGTCACTGCTTGTCTACACCATGGTATGGAGGACTGACTGTTGATCCAGAACTTCTACCATGGCCGAACCCCACTCTCTAGAAGCCATTTGGATGACGCCGCCGGCGGTGCATTCTTTTCTATGAATGTTGCAGATGCTAAGGCTCTCATAGAGAAGATGGTGTCGAACCAAGGATGGAATGACGAGAGACTGCAGCCCCGTAAGCGAGGTATGCATTCCCTTAAGGAGGCCGACACGATCATGGCCAAGATGGACCTGTTTGCCAAGAAGCTGGACAGCTGTGAGAAGATGAACCAACAAGAGAGTGTCCAATCTCTGGAATCCTACATGACTTGTGAAGTCTGTGGAGAAACCGGACATTCTGGGAACCACTGCCCTGAGTTACATGAAGATTTGAACTTCATCATCATCAACAACAACAACAACGGTTTCCATCAACAAAATCAAGGATGGAATCAGCACTCCAACTCTCAAGGTAATAATTCATTCCCTCGCTCTAATTTCCAAAGTACTGATAATTTCTCGTTCTCGAAGAATCTAGTCTACTCTCAAGGTAGAACTACTGAATTTTTGAATAATAAATTAATTTCAAATGATAAAATGCTTGAGAACATAAATGCTAAATTGGAAGATTTCTCATCTGCTCTGAAAAATCAACTTAGCTTTAATAAGATGTTAGAAACTCAATTAGCTCAACTTGCTGCGATCATACCATCTTTTGAAACTGGCAAAATTCCGGCTAAACCTAACATGGAAACTGCAAATATAAAGATCAAACCATGACTGTTAAAAAGGGTGATCCTGGTAGTCCCATAATTAGATGCTCAATCTTTGGTGAAGTCTTTAAAAATCCCATGTGTGACTTAGGATCGAGTGTGAACATTTTATCTAAGGATTTCTATGAAAACTTATTCTTTCCACTCATGTCATCCACATCTGCCTATGTCGTGCTAGCTCATCAATCAACATGCTATGTAGAAGGAATAGTAACTGATTTACTTGTTCATATTAGAGGTTCATATGTTCCTGCTGATTTCATAATACTAGATATGGGAAATAGGAAAGATGTGCCTCTAATCTTAGGTAGACCTTTCATGAACACTGTTGATGCTTGCATATATGTGGGGAGTGGTAAAATGCAAATGACATTAGGAGGGAGGAAGGAAATATTCTCCTTTTCCCATGGTCCCGCATATGCTGCTAACATGCATGAAGCAAAACCCGTTCGTACCAAGAAGAGGCACCAAAGAACAAGGTGGAACAGAAAGAAAGAACCACCTTCTCGTGAGTTGTGTAATTCACATAACAAAGGAGAGGTGCCAAAAGAAGAAGAACGCGATGAAGTACTTAAAGAAGAAGCACCCAAGGAAGAAGATCCACCCAATAAGGATGAAATTCCATGGATCTAAGGTATGAATTTACTTTTTAATTTTTCCCTTCTAATTTCCCTTTTTTCAAATAAATAACATATGTCATGCATGTAACTAAAAAAATAGTTATCATTAGTTATATGCATAAGTATATGTTAACTTAGCTAGAATAATAAAATATCATAATAGGATAGTTTCCCTTTTTCACAACATTAGATAGTTTCCTTTTTAATAAAATAAGAACAAGAGCTCCGACCGAGAAAGATGAAGACCCTTCACCAAGCAAGAAGCCAGCTTGGGGGAGATCCTCGCGCCAATAAGGTATGTTTCAACCTTACTCTTTATGTTCGGTTCTTAAATTCTATATCTTTTGAACATTTTTAAATGTTATATACTTGCCTAAGTAATTATCCCATGAGTAAAAATGAAAAATCTTCTTAAAAATGTTGGAACCTGAATAAGAAATAAAATATGCCATGCAAATGCTATTGTTATAGTTAGAATAACTAGCTTTATCTAAGTTGTAGCTTTTGTGGGTTGCACATGTTTTAACTAAAATCATGCTTAGTGAATAAAGTTAGTTAGAAATGGAGTAATTCTTTAAACTTGCTAAGGTGAAATTAGGACCTAATCTGGAGGATTTCTTTTAAAAATCATGAAAACCTTGCTAAAAGTTCCTCCTGGATTTTATCCCATCCCACCACTTGCCAAATATTTGTTAGTCAAAACCACAAAGAGCATTGTTTGTGTTGAGCTTTGTTAGACCTCAAAGATCTTAGTAGAGAAGCTTACCATTTCTTTTGATCAAGATACACACACCCACCATAAATTGCGTACTCTCCACTTTGGAAGTTTGCAACCACTAAATAAATTGCTCATTCTCTACACTGGAGATATGCAATACCTTTCCAAACGTTCCATTGCTAGCCTTATGCTATTCCTACACTGGGAATAAGCATTTCTCTCTCTTCCCCCTTTTTATTTCTAAAATCCTTTCCTATAGACAACCTAGGGAAATCTAGAGCTAAAAAAGAGAGATATGAAAAAAAAGAAGTGAGCAAAGTAGCTTAAGAGAGGACTATGTCCCAAGAAAATGTGAGGACACATTTTTGTCTACTCACTATGTATCGAGTAAAAAAAAGAGAGAGTTATCATTAGCTCTAGACCCCAGAAATTAACTAGGAAGGATTATGAAATATCTCTCTATACACTTACACATAACCACACATGCACATCTTGATCAATTTTTATGATTTGCTGCTCCTTATGATCTGAGTATCTAGCTTAGCAATAAACATTATGCAATTTGCTCATGATTCTTAGCCTACCTATAACTCCACATATCATTCTTTAGAAATAGGAGAGGCTACATTTTGGCCTAAGTGAGGATTTAAACACCATTGAGTGATTGAGTGAATCTTGGAGGACTTAAGCAAGTTTTTATCTTTTGAAAACCTTAAAAAACCTCTAGACAGAATCCTAGTCAAACCTAAGAAAGATAAAAGTTTCCTATCTACTGCTTTATTTCACTCTTGCATGTTTGAAGTGAAAATCTATAAGCCCCACATTGCTATGATTAATGATATACACTAAGTTATTTCTCACTATACAATATGCACTTGTATACATCTTAAGTTGCTATCTATTTCATGCTCAATGCTTAAACCGCATTGTTGCTCGAGGACGAGCAACAGGTTAGCTTCGGGGAGCTTGTTGATGGTCCTTAAACACTTATTTTACCATCAACATTTTACCCAAAAATTCAACAAAAAGGCATGAAGAGTAGTCAAATAGGTTTCAAACTAACCAAATTCCAAATGTCCATAGATTTCTATTTGAATGCAGGATTTGGACCAAATTTGGAGAATGGACCCACCAGGGGCCGAGCCCACTCACCAGGGCCCATTTGGGCCCTAGTGGGGTGGCGCTCGCCACCCCTAGGTGGCGCCCGCCACCCTTAGGTGGCGCCCAAACTTCTCCCTTGCCATGTCACTGATCCGTGTGACCACCCCAGGGCCAAATCTTAGCCCTCGGTCACTAGGTCGGTGGCATCGAAGGGCTCAGGAGGGAGTGGTGTGGATCATGCATGCCGCCATGCAAAGAAGCACATGTTGAATTAAAGAAGCACATGCTTAATTCTTCTCCACCATTTATCTGACGGAGGTTACGATCCAAGGGCTCTCATCCATCATCACGCAGATCGATGATGTGGCGGTGGAGTAGCCCCTACTCCACCTCTCTACTATATATACCCCCTGGAGGTGTCACTTCATATCAAGCAAGGAAAGCAAGGAAGGAAGAAAGCAAGGCTAATAGCTTAGGATTTAGCCAAGCTTAGGCAAGTAGGTAGCTAGTAGAGCAAGGCATCCTTGCCTCATTGCCCTCGCGGAAGCGCTGCTCAAGGCTTAGCTCAAGAGTAGAAGCGTGCGAGTGATCGGTCCTGGAGTTGGGAAGAGTCTTCCTTCATCTCCAGTTCAGGTTTTGCTCTTGTAACTCAAGCACTTTACTATATTCTAGTTCATCATTTCAAGTATTACTAAATTCTACTTACCAGTTTTGAGTAGTATACTTGATTGATTGCTTGAGTACCAAGCTATCCTACATTTCAATTCACTTAGCCATAATAGTTAATCTCTAGTGTGCTTAGTGTTTGATCTATGCCAATAGGTTGCTTAGTTAGTTTAGTGTTTATCTTATTAAGTCAAGTATTTGCTCTGATGTCCGCAAGGGTGTCTCTATTCTAGGTCAGGATAGAGATAGTTAGAATATAATTAGGCGTGGTGCTTAGTTATAGACTTACCTTCAGATGTGGCTAGACCCCCGGATAGTTGTGCTAGCAAGCAGGTGGTGACAGCCCTGTGCGCCTTGAATTCCACCACGTAGTGGGTCTAGTTTAACAGTAAGGCTCGTTGTGCTATCGTTCAACCTAAGTCAGTGGTAAAGGCTAGTACGCCTCGGTACTTGACAAGATAGGAATAAAACAATACTTAACTTGGTTCCTTATTTGGCATTTGCCTATCTTGCTTCGTTAATTATCTAGGAGTAGTTATTAATTATTAGTTAGTTATATTAGTTATCTTTAGTTATCTTATTCCCCCTATCTACCTGTCCATCCACCTTACCTTAACCATTCATTTCATCCTTACCTATCCACTCATAAATTCTTTCTAGCCTTTCATCTCCTCTCTTCTCTTCTCTCCTTTTCCCTTTCTTATTCTTCGACTCTCATCCCCTCCTTGACTCGACTCATACACGACCCTAGCCTTCCTTTGGGATCAAATAAATCGACACCTGGTACTCCCAGGCGAAGTGCTACTACGATAGTTCTGTGCGCTTGCAGAATCTCATCTAGGTAGATTGCAATCTCTCTAGCTAGCTCCTACTAGTGTCGGGATTGACAACCCCATTTGACATTAGTAGATAGCTGCTTTAGCTTCACTCCTTTAGGTATAGTGATTGGACTTGCTACAAGCATTTCTGGCACCGTTGCCAGGGATAGATTCCGTAGTCTACTCCTAGTAACGACGTTAGCATGTGTCAACAAGCATTTCTGGGTTGTTACCGAGGATATTGCCTAGCTCTATCTTTAGTGAAGTTAAGAACTACCAACACCTGACAATGGCGAACTGTCCACCGGTCAAACTGAAGCACAGTGCACCGCGACGAACAGCCATTGCTCGGCTAAGTCCCGATGCCCGAATTGTCCACGCCCCCAGTGGCGGACTGTCCACGGCTGTGCAGAGAGGGTGATTTCGATCGCCTCTCTCCCAAATATTCCCAAATTCGATCCAAACCAAAATCCCTTGATCCCAAACTTAGAGAAGGTGATCACTAGGTAGTTAGAAGACTATCCCTAAGAAATCATCCCCTCAAATCAACTCAAACTCTGTGAAATCGTAGGGGAAGGTGCAAAATCGAAAATGTCACCATGAAACACAAATCAACCCGATCTACTTGCTCATGAGGTTGGAGTTGAATTCCTTTGGTGGAAATGATCTCCTCACATCAAAGAACAAGTTGATTCAAGTGGATTCGAAAAAGACGCAGTGTAGAGGGAGATCGAGCGACGGGAAAATTAAGACAAAAAGCAAAACGCGAAGAACAACTCAAGAACATGCATCACAATCTCAATTGCCAGCTGTAAATTGTCCCCACGAGGAGACAACAGGAATCCGGTCCCATTTCCGCAAAATCCAAATACACAGAGGTATGATTAGCCGTCTCTGCGGATCTCAGTAGCTATAGCAGGGAATGGGAAGCAAGAAACCCTAGAGGAGAATAGCAAATGACTAAGATAATTTGGAGGGAGGGGTTGCCTCTCCTAATATATCCTAATACAATTATTCCCCTTCTACCCCAACTGCTAATGAGCGAGCAGGGTAACCCTAAGGGTATTCCTGCTGAACTCGAAGTGTAGTCGATTCGACGTCCACGCCCGCACATCCGGTAGCTTCGCCTCGACACAACCTCACCAGATGCCGCCACGTGCCGCCACTCTCCGTCCGTCCTTTTTCCTGGACCTCCCCCCGGTTTTGAGGCTAAAACTGGGAAACCAGTCCTCAGGCTGAGTTTTGTGGCCCAAACTCAGAAACCCGCCATGGCGCAGGTTTTGTGGCCCAAACCTGGAAATCGTCCTCAGCTCGAGTTTTGAGGCCCAGACTCGGAAACCGGCCAGCACCCAGGTTTTGAGGCCCAAACCTGGAAACTATCCTAGCCGATGGTTTTTCTGGGGCTGTACCACCAAACCGAAGCCGTAGAGGGATGCACCGCCTGTGCACCCTGTCCACCCACATGTCTTCACTTGTCGCTGTCCCAGGCTGTTAGCTACCATAGCTGATCCTCTGGCCTCCTGGTCCGTCGTGAGAACATATATGATGAATGATTGACTTTGATGAGGAAGGTTTGAGGCTTTTCCCGGTTGAGTCATTATCTCGCTATGTGCTTAACGCTTATGACTAACCGGTGGCGTTGAGTTGTGGTGTTTCTGTGCTGGTGTGCGTGTGCAACATGTGTCTCTTGGCTGTGTTGATGTGCAGGTGTTGAGCTCGGATACAGTGGTCGATGGCGAGGTGAAGGTCAAGTAAAGACGTGTCGTGCCGATGGACCGGGACCGGTGAAGGATGGGCGTGTCGTGCAGCGAACGTGCCATGCCGATGTACCCAGAGTGGTGAAGGGCGGACGTGAGGCTTGGACCGACGGACCGAGAGGCCAGAGAACCAGCTGTGGTAGCTGGCACGTGGCATCGGCGAGCGAGAGCACATGGGGATGTGCGGTGCATCGGCCGAGTCAAGACGAAGATGATGGCGTCGTGGCACTTGGCGGAAGGACGGACGCGGTCTTGCGTGCGGCGCAAGTGTCGTCGGCCGAGTCAAGAAGGAAGGTGAAGGCGTTGTGCTCGGCGTGGAGGCTGGACATGCATCGACATCGGTGCCGGTGGTCGGGGTGTGCGAACCACATCCCGTCTACGGTGCGGGTTCGGTAGCTGAGCCTCAAAAAGCTACCTCGACGGTTTCCGAGTTTGGGCCTCAAAACTCGGGTGGCCGGTTTCCGAGTTTGGGCCTCAAAACTCGGGTGGGACGGTTTCAAGGTTTGGGCCTCAAAACCTAGGTTGGCCGGTTTCCGAGTTTGGGCCTCAAAACTCGGGGTGGACGGTTTCCAGGTTTGGACCTCAAAACGTGGGCTGGCGGGTTTACTGGTTTGGGCCTCAAAACCGGACGGAGGATCCTATGCGGAACGGTCAACGCGTGGCGGCACCGAGAGGCTTGCGTTGCGGCGAAGCTATCGGTGAGGAAGGCCTGGTGGTCGACGTGACGGCACGTGGCGGCATCGTGGAGCTTGCGTCGACGCGAAGCGAAGGATGAGAAGGCGTGTGGCCGTCGGATGGAAACTGCCAGAGTGGGACGGTTTTACCCCTTGGGGGTATTTGGGTTAGTGCTTCATGTTAGGGCGTTTGTGTCATTCAGACGTGCGCCTATATATAGATGAAGGGGCTGTGTTGGACAACCATCCTTGGAGGTGTCACTCTCATTTTGTTCATGTGAGAGGAGGCTAGGGTTAGGAAGAGAGGACTGGCTCTTGTTCTTGAGCTTTTCGCCATCCGCGCTTTGTTGTTGCGAGGAGTGGCTTGTAACCTGACACCGTGAGCTAATACAATCCTTCATCTTGTTGAAATCCAAGGATCAATTTTGTGCTCCTCTTTGTTGGCTGAAAATTTGATTGAATTCGCGTTTTGTTCTTCGCGTTCTTCATTTTCCGCTCCTTGTGATTTCGTGAGAACTTTTGATTGGAGGGATGGATTGCGATTCCGTTTGAACCATCTTGTGCTTTGTCGTGAGAAGCATCTTTCCATTGAAGGAAATCATCTAATTCCTCACGAGCACATAGATCGGGCGGATTTCGTTTTTGGAGCCAAACTTTTCCCCTTTGCACAAGATTTGTGATTGATGAGGTTTTATTTGGATTCGAGCCATGATCTTTTAGAGTTAGCTCACCAACCTTGTTGTGATCCTCTGTGCAAAGTTTGGAGTCAATCCAAGTTGATTTGATTGAGTTTTGGTGATTTGTTCTTCAGCTCGAGCTTGCTGATTTTCAGGTCGCGGAACCTCCGCGGTCTGCAAGCTGAACAGGCACGCGTGGAACCTCCGCAGTTTGTAGGCTGTTTTAGGCACGCACGGAGCCTCCACGCAGAGGCGTGGAACCTCCGAGGTCTGTAGGTTTTTCTCTCACCCCCAGACCGAGGAACCTCTGAGCCAGCACGCGGAACCTCTAGACCTGCTAGCTGATTTTGGCCTTCCAAGCCTTCCGAGTGTCCATTTCTCGATCCGTTTGTTCCGATGGGTTTCTAGTCTACCCAGGAACTTTTCTAAGTCATCAAACCACTAGTTGGTTTGGGTGATTTAGGTTTGGGCTCTTTTATCGTTTCTATCGAGTTAGAGAGCGCCATTTTTTATTTTCGGATCGTTTGGGTCGTGCGGTGTGTTTTCCGTTGTGGTGAGTGTTCCGCTGTGTTCGTCGGTCATCACCGAGAACATCCAACCACCTATTGGCTCATGAACACCACCTGTGTGAGATTCTTCCTTTTCGGTGACTTTCTGGGACAGAGGCCGTTGATTCCTCGAGAAGAAATTTGAGGCTCCCATTCACCCCCCCCCTCTGGTCGCCAATTCGGTCCTTCAATTGGTATCAAAGCAAGGTTAAGGATCTCTCTACCTTAACCGGTTTCGGATCCGCGAAGGCGATCTTTTAGAGTGGTTTTCCTTCCGACGTAGTTTGCTGAGGTGTTGAGCTTTTGTCTTGCTAACACTAACGGTGCTTTGTGAAATGGCACCAAGTTCCTCTTCTTGCATGTCTTTGTCCTCTGGTTCGAATCATGGACATGTGATCGAGGATGACATTGCGAGAAGAAGGAGGAGTGAGGCTCTAGAGGCAGAACGTGAGGTGGACGCTTTGCTGGACTTTCTAGGAGATGATGAGCATTCGACGGAGGATCGTATACGTGAACTTGGCAAGGCCAAGAAAGGTACACTTTATGCTTGTCTTGGGATTATGTCTCTACAATTTAATGCTTGTCGTGATGACAACAGTAGATATGATGAGCTTTGTGATACCTTGCATAGAAAGATCAAGAAGTTGAAATGCTCTGTTACTAGGTTGAGATGTGGTCTTTCTCATTGGAAGTCTAGTGCGTCTTTACCTTGCACCTCTTGTAGTGACATGGTTAGGAAGAATGATGAGCTATGCTTTTCTCTTGCTAGCTTAAAATATGAATATGACATGTTGACATCCAATGCCTCCAAACCATGTCTAGTTTGCATTGACTTACGCAACGATCTTGATTGTGCTAAAACTGAAATAGCCTTGCTTAAGTCAAATGCTTTGTTACCATGTGTTTCTTGTGAGTCTTTACATGCTGAAATTAATAAATTAAAATTGACTCACACCACATGTGTAGATGAACTTGAGCATGCTAGGGCTGAAATTGATGAGATAAATGCTAGGCCTTGTAGCTCATGCTCTTTGAATAAAAATGCTTTCCATGCTTCTAGTGATACTCATGATTCTTTGCTTGATGTGAATGGTGATGTTTCTTCCACCGATTTCATGTGCACATCATGCATTGATTTGGAAAAAGAAGTTTTGGCTTTGAAAGTTTTGCGCGATGATATGAGCGCCAAGTTGATTGAGCACAATGATATGAGTGCCAACCTTGAAAAAGAAAATGAACTCTTGCATACCACATATGTGGAGTGCATTAGAGAGGAGATGGACAATCTGAAAAACACTCCTTGTGGTACTTGTGATCGCCTCATGTTTGAGAATGAGGTTTTAGCCAAAAGATGCAAGAGTCTTTGTGCTAAGTCTTTTGAGTCACGCATTTCTTGCAACTCCGATTTTGATATTTCAAGGTTTGCATCTTTGCAACCGGAGTTGAGTTCTTGTGCTGCGCGTGAGTCTCTTGACGATAGCACTTGTGCCAAGGTTTCGGATAGCCCTTTCATAGGTACTCCTAACCTTGCTGTTTCTTCAAGTGATGTCCAAGGGACTTCTCTTGACAAAGGTGCTTCTCACATTTTGGGACTCGTGTTCCCAATCCGGTTTTCCATTGCACCTTTTGCAAGAAGGATGGACACTCATTCGATTTTTGTTTCCGCCGTGTCAAACATGAGCGACGAATTCGAGCTAAGGCTTTTAGGAAGCCGCGTAGCCTTTCCCATGGCACGTGTGCTCCTAGTTCTGGCACCAAGTTGAACATTGATGCTTCTTGTTCTAAGTCCCAAGGGACTTCTCACTTGTCGGAGAATGGTGTGCCTTCCAGTAGGCCATTGTACCATTGCTCTTTTTGTGAGAAAGATGGGCATCAAGAAAGCTTTTGTTATCGGCATGCCAAACGTTTGCGCCAAACTCACTCTTCTAGGAAGATGGTGGTTCATAGCCCTTCTCATGGCATGAACGCTTGTGCTCCTAGTAAGAAGCCCCTCTTTGTTGATGGGTTTTATGACTCCTTTTCTAGTGGGTTAGGTCATGATCATGGACATGCCTCTAGTGCTTCTTCTCTTGGTCCACGTCATGCTTTTCATGGTGCTTCTATTGGTTCTTGTACAAAAACCTTGGAAGATGTTTGCCTCTTTTCTCGAGGTACGACTCGTTCTTCTCCTCGAGTTGTCTTTTTGAGGAATGCTTCCAATGGTGTTTCACAATTGCATTTGAAGCAGCATTTGCATCATGCTAACCCATGTTGACGGTCCTTAAACACCTGTTTTACCATCAACATTTGACCCCAAAGTCCACCAAAAAGGCATGAAATGTAGTCAAATAGGTTTCAAACTAACCAAATTCCACATGTCCATAGAATTTTATTTGAATGCAGGATTTGAACCAAATTTGGACATATGGACCCACCAGAGGCCAAGCCCACTCAGCAGGGCCCAAATGGGCCTAAGGGGGCGCCCGCCACCTCTAAGTGGCGCCCGCCACTTGGATTGGCCCAAGTGCCACTCCCTGCCACGTCACCGATCCGTGTGACCTCCCCAAGGCCAAATCCTAGCCCTTGGTCACTAGGTCAGTGGCATCGGACGGCTCAGGGAGGAGTGGCGTGGATCAAGGCTGAATGTCGGTTGCTAGGACGTGCAACCGACCTCCAAACCGCCTTGGACTGAAGGACCGAGAGTGCTACCAGAAAGCGACCAGAGGGGGGGTGAATGGGAGCTTCAAATTTTCCTCTCGAAAACTTGTTGCCACTGTCCCGAAAATCACCCCAAGAGTAAACCCTAGAGATCACAAGTGTCCACGACCCTAGAGGAAGGGTGGATGCTTCCAGGAAGCACAGCGGGACACTACACGACTCTAGAAAGCCAACGCAAAAGCCAGAAATCAAAACCGACAACGAACGAACGAACCGCAGATGAAACTGCGCAAACTCAGCAGCATCGGACTCTGGCAGCGTCCGATGACCAACCAACGGACGCGTCCGATGTAAACAGAGCAAATCTGGAACCTTACTGCATAGGCATTGGACGCTGCTATAGTGAAACAGTAGCGACCGATGCTCGACCTCCGGCGCATCCGATGGCAACGGACGCTCCGATGGTCAGCGTCCGATGCTCCTTTAAAATCACTGTCAGGTGACACGTGGCAACGGACGCTCCGGTGTGACAAACTCAACGTCCAATGCTCCCAGGTTCAGCGTTCGATGGTCCCAAAACAGCGTTGTTCTTCCGAGAAATTCACCTGATCTCCTCCGAATCAAAAGCACTAAGGCCTAGACTTGGTATGAGGAGTTCCAAGGATGTTAGTGAGCTATCCCAAAAGAATCATGGCTCGAACCTAACTCCATGTCGGTGAATTGGAAGAATCCGGGACTAAGGGAGCAAAACCGATCCAAAACAAAAATCGACTGATCTACTAGCTCATGAAGTTAGAGGAGAATTCCTTCGGTGAAAAGAAGTGCCTCACGATCTAGAACAACTTGGTTCAAATGGATTTGCAAGAGATGCACCGAGCAAAGAGATCCATCGACGGGAAAAATGGGGAGAAAAGTAATCCGCAAAGAACACAATCAAAACACGAATCACAACCACAAAATTGCAACCATGTGGCTACCACACGCTACAACAGTGAGATTATGGTCTTACTTCCTCAAAATCTCATGGGCACAGAGGTATTGTTCTCTTCTCTGTGGATCTCAGGTTTGCTACAGCAGGGGGGTGGGAGAGCAGGAAAACCTAGAAGGCAAAGAGCAAATGACTGAGATAAGTGGGGAGGTGGGTGTCTCCCCCTACTTATCCTAATTCTAACTATTCCTAATTCCCACTCTACCCCTAACTACTTACAGAGCGAACTAGCTAAACCCTAAGGTTATTCTGGACCAACTCAATGGTAGGTGGATCCAACGGCCACGCCCGCACAACTCGTAGCGTTGCCTCGACGCAACCTCCCGATTGCCGCCACGTGCCGCCACCGCTCTGCGTCCTTTTCCTGGACGTCGCACCCCCGGTTTTGTGGCCCAAACTGGGAAACTAGCCCTAACAGCCAACCCCCGGTTTTGAGGCCCAAACCGAGAAACCAGCCCACCAGCGCCTGAGTTTTGTGGCCCAAACTCAGCAAACCCGCAGCACCCAGGTTTTGAGGCCCAAACCTGGAAACCGTCCTCAGCCCGAGTTTTGAGGCCAAACTCGGAAACCATCCGCGCCCAGGTTTTGAGGCCAAAACCTGGAAACCGTCCACCCGATGTTTTTTCTCTGGCTCTACCACCAACCGAAGCTGTAGAGGGGATGCACCGCCCGTGCACCCCGTCCACCGACACGTGTCCCTAAGTCCTCGACTCAGGCAACACATGACCGCAAGTCTTTGCTCGTCGCTGTCCCAGGCTGTCAGCCACCAGAGCTGATCCTCGGGCCACCGGTCCCTCTGTCCAAGTCTCACGTCCGCCCTTCGCCACTCTCGGTCCCTCGGCACGGCACGTCTCTACTTGACCTTCACCTTGCCTTTGATCACTGTATCCGTGCTCGACACCTGCACAACACAAGCCAAAGAACATGAGTATCATCCTAGTTGATAATCACTCAGAGACTCGGCATACACCCATGTATCAGCAATCTCCCCCTTGATGAGTGCATTGTCAACTACACACACAAATCATAATGGAAAGGAGGAAGGAGGAGGAAAGAGAAGAGAGAACTCGACCAAATGACCCAAAAGCATAGCAAAGCCGAAGAAGGTCAAGTGGAAAGAGCAACACAACTTGGTTCCCAAAGACATGGGCAACGGGTCGACGCACCCAAGCAAAACAAAGCTAGTCCTCAAGAAGAGGTAGAACAGGCTCAACACCGCTAGCAAATGCTAAATGAAAAATCGAAGCAAAATGCTAGTCCCTCAAGATAGAGGCATAGAGGCTCAACACAACTAGCAAGAAAGCTCGACACCAATTGAAAATCTGAAAGGCGAATGCTAGTCCCTCAAGAAGGAGGCAAAGGCTCAACACAACTAGCAAAAACGCTCTGAACCAATTGGAAATTTCAAAAACTCAACATGAGCAAGCTCCCCCTTGCATGGTGCACACAACTGATTCCTCTCCCCTTTGAACATGGGAGGCATGATTTTGTCCAAATTCTCCCCCTTAGTTGAAAATGCACCATCAAGTAAAAAGAACCGAAAGCAATTTTCTCCCCCTCAGAAAATGCACCATCAAAAAGTGCCAACAAGAGAAGTGCTCCCCCTTCCAAAATGCATATGAGTCACGATGCAAGTTAGCAGCTTCAGGAATATAGTCAAGAAAATGCAAAGATGCTCTAAACATTATAGCTCCAACGACTCAGTGAAAAACATACAAGCTAGCGAAGGCTCAAACTGATCACCAAATATGAAATATGAACAAATGAGCAAAGTGAGCAGTTTTTAGCTAAAATGGTATTCACCATCAAAATAGCACTACACATGTAGAGACATGAAAACAGACAAGTGCTAACCATGTATGCAAGGTGAACTACCCCTAGCAAAGTTCAATCATCATGCTAGAGAATGAAACATAGACTTGTGTATCCAGATTTTATTGGAGTTGCAGCGGTTAAGTTTACACAAGTTAAAATTTCAGCATGTGACTGCGAGAGGTTGAAAGCTTGTCATTGCCTAACTATTCAACTGTGCGAAGCCTATGCAGAAGCAATCAGAAGCTTAAAGCAACAGTTTCGGTCATACACTACACAGCTCAAGTTTAACTCAAGGTGCAATGAGAAACAGTCTCGAAACTGTGATGTGTTGACAAGCAATCCCATCTCTATCTTTCTAAATCACTTAACTTGGTTCAAATTTTAAACAGAATATAAACATACCAAGCAAGTGAGTGACTCAGAACTAGAGACATAGCAACCTAGCATATATGAGAAGCACAAGTGATTTCAACACACTCTACATGCCAGTTGCATATCTCAATGGTGAACATTTTCAGATTATATGTTTATTAAGCAAATTCACCATTTCAAAATAGCTCAGCTCATAGCATGTATTAGTGATCAGAAAGAGCATAAGCTACTAGCACCAGCATATAGCATCGGAGCACACTAAACAGAGCATGATTACATTCTAAAGATTATATACATGAAGCTCAGAATGTAAAAGCGTATGCTAAAATGCAAAAGAAAAACAAACGAGAAAGTAGTCAGTTTATGATACAAGATCCAAAATGTTTCTCCCATCTAAAAGGGGAAACACACACCCAGCTCACCCCTCAACCGATTAAAGATTGATTCGTCCAAAGGCTTGGTGAAAATATCTGCCAACTGATGATGAGTATCGACATGGCGAAGGTCGATATCACCCTTCTCATAGTGGTCTCGCAGAAAATGAAAGCGCACATCAATGTGTTTGGTCTTCGAGTGAAGCACAGGGTTCTTAGCAACGCTAATCGCACTCGTGCTGTCACAAAGCAAAGGAACACGAGAAAAGCTCAGACCAAAATCCCGCAAAGTTGCCATCATCCAAAGCAACTGGGAATAGTAGCTAGCCGCAGCAACATACTCATCCTCTGTGGTAGACTGGGTGACACTAGACTCCTTGCGAGAAGACCACGATACAAGAGAAGAACCAATAAATTGGCAAGTCCCAGAAGTGGACTTGCGCTCAATGCGACAACCAGCAAAATTGGCATCGGAATAACCACAAAGGGAGAGGGTGGAGGAAGCTGAATACCAAATCCCGAACTCAGGTGTGAAACGAAGGTACCTGAAAATGCGCTTGACTGCCTGACGGTGAGAAGTGCGCGGTGATGCCTGAAAGCGCGCACACAGACACACCGCGAACTGGATGTCCGGGCATGTCGCCGTCAGGTAGAGCAGCGACCCGATCATGCTTCGGTACTCCTTCCAGTCCACAGCTTCTCCATCCTTGTCTGCATCCAGGGCCGTCGTAGTCGACTTGGGTGTTGGAAGAGGCTTGGCCTCACCCATATCGAACCTCTTCAGCAAGTCCTTGGTATACTTGCCCTGGTGCACAAACGTCTCTTCTCGGGATTGCTTAATTTCAATCCGAGAAAGAAAGTCAGCTCGCCCATCATACTCATCTCGAACTCCTTGCTCATAGTATCTGCAAACTTGGCAACCAAAGCGTGAGAAGAACCACCGAAAATGATATCATCCACGTAAATCTGGACCAAGAGAGTGTCTTTGCCTTGCTTGAGGAGAAAAAGCGTTTTATCCACACATCCCATTTCAAAACCCTTAGCAAGCAAAAAGGTTTTCAACCTATCATACCAGGCTCTTGGGCTTGTTTCAAACCATATAAAGCTTTGTGGAGTTTGAAAACATGGTTAGGAAACTTGGGATTTTCAAAGCCGGGGGGTTGTTCAACATAAACCTCTTCTTCTATGTAGCCGTTTAAGAAGGCACTCTTGACATCCATTTGAAAAAGTTTGAAACCTTTGGATGTTGCAAAAGCCAAGAGTATCCTAATAGCCTCCAAACGAGCTACAGGAGCAAAAGTCTCCTCATAGTCTATCCCCTCCTTCTGACAATAACCCTTCGCTACAAGCCTGGCCTTGTTTCTAACAACGTGGCCATCCTCTCCTTGCTTGTTTTTGAAAACCCATTTTGTCCCAATAGGCTTACAGTCTGGAGGAGGTGGAACTAGAACCCAAACCCGATTTCGCTCAAAGTTCTCTAACTCCTCATGCATGGCATTGACCCAATCCAGATCCGTCAAAGCGTGTCCAACATCTCGGGGCTCAAAATCAGCAACAAAAGCAGAATGAGCAAGGTGACAGATTTGAGACCTGGACCGAGTGACCCGTTCATCAATGTTGCCGATCATCTGCTGAGGGGGGTGTTGGCGCTGGATGTGTCGTGGCGCCTCCCGTGCAGATGTGATCTCCCCCTCAATAGCAGCTGGTGCCTCCCCGGGTACAAAAGGTACCGCTCGGGGTGGCGGATCCCACGGCCCCCAGGAAGAAGACGTGTCGGGGCCGTGAGTCATCGTCGAAGCCTGTAACATCCCGGCCCAAGGCTTAATAGCAATAATAGGATACTCATACCAACAAGTTGCAACTTCTTTTTCGGAAGCCCATCTCCAAAGAACTCTAAAGTTAAGCGTGCTTGGCCTAGAGAAATTTAGGGATGGGTGACTGACCGGGAAGTTCTTCCCGGGTGCGCACGAGTGAGGACAAAGTGCGCAGAAAAGACTGGTGTTGGTATGTGAGGGAAGTCTATGTCCTAGAAAAGCTGCCAAATGTAAGTGGGCCCGGCCGCATGGAGGCGGGACGTTACAGAATGGTATCAGAGCCGACTCTCGCGGTTTCACGGGCGCGTGTGTCGCAGTTGCTCAGGCATGGTGGTCATGGCTGGTGTGGACCCGGAGTGGTCACACAGCATGGCACATGTGCTGGCACTGGACACACGGACGTGGCCAAGAGAGGACGTTCCTAGCTTGGGATTGATCGACGAGGACGTCGATCTCTTAAGGGGGTGAGGATGTAACATCCCGGCCCAAGGCTTAATAGGAATAATATGATACTTATACCAACAAGTTGCAACTTCTTTTTCGGAAGCCCATCTCCAAAGAACTCTAAAGTTAAGCGTGCTTGGCCTAGAGAAATTTAGGGATGGGTGACCGACCGGGAAGTTCTTCCCGGGTGCGCACGAGTGAGGACAAAGTGCGCAGAAAAGACTGGTGTTGGTCTGTGAGGGAAGTCTATGTCCTAGAAAAGCTGCCAAATGTAAGTGGGCCCGGCCGCATGGAGGCGGGACGTTACAAAGCCGCTCCTTGCGGCACAGCAGGTGGAGGGGGTGCTGGATCATCCATACCTTCAGCACCCTCGTCCTCATCATCAAAAAGAGGTTCACCAAACTCATGATCATCTGCACGCTCAAAACGAGAAGAAGGACAAACCATGGTCTCATCGAAGGTGACATCGGATATCTCCATGACTCGGTTAGTGTCAAGGTTAAGTACACGATAAGCGCGAGTATGAGCGCCATAACCCAAAAACACACCGTCAGAAGAACGAGACTCAAACTTGTCCAAGTTGCCCTTTTTGAGTATAAAACAATGGCAACCAAAAACTCTAAAATAACTCACCTTGGGGAGTTTTCCAAAATGCAACTCATAAGAAGTCTTTTTCAGGAAAGCTCGGAGAAAAATGCGATTGGAAATATAGCATTCAGTGCTCATTGCTTCGGCCCAATATCGCCTAGGAGTCCTGTGCTCATCGAGCATCGTCCTGGCCATCTCTACAAGGGTCTGATTCTTCCTCTCTACAACACCATTTTGGGGCGGTGTGTAGGGGGAAGAAAACTGATGCTCTAAACCCAAGGAGTTACAAAACTTCTCAAAATCTGAATTCTTGAATTCGGAACCATTATCACTCCTAATAGCTCGCATCGAGTTCAAAGGGAACTCGTTCTGAAGACGCAAAATCAGATTGCGAGCAAAGGAGAAAGTCTTGGTCTTCTTAGCTAAAAAGAAAACCCACGAATATCTCGAAAAGTCATCAACAACAACAAGCACATACCACTTCCCCCCAACCGAGCTCACCCGAGCCGGACCAACAAGGTCCATGTGCAAAAGCTCTCCAGGGCGCTTGGTCATGACCTGAGTCACTGGATGGTGGGGAGCGGCAACCATCTTCCCATGTCTACAAGAGTGGCAAAAAAGATCCTTCTCCATCGACAACTTGGGCAATCCTCGGATTAGGCCAAGTGAGCTAAGTCTTGCAAGCAAGTCGAAGCTCAAATGTCCTAGTCTCCTATGCCACTTCCAAACATCAGAGGAGGATGGTCCAGCCACCAGACAACGAGAAGTGCCAAAAGACTCCGAGAAATTCGCACGAAAGACTTTTCCAAAGGGCGAAATCAAACACACAAGATTGCCCTGAGGATCCAAAATACGACTGAGATTCAGTTTAAAACAAATCTCATAGTCATCATCAAAGAGTTGCGAAACAGAAAGAAACAAGAGCAACATCGCGCAACACAAAGTGCTCATTAACTCGCACCGACCCACGAGACAACACTTTACCTTTGCTATTGTCACCGAAGGTGACAAACTCCTTTCCAGCGACTGGACTAAGACTGGAGAACCACTTGGCGTTTCCGGTCATGTGCCTCGAGCAACCGGAATCCACCAACCACACGCTCTCCAATCGTTTTACCTACATCAGTAAAAAGACATAGGGTGAGCATACGGGCCAACACTGGGGTGAGTGAAGTAGGGAGAATACCAGTGTTGGGCTGGCTGCTCAAAAGAACGGTTAGCAGAAAAACCATTCCTAGCACTCCTACGGAGGAAGCGATCACCACGTTTAGAAGAACGTGGTCCGCTGGGGAAGGAGCGCTCACCGCGATACTCAAAACGCGGTGGAGGAAAGCGCTCAACTACAAAGCCACCGCCACGGGGTCCATAGCCTACAACTGCAGGCTCCCGTCGGGCACGTCCTCTCCGCTGCCTAGGCCTGGGAACTTGAGGTTCTGGACCTCTGGGCCTAGCAGCACGCCTCTGAACATTCGGGACATGTACATCATGGAAAGGATGGTACATGTCTGGATTGTTCATCTCCCTTGCACGGCACGCCTCTCTCTTGCGCCGAAAGCAGAACTCACTCAAGTATCCATCTCTCCCACAATGCTCACAATGGTACCTCACCGCTCTCAAAGGGGGTTGTTGGTACACACAGTTGTGGGTTTGGATCACTTTGCCCTTCTGCGGCAAACACTCCTCCTGGATAGGTGGCATCGTATCAAGCTTGTTCCTCAAGTGGTTGGGTTTGGGATGCCATACTTGGTTCTTTGGTGGAGCTCTCGAAGGTTCATCAAAGACCCCATCCTTGGTGTTAGGCTTGAGAGGCTCTTTGGGTGGAAGCTTGGTAAGTTTGGGAGTAGTGGTGGAGTTGGGCTTCTCACATGGGTTAAGACCACTCGACTCTCCAATCTTCCCAAAAGCAGAAAGATCAACACCCGGAGCAAAACCTACGCTTGGACCTCCAGCAGCACGCTTGAACTGGGAGATCATCATCCCAAGCTGCGGCTCACCACAAGACACCCATGACAAGATGGTCCGAAGGTATGTGTTTTCTTCCTCGGTTTGCATCTTGTCATGCTTCACATTAGCGATCTCCATCTCCAAACCCTCACACAAAGTGCACCTAACCACACATGTGCTACCTGAGTTGGCCTCTTCAAGAGACACAATCTTGGCATTCTTCTCTGCCAACTCAGATTGCAAGACAGGACAAGTCTTGCACGCACCCAACAGCATGGGTCTAGCCCGGAGCTCATCCACCTCTCCTACCAACGCAACATACTTACCTCTCAAAGTGAGAAGGTCAGTCATGTGCTTGGTGCACATCTCACACTCCACCTCCTCAGAAACGACCATGGTGGACTTAGCGAACTCAAGCTCCTTCACCGTGTCCTCCCACTTCTGCCTAAACTCCTTGCACTCTCCAGCAGCACGCCTAAGCAACTTATCCTGACTAAGCAAGGCAGCAGTAAGCTTCTCGACCTCAGCAGAAAACTCGTCGTGGGTGAGAGATACTTGGGAGGTGTCGTCGTCGTCGTCGCGAGGTGTGTCCTCCAGCTGGCCGTCGACCTCATCACCAAGGGCCATGGTGCAGAAGCCATCGTCATCGGCGAAGAAGCAGAGACCGTTCAGCTTGTCCTCGATCCTCTTCTTCTTCTCGGACTCGTCATCGCTTGAGCAAGCGGAGTCATCATCCGAGCCGTTGACATCGCTGAGCGTGGCGAAGAACGCACGCTGCTCAGCCTGGGCCTTCTCCAAGTACTTCTTCTTGATGTACTCTTTGTCGAAGCCGCCCCTCCGCTTGTGCCTCGCGGGGACGTACTTCTCCTTGCGCTTGCCAAAGTCGTACTTGTGCCCATGATCGCCCTTCCCAGATGTGTTCTTCTTCTTGGGACAGTTGGCGACGAAGTGGTTGGGGTCGCCGCACTCAAAGCATCCTGAGCGTCCTCCTCCGCGGCGACGGTTCATGCGGTTGTTGTGGAACCTCGAGAACCGGTTGGCGAGCATCGCCAACTAGTCATCCCCCAAAGACTCCAGCTGGTCCTCTGTGACAGAAAAGAGTGAAGAAAGTGCAAATCCTCCAGAGGGGTTAGCAGAAGAGCCAGAAACCAAAGCCATAGTCAGGCCAGAAGGATTTTCATAAGAAGCCCTCGACATGGCGTCAATCTCACTAGACTTGAGCTTGCTAAAGAGCTCATCGCGAGTGAGGGTCTCATAGTTAGACGATTCGATGATCGCCTGGACCTTTGAGTCCCACACCGACCGATCGAGAGTATGCAAAAGCTTCAAAGCTCTCTCATGATCGTCGAAGGGCAACAGCTCCTTGTTCGCTCTCATCTTGTTGACAATGACCTGAAAGCGAGCGAATAAACTTTCTATGCTCTCGCCAGGCATGTGTCGAAAGTTCTCATACTCCCGCTTGTGCGACTCGTAGAGACAGGATTTGACTTGAGTGGTTCCCTCATGGAAGCGCATGAGGGTTGCCCAAATCTCCCGAGCCGTGGGGAGGTGAGAAACACGATCAAACTCAGACATGCTCAAACAGGAGAAAAGAGCGTTACGAGCTCGGCTATTTGCTTCGTGCTCATTGATCTGGAGCTGAGTGACACGAGCAGCCAAGACAACATAATCGGCCCTGTTGCAAATCTCCTAGACAGAAGAGCCCATGCTCTGAAGATAGGCCGACATGCGTATCTTCCAATACGCATAGTTCGTCCCATCAAAAAACGGTGGTTTGCCCACGCCGTGATCCATGTCGCCTTCTGTGGATCTGGAACCGGTTAAGGTGGAAGATCCTTAACCCTCTCTGATACCAATTGAAGGACCGAGAATGCTACCAGAAAGCGACCAGAGGAGGGGTGAATGGGAGCTTCAAATTTTCCTCTCAAAAACTTGTTGCCACTGTTCCGAGAATCACCCCAAGAGTAAACCATAGAGCTCGCAAGTGTCCACAACCCTAGAGGAAGGGTGGATGCTTCCAGGAAGCACAGCGGGACACTACACGACTCTAGAAACCCAACGCAAAAGCCAGAAATCAAAATCGACAACGAACAAATGAACCGTGGATGAAACTGCGCAAACTCAGCAGCATCGGATGCTGGCTGCGTCCGATGACCAACCAACGGACGCGTCCGATGTAAACAGAGCAAATCTGGAACCTTACTGCATAGGCATCGGACGTTGCTACAGTGAAACAGTAGCGTCCGATGCTCGACCTCCGGCGCGTCCGATGGCAACGGACGCTCCGATGGTCAGTGTCTGATGCTCCTTTAAAATCACTGTCAGGTGACACGTGGCAACGGACGCTCCGGTGTGACGAACTCAGCGTCCGATGCTCCCAGGTTCAGCGTCCGATGGTCCCGAAACAGCGCCGTTCTTCCGAGAAATTCACCCGATCTCCTCCGAATCAAAAGCACTAAGGCCTAGACTTGGTATGAGGAGTTCCAAGGATGTTAGTGAGCTATCCCAAAAGAATCATGGCTCGAACCTAACTCCAAGTCGGTGAATTGGAAGAATCCGGGACTAAGGGAGCAAAACCAATCCAAAACAAAAATCGACCGATCTACTAGCTCATGAGGTTAGAGGAGAATTCCTTCGGTGAAAAGAAGTGCCTCACGATCTAGAACAACTTGGTTCAAACGGATTTGCAAGAGAAGGACCGAGCAAAGAGATCGATCGACGGGAAAAACGTGGAGAAAAGTAATCCGCGAAGAACACAATCAAAACACGAATCACAACCACGAAATTGCAACTGTGTGGCTACCACACGCTACAACAGTGAGATTACGGTCTTACTTCCTCAAAATCTCACGGGCACAGAGGTATTGTTCTCTTGTCTGTGGATCTCAGGATTGCTACAGCAGGGGGGTGGGAGTGCAGGAAAACCTAGAAGGCAAAGAGCAAATGGCTGAGATAAGTGGGGAGGTGGGTGTCTCCCCCTACTTATCCTAATTCTAACTATTCCTAATTCCCACTCTACCCCTAACTACTTATAGAGCGAACCAGCTAAACCCTAAGGTTATTCTGGACCAACTCGATGGTAGGTGGATCCGACGGCCACGCCCGCACAACTCGTAGCGTTGCCTCGACGCAACCTCCCGATTGCCGCCACGTGCCGCGACCGCTCTGCATCCTTTTCCCCGACGTCGCACCCCCGGTTTTGTGGCCCAAACCGGGAAACCAGCCTTCACAGCCAACCCCCGGTTTTGAGGCCCAAACCGGGAAACCAGCCCACCAGCGCCTGAGTTTTGTGGCCCAAACTCAGCAAACCCGCAGCACCCAGGTTTTGAGGCCCAAACCTGGAAACCGTCCTCAGCCCGAGTTTTGAGGCCAAACTCGAAAACCATCCGCGCCCAAGTTTTGAGGCCAAAACCTGAAAACCGTCCACCCGATGGTTTTTCTCTGGCTCTACCACCAAACCGAAGCTGTAGAGGGGATGCACCGCTCGTGCACCCCATCCACCGACACGTGTCCCCAAGTCCTCGACTCAGGCAACACATGACCGCAAGTCTTTGCTCGTCGCTGTCCCAGGCTGTCAGCCACCACAGCTGATCCTCGGGCCACCGGTCCCTCAGTCCAAGTCTCACGTCCGCCCTTCGCCACTCTCGGTCCCTCGGCACGGCACGTGTCTACTTGACCTTCACCTTGCCTTTGATCACTGTATCCGTGCTCGACACCTGCACAACACAAGCCAAAGAACATGCGCATCATCCTAGTTGACAATCACTCATCACTCAGAGACTCGGCATACACCCATGTATCCGCATGGACAACCACTGGATGTCGTTGAAGCAGAGGCGGTTCATCCAATAGCCAGGGGACTGGCGGCCGCCAGTAGGGGGTGGCTCCCGCCACCTGACCTAACCCTAGGTCAGTTGGCTGCGCACTATAAGAACCCCCCTCACTCATTTGGGCTATAAATACCCCCTGGCAACACTACTTCATTCGTACCATCACACAACACAACACCAACATATCCCAGAGCAACACACAAGCAAGAGAAGCAAGTGAGAGTTAGGTTAGAAGCTCAGAGAGCTTAGGCAAGTAGGTAGCTAGTAGAGCAAGGCATCTTCGCCCTCGCGGTAGCGCTGCTCAAGGGTTAGCTCAAGAGTAGAGGCGTGCGAGTGATCGGTTCTGGAGGTGGGAAGAGTCTTCCTTCATCTCCAGTTTAGGTTTTGCTCTTGTTACTCAAGCACTTACTATATTCTAGTTCATTATTTCAAGTATTACTTTATTCTACTTATCAGTATTGAGTGGTATACTTGATTGATTGCTTGAGTGCCTAGCTACCCTACAGTTCAATTCACTTAGCCATAGTAGTTAATCTCTAGTGAGCTTAGTGTTTGATCTTTGCCAATAGGTTGCTTAGTTAGTTTAGTGTTTATCTTATTAAGTCAAGTATTTGCTCTGACGTCCGCAAGGGTGTCTCTATTCAAAGCTAGGGTAGACATAGTTAGAATATAGTTAAGCGTGGTGCTTAGTTATAGACTTACCTTCAGATACGGCTGGACCCCCGGATAGCTGTGGTAGCAAGCAGGTGGTGACAGCCCTGTGCGCCTTGAATTCCACCACGTAGTTGGCCCAGTTTAACAGTAAGGCTCGTTGTGCTAGCGTTCAACCTAAGTAAGTGGTAAAGGCTAGTACGCCTCGATACTTGACAAGATAGGAATAAAACTATACTCAACTTAGTTGCTGTATTGTCTTTTGCCTGCCTTGCTTCGTAACTATCTTGCTTCGCAGTTATCTTGTTTGTAGTTATCTAGGATTAGTTATTAGTAGTAGTTAGTTATCCTTAGTTATCATATTTCCCTTCAACTATCTATCTATCTAGTTATCCACCTGACCTTTGCCTTCCATTTCATCCTTACCTATCCACCCATATATTCTTTCTAGCCTTTCATCTTCCCTTCTCCCCTTTTCCTTTTTCTCTTTTCTTCGACTCTCATCCCCTCCTTGACTAAACTCATACACCACCCTAGCCTTCCCTTGGGATCAAATAAATCGACACCTGGTACTCCCAGGCGAAGTGCTACTACGATAGTTCTGTGCGCTTGCAGAATCTCCTCCTGGTAGATTGCATTCTCTCTAGCTAGCTCCTACTAGTGTCGGGATTGACAACCCCGCTTGGCATTAGTAGATAGCTGCTTTAGCTCCACTCCTCTAGGTATAGTGACCGGTCTTGCTTCAAGAATTTCTGACGCTGTTGCCGGGGATAGACTCCATAGTCTACTCCTAGTAACAACGTTAGCAAGTGCCAACAAGCATTCCTAGGCCATTACCGGGGATAGTTGCCTAGCTCTATCTTTAGTGAAGCTAAGAACTACCAACAACCCACAAGATAAGTTGAGTTTTGTGACCAAGTCTTGGGTTCCCAAGTATATGCTTGCTAACCCTTCGGGATCCAAGACTCGGGATACTTTGTCCTCTTGTGTGTAGATATGAGGACGCGGGGTGGAGAACATGCTCCTGATGGGACTTGGTCTTTTAGATGTGACCAAGATTTGATGATTCTCTACACCTCGCTTAGAATTGCCTCCAAAGAGGCTTTTATAGCTTGGTGAGCTTTCTTTAACACTCATACCCTGTACATCCATGATTTATGTCTTGTGGTATGAGATGGTCTTTCATGTGCTCACTTGTATAGTTCTTGCATGTACATTTTCTCTTGTATCATGTTTTGTTTTAGTCTAGCATGTGCTATCTTGTATATCATGTCATGCTAGCCTTCTGTATAGTTTTGGTGGCTATTCCACTTTTCATGCTAGTTTGTGATCCTCATGAACATTATGCCATGCTTTACGTTATTTCTCCATGAGCTTTACATGTTCATTAGGTATCACTTTTTAGGTGCTAGTTTTGGTTAGCTACATGTACCCTGTTGATATGATTAGTTTGAGCACTAGCCTTTCCACAAATTTATCATGTTACATGCTTTTGCATCTATTGCTATAATTATTTTGCATTGTAGCATGTGTTGAGGTTTAGGCTGTGTTTTGGGTTGATCATGTCTCTAGGTTGCATTTTGCTATATAGTGTTTTATCCTATTGCATGGTAGTCTTGACTAGTTTGAGTTTAGATCTCCTTGCCGTATCTTTCATGGGTAGGACTCTTTTTGTTGAGAGTTCACCTTATACTTTTATGTGACTAACCGTTTTGTGGAGACCTTGAGGTCACACTGGACGAGACGATACCTTGTGGTTCTTTTGCTTTTGAGCTTGCAGGAGAACAGGAGCCTGGAGAGAGCATTTCGGCTCACGGACCCGATCCCACTTCTTCCATGACCTGGGGTTTCGTTCGAGCAGTTCTCCAGTGAGCACTAGCTGCACCTGTGGGGGCGACAGCATCAGGCGAGGGGGAGACGACTTCGGCGAGGCAGTCGCCCCGGAGTTCAGTAGATTCATGCGTCCCCTCGAGTATCACACCAGTAGGCGGTCATGCGCTTCATGAGGTACCTCTGACACACTTCTGAGTTCGGGTTTTGGTACTCTTCTTCCTTGACCTCTTGTTGCTGTGTGGTCTTTTCGATGTGGATTTTGATGGCTGTCACTTGAGCGTTTCTTGGCTCTTTATTTGTGAGTTTGGTGTGTGCTTCCCTTTTAGTTGGGGAAGCATTTTGCTTTGTCTTTGATAGACTAGCTTTTGCATGCATTTCATCATGTATTCTAGTGCATTTTAGAGCTTCATGTTTAGAGCAATGAGAATGAGATTATGCTCTTTTTGGTATGCCATGTTTATTCATTATGATGCTTGTAGCCTAGGCTCTTTTTGATCACCTAATACATGTTATGAGCTAAGCTATTTTTGCAAATGGTGAACTTGATTAATCAACTATGAAACCTTTTAAATTTGTTCACCATTGAGATTGGCAACTAGCATGGATAGGATGTGTTGAGATCACTTGTGCTATCTTTTGTCTGCTAGGTTGCTATGTCTCTTGCACTGAGTCATTCACTTGCTTGGATTGGTCATATTTACCCTGTGCTTAAAATTTGATCCAAGTCTAGTGAAATGAAAAGATCGAGATGGGATTGCATGTGTTAGCACCTCACGGTATCGAGACTGTTTCTCATTGCACAATTGAGTTAAACTTGAGCCGTGTAGTGTAAGACCGAAACCGGTGCTTTAAGCTTCCAATTGCTTTTATTGCATAGGCTTAGCCCGGTTGAAAAGTTAGGCAATGACCATGCTTTCAACCTCTCGCAGTCACATGCTTTAATATGAACTTGTGTTAATACCGCTGCAATCTCTGATAAAATTTGAAAATAACGCAAGTTTATGCTTCATTCTATTGCATGATGATTGAACTTTGCTAGGGGTAGTTCACCTTTTATACTTGAGTTAGCACTTGTTTGATTTTTCTGTCCATTCCTGCTAAGTGCTATTTTAGTGGTGAACTCCTTTTAAAATGGCTTAAAACTGCTCATATGCTCAATTGTTCATATTTCGTATTCATTTGATCAGTTTGAGCCTTTGCTAGCATGTGTATTGGTTGCAACAATTTCAGGGCAGCACCCTTTTGAGCATCTTTTCATTCTGATTGCTATACACTTGAAACTGTTGCATTGTGCATATAATGCATTTTTAGCTTAGTGTACATACCCCCAGCTCCGATACACTTTGTGGTCACTTTCATTGCTTTTCATTGCCCCCATATGCTTTTGGTTGATGACTTGTCTTGCGTTTGTGTCAACTTTGTGGAAAAATGTTAAAACCCCTCAGCATGTTCCCTTTTGTCAAGGGGGGGAAGTTGTTTGCAAGGGGGAGTTTGTGTGTTGGCACAAAGGGGAGAGTCATGCATTTTGGGGAGAGCTTTGAGCTAGGGGGAGTTTATCTCTTTTATGTGTTTCAATTGGTATGCATCTTCTAGTATGGAGTGCATTTGGTGTCCTGAGCTTTGATGCATAGCCTTTGTGTTTAGGCTTGCTTTCAGGGGGAGTCGTTTTTGCTTTGCTGCTTCTCCGCGTGCTCCGAATGTTTGCGCTCCATTTGGTTTTGAGCTTCTTTTTGCGTTTTCTTAGTCGGTATCGAGCCTGCTAGTCGTGTTGAGCTGTTATGCCTCTATCTTGAGGGACTAGCAGTTTTTGCTTGGTATTTTCGATTGGGATGGAGCCTTCAGCTAGTTGTGTCGAGCCTCTGTGCCTCTATCTTGAGGAACTTGCTGTTTTCACCATTTTTTTGCTGTTTGTGATTGGTATCGAATTTTCTGCTAGTTGTGTTGAGGCTCTGTGCCTCTATCTTGAGGGACTAGCAGTTTTGCATTCTTATGCGTTGATTCAGCCTCAATTGGTATCGAGCCTTGAGCTAGTGGTGTTGAGCCCTTTTTCTGCCTTTTCTTGAGGGCTAGCTCATTTTTGACTTGGTTGCGTCGAGTCGTTGCCCATGTCTTTGGGAGCCTAGACTTTTGCTTTGTGTGATCGAGTTTTGCTCTTTGTTGAGTTGTTGCTCCGATCCTTTGCTTGGCTGCGTTGAGCCGTTACCCATGTCTTTGGGGACCAAGTTTTCAGTTTTGGTATCTCAAACCATCTCTTGTGCCAAGTTTTTGTCAATTCAATCATCAAGGGGGAGAAATTTCGAAACCCAAGAAGTAACCTTAAATTTCAAAACCCAAGTGGATAAGTACCTTGGTTTCTTTTGTGATCCAAGTGGATAAGTACCTTGGTTTCTTTTGTGATGATTGTTTGACAATTTTATTTGAGATTGGTTTTTGAGTGCCTTTTGGGATTCATGAACTCTTATCTTCTCTTGTCTCTTCAGTTGTGTGGAGGCTTTGCCCGCTTTTCCCGTTTCTTTCGGGACCGATAGCTTTTATTTGGAGTTTTCATGATCCTTCCTCATCTCAAGTGGCCTTGTGTTTGCTTTTTATTGGCTTTTGGGCACTTCAATGAGGTTTGCCTTCAAACCCTTCTTTTTTAGTTTTATTGTTAGTCAATGCATTCATCAAGGGGGAGATTGAGAACATATATGATGAATGATTGACTTTGATGAGGAAGGTTTGAGGCTTTTCCCGGTTGAGTCATTATCTCTCTATGTGCTTAATGCTTATGACTAACCGGTGGCGTTGAGTTGTGGTGTTTCTGTGTTGGTGTGCATGTGCAACATGTGTCTCTTGGCTGTGTTGATGTGCAAGTGTTGAGCTCGGATACAGTGGTCGATGGCGAGGTGAAGGTCAAGTAGAGACGTGCCGTGCCGATGGATCAGGAGCGGTGAAGGATGGGCGTGCCGTGTGGCGAACGTGCCATGCCGATGTACCCAGAGTGGTGAAGGGCGGACATGAGGCTTGGACCGTCGGACCGAGAGGCCAGAGGACTAGCTGTGGTAGCTGGCACGTGGCATCGGCGAGCGAGAGCACATGGGGATGTGCGGTGCATCGGCTGAGTCGGGACGAAGACGATGGCGTCGTGACACTTGGCGGGTGGTCGGACAAGGGCTTGCGTGTGGCACAAGTGCCGTCGGCCAAGTCAAGAAGGAAGGCGAAGGCGTTGTGCCCGGCGTGGAGGCTGGACATGCATCGGCATCGGTGCCGGTGGTCGGTGTGTGCGAACCACATCCCGTCTACGGCGCGGGTTCGGTAGCTGATCCTCAAAAAGCTACCTCGACGGTTTCCGAGTTTGGGCCTCAAAACTCGTGTGGCCGGTTTCCGAGTTTGGGCCTCAAAACTCGGGTTGGACGGTTTCCAGGTTTGGGCCTCAATACCTGGGCTAGCCGGTTTCCGAGTTTGGGCCTCAAAACTCGGGGTGGACGGTTTCCAGGTTTGGACCTCAAAACCTGGGCTGGCGGGTTTACCGGTTTGGGCCTCAAAACCGGACGGAGGTTCCTATGCGGAACGGTCGACGCGTGGCGGCATCGAGAGGCTTGCGTTGCGGCGAAGCTATCGGTGACGAAGGCGCGGTGGTTGACGTGACGGCACGTGGCGGCATCCTGGAGCTTGCGTCGAGACAAAGCGAAGGATGAGAAGGCGTGTGGCCGTCGGATGGAAACTGCCAGAGTTGGACGGTTTTACCCCTAGGGGGTATTTGGGTTAATGCTTCATGTTAGGGCGTTTGTGTCATTCAGATGTGCGCCTATATATAGATGAAGGGGTTATGTTGGACAGCCATCCTTGGAGGTGTCACTCTCATTTTGTTCATGTGAGAGGAGGCTAGGGTTAGGAAGAGAGGAGTGGCTCTTGTTCTTGAGCTTTTCGCCATCCGCGCTTTGTTGTGGCGAGGAGTGGCTTGTAACCCGACACCATGAGCTAATACAATCCTTCATCTTGTTGAAATCCAAGGATCAATTTCGTGCTCCTCTTTGTTGGCTGAAAATTTGATTGAATTCACGTTTTGTTCTTCGCGTTCTTCGTTTTCCCCTCCTTGCGATTTCGTGGGAACTTTTGATTGGAGGGATGGATTGCGATTCCGTTTGAAACATCTTGTGCTTTGTCGTGAGAAGCATCTTTCCACTGAAGGAAATCATCTAATTCCTCACGAGCACATAGATCGGGCGGATTTTGTTTTTGGAGCCAAACTTTTCCCCTTTGCACAAGATTTGTGATTGATGAGGTTTTAGTTGGATTCGAGCCATGATCTTTTAGAGTTAGCTCACCAACCTTGTTGTGATCCTCTGTGCAAAGTTTCAAGTCAATCCAAGTTGATTTGATTGAGTTTTGGCGATTAGTTCTTCAGCTCGAGCTTGCTGATTTTCAGGTCGCGGAACCTCCGCGCAGAACGCGGAACCTCCGCGGTTTGCAAGCTGAACAGGCACGCGTGGAGCCTCCGCGCAGAGCCGCGGAACCTCCGCAGTCTGTAGGCTGTTTTAGGCACGCACGGAGCCTCCACGCAGAGGCGTGGAACCTCCGAGGTCTGTAGGTTTTTCTCTCAGCCCCAGACCGAGGAACCTCTGAGCCAGCACGCGGAACCTCCAGACCTGCTAGCTGATTTTGGCCTTCCAAGCCTTCTGAGTGTCCGTTTCTCGATCCGTTTGTTCCGATGGGTTTCTAGTCTACCCAGGAACTTTTCTAAGTCATCAAACCACTAGTTGGTTTGTGTCATTTAGGTTTGGGCTTTTTCTCGTTTCTATCGAGTTAGAGAGCGCCATTTTTTATTTTTGGATCGTTTTGGCCGTGCGGTGTGTTTTCCGTTGTGGTGAGTGTTCCGCTGTGTTTGTCGGTCATCACCGAGAACATCTAGCCACCTATTGGCTCGTGAACACCACCTGTGTGAGAATCTTGCTTTTGGGGTGACTTTCTGGGACAGAGCCGTTGATTTCTCGAGAAGGAATTTGAGGCTCCCATTCACCCCCCCCCCTCTGGTCGCCAATTCGGTCCTTCACGTCGGTCCAAGCCTCACGTCCGCCCTTCACCGCTCTGGGTCCATCGGCACAGCACGTCTCTACTTGACCTTCACCTTGCCTTCGATCATCGTCTCCGAGCTCGACACCTGCACAACACAAGCCAAAGAACATGCACATCATACCAGTTGACAATCACTCATCATCTCAAGATCCGGCATACACCCATGTATCTGCAATCTCCCCCTTGATGAGTGCATTGTCAACTACCAACACAAATCATATGGAATAGAAGAAGGGAAGAAGGAAGAAGCGAACTCAACCAAACGACTAGAAGCAAAGCAAAGCCAAAAGAAGTCGAATGGAGTGAGCAAGACAACTTGATTCCCAAAGATATGGGCAACGGCTCGACGCAACCAAGCAAAGCAAAGCTAGCCCACGAGAAGAGGCTGAACGGGCTCAACACCGCTAGCGAGAAATTTGGAGCAAAGCAGCCACAAATTAGTAAACCAGCTAACCCCTCCAGAAAGAGGCAAAGGCTCAACACAACTAGCTGAAAAACCGCTCCAAACCAATCATCATCTCAAGAAACCAACTCGTCAAAGCAAAATGAACAAAGCTCCCCATGACATAAACTCCCCCTTCAATAATGCACACAACTAGGACATGATTTGTCAAATTTCTCCCCCTTAGTTGATAATGCACAAAACAAGGTTAAACAAGGAAGCCTGAAAGGAAGGAGCAAATGCATATGAGTCACAAATGCAGGTTAGCAGCTTCAGGTATGTAGTCTATAGAATGAATAGATGCTCTAAAGAGTGCTGATCCGACTACTCAATAACAAGTATAAACGCCAGCAAAGGCTCAAACTGATCACAGAATACAAAATATGAACATATGAGCATAGTGAGCAGTTTTAAGACATTCAGAAAGGGTTTCACCATCGAATTAACACCCAACATATATAGACAGGAAGTCAAACAAATGCTAATGAAGGACCGAATTGGCGACCAGAGGGGGGGGTGAATGAGAGCCTCAAATTTCTTCTCGAGAAATCGATAGCCTTTGTCCCACAGAGTCACCCCAAAAGCAAGACACGGGCTTGCTAGTATCCACGACCCTAGATGTAGGGTGGATGCTTCCTAGAAGCACAGCGGGATACTACACAACCCAAGAAGACCAACACAAAAGCCAGAAACCAAATCGAAAGTCAGACAAACGAACTGCGGATGAAACATCAAAAAAATCACTGCATCGGACGCTGGCAGCGTCCGATGCCTCAGTGGAGGATGCTTCCGATGTGAACAGAGCAGTTCTGGAACCTTACGGCATGACCATTGGACGCTACTATACTAATAGCTCAGCGTCCGATGCTTAGGTCCCGGCGTGTCCGATGGTCAATGGAGCATCCGATGCCCTGCGTCCGATGCTCACTGAAAACACAGAAACAGACACATGGCAATGGCACGTCCGATGCTACTCGGGTTAGCGTCCGATGCCAAGAACACCAGCGTCCGATGCCCCCGAAAACCGTGCAGTTTTTCGACGATTCAACCCGATCTCCTCTGAATCAAAAGCTCTAAGGCCAAGACTTGATCTGAGAGGTCACAAGGGTATTAGTGAACTACTCCTAAGAGATCATGGCTCAAATCTAATCCCAAATCGATGAATCGAAGAATTTCGGGGCAAGGGAGAAAGAACTTGATCCAACACAAAAACCGACCAATCTACTAGCTTGTGAGGTTAGGGATGAATTCATTCGGTGAAAAAGGCGCCTCACAGTCTAGAATAACTTAGTTCAAGTGGAATCAAAAACCGTTCGTTGGAGAGGGAGAACGAAGCAAATCTCTGAGAAGGGATGAACCAAAACACAAAGAACACAACTCAAAATGCAAATTGATCTCGAATTCCAGCCGAAACTTCTCCACACGAGGAGACAATGAGATTAAGGTCTCGTTTCCTCAAAATCCAAATACACAAAGGTATGATTCATCGAGATTAAGGTCTCGTTTCCTCAAAATCCAAATACACAAAGGTATGATTCATCGTCTCTGCGAATAACAGGCAGCGAGGTATGATTAGAACCTAAGCAAGGGCTAGAGAGAGAGAGCTCAGGAAATAATGGCTGCAAGGATAGAGAGAGAGGAGGGGCACCTCTCTTATCTATAGCCTAATAACAATAGTCCCCTTCTACCCCTAGATACAAGAGCGAAGCGACTAACCCTAGGGGTATCTCGGTCCAACTCTAAAGAGTCGCAATTCGACGGTCACGCGCCTTCCTCGTCCTTAGCTTTGCCTCGACGCAAGCCTTAGGATGCCGCCACGTGCCGTCCTGTCGACCGCCGTGCCTTCCTGTGGATAGCTTCGCCGCCGCGTCAGCCTCTCCACGCCGCTATGCATCGACCGTCCTTTTTGGACCTCCCCTCGGATTTGAGGCTGAAACAGGGAAACCTGTCCTCCGGCTGAGTTTTGTGTCCCAAACTCAGAATCCCGTGAGCCCAGGTTTTGAGGCCCAAACCTGGAAACCATCCTCGCTGAGTTTTTATGCCCAAACTCGGAAACCCGCCACCTCAAGTTTTGTGGCCCAAACTCAAAAACCGTCGAGGGTAGTTTTTTGAGGCTCAACTACCAAACCTGCGTCGTAGACGGGATGTGGTTCTCACACCCCGACTATCAGCACCGATGCCGATGCATGTCCAGCCTCCACGTCGGGCATAGTGCATTCGTCTTCCTTCTCGGCCTCCCGCCAAGTGTCACGATGCCAGCACCTTCCTCCTGACTCGGCCGATGCACCGCACATCCCCATGTGCTCTCGCTCGTCGATGCCACATGCCAGCTACCACAGCTGGTCCTCAGGTCTTTCAGTCCGTCGGTCCAAGCCTCACGTCCGCCCTTCACCGCTCCCGGTCCTTTGGCACGACATGTCTCTACTTGACCTTCACCTCACCTTCGACCACTGTCTCCGAGCTCCACACCTGCACATCAACACAACCAAGAGACATGTTGCTTCTCAGCCCTTCTAGGGAGCCTGTTGGCCGATCGCTCATCACTCAGGAAGGGAACCACAAGGGCACATATCAACCTTGTGTTCGCAATCTCCCCCTTGATTAGTGCATCGTCAACACAAAGTAACAATGATCAAAGAAGAAAAGAAAATAAAAGGAGAAACTTACTCGAGATGTCCAAAAGCCAAGTTAAAAGCCAAAAAGGGACAAATCGAGATAAGCAAAGCTTGGTCCCCAAAGACATGGGCAACGGTTCGACACAACCATGCAAAGGATCGGAGCAACAACTCAACAAAGAGCAAAACTCGATCAAACAGAATGAAAAACTTGGTTTCCAAAGACATGGGCAACGGCTCGACGCAACCAAGTGAAGAACAAGCTAGTCCTCAAGAAGAGGCAGAAAGGGCTCAACACCACTAGCTAAAAGCTCCATACCAATTGAAGGCCAAATCAAAAAGAAGCAGAAAAGCCCCCCTCACTTAAAGAACTCCCCCTCAACAAGTGAAGCATAGAAATTGCAAATTGTCACCACACCATACTGAAGGACCGAGAGTGCTACCAGAAAGCGACTAGAGGGGGGGGTGAATGGGAGCTTCAAATTTTTCTTTCGGAGAATCAACCCCAAGAGCAAACCTAGAGCTTGCATGTGTCCACAACCCTAGATGTAGGGTGGATGCTTCCGAGAAGCACAGTGGGACACTACACAACCCTAGAAACCCAACGCAAAAGACGGAAACCAAATCCGTCAACGATCGAACGAACCGCGAACGAGACAGCGTGAGACTGCACTGACCGGACTCACCCTGCGTCCGATCAAAACACACCGGACGCGTCCGGTCGTGCCAAAACAGATTTTGGACCTTACTGTTTCTGACTGGACTCTCGAAGGAGATGCGTTCGGTCAGGACACCAGCGTCCGGTCGCTTCAAACAAAGAACGGGAACAATAACACGAGCGCGTCCGGTCACTTCCAGGAACCAGCGTCCGGTCAAGTCAACAGAGAGCAGCGAGTCAAACATTCATCGACTGGACTCTGACCAAGAGTCCGGTCGTTCCGTTACTAGCATCCGGTCACCCCAAAACTGCACTGCTCGTTCACCGATTCAACTCGATTTCCCCCAAAACAAATCCTCTAGGGATCAAACTTGGTGAGAGGAGTCATAAGGAGGATAGTGAGCTATCTCTAAGAGATCATGGCTCGAACCTATCTCCAAATCGATGCATCGAAGAATTTCGGGGGAAGAGAGAAAAACTTGACCCGAAACTAAAATCGATCGATCTACTAGCTCGTGAGGTTAAAGGTGAATTCCTTCGGTGGAAAGAAGTGCCTCACGATCTAGAACAACTTGGTTCAAACAGATTTGCTAACGACGCACCAAGTAGAGAGATCGATCAACGGGAAAAATGTGGAGAAAAAGGATTCCGCGAAGAACACGAACAAAACGCGAATCACAACCACAAATTTGCAACCATGTGGCTACCACACGCTACAACAGTGAGATTACGGTCTCACTTCCTCAAAATCTCACGGGCACAGAGGTATGGTTCTCTTCTCTGTGGATCTCAGTTCGCTACAGCAGGGGAGAGGGAGAGCAGGAAACCCTAGAAGCAAAAGAGTAAATGACTGAGATAGATGGGGAGATGGGTGTCTCCCCCTACATATCCTAATTCTAACTACTCCTAATTCCCACTCTACCCCTAACTACTTACAGAGCGAACCAGCTAAACCCTAAGGTTATTCTGGACCAACTCGATGGTAGGTGGATCCGACGGCCACGCCCGCACAATTCGTAGCATTGCCTCGACGCAACCTCTCGATTGCCGCCACGTGCCGCCAATGCTCTGCGTCCTCTTCGCGGACTTCGCCCCCAGTTTTGTGGCCAAAACAGGGAAACCAGGCCTTCACGATCAGCCCCCGGTTTTGAGGCCCAAACCGGGAAACTAGCCCACCGTAGCGTGAGTTTTGTGGCCCAAACTCAGCAAACCCGCAGCACCCAGGTTTTGAGGCCCAAACCTGGAAACCGTCCTCAACCCGAGTTTTGTGGCCAATCTCGGAAACCATCCGCGCCCAGGTTTTGAGGCCCAAACCTGGAAACCATCCGCTCGATGGTTTTTCTCTGGCTCTACCACCAAACCGAAGCTATAGAGGGGATGCACCGCTCGTGCACCCCGTCCACTGACAGGTGTCCCCAAGTCCACGACCCAGGCAACACCGTGCCTGCAAGTCTTCGCTCGTCGCTGTCCCAGGCTGCCAGCCACCACAGCTGATCCTCAGGCCACCGGTCCCTTAGTCCAAGCCTCACGTCCGCCCTTCACCGCTCTCGGTCCGTCGGCACGGCACGTATCTACTTGACCTTCACCTTGCCTTCGATCACTGTCTCCGTGCTCGACACCTGCACAACACAAGCCAAAGAACATGTGCATCATCCCTGTTGACAATCACTCATCACTCAAAGACTCGGCATACACCCATGTATCCGCAATCTCCCCCTTGATGAGTGCATTGTCAACTACTCACACAAATCATAATGGAAATAGATGGAGTAAGAAGAAGAGAGAGAACTCGACCAAATGACCCAAAAGCATAGCAAAGCCGAAGAAGGTCAAGTGGAAAGAGCGAAACAACTTGGTTCCCAAAGACATGGGCAACGGCTCGATGCAACTAAGCAAAGCTAGCCCTTAAGAAGAGGTAGAACAGGCTCAACACCGCTAACAAATACCAAATGAAAAATTGAAGCAAAATGCTAGTCCCTCAAGATAGAGGCACAGAGGCTCAACACAACTAGCAAGAAAGCTCAACATCGACTGAAAAGCTCGATATCAACTGAACCCAACTGAAACAAAGATGCGACTGCTAGTCCCTCAAGAAAGAGGCAAAGGCTCAACACAACTAGCAAAGCGCTCTGATCCAATTGGAAATTTCAAAAATTCAGCACGAGCAAACTCCCCCTTGCATGGTGCACACAACCGATTCCTCTCCTCTTAGTGAAACATGGGAGGCATGATTTGTCCAAATTTTCTCCCCCTTAGTTGAAAATGCACCATCAAGCAAAAGGAACCGAAAGCAATTTTCTCCCCCTCAGAAAATGCACCGTCAAAAGTGCCAACAAGAGAAGTGCTCCCCCTTCCAAAATGCATATGAGTCACGATGCAAGTTAGCAGCTTCAGGAATATAGTCAAGAGAATGCAAAGATGCTCTACAAAGTATAAGTCCAAGGATGCAACTGAAGCACACATGCTAGCAAAGGCTCAAACTGATCACCAAATATGAAATATGAACATATGAGCAAAGTGAGCAATTTTAGCAAAAAAGGAGTCACCATCAAAATAGCACTAGACAAGTATAGACAAGAATTCAAACAAGTGCTAAACATGTATACAAGGTGAACTACCCATAGCAAAGTTCAATCATCATGGTATAGAACGAAACATAGACTTGTGTATCCAAAATTTTATCGGAGTTGCAGCGGTTAAAGTACACAAGTTTAAATTTCCGCATGTGAGTGCGAGAGGTTGAAAGCTTGTCTTGCCTAACTTTTCAACAGTGCGAAGCCTATGCAGAAGCAATCAGAAGCTTAAAGCAATAGTTTCGGTCATACACTACACAGCTCAAGTTTAACTCAAAGTGCAATGAGAAACAGTCTCGAAACTTTGATGTGTAGACAAGCAATCCCATCTCGATCTTTCTGATTCACTTAACTTGGTTCAAATTAGAGACAGTATATGAACAGACCAAGCAAGTGATAGACTCAGAACTAGAGACATAGCAACCTAGAATATATGAAAAGCACGAGTGTGATTTCAACATATTCTACATAGGCTAGTTGCACATCTCGATGGTGAACATTTTCAAGTTTTAAGTTTGTTAAGCAGGTCCACCATTCAAAATTAGCTCAGCTCATAACATGTATTAGTGACTAGAAGGATCATAAGCTACAAGTATCAACATAAAGCATCGGAGCATACACTACACAGAGCATAATTACATTCTAACGATTATATCCATGAAGCTCAAAATGTAAAAGCGTATGTAAAATGAAATGTAGAAAAGATGCAAGAAGATACCAATTGAAGAAATAAAGATAAATGAAAAGTCAGTTTATGATACAAAGAACCAAAATGTTTCCCCCATCTAAAAGGGGAAACACACACCAAGCTCACCCCTCAACCGATTAAAGGTTGATTCGTCCAAAGGCTTGGTGAAAATATCAGCCAACTGATGATGAGTATCGACATGGCGAAGGTCGATATCACCCTTCTCATAGTGGTCTCACAAAAAGTGAAAGCGCACATCAATGTGTTTGGTCTTCGAGTGAAGCACGGGGTTCTTAGCAACGCTAATCGCACTCGTGCTGTCACAAAGCAAAGGAACACGAGAAAAGCTCAGACCAAAATCACGCAAAGTGGCCATCATCCAAAGCAACTGGGAACAGCAGCTAGCCACAGCAACATACTCAGCCTCCGTGGTAGACTGGGCGACACTAGACTGCTTGCGAGAAGACCACGATACAAGAGAAGAACCAATAAATTGGCAAGTCCCAGAAGTGGACTTGCGCTCAATGCGACAACCAGCAAAATCGGCATCGGAATAACCGCAAAGGGAGAGGGTGGAGGAAGCTGAATACCAAATCCCAAACTCAGGTGTGAAACGAAGGTACCTGAAAATGCGCTTGACCGCCTGACGGTGAGAAGTGCGCGGCGACACCTGAAAGCGCGCACACAGACACACCGCGAACTGGATGTCCGGGCGTGTCGCCATCAGGTAGAGCAGAGACCCGATCATGCTTCGGTACTCCTTCTGGCTCATAGCTTCTCCATCCTTGTCCGCATCCAGGGCCATCGTGGTTGACATGGGTGTTGGAAGAGGCTTGGCCTCACCCATATCGAACATCTTTAGCATGTCCTTGGTATACTTGCCCTGGTGCACAAACGTCCCTTCTCGGGATTGCTTAATTTGCAATCCGAGAAAGAAAGTCAGCTCGCCCATCATACTCATCTCGAACTCCCTGCTCATAGTATCTGCAAACTTGGCAACCAAAGCATGAGAAGAACCACCGAAAATGATATCATCCACGTAAATCTAGACCAAGAGAGTGTCATTGCCTTGCTTCAGGAGAAAGAGCGTTTTATCCACACATCCCATTTTAAAACCCTTAGCAAGCAAAAAGGTTTTCAACCTGTCATACCAGGCTCTAGGGGCTTGCTTCAAACCATATAAAGCTTTGTGGAGTTTGAAAACATGGTTTGGAAACTTGGGATTTTCACAACCGGGGGGTTGTTCAACATAAACCTCTTCTTCTATGTAGCCATTTAAGAAGGCACTCTTGACATCCATTTGAAAAAGTTTGAAACCTTTGGATGTTGCAAAAACCAAGAGTATCCTAATAGCCTCCAAACAAGCTACAGGAGCAAAAGTCTCCTCATAGTCTATCCCCTCCTTCTGACTATAGCCCTTTGCTACAAGCCTGGCCTTGTTTCTAACAACGTGGCCATCCTCTCCTTGCTTGTTTTTGAAAACCCATTTTGTCCCAATAAGCTTACAGTCTGGAGGAGGTGGAACTAAAACCCAAACCCAATTTCGCTCAAAGTTCTCTAACTCCTCATGCATGGCATTGACCCAATCCGGATCTGTCAAGGCGTGTCCAACATCTCGGGGCTCAAAATCAGCAACAAAAGCAGAATGAGCAAAGTGAGAGATTTGAGACCTGGACCGAGTGACCCGTTCGTCAATGTTGTCGATCATCCGCTGAGGGGGGTGTTGGCGCTGGATGTGTTGTGGCACGTCCCGTGCAGATGTGATTTCCCCCTCAACAGCAGCTAGTGCCTCCCCGGGTACAAAAGGTACTGCTCGGGGTGGCGGATCCCATGGCCCCCGGGAAGAAGACGTGTCGGGGCCGTGAGTCGTTGTAGAAGCCGCTCCTTGCGGCAAAACAGGTGGAGGGGGTGTTGGATCATCCATACCTTCAGCACCTTCATCCTCATCATCAAAAAGAGGTTCACCAACCTCATGATCACCTGCACGCTCAAAACAAGAAAAGGACAAACCATGGTCTCGTCGAAGGTGACATCTGATGTCTCCATGACTCGGTTAGTGTCAAGGTTAAGTACACGGTAAGCTCGAGTATGAGTGCCATATCCCAGAAACACACCGTCAGAAGAACGAGACTCAAACTTGTCCAAGTTGCCCTTTTTGAGTATAAAACAATGGCAAACAAAAACTCAAAAATAACTCACTTTGGGTAGTTTTCCAAAACGCAACTCATAAGATGTATTTTTCAAGAAAGCTCAGAGAAAAATACAATTTGAAATGTAGCATGCAGTGCTCATAGCTTCGGCACAATATCACCTAGGAGTCCTATGCTCATCGAGCATCGTCCTGGCCATCTCTACAAGGGTCTGATTCTTCCTCTCTACAACACCATTTTGGGGCGGTGTGTAGGGGGAAGAAAACTAATGCTCTAAACCCAAAGAGTTACAAAACTTCTCAAAATCTGAATTCTTGAATTCGGAACCATTATCACTCCTAATAGCTCGCATCGAGTTCAAAGGGAACTCGTTCTGAAGACGTAAAATCAGATTGCGAGCAAAGGAGAAAGTCTCGGTCTTCTCATCTAAAAAGAAGACCCACGAATATCTCGAAAAGTCGTCAACAATAACAAGCACATACCACTTCCCCCCAACCGAGCTCACCCGAGCCAGACCAACAAGGTCCATGTGCAAAAGCTCTCCAGGGCGCTTGGTCATGACCTGAGTCACTGGATGGTGGGGAGCGGCAACCATCTTCCCAAGTCTACAAGAATGGCAAACAAGATCCTTCTCCATGGATAACTTGGGGAATCCTCGGATTAGGCCAAGTGAACTAAGTCTTGCAAGCAAGTCGAAGCTCAAATGTCCAAGTCTCCTATGCCACTTCCAAAGATTAGAGGAGGACGGTCCAGCCACAAGACAACGGGAAAATGCCAAAAGACTCTGAGAAATCCGCACGAAAGACTTTCCCAAAGGGCGAAATCACACAAACAAGATTGCCCTGAGGGTCCAAAATACGACTGAGATTCGGCTTAAAACGAATCTCATAGTCGTCATCAAAGAGTTGCGAAACAGAAAGAATGTTAAAATGCAAGTTAGAAACAAGAGCAACATCGCGCAACACAAAGTGCTCATTAACTCGCACCGACCCACGAGACAACACTTTACCTTTGCTATTGTCGCCGAAGGTGATAAACTCCTTCCCGACGACTGGACTAAGACTGGAGAACCACTTGGCGTTTCCGGTCATGTGCCTCGAGCAACCGGAATCCACCAACCAAACGTTCTCCAATCGTTTTACCTGAGAGGTGTCGTCGTCGTCGTCGTCGTTCCGAGGGGTGTCCTCCAGCTTGCCGTCGACCTCATCACCAAGGGCCATGGTGCAGAAGCCGTCGTCGTCGGCGAAGAAGCAGAGACCGTTCAGCTTGTCCTCGATCCTCTTCTTCTTCTCGGACTCGTCATCGCTTGAGCAAGCGGAGTCGTCATCCGAGCCGTCGACGTCGCTGAGCGTGGCGAAGAACGCACGCTGCTCAGCCTGGGCCTTCTCCAAGTACTTCTTCTTGATGTACTCCTTGTCGAAGCCGCCCCTCCGCTTGTGCCTCGCAGGGACGTACTTCTCCTTGCGCTTGCTGTAGTCGTATTTGTGCCCATGATCGCCCTTCCCAGATGTGTGCTTCTTCTTGGGACAGTTGGCGATGAAGTGGTGGGGTCGCCGCACTCAAAGCATCCTGAGCATCCTCCTCCGCGGCTATGGTTCATGTGGTTGTTGTGGAACCGCGAGAACCGATTGGCGAGCATCGCCAACTCGTCATCCCCCAACGACTCCAGCTCGTCCTCTGTGACAGAGAAGAGTGAAGAAAGTGCAAATCCTCCAGAGGGGTTAGCTGAAGAGCCAGAAACCAAAGCCATAGTTGGGCCAGAAGGATTTTCATAAGAAGCCCTCGACATGGCGTCAATCTCACTAGACTTGAGCCTGCTAAAGAGCTCGTCACAAGTGAGGGTCTCATAGTTAGACGATTCGATGATCGCCTGGACCTTTGAGTCTCACACCGACCGATCAAGAGTATGCAAAAGCTTCAAAGCTCTCTCATGATCGTCGAAAGGCAACAGCTCCTTGTTGGCTCTCATCTTGTTGACAATGACCTGAAAGCGAGCGAATAAACTCTCTATGCTCTCGCCAGGCATGTGTCGAAAGTTCTCATACTCCCGTTTGTGCGACTCGTAGAGACGAGATTTGACTTGAGTGGTTCCCACATGGAAGCGCATGAGGGTCGCCCAAATCTCCCGAGCCATGGGGAGGTGAGAAACGCAATCAAACTCGAACATGCTCAAACAGGAGAAAAGAGCGTTACACGCTCGGCTATTGACATCGTGCTCATCCATCTGAAGCTGAGTAACACGAGCAGCCAAGACAACGTAATCGTCCCTGTTGCAAATCTCCCAAACAGAAGAGCCCATGCTCTAAAGATAGGCCGACATGAGTATCTTCCAATATGCATAGTGTTGGTAGTTCTTAGCTTCACTAAAGATAGAGCTAGGCAACTATCCCCGGTAACGGCCCAGAAATGCTTGTTGACACAAGCTAACGTCGTTACTAGGAGTAGACTATGGAATCTATTCCCGGCAGCGGTGTCAGAAGTGCTTATAGCAAGTCCGGTCACTATACCTAAAGGAATGAAACTAAAGCAGCTATCTACTAATGTCAAATGGGGTTGTCAATCCCGACACTAGTAGGAGCTAGCTAGAGAGAATGCAATCTACCAGGAGGAGATTCTGCAAGCGCACAGAACTATCGTAGTAGCACTTCGCCTGGGAGTACCAGGTGTCGATTTATTTGATCCCAAGGGAAGGCTAGGGTGGTGTATGAGTCGAGTCAAGGAGGGGATGAGAGTCAAAGAAATAAGAAAAAGGAAAAGGGGAGAAGGGAAAAGAAGGGATGGAAGGCTAGAAAGAATATATGGGTGGATAGGTAAGGATGAAGTGGATGGCTAAGGTAGGGTGGATGGATAGGTAGATAAAGGGAATAGGATAACTAAGGGTAACTAAGATAACTAACTACTCCTAGATAACTACAAAGCAAGATAACTACGAAGCAAGATAGTTATGAAGCAAGACAGGCAAAAGTCAATAAAGCAACTAAGTTGAGTAAAGTTTTATTCCTATCTTGTCAAGTATCGAGGCATACTAGCCTTTACCACTTACTTAGGTTGAACACTAGCACAACGAGCCTTACTGTTAAACTGGGCCAACTACGTGGTGGAATTCAAGGCGCACAAGGCTGTCACCACCTACTTGCTACCACAGCTATCCGGGGGTCCAGCCGTATCTGAAAGTAAGTCTATAACTAAGCACCACGCTTAACTATATTCTAACTATCTCTACCCTAGCTTTGAATAGAGACACTCTTGCGGACGTCAGAGCAAACACTTGACTTAATAAGATAAACACTAAACTAACTAAGCAACCTATTGGCAAAGATCAAACACTAAGCTCACTAGAGATTAACTACTATGGCTAAGTGAAATGAACTATAGGATAGCTAGGTCACACTCAACGTACTTGATAAAGTAATACTGAAAGTAATACTGAGAGTAATGCTTAAAGTAATACTGAGATAAAGATAAATGTACCTGAGATACAAGAGAGCAAACCAGACCAAAGACGTCGGGAAATCAACCGACCTCCGATGCCAGTCGCTCGCACCCGCTTCTCTCTTAGCAACTCTACGCTCCTTTTACCAAGAACTTAGGCTGAGATGTGCTAAACTAAGAGCCGCGTTGTAGCGAGCGCACTAGAGCTATACTCTCTCTACTAGCTCACCTACTTGCCTAAGCTCTCTGAGCTTCTAACCTAACTCTCACTTGCTTCTCTTGCTTCTTGGTGTGGTATATGATGGTACAAATGAAGTGGTGCCTCCAGGGGGGTATTTATAGTCTTGAGGAGTGAGGGGGGTACTTATAGGAGGCAGCCAGCCGACCTAGGGCTAACCCTAGTGGCGGGCGCCAGCCCTATGTGGCGGCCACCACCTCCCTCACCGTTGGATGCACCGCCTTGGCTTCAACGGCATCCAGGTGGTTGTCCAAGGCGGTTTGGAGGTCTGTTGCATGTTCTAGCAACCGCCATTCAGCCTTGATCCACGCCACTCCTCCCTGAGCCGTCCGATGCCACTGACCTAGTGACCAAGGGCCAAGATTTGGCCTTGGGGAGGTCACACGGATCGGTGACGTGGCAGGGAGTGGAGCTTGGGCCAACCCAAGTTGCGGGCGCCACCTAGGGGTGGCGGGCGCCACCCCCTTAGGCCCATTTGGGCCCTGCTGAGTGGGCTTGGCCTCTGGTGGGTCCATATGTCCAAATTTGGTTCAAATACTGCATTCAAATAAAATTCTATGGACATGTGGAATTTGGTTAGTTTGAAACCTATTGGACTACATTTCATGCCTTTTTGGTGGACTTTACGGTCAAATGTTGATGGTAAAACAGGTGTTTAAGGACCGTCAACAAGCTCCCCCAAGCTAACCCGTTTCTCGTCCTCAAGCAACAATGCGGTTTAAGCATTGAGCATGAAATGGATAGCAACTTAAGATGTTTGCAAGTGCATATTGTATAGTGAGAAATAACTTAGCATATATCATTAATCATAGCAATGTGGGGCTTATAGCTTTTCACTTCAAACATGCAAGAGTGAAATAAAGTAGTAGATAGGAAACTTTTGTCTTGCTTAGGTTTGACTAGGATTCTGTCTGGAGGTTTTTCAAGGTTTTCAAAAGATAACAACTTGCTTAAGTCCTCCAAGATTCACTCAATCAATCAATGGTGTTTAAATCCTCACTTAGGCCAAAATGTAGCCTCTCCTATTTCTAAAGAATGATATGTGGAGTTATAGGTGGGCTAAGAACCATGAGCAAATTGCCTAATGTTTATTGCTAAGCTAGACACTCAAATCATAAGGAGCAGCAAATCATAAAAATTGATCAAGATGTGCATGTGTGGTTATGTGGAAGTGTATAGAGAGATATTTCGTAATCCTTCCTAGTTAATTTCTGGGGTCTAGAGCTAATGATAATTCTCTTTCTCTCTTTTTTTTGGATACATAGTGAGTAGACAAAAGATGTGTCATCACATTTTCTTAGGACATAGTCCTCTCTTGGGCTACTTTGCTCACTTTTTTTTTTCTTCAGGACATAGTCCTTTCTTGAGCTACTTTGCTCATTTTCTCTCTCTCTCTTTTAGCTCTAGATTTCCCCAGACATCTATAGGAAAGGATTTTTGAAATGAAAAAGGGGAAGAGGGAGAAATGCTTATTCCCAGGGTAGGAATAAGCATAAGGCTAGCAATGGGATGTTTGGCAGGGTATTGCATATCTCCAGTGTAGAGAATAAGCAATTTATTTGGTGGTTGCAAACTTCCAAAGTGGAAAGTAGGCAAATTATGGTGGGTGTGCGTGAATCTTGATTCAAAAGATATGATAAGCTTCTCTACTAAGATCTATGAGGTCTAACAAAGCTCAACACAAACAAAGCTCTTTGTGGTTTTGACTAATGACTAACAAATATTTGGCTGGTGGTGGGATGGGATAAAATCTAGGAGGAACTTTTATCACGGTTTTCATAATTTTTAAAAGAAATCCTCCAGATTAGGTCCTAATTTCACCTTAACAAGTTTAAAGAATTACTCCATTTCTTACTAACTTTACTCACTAAGCATGATTTCAGTTTAAGCATGTGCATCCCACAAAAGCTACAACTTAGATAAGACTAGTCATTCAAACCATAACTGTCACACCCCAACTTTAAGGATAAAATTGGGACAACGTACTCATGTGTGCCCAGGAAACAATCACACACATAGGTAGACAAATTACAAGGAGTGGCATCATCACATTGTTTATTACATCACGACAGTATTTAAAACAGAGTCTTACAGCATACTGAACCACAGATCACTGAACTGGTACGCAAACTAAACCACAGGGAAACGTCGACTGGGGGAGCAGCTAGCCTAGAAGTCTTCAGGAAAGTCGCCAACTGCACCTTCATCTGTTACCCAACCGGGATTTTGCCCAAAAAGAAGACAAACAACAAGCGTAAGTACTCCAAGTACTTAGCAAGCTAACATAGGGTTCATGAGGCTCAAAAAGGCTGACACTGTCTGACTGCAGTTAGCTTTTAAGTTGGCAAAGTTTTAGCTTTAAGGTAAACGAGTATTGTGCTTAACCCTTAACCCATGATCCATTTGTCCATCAAAGATAAATAAAACATCATAAGGTACCAACAATATAAAGTAAACAATTATTCTAGTATCAAAGTTCTGCTAGTTTTCCGGGCCGCTCGTGACCGTGAGCACGGCTGTTATAACAGTTTTACACTCTGCAGAGGTTGTGCATCTTTACCCACAAGCCGTGTTACCCTTATGCCCGAGGCGGCCAACCTCTTGATCCACTTCCGAGGTAGATCGGCAGGGCACACTATGAAGCCTTTCGCTGGTTCGTCTAACAGGTTAGGGCCGCGAGGTTTCCTTGGCAATCAGACATAGCAAACCCCCCTTTCCTATGGCACAAGGCCATCGCAGCTATACTCATAGGAACAGGAGCAGCCCTACATCCGTAGAGGCAAGCCCCTCTTGCGCCCCTCCGGGTTACCACTAACAGGTTAGAAAAGGTCCAGAGTACTGAGCTAAAACCAGAGCCATATAGCACTCATGGTAGCACTGTCAATCCCAGCTTTTGCTAACAGCAAGTTTTATTAACCGTTTAACACATATCATCATGAGAGCATATTCATCATTGGACTGGATCGATTATAAGTCAGTTAGCACTAGCAAAACTACCCATATGCATATATCCCACGGGAACAAGAACATCACAGATCACAAAGCTAAGTGGGTTTTCTAAGGTTGCTCAATTGGACACATGCATAAATGAGTGATTAAAGTAAAGTGTATAGGTAAACAAGGAAGTCCCATGCTAACTTGCCTTGGTTGTCGAAAGGTTGATCCTCCTGCTGGTCGCTGAACGAGGGGTCCTGATCGCACCACACCGACTCACCGTCTACTCGATCACAACATCACCACGCATTCCAGGTGCAAACATACACGATGCAAACAAGGCTATTATTAGAACAATACACCAAACAGTAACAAACTGAAATAAAACTTTGGTAAAACTGAAGTACGCGTTTCCACGATCACAACAAGTTTTGGTTCATCGAAAACGGAGTTACGGCGTGAAAGTTACGATCGAAACGGTATATATAAAGCCCTAAACAAGATTAACTTGGACTCTAAAGCTAACATGTCCAAAACAGACTAACAGGGGTATAAACGGGTAGAGCTCTAAATTACGAAGCTAACGCAATTTGAATGGATCAAATCGGAGCTAAAACGTGGATTTTATAAGCAAAACAATGTAATGGCATTTCTGTAAATAGACTGAAATGCTTTTGAAATTAAATCAGAATTTAATTTGAATTTTAAATCAAATCCCGCAGTCGGCTGGACTGCGCCTCATTTTCACAGAAACACAGGGGCCTAGACAGAAGTTTTCAAAGACTCAGGTAACAGTAGGGAAGGGAGCGCGGGTTGATTTCCGTCTTCTCCGGGGGCTCTTAAGCAAAGCTGCACGGCGAAGGGGTATCGGCTGCGCATAGCCGACGGATCGGCGATGGGCGGCGCGGATTAGATCAGAGAGGGGGAGTGCGCACGACGAGCCAGGGGCGCGCCGAGGCCGCGACGTCGTGGCGCCTCGCGACGGCGTGCGTGCACCCGCCATGGATGGCGCACGGACGCTTGCGGACCCGGCCACAGAGGGCACCGCAAGCCACACCAAGAGGACGGAGGGGAAGCGGAGCACAAGGAGATTCTCACGACGGCGGAGGAGGCGGCGGCGAGGCTCTGACAGCGGCGAACGACGGACGGAGGCGGGTGCCCGAGCGACGGCGGCGAAGCTGCGAGCGCACACGGCGGTTAGGGCGAAACCGAGTTTCAAGGAAGCGAGGGGAGGGGTTAGGGGGCACCTCCTCTGCGGCGCGGAGCTCCCGCGGCGTCGAATCGACCGGCGGAGCAGCGAGACGACGGCGCGAGCACGGCGGCGGCGGCAATGGCGTGGAGGGGCTCTGGGGGTTGCTCTGCCCGGCGCTGCGGGAGTGGGAGAGGGGAAAGAAGGAGCGGGGCGCGGCGCATCTGCTAAATGGATGAGGAGGAGGCCGAGGTCGTGGGAGCGGGCGCCGCACGACGCGCGGACGACGCGGAGCGCGGCGGTTGCGCTCGGGCGAGAGCGAAGGGGAGGGAGAAGGAGGACGCTGACAGGCGGGGCCGCGACGTCAGAGAGAGAGAAGGGGAGGGAGCGCGCGGCGGCGCACGCTGGCGCGGGCGGGCCGGCCTGCTGGGCCGCGTGGGGGAGAGAAGAGAAGGAGGGAGGGAGGCCCAGCGCGGGGGGGGAAGGGCGCCGGCGGATTGGCTGCCAGGCCGCTTGGGCCAGATGCAAGGGAGGGAGGAGAAAAGAAAGAAAAACCCCTTTTCTTTTTATTTCAAAGCATTTCAAACCTTTTCAAATGGAGTTTTAATTCATTTTGAATTTTGGCAAAAACCAGTCACTTCAATAAATATAGTGCACCAGCATGAATGCATAAACATGTTGCCACTATAATTTTATTTCAACAAAAAAATTATTTATCCCCTATGTTAAATGCTCACAAAAATCATAATTAAAACATTTTCAACTATTTGGCTTTGGAGAAAATTTTAGGGTGTTACAACTCTACCCCCCTTAAGATGAATCTCGTCCTCGAGATTCGACTGGAGCTTACTCAAACAACTGCGGATAAGATTTCCGAAGATCTTCTTCTCTTTCCCAGGTAGCCTCTTCTTCTGTATACCGGTTCCACTGAACTTTGCACATCTTGATAACTCGGCTCCTGGTAACTCTCTCTGCTGTTTCCAAGATCTTGACAGGGTACTCTTCATAAGTAAGATCTTCACCTATCTTGATCTCTTCCAGAGGAACTTGTTCTTCAGGCACTCGCAGGCATTTCTTTAGCTGAGAAACATGGAACACATCATGTACACCTGACAGCTTCTCAGGTAACTCAAGCTGATAGGCCACTTCTCCACATCTGGCCAAGATCCGGAAAGGGCCTATGTATCTGGGTGCTAACTTTCCTTTCATGTTGAATCTCTTTACGCCCCTCATGGGTGACACTTTCAAATACACATAGTCTCCCACTTTGAAAACTAAGTCCCTCCTGCGAGTATCTGCATAACTCTTTTGTCGGGACTGAGCTATCCTCAAGTTATCCCGGATCGTCCTTACTTGATCTTCAGCATTTCTAAGAACATCCGGTCCGAACACTTGAGTCTCTCCTGTCTGATTCCAGAACAAGGGAGTTCTACACTTCCTGCCATACAAAGCTTCAAAAGGAGCCATTTTGACACTCTCCTGATAACTATTGTTGTATTAGTAATTCAGCATATGGAAGGCTTTTATCCCAACTCATTCCATGCTGAAGGGCACACGCCCTCAGCATGTCCTCCAAGATCTGATTTATCCTTTCAGTCTGCCCATCAGTTTGAGGGTGATATGCGGAACTGAAAGTCAGCTTGGTTCCCAAAGATTGATGTACCTGATGCCAGAAATGAGATGTGAACTGTGTTCCTCTGTCAGACACTATTTTCTTCGGAACACCATGCAGAGACACAATCCTCTCCATGTACAGTTCTGCTAACCTTGCCCCAGAATAAGTGGTCTTAACTGGTAGGAAGTGAGCGACCTTAGTGAGACGGTCAACTATCACCCATATTGAGTCATAGCCTCTCTGCGAACGGGGTAATCCAGTGATAAAGTCCATTCCCACTTCTTCCCATTTCCACTCGGGTATCTGCATAGGTTGTAACAATCCTGCTGGCCTTTGATGTTCAGCTTTGACCTTCTGACAGATGTCACATAGGGCCACATATTCTGCTACATCTCGCTTCAATCCATACCACCAGTACTTTTCCTTCAGATCCAAGTACATTTTGGTACTGCCGGGATGTATGGAGTAGGCGGATTCATGCGCATCTCGCAGGATGGCATCACGGATAGCTTTCACTTCGGGCACACATATCCTTTTTCCAAACCAAAGAGTCCCATTATCATCCATCCTGAATCCTGGTGCCTTTCCAAGCACTATGTTCTCTGCTATCTCTTTCAACTTCTCATCTTTCAACTGACCCTCACGGATTTCTTTCTCCAAAGCAGGTTCAACTGACATTTCCACCACATTGTTGGCAAAACATAGATTAAGGTATGCCATTTCAGCTCTCAATTCAGCTGACATGTATTCCACTTGCAGTCCAGTTGCATAAGTTTTTCTGCTTAAGGCATCGGCCACGACATTGGCCTTTCCTGGGTGATAATGTACCTCTAGGTCATAGTCTTTGATCAATTCTAGCCAACGGCGTTGCCTCAAGTTCAAATCTGACTGAGTAAATATGTACTTCAGACTTTTATGATCCGTGAACACATCACACTTATGCCCAACTAGATAATGTCTCCATATTTTCAGAGCATGGACAACAGCTGCTAACTCCAAATCATGAGTTGGATAGTTCACCTCGTGCTTCCTCAGCTGTCTAGATGCGTAGGCCACTACTTTTCCTTCTTGCATTAGAACACATCCAAGTCCAAGACGAGATGCATCACAATAGATCGAGAAGCTTTTGTTCAAGTCTGGCAGAACTAGGACTGGTGCTGAGGTTAATCTCTTCTTTAACTCTTCGAAGTTTGCTTGGCATTTATCAGACCACACAAACTTAGCATTCTTCTCTAACAAAGCAGTCATAGGCTTTGCGAGCTTGGAGAATCCTTCAATGAACCTCCTATAATACCCGGCCAAACCCAGAAAACTTCGGATTTCACTGGCATTAGTTGGCGGGTTCCAATCCAACACATCTTGCACCTTGCTAGGATCAACGGATATACCTCCGTTAGAGACAACATGCCCTAAGAAAGAGACTTCTTTCAACCAAAATTCACATTTGCTCCTCTTGGCATAGAGTTGATGCTCTCTCAACTTCTGCAGAACCATTCTCAGATGTCCAGCATGTTCCTCCTCTGATTTAGAGAACACTAGAATGTCATCTATGAACACCACCACAAACTTATCCAGGTACTCCATGAACACTTTATTCATCAGATACATGAAGTAGGCTGGGGCATTGGTCAGTCCAAAAGACATTACTGTATACTCATACAATCCATACCGCGTTGTGAAAGCAGTCTTAGGAATGTCTGAGTTCCGGATTTTCAACTGGTGATATCCAGACCTGAGATCTATTTTAGAGAACACACATGCTCCTCTAAGTTGGTCAAATAGGTCGTCTATCCGGGGTAGAGGGTATTTGTTTTTAATGGTAACCTCGTTTAAAGACCTATAGTCCACACACATCCTTTGGCTACCATCTTTCTTATCCACAAAAATCACTGGTGCTCCCCAAGGGGAAGCACTGGGGCGTATATACCCTTTCTCTAACAACTCCTTAAGCTGTTTCTTAAGTTCTTCTAATTCATTTACCCCCATTCTATAAGGTCTTTTAGCTATTGGTGCAGTTCCGGGCAGTAATTCAATAATGAACTCAACATCGCGATCAGGTGGCATACCTGGCAGATCATCAGGAAAGACATCAGGGAACTCGTCCACCACCCGATCTTGCTCTGCACCACTAGCATCCATCTGGTTGACCGTGGCAGTTGGCTGCTCTTTCATCACCACTTCCACACAAATCCTGTCTCCCTTGGGTGTAGATATAACAACTGATCTTTCTTGACACTGAATGACAGCCCCATGTTGCTTCATCCAGTCCATACCCAAGATGAGATCTATACCTGCTGTTCTTAGCACTATAGGCTTTACTTTAAAGTCTACCCCCCTTAGGTTGACACTAGAGGTGGGGCTCCAAAAATTTGCAGGCATACTACCCCCTGGTGAGTTTACTATGATTGTTTCTTTCATTGCACATAAAGGCACGCCATGCATTCTAACAAATGACTGTGAAATGAAAGAATGCGAAGCACCAGAATCAAAAAGTATGGTTGCTGGGATTGAGTTGATGCTGAACGTACCCATCATAACATCCGGTGCATCCAGGGCACTATCGGCAGCCACATGGTTCACCCGCCCAGTGTTAGTGGGTTGGGTGTTCTGCTTCGGGTTCCCCACTTGATTTCGCGGGACTTGAGGGTTCTGCTTCTTAGGACACTGATGAGCATAGTGTCCCGTCTCCCCGCAACGGTAGCAAGCGTTGGGGTTCTGCTGAGCTGCATTCTTCATGGGAGCGGAGTTGGGTGCTCCCTGGCGTGAGGCTTGACTGCTCTGCTGTTGGAACCTCTGTCCTCCTGGCTGCTGCTGAAAACGCTGACCACCTGACTGCTGTTGGTATGGAGGGCGCTGTTGGTTCTGGTTGTTCTGGGGGTGTTGTCCCCTGTTCCACTGGTTGCCTTGACTCCTCTGGGGGTAACCTTGTTGTGGGTTGATTCGGGGACGAGTGTTGCTCCCCGATGACTGGCCTTGGAAGCTTCTTTTCTTTGCTTCCATTTCCTTCCTCTTGTTGTCAATAACGATCGCCCTATTGACCAGGGCCTGATAGTTTGGGTAGGTATTTGACATAAGCTAGAGCTGCAACCCATCGTAAAGACCCTTCAGAAATTTGCGCTGCTTGTCTTTATCTTGGGCCACATCCTGGGGAGCGTAGCGCGACAGCTGAGCGAACTTGTCGCGGTACTCCGCCACTGACATGGACCCTTGCTTCAGAGAGCGGAACTCCTCTTGCTTCAGCTCCACGAGACCATCTGGGATGTGATAGGATCGGAAGTTCTCCTTGAACTCCTGCCATGTAACAACTGGGGCATCTTGGGGACGGCCGAACATGAACGCATCCCACCAGTCCTGTGCAGCTCCCTGCAGTTGCCCAGAAGCGTAGAGCACCTTCTCATAATCGGTGCATTGGGCGATGTTCAGCTGTTTCTCCACTGCACGGAGCCAGTCATCCGCCTCCAGTGGTTCAGAGGCGTGAGTGAACACAGGTGGATGACCCTTCAGGAACTCTCCTCGACGGTCCCTGACTTGAAGAGGTTGAGGTGCTGCAGCGGGCGCCTGATCCAGGTGGTTCATCATGGCGTGCATAAGCTGATTCTGCGTGGCCATCAGCTGTTCGATGGTCACTGGCGGCGGTGGCGGTGGCGGGTCCATAGGAACACCACGCCCACGGCCCCGGCCTCTTCCGCGTCCACCCCTTGCTGCCATCTGCTTACCAACAAATGCGCAAGAGTTAGACCTTTATATCCAACAAAGAATGTATATATGAACATAAATAAACATTGCTGAAAATTTCTGTGCACATCCTTGTCAACAGCAGCACGCTAAAACCGGCATAACTCAAGTTAAAGGAATCCAACAGGGATGAACCAGACATCGTTGGAAAGCTTAAGAAACCAACTACAACTTTAATATAGAACACTTTCTTAGATTCGACCAGATTCCGGGTCAAAAACAGTATTGAACAGAACCTGTTCTAGGTGGCAGACTGCGCAGAAACATCAACTTTGAACAGGCATATCTCCTAGATCCGAACAGATAAAGACTTGGTTCTAGATTTTTTTGAAAGATACATCAGTCTACATACTTCCACAAAAATTTCATAATTTTTGGGATCACGGATTAAGAGATATACAGATATAACCACAGGGTGCTCCAGAAAACAGCAACACAGGCATAGGAGATAAGCAACTTTATACATCACAAGAAGATGTTTAACTTGGAGAAGCACGGACATAACCCATACTTCACCACACACAAGCAAAGATCCAAACAAACATAGTTCACCAACATAAGTAACACAAACACTACAGGTTCACATAACACAAACTGACACTTAAGCGACACGTCTAACGGGATAACTGAACGTGGTAGGCAAGCTACTGGGCTCCACCGGGGGCATCGTTGGCTCTGTACTTCTTCTTGTAAACAGCTGCATAGTCTAGCTCACCGCGAAGGTAATCCACTTCGCGCTCCAAACGCCTTATCACCTTCTGAGCAGCACGCAGGTCATCCTGCACCTTGTCAGCCTTCCTATGCACCTCATAGGCATGCTGGGCGGTAGAGACCAGAACCGGGTACTCCACTGGTGGTAGCAGGGTTCGCCACGAGCCCTCCATGTCACTTTGGGGCAGGTAGCGGTAGCGATCATTCCTCATCATCTGGAAGCGAAGGCCATGGTAGTGCAGGTAAGCATCCTGCGCCGCGTCCTCCATGCTGGCGAGGGCATCACCACGCTTGGTGGTGGTCCTATGAACCGTCTCTACGACGTGGGCTTGATCAGCAGCTTTCCAACCTGTAACCATCAGGTCGGACTTCCAGTATGCAGCCTCCAAAGGGTGGGTATACTCGCCGCAGTGGTACTGGAGCTTAGCCTCCATCTCAGGGTAGTACTCCTCCAGCAGACGAACCAGCATACTATGATAGTATGCTGCCTCGTCGGGCTTCTTGAACATGAAGCGACGATCCCAACCAAGGTCTTCCACCACCTGCGCTGCTGAAGAGGCAGGGGGTGCTGGTGCCGAAGCTGACGAAGCGGCGGGAGAGTGTACCACCGGGTACACTGGCACGAAGGCTGGTGCCACAGGAGCTGGTGGAGCGTCAGGCGCTGCAGGAGCGGGTGCCTCTGAAGCGGGAACCTCAGGCGCTGGCGCCTCAGGCACGGGCTCCACTGGGACTGGCACCTCCGGAGCAGGCACTTCCGGAGCTGGAGACTCGGGAACTGCTGCAGGGGGCGGTGGTGGCGCTGCTAGCTCCTCAGAGACTGCTGGAGTAACGGTCAACTCTTCATCCTCCATGAAGACGGCGTTGGAGGAGCTGGAGGAACCATCACTGATGTGGACCACAGGGGGAGCAGGCTGGCTGGTGAAAAGAGCACGGTAGGCACGGGTGTTCATGCGAGGCATCCTGACGTTATAAAACAAGATAAGATAAGCGGAAACAATTAGTTTTATGCAATAGAATAAGAATAAGGAGCATATAATTTTAATAAAGTAACAAGTTAATAAAATAAGCATGAACAGGTAGCAAAAAGGTGTTAGACGGCCATTTCCTAGCTAGGCTTGCGTCCTACAGTCAACAAAGCTCCGATACCAATTTGTCACACCCCAACTTTAAGGATAAAATTGGGACAACGTACTCATGTGTGCCCAGGAAACAATCACACACATAGGTAGACAAATTACAAGGAGTGGCATCATCACATTGTTTATTACATCACGACAGTATTTAAAACAGAGTCTTACAGCATACTGAACCACAGATCACTGAACTGGTACGCAAACTAAACCACAGGGAAACGTCGACTGGGGGAGCAGCTAGCCTAGAAGTCTTCAGGAATGTCGCCAACTGCACCTTCATCTGTTACCCAACCGGGATTTTGCCCAAAAAGAAGACAAACAACAAGCGTAAGTACTCCAAGTACTTAGCAAGCTAACATAGGGTTCATGAGGCTCAAAAAGGCTGACACTGTCTGACTGCAGTTAGCTTTTAAGTTGGCAAAGTTTTAGCTTTAAGGTAAACGAGTATTGTGCTTAACCCTTAACCCATGATCCATTTGTCCATCAAAGATAAATAAAACATCATAAGGTACCAACAATATAAAGTAAACAATTATTCTAGTATCAAAGTTCTGCTAGTTTTCCGGGCCGCTCGTGACCGTGAGCACGGCTGTTATAACAGTTTTACACTCTGCAGAGGTTGTGCATCTTTACCCACAAGCCGTGTTACCCTTATGCCCGACGCGGCCAACCTCTTGATCCACTTCCGAGGTAGATCGGCAAGGCACACTTTGAAGCCTTTCGCTGGTTCGTCTAACATGTTAGGGCCGCGAGGTTTCCTTGGCAATCAGACATAGCAAACCCCCCTTTCCTATGGCACAAGGCCATCGCAGCTATACTCATAGGAACAGGAGCAGCCCTACATCCGTAGAGGCAAGCCCCTCTTGCGCCCCTCCGGGTTACCACTAACAGGTTAGAAAAGGTCCAGAGTACTGAGCTAAAACCAGAGCCATATAGCACTCATGGTAGCACTGTCAATCCCAGCTTTTGCTAACAGCAAGTTTTATTAACCGTTTAACACATATCATCATGAGAGCATATTCATCATTGGACTGGATCGATTATAAGTCAGTTAGCACTAGCAAAACTACCCATATGCATATATCCCACGGGAACAAGAACATCACAGATCACAAAGCTAAGTGGGTTTTCTAAGGTTGCTCAATTGGACACATGCATAAATGAGTGATTAAAGTAAAGTGTATAGGTAAACAAGGAAGTCCCATGCTAACTTGCCTTGGTTGTCGAAAGGTTGATCCTCCTGCTGGTCGCTGAACGAGGGGTCCTGATCGCACCACACCGACTCACCGTCTACTCGATCACAACATCACCACGCATTCCAGGTGCAAACATACACGATGCAAACAAGGCTATTATTAGAACAATACACCAAACAGTAACAAACTGAAATAAAACTTTGGTAAAACTGAAGTACGCGTTTCCACGATCACAACAAGTTTTGGTTCATCGAAAACGGAGTTACGGCGTGAAAGTTACGATCGAAACGGTATATATAAAGCCCTAAACAAGATTAACTTGGACTCTAAAGCTAACATGTCCAAAACAGACTAACAGGGGTATAAACGGGTAGAGCTCTAAATTACGAAGCTAACGCAATTTGAATGGATCAAATCGGAGCTAAAACGTGGATTTTATAAGCAAAACAATGTAATGGCATTTCTGTAAATAGACTGAAATGCTTTTGAAATTAAATCAGAATTTAATTTGCATTTTAAATCAAATCCCGCAGTCGGCTGGACTGCGCCTCATTTTCACAGAAACACAGGGGCCTAGACGGAAGTTTTCAAAGACTCAGGTAACAGTAGGGAAGGGAGCGCGGGTTGATTTCCGTCTTCTCCGGGGGCTCTTAAGCAAAGCTGCACGGCGAAGGGGTATCGGCTGCGCACAGCCGACGGATCGGCGATGGGCGGCGCGGATTAGATCAGAGAGGGGGAGTGCGCACGACGAGCCAGGGGCGCGCCGAGGCCGCGACGTCGTGGCGCCTCGCGACGGCGTGCGTGCACCCGCCATGGATGGCGCACGGACGCTTGCGGACCCGGCCACAGAGGGCACCGCAAGCCACACCAAGAGGACGGAGGGGAAGCGGAGCACAAGGAGATTCTCACCACGGCGGAGGAGGCGGCGGCGAGGCTCTGACAGCGGCGAACGACGGACGGAGGCGGGTGCCCGAGCGACGGCGGCGAAGCTGCGAGCGCACACGGCGGTTAGGGCGAAACCGAGTTTCAAGGAAGCGAGGGGAGGGGTTAGGGGGCACCTCCTCTGCGGCGCGGAGCTCCCGCGGCGTCGAATCGACCGGCGGAGCAGCGAGACGACAGCGCGAGCACGGCGGCGGCGGCAATGGCGTGGAGGGGCTCTGGGGGTTGCTCTGCCCGGCGCTGCGGGAGTGGGAGAGGGGAAAGAAGGAGCGGGGCGCGGCGCATCTGCTAAATGGATGAGGAGGAGGCCGAGGTCGTGGGAGCGGGCGCCGCACGACGCGCGGACGACGCGGAGCGCGGCGGTTGCGCTCGAGCGAGAGCGAAGGGGAGGGAGAAGGAGGACGCTGACAGGCGGGGCCGCGACGTCAGAGAGAGAGAAGGGGAGGGAGCGCGCGGCGGCGCACGCTGGCGCGGGCGGGCCGGCCTGCTGGGCCGCGCGGGGGAGAGAAGAGAAGGAGGGAGGGAGGCCCAGCGCGGGGGGGGAAGGGCGCCGGCGGATTGGCTGCCAGGCCGCTTGGGCCAGATGCAAGGGAGGGAGGAGAAAAGAAAGAAAAACCCCTTTTCTTTTTATTTCAAAGCATTTCAAACCTTTTCAAATGGAGTTTGAATTCATTTTGAATTTTGGCAAAAACCAGTCACTTCAATAAATATAGTGCACCAGCATGAATGCATAAACATGTTGCCACTATAATTTTATTTCAACAAAAAAATTATTTATCCCCTATGTTAAATGCTCACAAAAATCATAATTAAAACATTTTCAACTATTTGGCTTTGGAGAAAATTTTAGGGTGTTACAATAACAATAGCATTTGCATGACATATTTCAAATCTTATTCAGGTTTCAACTTGTTTAAGCAGATTTTATCAATTTTATTCATGGAGTGATTATTTAGGCAAGCATGTGACATTCAAAAGATATAGAATTTAAGAACTGAATGTAAAGTGTAGGCTTGAGACATACCTTATCGGAGTGGGAGTCTCCCCCAAGCTGGCTTTTTGCTTGGTGAAAGATCTTCTTCTTTCTCGGTCGGAGCTCTTGTTCTTATTTTATTAAAAAGGGAAACTATCTAATGTTGTGAAAAGGGAAACTATCCTATTACGATATTTTATTGTTCTAACTAAGTTAACATATACCTATGCATATAACTAACGATAACTGGTGATATATTTTTTTAGTTACATGCATGACATATGTTATTTATTCGAAAAAGGGAAAATTGAAGGGAAAAATTTAAAGTAAAACCATACCTTAGGTCCATGGAGTTTCATCCTTATCGGGTGGATCTTCTTCCATGGGCACTTCTTCTCTTAGTACTCCATCTGGTTCTTCTTCTTTTGGCACCTCTCCCTTGTTATATGAATCACACAACTCAGGAGGAGGTGGTTCTTTCTTTATGTTCCACCTTGTTCTTGGGCGCCTCTTCTTGGTACGAACGGGCTTTGCTACCTGCATGTTAGCGGCATATGCGGGACCACGGGAAAAGGAGAATATTTCCTTTCTCCCTCCTAATGTCATTTGAATTTTACCACTTCCCACGTATATGCAGGCATCAACAGTGTTCTAGAAGGGTGTACCTAAGATTAGAGGCACATATTTCCTATTTCCCATATCTAGTATTATGAAATCAACAGGAACATAGGAGCCTCTAATATGAACAGGTAAATCATTAACTATTCCTTCTACATAGCAAGTGGATTGATCAGCTAGCACAACATAGGCAGATGTGGATGACATGGGTGGAAAGAACGAGTTTTCATAGAAATCTTTAGATAAAATGTTCACACTCGATCCTAAATCGCACATGGCATTTTTAAAGATTTCACCAAAGATTGAGCATCTAATTATGGGACTACCAGGATCACCCTTTTTAACAGTCATGGTTTGATCTTCATAATAATTAAAATGTTTTATTTCAACCATATTAGCAGTTTCCATGTCAGGTTTAGCAGGAATTTTGCTAGTTTCAAAAGATGGTATGATAGCAGCAAGTTGAGCTAATTGGGTTTCTAACATCTTATTAAAGCTTAATTGATTTTTCAGAGCAGATGAGAAATCTTCCAATTTAGCATTTATATTCTCAAGGGCTTTATCATTCGCCATTAATCTCTCTTTCAAGAAATTAGTAGTTTTACCTTGTGAGTAAACTAAATTCTTCAAGAATGAGAAATTATCAGAGTTATGAAAATTAGAGCGGGGGAATGAATTGTTACCTTGAGAGTTTGCAGGCTGATAAAATCCTTGATTTTGTTGACGGAAACCGTTGTTGTTGTTGATGAAGTTCAAATCTTCATGTAGCTCGGGGCAGTGGCTCCCAGAATGTCCGGTTTCTCCACAGACTTCACAAGTCATGTAGGATTCCAGAGATTGGACACTCTCCTGTTGGTTCATCTTCTCACAGCTGTCCAGCTTCTTTGCCAGCAGGTCCATCTTGGCCACGATCATGTCGGCTTCCTTAAGGGAATGCATACCTTGCTTACGGGACTGTAGTCTTTCGTCATTCCATCCTTGGTTCGACACCATCTTCTCTATGAGAGCCTTAGCATCTGCAACATTCAGAGAAAAGAATGCACCGCCAGCGGTGGCATCCAAATGGCTTCTAGAGAGAGGGGTTAGGCCATGGTAGAAGTTCTGGATCAATAGCCAGTCCTCCATACCAACGTGCGGACAAGCAGCGACATACTCTTGCAACCTCTCCCAAGCCTCGAGAATAGATTCCTCGGCTTGTTGCGTAAAACTGGAGATTTTGTTGCGAAGAGCATTCGTCTTGCCCATCGGAAAGAATTTAGCGAGAAAAACATTGGAACACTTGTCCCATGTGTCTACAGCGTTGCGATCGGTATAGAACCATTGCTTCGCTTTTCCTAGCAAAGATAAAGGAAAGAGACGAAGACGGATGGCTTCTTGTGTTATCCCATTAATGGTGAAGGTGCCGCAAATCTCCAAAAATTGTTGGAGGTGAGCATTGGCATCCTCATGAGCCTTGCCACATAACGGGCTAGCTTGGACCATCGTGATCAGAGCCGGTTTCAACTCAAAATTGAGGTTGGCATCGATCACGTCTGGTCCTATCACTACATTAGCAGCAGAAGGAGCAGAAAACTCACGAATGGTCTTGTTGGCCATCGTGAAGATAGAACAAGATAAGAAAGAAAGAAGTTGAAGAAGATGAAGAAAAAAGATAAGAAGAGTTAAGGAAAGAAACAATGGGGTAAGATGGGATTCGCTAAGCGGGAGCTTGAGCGAAGATAAATTCGACACGGACTCAACCGATACACCGATTGCCTTCCCCGGCAACGGCGCCAGAAATGCTTGTTGGTAGTTCTTAGCTTCACTAAAGATAGAGCTAGGCAACTATCCCCGGTAACAGCCCAGAAATGCTTGTTGACACTAGCTAACGTCGTTACTAGGAGTAGACTATGGAATCTATTCCCAGCAACGGTGTCAGAAGTGCTTATAGCAAGTCCGGTCACTATACCTAAAGGAATGAAGCTAAAGCAGCTATCTACTAATTGCAAATGGGGTTGTCAATCCTGACACTTGTAGGAGCTAGCTAGAGAGAATGAAATCTACCAAGAGGAGATTCTGCAAGTGCACAGAACTATCATAGTAGCACTTCGCCTGGGAGTACCAGGTGTCGATTTATTTGATCCCAAGGGAAGGCTAGGGTGGTGTATGAGTCGAGTCAAGGAGGGGATGAGAGTCGAAGAAATAATAAAAAGGAAAAGGGGAGAAGGGAAAAGAAGGGATGGAAGGCTAGAAAGAATATATGGGTGGATAGGTAAGGATGAAGTGGATGGCTAAGGTAAGGTGGATGGATAGGTACATAAAGGGAATAGGATAACTAAGGGTAACTAAGATAACTAACTACTCCTAGATAACTACAAAGCAAGACAACTACGAAGCAAGATAGTTACGAAGCAAGACAGGCAAAAGTCAATAAAGCAACTAAGTTAAGTAAAGTTTTATTCCTATCTTGTCAAGTGTCGAGGCGTACTAGCCTTTACCACTTACTTAGGTTGAACGCTAGCACAGCGAGCCTTACTGTTAAACTGGGCCAACTATGTGGTGGAATTCAAGGCGCACAGGGCTATCACCACCTGCTTGCTACCACAGCTATCCGGGGGTCCAGCCATATCTGAAGGTAAGTCTATAACTAATCACCACGCTTAATTGTATTCTAACTATCTCTACCCTAGCTTTGAATAGAGACACCCTTGTGGACGTCAGAGCAAATACTTGACTTAATAAGATAAACACTAAACTAACTAAGCAACCTATTGGCAAAGATCAATCACTAAGCACACTAGAGATTAACTACTATGGCTAAGTGAAATGAACTGTAGGATAGCTAGGTCACACTCAACGTACTTGATAAAGTAATACTGAAAGTAATACTGAGAGTAATGCTTAAAGTAATACTGAGATAAAGATAAATGTACCTGAGATACAAGAGAGCAAACCAGACCAGAGACGTCGGGAATCAACCGACCTCCGATGCCAGTCGCTCGCACCCGCTTCTCTCTTAGCAAGCTCTACGCTCCTTTTACCAAGAACTTAGGCTGAGCTGTGCTAAACTAAGAGCCGCGTTGTAGCGAGCGCACTAGAGCTATACTCTCTCTACTAGCTAACCTACTTGCCTAAGCTCTGTGAGCTTCTAACCTAACTCTCACTTGCTTCTCTTGCTTCTTGGTGTGGTATATGATGGTACAAATGAAGTGGTGCCTCCAGGGGGGTATTTATAGTCTTGAGTAGTGAGGGGGGGTACTTATAGGGGGCAGCCAGCCGACCTAGGACTAACCCTAGTGGCGGGCGCCAGCCCTAGGTGGCGGCTGCCACCTCCCTCACCGTTGGATGCACCGCCTTGGCTTCAACGGCATCCAGGTGGTTGTCCAAGGCGGTTTGGAGGTCGGTTGCATGTCCTAGCAACCGCCATTCAGCCTTGATCCACGCCACTCCTCCCTGAGCCGTCCGAGGCCACTGACCTAGTGACCAAGGGCCAAGATTTGGCCTTGGGGAGGTCACACGGATCGGTGACATGGCAGGGAGTGGAGCTTGGGCCAACCCAAGTGGCGGGCGCCACTTAGAGGTGGCAGGCGCCACCTAGAGGTGGCGGGCGCCACCCCCCTTAGGCCCATTTGGGCCCTGCTGAGTGGGCTTGGCCTCTGGTGGGTCCATATGTCCAAATTTGGTTCAAATCCTGCATTCAAATAAAATTCTATGGACATGTGGAATTTGGTTAGTTTGAATCCTATTTGACTACATTTCATGCCTTTTTGGTGGACTTTAGGGTCAAATGTTGATGGTAAAATTCTATGCATATTTATTTTTAGTATTTTTATGCCACCACGATGAACATTCCCGTGGGTGTTTACACACCATAGAATTATTCACATGGGGCTTCATAGTTTATTATGTAGAGTAACAAATGCAATATTTTTATTTTCTTTTCTAATGCAATGCAGAAATTAAAATGTTTGTGAATTAAATATGATGATGCAAGAAATAATTATGGATTAAATATGAGAAATATGTAGGAAAATAAATATGAGGATAACTACCGATTTTTACCTTTTGGCGAAGGTTCGGATATTTAGGTTCGACGAACCGGACCTTCCCTTGGTTCAGACCTCCCAAGGTGTGTCAGACGTTTGGAAAGTTGTTATTGATTGTACCTCTTAGGTGCAGACTTTTTCTTCCATACTTTCTTGGTCTGAGTCTTCACTTCCTGTGGTTCACTGTCTTGAGGTTTCTCTTCTTCTTTCTTTTCTGGGACAGTGTTGATAGCTTCTTCTTCATGGTTCGCCTCTCTATTCTTGATAGCTTGTCTTCTTCGGCTTTGAGAGCGGCGTCTTTCACTTCAATTCTTCTTGGGTGCTTCATTAGGCACTTAGTTGATGAAGTTGCATCGTTCCTTTTCTCTAGGAAAGTGAAAATAGATTTCCTCTTGTAAATGAATGTACTTGTAGCGTAGAGGAATGGTCTTCCTAGGATGAAGTGGACATCATCGTCTTCTCATGTCGAGGACCAAGAAGTCTGTGGGGACTTCATGACCTCTAATTCTGACTACGACGTCTTCCATCATTCCTTCTTGTTTATGCTTCTTATATGGTGTCACTCATGTCATTTGTTCGTCTAGCAGTTTGAAGTGAAGCGTTAATTGTGGATGCTAGCAGCATCTTGCTTAGTGTGCATGTTATTGTAGATCTAGGACCTTCACTCTGTAGAATTTGGGAGTGACTTCTCCATGTTTTGCTCAAGAGTGTGTCCTGCTCAAAAAGACAAGGTAGAGATCAAGTGCATGGGCTCTGTTGGTGGAAAAACACCAACAGAACCAAAAGTTTTGTTTATTCTCCTCTAACCTTGTAACGTTCCGCCTCCACGCGGTCGGGCCCACTTACATCTGGCAGCTTTTCTAGGACATAGACTTCCCTCACAGACTAACACTAGTCTTTTCTGCGCACTTTGTCCTGACTCGTGCGCACCCGGGAAGAACTTCCCGGTCGGTCACCCATCCCTAAATTTCTCCAGGCCAAGCACGCTTAACTTTAGAGTTCTTTGGAGATGGGCTTCCGAAAAAGAAGTTGCAACTTGTTGGTATGAGTATCCTATTATTCCTATTAAGCCTTAGGCCGGGATGTTACAAACCTTAGGCACATTGCACAAGATAAACTTTTTGTTTATGTGTTCTATTCAATCTTAATATGAGTGATAGGATCAGAGGATGAGCATGAAAGTAGCATCTTAAAATATTTAACAGATCAAATTACTTAACCCAAGGAAGGATAATTTATGCATAAAGTGTCGATCTTTTCATGATTGAGATATATCATCTTCCAAAGGTTAGATGCACAACATTTTAGCTCATTTAGTTAAGATAGTGAGATTCAAGAGAGTAAAGCTATGAACAAAGGTCAAAGGACTGAACATGTTGAGTTGATTAGGTTGGATCAAGTGATGTGCAACTTAAACATGTTTAGTTCTTTATTTATGTTCATACTAGAACCAAGAAGAAGCTTTTATAGTGATGGTTACTTACCTTGAAATGTTACTTTGTCATTGGAAAGTGATTGTGCTGAACCATATTGTGGAAGCTCCTCTTGTCTAGCTGGTTGTTATTTATGAATTGCTTGTCTTCTCTTGTTTGTCTCACAGTGTGATTGAGATGAGGAAGATCAGAGTGGAATCATTTTTAGAGGTATCGACCTTCCTTCTCTTGTGTCGACTTATCAGTGGAGGCGCATTGTTCCTCAAGTATGCTAACTAGGATCCTCTCTCTTTCTTGTATTAATTCTGTACTATGAGGATGTAGGGACAGTTTCGCATTCTTCTCTTGTCAACCTTTCTTGTTTTCCCTTTTATTACTGGGTTGACAAGAGACTTGAAATTAGAGCTGCTACTCGAATGCTTCCATGAGAGTCTTTTGTCTTGTAATGTCACAACTGAGACTTGTCCTCTCAATAGTGTCTAGATGATGGAGATCTTATCGGCTGTTCTTCTTGATTTGCTGGCTCAGGTACTATCTCTCCATCTTCTAACTCATGTGGTGCAGTGGCTTCATCCTTCATGATTCCCTCCTCAATTCTTGGCAGTTGGTTCTCCCTTCGACGTCTTCTCTTGGTTCTCTATGGATGCTCATAAGTGATGTAGATGTTGAACATGCAGCGAAAGATCCAAAAGTTGACTTCTCCAGGTCCGGCAAAGATGATAACATTGATGGTGTTCAAGAATGATGTTCTAAGAATGTGTGATGGATCAAACTTCTCTTCTTGACTGGGGCAGCATCTAGTGGTTTGTACTGATCAAAGTGGTGGGTAGAAGATCAATATGTTTGAAGTTGGGTTTCTCCTTCCCCCCTTTGATTGTGAAACATATCTAGACAACGGAATTCTCTCCCAGGCTGGCTTGTGATGTAGATGGACTCCCAACAACATGTTCATGTGTTTGACTTGTAGATCTTTCTATTGTTGTAGTGGTACCATCTTGTCTCCCAAGCTAGCACCATTTGTGATCTGAGTGTAGGTTTGTGTGTTTATGGCTTGAGTTTTGGATCTTCAATGTTCAGACCAAACCATAGATGAACAAAATCTCTCTCCTGCGTAATGTTAGTGGACATATACCCGAAGGATTGCAAGAATTTGAAGCATGCGTTGTTGTCCACAACTTATGTATTTTGCATCTATGCTAATAAAAAGATGTTTTTAGGATTATTTTAGCGTAGACTAGTATTTTATGTGTTGGCTGCACTTTAACATGATTCAAGGCAAAAGATAACTTGCAGTAGAAGACAAAATAAATAAAGTTCGATACTCAGAGTTGTTTCATCCATGATGAATGAGCTGAGTCTTCATTGTGCAAAGTTGTTGAAGTTCATTGTACGCCTTGCTTCATCTCCAGTGTGAGTTCATCTCTGGACTTTCCCAAATTAATAATGAAAGTTTTCCTGCAGGGGTTAGTCCAACAAAAATATCCAATATCTACTATATCATACTATTAGTTCAGAAATCAACCTAGACACCACGTCTAATTTGATCTAGGAAGGCATTTTAACCTAAGCACCATACTTAATTTAAAAGCCTTTAGAAGTAAAATTAGCACACCTTTTAGCTCAAGAATCAAACCAGACGTCGTGTCTTACTTTAACTCATGAAAACAATTAAACTAAGCTCCATGCCTAATTTAAAAGGTGTATGATAATACTTCAAAACCAAAGTATATACTATAGCAAATAAATATAACATGAAAGTATTGTAGAGATTTATTCAGATGGTGATGAAAGAGTATGATTAGTATATGAGCATATCCTAAAGGTAAGGACAACCAACATAGCAACATGGCATGAAATATTCTTAGAAAATCTATTCCCCAAGCTTGGATTTTTCTCAAATCAAGATTGGATGAATGTAATTCAATGTTGCATGATGATTGGTGGGACATACCTTGTGTTTGTTGTTCCTTCACTCTTTTCTGCTCCAGACCTGGAAAGGTTAGTGACAAGAATACCCGAAGGAATATTTTCATAATTATATTTCTATGCTCATTACAAGGACAGTGCAGCAGAAAGGTAGGCATAGCTCATAACCAGGTATTATGATGGGGTATAAGGATTCTACTGGTTATAGCTTGCTCATGGGGTAGTGATAGATAAGAGTGGAATTCAAAAACAACATTAATAAGAATGAAAACAAAAAAAATGAAAAGACTGGGACAAAAGGAAAAGATAAAAGTATGATTACAAGGTTAAACTAAGACTTAAGATGATCTACCGTTCCCCGGCAACGGCGCCAGAAATGCTTGTTGACACTTACTAACATCGCTACCAAGAGTAGAGATAAACTCTATCCCCGGCAACGGCGCCAGAAATGCTTGTTGGTATAAATTAACGCACACTCTACTTTATCCGCAAGCGCACAGATAAAATCTACCGATGTAGCACTTCACCGGGGTAACCCAGTTTTAATATCGAACCCAAAGGAACGGATAGTGTTAAGCCTTAAAGTCTAACCCCTAAGTAGCTAACAAGGACGGAGAATCTGGAAGTATAGAGGGGATCATTAAGGCGGTCTAATTTCAATTTAAGAGTGATATGTTTATATTATTCTTAGTGGGGAAGTTGCCATAAAAGGTCACAAACAGAGTATGAGTCTTTTATGCAAATGTATAATCCTACCGAGCCTACACACAGGTAAGTGGACTATAGAAGAATCAACAAGGCTATAAGAGTCACCCTTGCGAACAACAACTACTATCGGCGTTATAGGAGGCATATATGAGCTATCAAGTCTAAGCACCACGCTTACACTATCCAACTACTCTAACTCTAGAATGACTAGAATTAAAGTACTCAAAAGAGAGTCATAAATCTTTAAGAATAATAAGAACAATAGCTTAAACTTAAATATAGATGTTGATTACCGAAACAATCGCTGAAGTTGATGATGAACTTGAATCCACAGGTACAAGATGAAGAAGTGGATCCGACAGGCCGGAGCTCCTTCTTGATCTCTTCCTCTCTCTCTCTCTCTCTCTCTTCTAGTTCTAATATAAGACTCGGTTCTAAACCTAAACTAGAGGGGTAACTAGTCTTCTACTTGATAGCTGGCTCTTGATTACAACTAGATGAACTATATCTAATTCTAGATGAACTAGAAGAGATTCATCTAGAGGGACCTCTACTTGTAATTGAAACCCTAGTTTCTGATGTGGAGATGAATAATGAAGATGGAGATGCCTGGAGAGGGGGGTCTGGGGCTGCTTATATAGCCCTAAGGGATCAACCGCGGCCGTTAGATCAAACCGACTTCAGGGACGGTGGAGATGAGTCCTAGGGTTCGGTGGAGGAAGCTTGCAGAAGACAGAAGCCAGCGGGCCCGGGGGGAGACCGGTCGGTCTCCTGGTGGGACCGGTCGGTCCCACCTAGCAGGGTCCCGCGGTGCCCGACCTCCTGGTGTCTTTTGGTGTCCTCTGGAGTCTTCTAGAATATTCCTGACGTGCTGGTTGCATTATCTCGCGTCGGTTTCCTTCTAGGGGAAGCAATCAGTGCTGGTTTCCTGGTTTAGTCCCTGCAGAATCATAATTCACCAAAACTCATGGAATATTGTCAATTAAATCCCTAAACATTTGTTGGTGATTGAATTCATGCCCTTTTCATATTTATTTATCCTTTAATTTTAATAGATAACCAGTGTCAACAGTGGTGATCGCTATCCACCCATGGGACGAGGACAGTTTGGTGTTCCTCCTAACACCTTTTCTGGGCCTATGACACAGTACTGGTATCCTTCTCAGTATACTAATCCAAGTGTTGTGCCATATGCTCATTTCCTGCGTTTCTATTGATACAGGAACTTCGGTTGGAGAACATGTGGCTCATGGATTCTGAGTGCTCGCGCCACATGACCGGAAGGAAGGAATGGTTCTCCAGCCTAGACCCTGTGGTGCAGAAGGAGTACATCACTTTCGGGGATAGTGGTAGAGGTAAGGTTGTTTCTCATGGAGCTATTCAGCTCAATGAGAACTTCGTGCTCAAGGATGTTGCTTTGGTTTCTAACTTGCATTTTAACTTGCTTTCGATTTCGCAACTCCTTGAAGACGATTTTGAAGTGCGTTTTAAGAAAGGCCTTAGTCGAGTTTTGGATTCTTGGGGAGACCTTGTTTGTTGGGTCGTCCCATTTGGCCGTGTTTTCAGAGCCGATTTTTCTCGTTCTTTCGGCTCTGCTAGATGTTTGATGGCTGGTCCTTCTTCTGATTTGTGGAAGTGGAATAGGAGGCTTGGTCAGTTGAGTTTTGACTTGCTTGCAAGACTTAGCTCACTTGGCTTAATCCAAGGATTGCTCAAGCTTAAGTTTCAAAAGGACCTTGTTTGCCATCCTTGTTGTCACGGGAAGATGGTTGCTGCTTCACACCCACCTCTAATCAGGTGATAACCAAGCAACCCCGTGAGCTTTTACACATGGACACTGTTGGTCCAGCTCGGGTTTGCTTAGCGGGTGGGAAGTGGTACGTTCTAGTGATCGTTGATGATTTTTCGAGGTACTCTTGGGTGTTCTTCATGGAGGCTAAGGATGAAGCTTTTTCTTTTGCTCGAGATCTTATTTTGAGGTTGAAAACTGAGTTTCCCCTGATACTATTAGAGCTATTCATAGCGATAATGGTACTGAGTTTGTCAACTCGCAGTTTACCTCCTTCTGTTCTTCTCTTGGAGTCGAGCATGAGTTGTCTTCTCCTTATGTCCCCTAGCAGAACGGTGTTGTTGAACGCAAGAACCGGACCCTTGTTGGGATGACCAGGATGATGCTCGATGAGCATAGGACTCCTAGGCGTTTTTGGGCCGAGGCAATCAACACCGCTTGCCATGTTTCAAATCGCATCTTTCTTGGAGCCTTCATGAAGAAGACATCTTATGAGTTGCGTTTTGGACGGGTACCCAAGGTGTCTCATTTTAGAGTATTTGGGTGCAAGTGCTTTATCTTAAAACAAGGCAATTTGGACAAATTTGAATCTCGTTCTGCTGATGGTGCGTTTCTTGGCTATGCTTTGCATTCTCGTGCTTATCGTGTTCTTAACCTTGAGACTAACCGGATAGTGGAGACCTGTGAGGTCACATTCGACGAGACTATGCCTCGTGTTTCTTCTATTTTTGATGTTGTAGGAGATCAGGAGATGGGAGAGACGATCTTTGTGCAGGAGGAGCAGGAAGACGCCGATTGGGGTGATCCCGAGCAGCTTTTTTTATTTTTTAACTTTTTTTTAAAAAATATTTCAATAATAATCTCACTCAAATAAAATTTGTACATTCTATCCCTTTTATTGTCGCGCCACCGGGAGAGGAACCTCTCTAGGTATCTTTGCTACTTGTTAGCATAGGTATTTGGAGACTTCCCGACGTAGCCGTCCATCTACGTTCGGGAGTCGGTTTTTGGGGTTGAACTCGAGCTGGAGCTTTTGGTGTTTGGCTTGCTCTCGTTTGGTGGTGCCTCACTGTGATCCTAGGGATCATCCACCCTCTTCCAAGGGTCGTAGGCATCATGTTTCGGCTGAAGCTGTTGGGGGTTGATTTGACAGAAGTAAAAGTTCGAAAGAAATTTTTAGCCTCCCATTCACCCCCCCCCCCCCCCTGGTCGCTTTCTGGTAATGTTCTCGGTCCTTCAATTGGTATCGGAGTGGGTTAAGGATCTTCCACCTTAGACGGTTCCAGATCCACAGAAGGCGACATGGATCACGGCGTGGGCAAACCGCCGTTTTTCGATGGGACGAACTATGCGTATTGGAAGATACGCATGTCGACCTGTCTTCAGAGCATGGGTGCTTCTGTCTAGGAGATTTGCAACAAGGCAGATTACGTGGTCTTGGTTGCTCGTGTGACTTAGCAGCAGATCGATGAGCACGATGCCAATAGCCGAGCCTGTAATGCTCTTTTCTCATGTTTGAGCATGTCTGAGTTTGATCGCGTTTCTCACCTCCCCACGGCTCAAGAGATATGGGCAACCCTCATGCGCTTCCATGAGGGAACCACTCAAGTCAAATCCCGTTTCTATGAGCCACACAAACGGGAGTATGAGAACTTTCGGCACATGCCTGGCGAGAGCATAGAAAGTGTATTCGCTCGCTTTCAGGTGATTGTCAATAGGATGAGGGCTAACAAAGAGTTGTTACCTTTCGACGATCATGAAAGGGCTCTCAAGCTTTTACATACTCTCGATCGGTCGATGTGGGACTCTAAGGTTCAGGCGATCATCGAATCGCCTAACTATGAGACTCTCACGTGCGACGAGCTCTTTAGTAAGCTCAAGTCTAGTGAGACTGACGCCATGGCGAGGGCTTCTTATGAAAATCCTTCTGGCCCGTCGATGGCTTTTGTTTCTGGCTCTTCTGTTAACACCTTTGGAGGCTTTGCTTTATCATCTCTTCTTTTTGTCACAGAGGAGCAGCTGGAGTTCATGGCGGACGACGAGTTGGCCCTGCTTGCTAACCGATTCTCACGGTTTCACAACAACCGCATGAACCGTCGCCGCGGAGGAGGATGAGGTGGCTGCTATGAGTGTGGAGGCTCGGATCACTTCATCGCCAATTGCCCGAAGAAGAACAAGCAAGTCTTCGGCAAGACAGATCATGGCCACAAGGAGAAGTACGTCCCCGCCAAGCACAAGCCGAGGGGCGGCTTCAACAAGGAGTACATCAAGGAGAAGTACTTGGAGAAGGCCCAGGCTGAGCAGCGTGCTTTCTTCGCCACGCTTAGCGACATTGACGACTCCGCTGCATCAAGCGACGACGAGTCCGAGAAGAAGAAGAAGATCGAGGACAAGCTGAATGGCCTCTGTTTCTTCGCCGACAACGAGGGCTTCTGCAGCATGGCCCTCGACAATGAGGTCAATGGCGATCTGGAGGAGATCCCTCGGAACGACGACGACACCTCTCAGGTATCTCGAACTCCTAATGAACTCTCTGCTAAGGTTGACAAGCTTACTGCTGCTCTCCTTAGTCAAGATAAACTACCTAGGCTTGCTGCTAGAGAGAGAAAGAAGTTTAGGAGGAAGTGGGAGGACGCAGTAAATGAGCTTGAGTCTATCAAGTCAACCATTATCGTGTCTGAGGAGGATGAGTGTGAAATGTGCTCCAAGCACATGACTGACCTTCTCACTTTGAGGGGGAAGTATGTTGCGTTGGTTGGAGAGATGGATGAGCTGAAGGCTAGACCAGGGTTGCTAGGTGCGTGCAAGTCTTGTGTAGGCTTGCAACTCGAGTTGGCAGAGAAGAATGCCAAGATTGTGTCTCTTGAGAAGGCCAGCTCGAATAGCACTTGTGTGTCTAGATGCATTTTGTGTGAGGGTTTGGAGATGGAGATTGCAAATGTGAAGCATGACAAGATGCAAACCGAGGAAGAAAACACATACCTTCGGACCATCTTGTCATGGGTGTCTTGTGGCGAGCCGCAGCTTGGGATGATGATAGCCCAATTCAAATGTGCTGCTGGAGGTCTTGGTGTTGGTTTTCCTCAGGGTGTTGAGTGTGCTACATCTTTCAGGAAGGTTGGAGAGTTTAGTGGTCTTAAGCCGAGTGAGAAGCCCAAATCCACCACTACTCCCAAACTGACCAAGATTCCACCCAAAGAGCCTCTCAAACCTAACAATAAGGATGAAGTGTTTGTGGAACCTCCAAGAGCTCCACCCAAGAAACAGACATGGGCTCCAAAACCAAACCACCTCAGGAACAAGCTAGACATTATGCCACTAATCCATGAGGAGCTCATGCCACAAAAGAGCCAAGTGATCCACACCCAGTAACGTGAGTACCAACAACCCCCTATGAGAGCGGTGAGGTACCACTGTGAGCACTGTGGGAGAGATGGACACTTGAGGGAGTTTTGCTTTCGGCGCAAGAGAGAGGAGCGCCGTGCAAAGGAGATGAACAATTCAGACATGTACCATCCTTTTCATGATGTACATGCGCCAAAGGTTCAAAGGAGAGCTGCTAGGTCTAGAGGCCCAATGCCTCAAGGTCTTAGGTCGCAAGGAGGTCTTGCCCGGTGGGAGCCTGCTTTTGTAGGTTTTGGACCCCGTGGCGGTGGCTTTGCTGTTGAGCGTTACCCCCCACCGCGCTTTGAGTATCGCGATGGACATTCTTCCCTTAGCGGACCATGTTTTCCTATACGTGGTGATCGCTTTCCCCGTAGGCATGCTAGGAATGGTTTTGCTACTAACCGTTCTTTTGAGCAGCCGACCCAACACTGGTACACTTCCCATTTTACTCACCCCAGTGTTGGACCATATGGTCACACTATGTCTTTTTATTGATGTAGGTAAAACGATTGTTGGATATTTGGTTGGTGGATTTCGGGTGCTCAAGGCATATGACCAGAAACACCAAGTGGTTCTCGAGTATTAGTCCAGTTGCCGGAAAGGAGTTTATCACCTTCGGTGACAATAGCAAAGGTAAAGTGTTGTCTCGTGGGTCTATGTGAGTTAATGAGCACTTTGTATTGCGTGATGTTGCTCTTGTTTCTAACTTGCATTTTAACCTTCTTTCTGTTTCACAACTATTTGATGATGACTATGAGATTCGTTTTAAACCGAATCTCAGTCGTATTTTAGATCCTCAGGGCAATCTTGTGTGTTTGATTTCTCCCTTTGGGAAAGTCTTTTGAGTGAATTTCTCGGAGTCGTTTGGAATTTCTCGGTGTCTTTTGGCTGGACCTTCCTCCTCTGATTTTTGGAAGTGGCATAGGAGACTAGATCATCTGAGCTTCGACTTGCTTGCAAGGCTTAGTTCACTTGGTTTAATCCGAGGATTGATAAAGTTGTGCATGGAGAAGGATCTTGTTTGCCATTCTTGTAGACATGGGAAAATGGTAGCCGCTCACCACCATCCTGTTAATCAAGTCATGACCAAGCACCCTGGAGAGCTTTTGCATATGGACCTTGTCGGTCTGGCTCGGGTGAGCTCGGTTGGTGGGAAGTGGTATGTGCTTGTTGTTGTTGATGACTTTTCGAGATATTCATGGGTTTTCTTTTTAGCTGAGAAAACTGAGACTTTCACCTTTGTTCGCAATTTGATATTGCGACTTCAGAACGAGTTCCCTAAGAACTCGATGAGAACTATTCATAGCGATAATTGTTCCGAGTTTAAGAACTCGGATTTTGAGAAGTTTTGTAACTCTTTGGGTTTAGAGCATTAGTTTTCTTCCCCCTACACACCGCCACAAAATGGTGTTGTAGAGAGGAAAAATCGGACCCTTGTAGAGATGGCCAGGACGATGCTTGATGAGCATAGGACTCCTAGGCGACATTGGGCCGAGGCTATAAACATTGCATGCTATATTTCCAATCGCATTTTTCTCTATGCTTTCTTGAAGAAAACTTCTTATGAGTTGCGATTTGGGAAGCAACCCAAAGTGAGTTATTTTAGAGTTTTTGGTTGCCACTGTTTTATACTCAAGAAAGGCAAATTGGACAAGTTTGAGTCTCGCTCTTTTGACAGTGTATTTTTGGGTTATGGTAATCATACTCATGGATATCGTGTACTTAACCTTGATACTAATCGAGTCATGGAGACATCCGATGTCACCTTCGACGAGACTGTGCTTTGTCCTTCTTCTAGTTTTGAGCGTGCAGGTGATCATGAGGTTGGAGAACCTCTTTTTGATGATGAGGAAGAAGGTGCTGAAGGGATTGATGATCCAGCACTTCCTCCACCTGCGGTGCCGATTGGGTCGACTTCGACCACGACTGCACGTGGCCCCGACCCTTCTTCCTCTACTACATGGGGGCCATGTGATCCACCACCTCGAGCTGTACCACTTATACCCGAGGAGGCACCAGCTGCAGTTGAGGGGGAGGTCACTTCAGCAAGGGAGGCGCCATGACACATTCAACGCCAACACCCTCCTCAACAGATGATCGGTGCGGATACATGGGTGTATGCCGAGTCTCTGAGTGATGAGTGATTGTCAACGGGTTTGATCGCATGTTCTTTGGCTTGTGTTGTGCAGGTGTCGAGCACGGAGACAGTGATCGAGGGCAAGGTGAAGGTCAAGTTGAGACGTGCCGTGCCGATGGACTGGGTGCGATGAAGGATGGGCGTGCCGTGCGGCGGACGTGCCATGCCGATGGATCGAGCAGTGAAGGGCGGACGTGAGGCTTGGACTGAGGGACCGGAGTGCCTGAGGATCAGCTGTGGTGGCTGGCAGCCTGGGACAGCGACGAGCAGAGACTTGCGGGGCACGGTGTTGCTCGGGTCGAGGACCTGGGGACACGTGTCGGTGGACGGGGTGCACGGGAGGTGCATCCCCTCTACAGCTCTGGTTTGTTGGTTGAGCCAGAGAAAAACCAACGGGTGGACGGTTTCCAGGTTTGGGCCTCAAAACCTGGGTGCTCGGTTTCCAGGTTGAGCCACAAAACCTGGGCGCGGATGGTTTCCGAGTTTGGCCACAAAACTCGGGTGATGGGCCGGTTTCCAGAATAACCCTAGGGTTTAGCTGGTTCGCTCTGTAATTAGAATAGAGAGGGGTAGAGTAGGAAATAGACTTAGACTAGAATAGGATAAGTAGTCAGGGGAGACACCCTCCTCCCCCATCTCAGTTATCTCAGTTTTAGCCATCTCATTTGCTTCCTGCACTTAGGGTTTCCTGCTCTCCCATCCCCTGCTGTAGCTGAGATCCGCAGAGAGACTTGCAACTCTGTGTACTGTTGATTTTGAGGAAAGGAGGCCGTAACCTCCTTGTCGTAGCGTGTGTTTGCGCTTCGGCTTGCAGTTCGTGGGTGTGATTCGCGTTTTGTTCGTGTTCTTCGCGGAATCCTTTTTCCCCACGATTTTCCCGTCGCTTGATCTCTTTGCTCGGTTCATTTTTTGCAATTCCGTTTGAACTGGTTTGTTCTAGATCGTGAGGCACTTCTTTCCACCGAAGGAATCATCCTCTAACCTCACGGTCTAGGAGATCGATCGATTTTTCGTTTCGGGTCAAGTTTTCTCCCTTCCCCCGAAATTCTTTGATTCATCGATTTGGAGATAGGTTCGAGCCATGATCTCTTAGAGATAGCTCACTATACTCTTTGTGACTCTTCTCACCAAGTTTGATCCCTAGAGGATTTGTTTTGGGTGAGATCGAGTCGAATCGGTGAACTAACAGCCTGAATCGGGGTGACCAGACGCTGCCTGTTCAATGACCGGACGCTGTCAGTGAGTCCGGTCGATGAACACCTTCGCTGTGTTCGGTTCGTGACTTGACCGGACGCACCTTTCGCTAAGTGACCGGACTCACTCATTGTACTGTTCACTTGGCTTGTTTTTTGTGACCGGACGCACTGCTCTCGACCGGACGCTCGTCTCTGGTGAGTCCGGTCAGAAACAGTAAGCTCCGAAAACTGTTTTTGCACGACCGGACGCGTCCGGTGGTCAGCGACCGGACGCAGGCAGAGTCCGGTCAGTGCTGATTCGACGCGTTTTCGTCCGCAGTTTGTTCGTCCGTCTTTCGATTCGAGATCCGTTTGGTGCATTGGATTCCTAACTTCGTGCTCTACAGAATTTGGGCTTCCCGCTTTACAAAATAGCCTGAATCCCCCTCGCGTTGCTCGGGGGAGGTTGAGGTTACCCAAAACCCATCCTGTCACTAGTTGACTTGCGTGAACTTGGGTGAGGAAGTTTTTGTGGTGCCTCGCTATGATCCTAGGGATCATCCACTCTCTTCCAAGGGTCGTGGGCATCACGTTTTCGGTAGTAGCTCTTGGGGATTGATTTTGGGACACTTGGCCAAAGTTTCGAGAGAAATTTTATTGGCTCCCATTCACCCACCCTCTGGTCGCCTTGCTTTTGCATTCTCGGTCCTTCAATTGGTATCGGAGCTGGTTAAGGATCTTCCACCTTAGCCGGTTCCAGATCCACAGAAGGCGACATGGATCGCGGCGTGGGCAAACCGCCGTTCTTTGATGGGACGAACTATGCGTATTGGAAGATACGCATGTCGGCCTATCTGCAGAGTTTGGGTGCTTCTATTTGGGATATTTGCAACTCTGCTGATTACGTGGTCTTGGCTGCTCGTGTTTCTCAGCAACAGATCGATGAGCACGATGCCAATAGCCGAGCCCGTAATGCTCTCTTTTCTTGTTTGAGCATGGGTGAGTTTGATCGTGTTTCTCACCTTGCTACGGCTCGGGAGATCTGGGACACCCTCATGCGTTTCCATGAGGGAACCTCTCAAGTCAAAACCCGACTCTACGAGTCGTTCAAGCGTGAGTATGAGAACTTTCGACATCAGCCTGGCGAGAGCATAGAAAGTTTATTCGCTCGCTTTCAGGTGATTGTCAACAGGATGAGGGCTAACAAGGAGCAGTTGCCTTTTGACGATCATGAGCATGCTTTGAAGCTCTTGCATACTCTTGATCGGTCGGTGTGGGATTCCAAAGTTCAGGCAATCATCGAATCGCCTAACTATGAGACCCTCACGTGCGACGAGCTCTTTAGTAAGCTCAAGTCCAGTGAGATTGATGCCATGTCGAGGGCTTCTTATGTGAATCCTTCTGGCCCGACTATGGCTTTGGTTTCTGGCTCTTCTGCTAATCCCTCTGCTGGCTTTGCACTTTCTTCACTCTTTTCTGTCACAGAGGACCAGCTTGAGTCGTTGGGGGATGACGAGTTGGCAATGCTCGCCAACCGGTTCACGCGGTTCCACAACAACCACATGAACCGTCGCCGCGGTGGAGGACGCTCAGGATGCTATGAGTGCGGCGACCCCGACCACTTCATCGCCAACTGCCCCAAGAAGAAGCATTCAACTGGGAAGGGCGATCATGGGCACAAGTACGACTCCGGCAAGCGCAAGGAGAAGTACGTCCCCGCGAGGCACAAGCGGAGGGGCGGCTTCGACAAGGAGTACATCAAGAAGAAGTACTTGGAGAAGGCCCAGGCTGAGCAGCGTGCGTTCTTCGCCACGCTCAGCGACGTCGACGGCTCGGATGATGACTCCGCTTGCTCAAGCGATGATGAGTCCGAGAAGAAGAAGAGAATTGAGGACAAGCTGAATGGTCTCTGCTTCTTCGCCGACGACGATGGCTTCTGCACCATGGCGCTTGGTGATGAGGTCGATGGCAAGCTAGAACACACCCCTCGGGATGACGACGACGATGACACCTCCCAGGTATCCCTCACCCACGACGAGCTTTCTGCTGAGGTTGAGAAGCTTACTGCCGCGCTCCTTAGTCAGGACAAGTTGCTGAGGCGTGCCGCTAGAGAGCGCAAGGAGTTTAGGCAGAAGTGGGAGGACACGGTGAGAGAGCTTGAGTTTGCCAAGTCCACCGTGGTTGTGTCGGAAGAGGTTGAGTGTGAGTCGTGCACCACGCACATGACTGATCTTCTCACTTTGAGAGGAAAGTATGCTGCGTTGGTTGGAGAGCTGGATGAGATGAGGGCCAGACCCTCTTTGCTAGGTGCTTGCAAGACCTGTCCTGGCTTGCAAACCGAGTTGGCAGAGAAGAATGCCAAGATTGAGTCTCTTGAGAAGGCCAGCTCGGGTAGCACCTGTATGGCTAGGTGCGCTTTGTGTGAGGGTTTGGAGATGGAGATTGCGAATGTCAAGCATGGCAAGATGCAAACCGAGGAGGAAAACACATACCTTCGGACCATCTTGTCATGGGTCTCTTGTAGTGAGCCGCAGCTCGGGATGATGATCTCCCAATTTAAGCGAGCTGCTGGAGGTCCTGGTGTAGGTTTTGCTCCTGGTGTTGATCTTTCTGCTTTTGGGAAGATTGGAGAGTCGAGTGGTCTGAACCCTAGCGAGAAGCCCAATTCCACCACTACTCCCAAACTTGCCAAGCTTCCACTCAAAGAGCCTGCCAAGCCTACCACCAAGGATGGGGTGTTTGAGGAACCTCCGAGAGCTCCACCCAAGAACCAAGTGTGGCATCCCAAACCCAACCACGTAAAGAACAAACTGGATAAAATGCCACCTATCCAGGAGGAGTTGCCACAGAAGGGCAAAGTGATCCACACCCACAGCCATGATTACCAACAACCCCCTTTGCGTGCGGTGAGGTATCAGTGTGATTTTTGTGGGAGAGATGGTCACTTGAGCGAGTTCTGCTTTCGGCGCAAGAGAGAGGCGCGCCGTGCTCGGGAGATGGACAACCCGGACTTGTACCACCCTTTCCATGGTGGGCATGGGCCGAATGTCCAGAGGAGAGCTGCTAGGTCTGGAGGTCAAATTCCCAGGCCTAGGGAGAGGAGAGCTCCGAGGAGAGAGGCTAGGCCTAGAGGTCCAGAGTCTCAAGAGCCAAGGCGTAGGCCTCATAGAGAGCGTGCCCGGCGGGAGCCTGCAGTTGCATGTTTTGGACCCCGTGACGGAGGCTTTGTAGTTGAGCGCTATCCCCCACCGCGGTTTGAGTATCGCGGTGAGCGCTTCTTCCCTAGCGGACCACGTTTTCCTGTGCGTGGTGATCGCTACCCCCCTAGACGTGCTAGGAATGGTTTTTCTGCTAACCGATCTTTTGAGCAGCCGGCCCAACACTGGTATTCCCCTTTCTTCACTAACCCCAGTGTTGGACCGTATGCTCACCCTATGTCTTTTTATTGATGTAGGTAAGGCGGTTGGAGGACATTTGGTTGGTGGATTCCGGTTGCTCGAGGCACATGACCGGAAACGCCAAGTGGTTCTCCAGCCTTAGCCCGGTCGCCGGAAAGGAGTACATAACCTTCGGCGACAATAGTAAAGGTAAGGTGTTGTCTCGCGGAACGGTACGGGTTAATGAGCACTTTGTGTTGCGCGATGTTGCTCTAGTTTCTAACTTGCATTTTAACCTTCTTTCTATTTCGCAACTTTTTGATGATGACTATGAGATTCGTTTTAAACCGAACCTTAGTCGCATCTTAGATCCTCAGGGCAATCTTGTATGTCTGATTTCGCCCTTTGGGAAAGTCTTTTGAGCGAATTTCTCGGAGTCATTTGGATCTTCTCGCTGCCTTTTGGCTAGTCCTTCTTCCTCCGATCTTTGGAAGTGGCATAGGAGGCTCGGTCATTTAAGCTTCGACTTGCTTGCAAGACTTAGCTCACTTGGCCTAATCCGAGGATTGCCTAAGCTTTCGATGGAGAAGGATCTAGTTTGCCATTCTTGTAGACCTGGGAAGATGGTTGCCGCTCCCCACCATCCAGTGACTAAGGTCATGACCTCGCACCCCGGAGAGCTTTTACACATGGACCTTGTTGGTCCGGCTCGGGTGAGCTCGGTTGGTGGCAAGTGGTATGTTTTGGTTGTTGTTGACGACTTTTCGAGATATTCGTGGGTCTTTTTTTTGACTGAGAAGACTGAGACTTTCTCCTTCGCTCGCAATCTGATTTTGCGTCTTCAGAACGAGTTCCCTTTGAACTCGATGCGAGCTATTAGAAGTGATAATGGTTCCGAATTCAAAAATTCGGATTTTGAGAAGTTTTGTGACCGCCTTGGCTTGGAGCATCAGTTTTCTTCCCCCTACACACCGCCCCAAAATGGTGTTGTAGAGAGGAAGAATCGGACCCTTGTTGAGATGGCCAGGACGATGCTTGATGAGCATAGGACTCCTAGGCGCTATTGGGCCGAAGCTATGAACACTGCATGCTATATTTCCAATCGCATTTTTCTGAGAGCTTTCTTGAAAAAGACTTCTTATGAGCTGCGTTTTGGAAAACTGCCCAAGGTGAGTTATTTTCGAGTTTTTGGTTGCCATTGTTTTATACTCAAAAAGGGCAACTTGGACAAATTTGAATCTCGTTCTTCTGACGGTGTGTTTTTGGGTTATGGCACTCACACTCGAGCTTATCGTGTACTTAACCTTGACACTAACCGAGTCATGGAGACATCCGATGTCACCTTCGACGAGACCATGGTTTGTCCTTCTTCTCGTTTTGAGCGTGCAGGTGATCATGAGGTTGGTGAGCCTCTTTTTGATGACGAGGACGAGGGTGGAGAAGGTATGGATGATCCAGCACCCGCTCCACCTGCCGTGCCGCAAAGAGCGGCTTCTACGACGACTCACGGCCCCGACACCTCTTCTTCCTGGGGGCCGTGGGATCCGCCACCCCGAGCGGTACCATTTGTACCCGGGGAGGCACCAGCTGCTGTTGAGGGGGAGGCTACATCAGCTCGAGAGGCGCCACGACACATCCAGCGCCAGCACCCACCTCAGCAGATGATCGGCAACATCGACGAACGAGTCACTCGGTCCAGGTCACAGCAAATCTCGCACTTCGCTCATTCTGCTTTTGTTGCTAATTTTGAGCCCCGAGATGTTGGACACGCTTTGACGGATCCGGATTGGGTCAATGCCATGCATGAGGAGTTAGAGAACTTTGAGCGAAATCGGGTTTGGGTTGTAGTTCCACCTCCACCTGACTGTAAGCCTATTGGGACAAAATGGGTATTTAAAAACAAGCAAGGAGAGGATGGCCATGTTGTGAGAAACAAGGCCCGGCTTGTAGCGAAAGGCTATAGTCAGAAGGAAGGGATAGATTATGAGGAGACCTTCGCTCCTGTAGCACGTTTGGAGGCTATTAGGATACTCTTGGCTTATGCTGCATCCAGGGGTTTCAAACTTTTTCAAATGGATGTCAAGAGTGCTTTTTTAAACGGCTACATAGAGGAGGAGGTTTATGTTGAGCAACCCCCCGGTTTTGAAAATCCCAAGTTTCCAAACCATGTCTTTAAACTCCACCAAGCCTTGTATGGTTTGAAACAAGCCCCTAGAGCCTGGTACGATAGATTGAAAACCTTTCTGCTAGCTAAGGGTTTTAAAATGGGATGTGTAGATAAGACGCTCTTTCTCCTCCGGCAAGGCAAAGACACGCTCTTGGTCCAGATTTACGTGGATGATATCATTTTCGGTGGTTCTTCTCACGCTTTAGTTGCCCAGTTTGCAGATACTATGAGCAGGGAGTTCGAGATGAGCATGATGGGCGAGCTGACATTCTTTCTCGGGTTGCAAATTAAGCAAACCCGGGAGGGGACGTTTGTGCACCAGAGCAAGTACACGAAGGACTTGCTGAAGCGGTTCGATATGGGTGAGGCCAAGCCTCTTCCAACACCCATGTCGACGACGACTGCCCTGGATGCGGATGTGGATGGAGAAGCAGTGGACCAGAAGGAGTACCGCAGCATGATCGGGTCGCTACTCTACCTGACGGCAACACGCCCGGACACTCAGTTCGCAGTGTGTCTGTGCGCGCGCTTTCAGGCGTCGCCGCGCACTTCTCACCGTCAGACGGTGAAGCGCATCTTCAGGTACCTTCGTTTCACTCCTGAGTTTGGGATTTGGTATTCTGCTTCCTCCACCCTCTCGCTTTGCGGTTATTCCGATGCCGATTTTGCTGGTTGCCGTATTGAGCGCAAGTCCACTTCTGGGACTTGCCAATTTATTGGTTCTTCTCTTGTTTCGTGGTCTTCTCGCAAGCAGTCTAGTGTCGCTCAGTCCACTACAGAGGCTGAATATGTTGTTGCGGCTAGCTGCTGTTCCCAGTTACTCTGGATGATGGCCACTTTGCGTGATTTTGGTTTGAGCTTTTCTCGCGTGCCTTTGCGTTGTGACAGCACGAGTGCTATTAGCGTTGCTAAGAACCCCGTGCTTCACTCGAAAACCAAACACATTGATGTGCGCTTTCATTTCTTGCGCGACCACCAGGAGAAGGGTGATATCAACCTTCGCCATGTCGATACTCATCACCAACTGGCTGATATTTTCACCAAGCCTTTAGACAAATCAACCTTTAATCGGTTGAGGGGTGAGCTTGGTGTGTGTTTCCCCTTTTAGATGGGGGAAACCTTTTAGGATCTTGTATAGACTGACTCTTTTATTTTGAGTTTCTTTTCTTTGCATTTTCGCATACGCATTTACATTCTGAGCTTCATGTTTATAATCACTAGAATGTAACTATGCTCTATCTAGTATGCTCCGATGCTTATATGGATGCTTGTAGCTTATGCTCTTCCTGATCACTAGTACATGTTATGAGCTGAGCTATTTTGGAATGGTGAATTTACTTAGTAACTTACAATCTGAAAATGTTCACCATTGAGATATGCAACTAGCATGTGTAGGATATGTTGAGTTCTCTCGTGCTTTTCATATATGCTAGGTTGCTATGTCTCTAGTTATGAGTCATTCACTTGCTTGGTCTGTTCATATCATGTATAAAATTTGAACCAAGTTTTAGTGAATTGAAAAGATCGAGATGGGATTGCTTGTCAACACCTCACGGTATCGAGACTGTTTCTCATTGCACTTTGAGTTAAACTTGAGCCGTGTAGTGTATGACCGAAATCGTTGCTTTAAGCTTCCGATTGCATATGCATAGGCTTCGCACGGTTGAAAAGTTAGGCAAAGACAAGCTTTCAACCTCTCGCAATCACATGCTGAAATTAAACTTGTGTAATTTCACCGCTGCAACTCCAATATGAAAATGAAATCACAAGTATATGCTTCATTCCTATGCATGATGATTGAACTTTGCTAGGGGTAGTTCACCTTGTATACATGTTTAGCACTTGTCTGGATTCCTATCTATACATGTGTAGTGCTATTCTGATGGTGACTATCTCTTTGGCTAAAAAACTGCTCACTTCCTCATATGCTTCATATTTCGTATGTGTGATCAGTTTGAGCCTTCGCTATTTGAGTGCTTAGTTGTGCCATTGGAGCTATACCGATTAGAGCATTTTTGCACTCTTTTGATTATATGACTGAAGCTGCTAACTTGCATTTCTGACTTCATATGCATTTTAGAAGGGGGAGTTTTGTTGGCTCAAGGGAAGAGTTTGTGCTTGATAAGTGCATTTTCAACTAAGGGGGAGAGTTTTTGCAAATCATATGTCTCCTGGCGTTCAATTAAGGGGGAGCTTTTGCTAAGGGGGAGATTTTCCGATCTTTATGCTCTTCTCTTGTTGGACCTAAGGGGGAGTCCCTAGTTGCTTGCACTTGTCGAGGAGAGTTTGCTAGTTGTGTTGAGCCGTTGCCTCTATCTTGAGGGACTAGCAAACATTTTTCTCATTTGGCGTCGAGTTTGATTTCGATTGGTTCGAAGACCTTTCGATTGTTTTTCAATTGGCTCGAAGTGGTTTTTTGTGCTAGTTGTGTTGAGCCTCTGTGCCTCTATCTTGAGGGACTAGCATTTTGCCAATTTTTAGCTCCGATTTTCAATTGGTTTTCTGCTAGCGGTGTTGAGCCTGTTCTACCTCTTCTTGAGGGCTAGCTTTGCTTTGCTTGGTCGCGTCGAGTCGTTGCCCATGTCTTTGGGGACCAAGTTCTCGCTTCTTCCACTTGACCCTCTTCGGCTTTGCTATGCTTTTGGGTCATTTGGCTGAGTCCTCTCCTTCCTCCTTCCTCCTACCTTCTTCTTTCATTATGATTTGTGTGTGTAGTTGACAATGCACTCATCAAGGGGGAGATTGCGGATACATGGGTGTATGCCGAGTCTCTGAGTGATGAGTGATTGTCAACGGGTTTGATCGCATGTTCTTTGGCTTGTGTTGTGCAGGTGTCGAGCACGGAGACAGTGATCGAGGGCAAGGTGAAGGTCAAGTTGAGACGTGCCGTGCCGATGGACTGGGTGCGATGAAGGATGGGCGTGCCGTGCGGCGGACGTGCCATGCCGATGGATCGAGCAGTGAAGGGCGGACGTGAGGCTTGGACTGAGGGACCGGAGTGCCTGAGGATCAGCTGTGGTGGCTGGCAGCCTGGGACAGCGACGAGCAGAGACTTGCGGGGCACGGTGTTGCTCGGGTCGAGGACCTGGGGACACGTGTCGGTGGACGGGGTGCACGGGAGGTGCATCCCCTCTACAGCTCTGGTTTGTTGGTTGAGCCAGAGAAAAACCAACGGGTGGACGGTTTCCAGGTTTGGGCCTCAAAACCTGGGTGCTCGGTTTCCAGGTTGAGCCACAAAACCTGGGCGCGGATGGTTTCCGAGTTTGGCCACAAAACTCGGGTGATGGGCCGGTTTCCGAGTTTGGGCCTCAAAACTCGGGCGCTACGGGTTTCTGAGTTTGGGCCACAAAACTCAGGCTGGTGGGCTGGTTTCCCGGTTTGGGCCTCAAAACCGGGGGTTGCTGGAAAACGCTGGTTTCCCGGTTTGGGCCACAAAACCGGGGGTGCAGAGCGAGAACGGCACGTGGCGGCAATCGGAAGGTTGCGTGGAGGCAACGCGGACGAGTTGTGCGGGCGTGGCCGTTGGATCTACCTACCACCGAGTTGGTCCAGAATAACCCTAGGGTTTAGCTGGTTCGCTCTGTAATTAGAATAGAGAGGGGTAGAGTAGGAAATAGACTTAGACTAGAATAGGATAAGTAGTCAGGGGAGACACCCTCCTCCCCCATCTCAGTTATCTCAGTTTTAGCCATCTCATTTGCTTCCTGCACTTAGGGTTTCCTGCTCTCCCATCCCCTGCTGTAGCTGAGATCCGCAGAGAGACTTGCAACTCTGTGTACTGTTGATTTTGAGGAAAGGAGGCCGTAACCTCCTTGTCGTAGCGTGTGTTTGCGCTTCGGCTTGCAGTTCGTGGGTGTGATTCGCGTTTTGTTCATGTTCTTCGTGGAATCCTTTTTCCCCACGATTTTCCCGTCGCTTGATCTCTTTGCTCGGTTCATTTTTTGCAATTCCGTTTGAACTGGTTTGTTCTAGATCGTGAGGCACTTCTTTCCACCGAAGGAATCATCCTCTAACCTCACGGTCTAGGAGATCGATCGATTTTTCGTTTCGGGTCAAGTTTTCTCCCTTCCCCCGAAATTCTTCGATTCATTGATTTGGAGATAGGTTCGAGCCATGATCTCTTAGAGATAGCTCACTATACTCTTTGTGACTCTTCTCACCAAGTTTGATCCCTAGAGGATTTGTTTTGGGTGAGATCGAGTCGAATCGGTGAACTAACAGCCGGAATCGGGGTGACCGGACGCTGCCTGTTCAATGACCGGACGCTGTCAGTGAGTCCGGTCGATGAACACCTTCGCTGTGTTCGGTTCGTGACTTGACCGGACGCACCTTTCGCTAAGTGACCGGACTCACTCATTGTACTGTTCACTTGGCTTGTTTTTTGTGACCGGACGCACTGCTCTCGACCGGACGCTCGTCTCTGGTGAGTCCGGTCAAAAACAGTAAGCTCCGAAAACTGTTTTTGCACGACCGGACGCGTCCGGTGGTCAGCGACCGGACGCAGGCAGAGTCCGGTCAGTGCTGATTCAACGCGTTTTCGTCCGCAGTTTGTTCGTCCGTCTTTCGATTCGAGATCCGTTTGGTGCGTTGGATTCCTAACTTCGTGCTCTACAGAATTTGGGCTTCCCGCTTTACAAAATAGCCTGAATCCCCCTCGTGTTGCTCGGGGGAGGTTGAGGTTACCCAAAACCCATCCTGTCACTAGTTGACTTGCGTGAACTTGGGTGAGGAAGTTTTTGTGGTGCCTCGCTGTGATCCTAGGGATCATCCACTCTCTTCCAAGGGTCGTGGGCATCACGTTTTCGGTAGTAGCTCTTGGGGATTGATTTTGGGACACTTGGCCAAAGTTTCGAGAGAAATTTTATTGGCTCCCATTCACCCCCCCCTCTGGTCGCCTTGCTTTTGCATTCTCGGTCCTTCAATCGGCGACATCCACGAACGCGTCACTCAGTCTAGGTCACAACAAATCTCTCACTTTGCTCATTCTGCATTTGTTGCTGATTTTGAACCCTGAGATGTTGGACACGCTTTATCTGATCCGAATTGGGTCAATGGCATGCATGAGGAGCTCAAAAATTTTGAGAGAAATCGGGTTTGGGTTCTTCTTCCTCTTCCTCCTGAGTGTTAACCTATTGGGACAAAATGGGTTTTCAAAAACAAACAAGGAGAAGATGGCCATGTTGTGAGAAACAAGGCCAGACTTGTAGCCCAGGGGTATACTCAGAAGGAGGGGATAGACTATGAAGAGACTTTTGCTCCTGTAGCTTGTTTGGAGGCAATTAGGATCCTCTTGGCTTTTGCTGCATCCAAAGGTTTCAAACTTTTTCAAATGGATGTCAAGAGTGCCTTCCTAAACGGCTACATAGAAGAAGAGGTGTATGTGAAACAACCTCCCGGTTTTGAAAATCCCAAGTTTCCAAACCATGTTTTTAAACTCCACAAAGCTTTGTGTGGTTTGAATCAAGCCGCTAGAGCCTGGTATGATAGGTTGAAAACTTTCTTGCTTGCTAAGGGTTTTAAAATGGGATGTGTTGATAAAACACTCTTTCTCCTCAAGCAAGGCAATGACACTCTGTTGTTTCAGATTTACGTGGATGATATCATTTTCGGTGGTTCTTCTCATGCTTTGGTTACCAAGTTTGCAGATACTATGAGCAGGGAATTTGAGATGAGCATGATGGGCGAGTTGACGTTATTCCTTGGATTGCAAATCAAGCAATCCCGAGAAGGGACGTTTGTGCACCAGGGCAAGCACACCAAGGACATATTGAAGAAGTTCGATATGGGTGAGGCCAAGCCTCTTCCAACACCCATGTCGACCACGACGGCCCTGGATGCGGACAAGGATGGAGAAGCTGTGGACCAGAAGGAGTACCGGAGTATGATCGGGTCGCTGCTGTACCTGACGGTGATACGCCTGGACATCCAGTTCGCGGTGTGCCTTTGCGCGCGCTTTCAGGTGTCGCCGCGCACTTCTCACCGTCAGGCAGTCAAGCGCATTATGAGGTACTTATGTTTCACACCTGAGTTCGGGATTTGGTATTCTGCTTCTTCTACCCTCTTCCTTTGCGGTTACTCGGATGCCGATTTTGTTGGTTGCCGACTTGAGCGCAAGTCCACTTCTGGGACTTGTCAATTTTTGGGTTCTTCTCTTGTATTTTGGTCTTCTTGCAAGCAGTCTAGTGTCGCACAGTCTACCACAGAGGCTGAATATGTTGCTGCGGCTAGCTGTTGTTCCCAGTTGTTGTGGATGATGGCCACTTTGCGTGATTTTGGTCTATGTTTTTCTCGAGTTCCATTGCTTTGTGACAGCACGAGTGCGATTAGCGTTGCTAAGAACCCCGTGCTGCATTCTAAGACCGAACCCATTGATGTGCGCTTTCATTTCTTGCGAGACCACTATGAGAAGGGTGATATCGACCTTCACCATGTCGATACTCATCTTCAGTTGGCAGATATTTTCACCAAGCCTTTGGACCAATCAACCTTTGCTAGGTTGAGAGGTGAGCTTGGTGTGTGTTTCCCCTTTTAGTTGGGGGAAACATTTTGGTTCTTGTAATATAGACTGACTACTTTTATTTTGTTCTTGGTTAGTTTTTGCATTTCATCATGTTTGCATCTTTATCTTTTCAAGCTTCATGTCTATAATCTGTAGAATGAATTTATGCTCTGATTAGTGTGTGCTCCGATGATATATGATGATGCTTGTAGCTTAGGCCCCTTTTGATCATTGATACATGTTGTGAGCTGAGCTATTTTTTTAGAATTGTGAATATGCTTAATCCAACATAAAAATTGAAACATGTTCACCATTGAGATTGGCAACTAGCATGTGTAGAATGTGTTGAAGTCATTTGTGCTATTCCTATATGCTAGGTTGCTATGTCTCTAGTTCTGAGTCCTTCACTTGTTTGGTATGTTCATTTTCTGTTAAAATTTGAACCAAGTCAAAGTGAATTAAAAAGATCGAGATGGGATCACTTGACAGCACATCACGGTATCGAGACTGTTTCTCATTGCACATTGAGTCAAACTTGAGCCGTGTAGTGTAAGACCGAAACTGACCCGTGAAGCTTCTGATTGCTTATGCATAGGCTTAGCTCGGTTGAAAAGTTAGGCAATGTCAAGTTTTCAACCTCTCGCAATCACACGCTGAAATCTCATACTTGTGTAATCACCACTGCAACTCCGATAAAATTTGAAAACACAAGTCTATGTTTCATTCTATAGCATGATGATTGAACTTTGCAAGGGGTAGTTCACCTTGTATATATGACTAGCACTTGTTTGACTTCATGTCTATACATGTTTGGTGCTATTTTGATGGTGAAACCCTTTCTGAATGGAATAAAACTGCTCACTTTGATCATATGTTTCTATTTCGTATTCTGTGATCAATTTGAGCTGAAGGACCAAAAGTGCTACCAGAAAGCGACCAGAGCGGGGGGTGAATGGGAGCTTCAAAATTTCTTCTCAGAAACTTGTCGCCACTGTCCCAAGAATCAACCCCAAGAGCAAACCTAGAGCTTGCGAGTGTCCACGACCCTAGATGTAGAGTGGATGCTTCCAAGGAGCACAGCGGGACACAACACAACCCTAGAAATCCAACGCAAAAGATGGAAAACAAATCCGATAAAGGACGAACAACCCACTGACGAAGATGCGTAGACTGCACTTGACCGGACTCTTGCCAGCGTCCGGTCAGTGGGCACCGGACGCGTCCGGTCAGGCAAAAACGCTTCTGGACCCTTATTGTGTTGGACCGGACTCTCTGTGGAGATGTGTCCGGTCAGGTGTCCAGCGTCCGGTCAGTGAGCAACCAAGCCGTGAACAGTGAGAGAGTCGCGTCCGGTCAGTGCTCAATTGAGTGTCCGGTCGAGTCAACAGAAAACGAGTGAGTCAAACTTTCAACGACCGGACTCTGGACCAAGCGTCCGGTCAGCATGATGCAAGCGTCCGGTCACCTCGACACAGCACTGTTCTTCCACGAATTCAACTCGATCTCCTCCAAATCAAAAGCTCTGAGGCTTAGACTTGGTATGAGGAGTTCCAAGGAGGTTAGTGAGCTATCCCAAAGGGATCATGACTCGAACCTAACTCCTAATCGATGAATCGGAAGAATTCAGGGCAAAGGGAGCAAAACTCGATTCCAAACGAAAAACGACCGATCTACTAGCTCCTGAGGTTAGAGGTGAATTCCTTCGATGGAAAGAGGTGCCTCACGATCTAGAACATCTCTGTTCAAATGGAATCGCAAAAGAAGTACCGAGTAAAAAGATCGATCACCGGGAAAATCGTGGAGAAAAGCAACCCGCGAAGAACAACTCCAAAACGCGAATCACAACCATGAATTTGCAACCGTGTGGCTACCACACGCTACAATAGTGAGATTACGGTCTCTCTTCCTCAAAATCTCACGAACACAGAGGTATGATTGTCTTCTCTGTGGATCTCAGTTGCTACAGCAGGGGATTGGGAGAGCAGGAAAACCTAGAAGGCAAAGAGCAAATGACTGAGATAGTTTGGGAGGTGGGTGTCTCCCCCTACTTATCCTAATTCTAATTCCCACTCTACCCCTAACTAATTACAGAGCGAACCAGCTAAACCCTAGGGTTATTCTGGACCAACTCAAAGTAGTTGCTGATCCGACGACCACGCCCGCATAACTGGTAGCGTTGCCTCAACGCAACCTCACCGAATGCCGCCACGTGCCCCCACCGCTCTGCTCGTCATTTTCCTGGACCTCGCCCCCGGTTTCGAGGCCCAAACCGGGAAACCAGCCTTCACGACCAACCCCCGGTTTTGAGGCCCAAACCGTGAAACCAGCCGTCCATCGCCTGAGTCTTGTGGCCCAAACTCAGAAACCCGGAGCGCCCAGGTTTTGAGGCCCAAACCTGGAAACCGTCCTCAGCCCGAGTTTTGTGGCCCAAACTCGGCAGACCCGCAGCACCCAGGTTTTGTGGCCCAAACCTGGAAACCGTCCACCGGTGCTTTTTCTGTGGCTCAACCACCAAACCGATTCATAGAGGGGATGCACCGCCCGTGCACCCCGTCCACCGACACAAGTCCCCAGGTCCTCGACCCGAGCAACACTGTGCCCTGCAAGTCTTCGCTCGTCGCTGTCCCAGGCTGTCAGCCACCACAGCTGATCCTCTGGCCACCGGTCCCTCAGTCCAAGCCTCACGTCCGCCCTTCACCGCTCCCAGTCCATCGGCACGGCATGTCTCTACTTGACCTTCACCTTCCCTTCGATCACTGCATCCGTGCTCAACACCTGCACAACACAAGCCAAAGAACATATGCATCAAACCAGTTGACAATCACTCATCACTCGAGACTCGGCATACACCAATGTATCCGCAATCTCCCCCTTGATGAGTGCATTGTCAACTACCAACACAAATCATAATGAAGTAGAAGAAGAAGGAATAAGGAGAAGTGGAGAACTCGTCCAAATGACCCAAAAGCATATCAATGCTAGAAGAAGGTCAAGTGAAAGAGCAAAACAACTTGGTCCCCAAAGACATGGGCAACGGCTCGACGCAACCAAGCAAAGCAAAGCTAGCCCTCAAGAAGAGGTAGAACAGGCTTAACACCGCTAGCAGGAAAGCTCGACACCAATTGAAATATCAGTTGACAATCAAGCAAAATTGATCTAGCCCTCAAGAAGAGGTAGAATAGGCTCAACACCGCTAGCAGAACAGCTCGATACCAACTGAAGAAAATCAACTAAAGAGCAGAAAAGCTCGAAACCAATTGAGAATCACACTCACAAAGTGATACTACTAGTCCCTCAATATAGAGGCACAGAGGCTCAACACAACTAGCATAAAATCGCTCCGAACCAATTGAAAAGTTCAACAATTCAAAACGAGCAAACTCCCCCTCCAATAGAGCACACAACTAGGATATGATTTTATGATTTTCTCCCCTTTATGATTTGACAAAAATTCTTCCCCTTAGTTGATAATGCACTATCAGGCAAATTTCCCCCTTTCAAAAGCATATGAATCAAAAATGCAAGTTTAGCAGCTTCAGGAATATAGTCTAGAGAACGAGAAGATGCTCTACATAGTATAATTCCAATGACTCAACAAGTAGCATACATGCCAGCAAAGACTCAAACTGATCACCAAATACGAAATATTAACATATCAGCAAAGTGAGCAGTTTTGGCCATTCAGAAAGGGATTCACCATAAAAATAGCACTAAACATGTATAGATAGGAAGTAAAACAAGTGCTAATCATGTATACAAGGTGAACTATTCCTAGCAAAGTTCAATCATCATGCTATAGAATGAAACATAGAATTGTGATTTCAGATTTTAATCGGAGTTGCAGCGGTGAAATTACACAAGTTCAAAATTCAGCATGTGATTGCGAGAGGTTGAAGGCTTGTCATTGCCTAACTTTTCAACCAAGCTAAGCCTATGCAGAAGCAATCAGAAGCTTAAAGCGTCGGTTTCGGTCTTACACTACACGGCTCTAGTTTAACTCAATGTGCAATGAGAAACAGTCTTGATACCGTAATGTGCTGACAAGCAATCCCATCTCGATCTTTCTCATTCACTTAAACTTGGTTCAACTTTAAAGCAGAATATGAATATACCAAGCAAGTGAAAGACTCAGAACTAGAGACATAGCAACCTAGCATAAATGAAAAGCACAAGTGAATTCAACACATTCTACACATGCTAGTTGCATATCTCAATGGTGAACAACTTCAAGTTTTATGTTCGTTAAGCAGTTTCACCATTCATAAAATAGCTCAGCTCACAACATGTATCAGTGATCAGAAAGAGCATAAGCTACAAGCATCATCATATAGCATCGAAGCATTCTAGACAGAGCATAATCATATTCTAAAGATTATATACATGAAGCTCAGAAAATAAAGATGCATGATGAGATGCAAAGACTAACCATCCCAAAAACGAAAAAGAGTCAGTCTATGATACAGTAACCAAAATGTTTCCCCCATCTAAAAGGGGAAACACACACCAAGCTCACCTCTCAGCCTAGAAAAAGTTGATTGGTCCAAAGGCTTGTTAAAAATATCTGCCAACTGATGATGAGTATCGACATGGCGAAGATCGATATCACCCTTCTCATGATGGTCTCGCAGAAAATGAAAGCGCACATCAATGTGTTTTGTCTTAGAATGCAGCACGAGGTTCTTAGCAACGCTAATAGCACTCATGCTGTCACAAAGCAAAGGAACGCGAGAAAAGCTCAGACCAAAATCACGCGAAGTGGCCATCATCCAAAGAAATTGAGAACAGCAGCTAGCCGCAGCAACATACTCAGCCTCTGTGGCAGACTGGGCGACGCTAGACTGCTTGCGAGAAGATCAAGATACAAGAGAAGAACCAATAAACTGACAAGTCCCAGAAGTGGACTTGCGATCAATTCGGCAACCAGCAAAATCGGCATCAGAAAAACAGCAAAGGGAGAGGGTGGAGGAACTAGAATACCAAATCCCAAATTCTGGAGTGAAGCATAAGTACCTCATAATGCGCTTGACCGCCTGAGGGTGAGAGGTGCGTGGCGACGACTGAAATCATGCGCACAGACACACCGCGAACTGGATGTCCGGGCGTGTCGCCGTCAGGTACAGCAGCGACCCGATCATACTCCGGTACTCCTTCTGGTCCACAGCATCTCCATCCACATCCGCATCCAGGGCCGTCGTGGTCGACATGGGTGTTGGAAGAGGCTTGGCCTCACCCATATCGAACTTCTTCAGGATGTCCTTGGTATACTTGCCCTGGTGCACAAATGTTCCCTCTCGAGATTGCCTAATTTGCAACCCGAGAAAGAATGTCAACTCGCCCATCATGCTCATCTCAAACTCCGTGCTCATTGTATCTGCAAATTTGGCAACCAAAGCATGAGAAGAACCACCGAAAATGATATCATCCACGTAAATCTGGACCAAGAGAGTGTCATTGCCTTGCTTGAGGAGAAAAAGTGTTTTATCCACACATCCCATATTAAAACCCTTAGCAAGCAAAAAGGTTTACAACCTATCATTCCAGGCTCTAGGGGCTTGTTTGAAACCATACAAAGCTTTGTGAAGTTTAAAAAGATGGTTTGGAAACTTGGGATTTTCGAAACCGGGGGGTTGTTTCACATACACCTCTTCTTCTATGTAGCCATTTAGGAAGGCACTCTTGACATCCATTTGAAAAAGTTTAAACTGTTTGGATGCAGCAAAAGCTAAGAGTATCCTAATTGCCTCCAAACGAGCTACAGGAGCAAAAGTCTCCTCATAGTCTATCCCCTCCTTCTGACTATACCCCTGGGCGACAAGTCTGGCCTTGTTTCTCACAACATGGCCATCCTCTCCTTGTTTGTTTTTGAAAACCCATTTTGTACCAATGGGGTGACACTCAGGAGGAGGTGGAACCAAAACCCAAACCCGATTTCTCTCAAAATTTTCTAACTCCTCATGCATGGCATTGACCCAATGTGGATAAGATAAAGCATGTCCAACATCTTGGGGTTCAAAATCAGCAACAAACGCAGAATGAGCAAAGTGAGAGATTTGTTGTGACCTTGACCAAGTGACACGTTCGTCAATGCTGCCGATCATCTGTTGAGGCGGGTGTTGGCGCTGAATGTGTCGTGGCGCCTCCCGAGCTGAAGAAACCTCCCCCTCAACAGCAGCTGGCGCCTCCTCAGGTACAAAAGGTACAACACGAGGTGGCAGATCCCACGGCCCCCAAGTAGTCGATGAAGAAGGGTTGGGGCCGTGAGTCGTCGTAGTAGAAGCCGATGCTTGCGGCACAGCAGGTGGAGGTAGTGCTGGATCATCCATCCCTTCAGCACCCTCATCCTGGTCATCAAAATGAGGCTCACCAAACTCATGATCAGCTGGACGCTCAAAACGAGAAGAAGGACAAACCATGGTCTCGTCGAAGGTGACATCGGATGTCTCCATGACTCGGTTAGTATCAAGGTTAAGTACACGATATGCGCGAGTATGAGTGCCATAACCCAAAAATACACCATCGGAAGAACGAGACTCAAATTTGTCCAAGTTGCCTTTCTTGAGTATAAAACAATGGCAACCAAAAACTCTAAAATAACTCACCTTGGGCTGTTTTCAAAACGCAACTCATAAGAAGTCTTTTTCAAGAAAGCTCGGCCCAATATCGCCTAGGAGTCCTATGCTCATCAAGAATCGTCCTGGCCATCTCTACAAGGGTCCGATTCTTCCTCTCTACAACATCATTTTGTGGCGGTGTGTAGGGGGAAGAAAACTGATGCTCTAAACCCAAGAAGTTACAAAACTTCTCAAAGTCCGAATTCCTGAATTCGGAACCATCATCGCTACGAATAGCTCGCATTGAGTTCAAAGGGAACTCATTCTGAAGACGTAAAATCAGATTGCGAGCAAAAGAGAAAGTCTCGGTCTTCTCAGCTAAAAAGAAGACCCACGAATATCTCGAAAAATCATCAACAACAACCAACACATACCAGTTCCCTCCAACCGAGCTCACCCGAGCCAGACCAACAAGGTCCATGTGTAAAAACTCTCCAGGGCGCTTAGTCATGACCTGAGTCACTGGATGGTGAGGAGCGGGAACCATCTTCCCTTGTCTACAAGAATGGCAAACAAGATCCTTCTCCATGGACAACTTGGGCAATCCTCGGATTAAGCCAAGTGAGCTAAGCCTTGCAAGCAAGTCGAAGCTCAGGTGACCTAGTCTCCTATGCCACTTCCAAAGATCAGAGGAGGAAGGTCCAGCCAAGAGACAACGAGAAATTCCAAACGATTCCGAGAAATTCGCACGAAAGACTTTCCCAAAGGGCGAAATCAAACAAACAAGATTGCCCTGAGGATCCAAGATACGACTGAGATTCGTTTTAAAACGAATCTCATAGTCATCATCAAAGAGTTGCGAAACAGAAAGAAGGTTAAAATGCAAGTGTTGACGGTCCTTAAACACCTATTTTACCGTCAACATTTGACCCTAAAGTTCACTAAAAAGGCATGACATGTAGTCAAATAGGTTTCAATCTAACCAAATTCCACATGTCCATAGAATTCTATTTGAATGCAGGATTTCAACCAAATTTGGACATATGGACCCACCAGAGGCCAAGCCCACTCAGTAGGGCCCAAATGGGCCTAAGGAGGGTGGCGCCCGCCACCCCTAGGTGGCGCCCGCCACCTCTAAGTGGTGCCCGCCACTTGGGTTGGCCCAAGTGTCACCCCCTGCCACGTCACCGATCCGTGTGACCTCCCCAAGGCCAAATCCTGGCCCTTGGTCACTAGGTCAGTGGCATCGAACGGATCAAGGAGGAGTGACGTGGATCAAGGCTGAATGTCGGTCGCTAGGACATGCAACCGACCTCCAAACCACCTTGGACAACCACCTGGATGCCGTTGAAGCAGAGGCGGTTCATCCAACGGCCAGGGAGCTGGTGGCCGCCAGTAGGGGGTGGCGCCCACCACCTGACCTAACCTTGGCTGCCCACTATAAGAACCCCCCTCACTCATTTGGGCTATAAATACCCCCTTGGCGACACTACTTCAAAAATGCCATGTAGGTAGCTAGTAGAGCAAGGCATCTTCGCCCTCGCGGTAGCGCTGCTCAAGGCTTAGCTCAAGAGTAGAGGCGTGCGAGTGATCGGTTCTGGAGCTGGGAAGAGTCTTCCTTCATCTCCAGTTCAGGTTTTGCTCTTGTTACTCAAGCATTTACTATATTCTAGTTCATCATTTCAAGTATTACTTTATTCTACTTATCAGTATTGAGTGGTATACTTGATTGATTGCTTGAGTGCCTAGCTATCCTACAGTTCAATTCACTTAGCCATAGTAGTTAATCTCTAGTGAGCTTAGTGTTGGATCTTTGCCAATAGGTTGCTTAGTTAGTTTAGTGTTTATCTTATTAAGTCAAGTGTTTGCTCTGACGTCCGCAAGAGTGTCTCTATTCAAAGCTAGGGTAGAGATAGTTAGAATATAGTTAAGCGTGGTGCTTAGTTATAGACTTACCTTCAGATACGGCTGGACCCCCGGATAGCTGTGGTAGCAAGCAGGTGGTGGCAGCCCTGTGCGCCTTGAATTCCACCACGTAGTTGGCCCAGTTTAACAGTAAGGCTCGTTGTGCTAGCGTTCAACCTAAGTAAGTGGTAAAGGCTAGTACGCCTCGATACTTGACAAGATAGGATTAAAACTATACTCAACTTAGTTGCTTTATTGTCTTTTGCCTGCCTTGCTTCGTAACTATCTTGCTTCATAGTTATCTTGCTTTGTAGTTATCTAGTTAGTAGTTAGTAGTTAGTTAGTTATCCTTAGTTACCCTCTATCTACCTACCCATTCCCCCTTACCTTAGCCATCCAGTTCATCCTTACCTAGCCATCCATATATTCTTTCTAGCCTCTCTTCTCCCCTTTTTCCTTTTCTCTTTTCTTCGACTCTCATCCCCTCCTTGACTCAACTCATTCACCACCCTAGCCTTCCCTTGGAATCAAATAAATCGACACATGGTACTCCCAGGCGAAGTGCTACTACGATAGTTCTGTGCGCTTGCAGAATCTCCTCCTGGTAGATTGCATTCTCTCTAGCTAGCTCCTACTAGTGTCGGGATTGACAACCCCGCTTGGCATTAGTAGATAGCTGCTTTAGCTCCACTCCTTTAGGTATAGTGACCGGTCTTGCTTCAAGCATTTCTAACGCCGTTGCCGGGGATAGACTCTATAGTCTACTCCTAGTAACAACGTTAGCAAGTGCCAACAAGCATTCCTGGACCGTTACCGGGGATAGTTGCCTAGCACTATCTTTAGTGAAGCTAAGAACTACCAACAAGCATTTCTAGCGCCGTTGCCGTGGAGGGCAATCGCTGTATCGGTTGAGTCCGTGTCGAATTTATCTTCGCTCAAGCTCCTGCTTAGCGAATCCCATCTTACCCCAATCTTTCTTTCCTTAACTCTTCTTATCTTTTTCCTTCATCTTCTTCAACTTCTTTCTTTCTTATCTCATTCTATCTTCACGATGCCCAACAAGACCATCCGTGAATTTTCTGCTCCTTCTGCTGCTAATGTAGCGATAGGACCAGACGTGATCGATGCCAAACTCAATTTTGAGTTAAAACCGGCTCTGATCATGATGGTCCAAGCTAGCCCGTTCTGTGGCAAGTCTCATGAGGATGCCAATGCTCACCTCCAGCAATTTTTGGAGATTTGCGGCACCTTCACCATTAAGGGGATAACCCAAGAATCCATCCGCCTTCGTCTCTTTCCTTTCTCTTTGCTAGGAAAAATGAAGCAATGGTTCTATACTGATCGCAACGCTGTAGACACATGGGACAAGTGTTCCAATGCTTTTCTCGCCAAATTCTTTCCTATGGGCAAGACGAATGCTCTGCGCAACAAAATCTCCAGCTTTAAGCAACAAGCCGAGGAATCTATTCCCGAAGCTTGGGAGAGGTTGCAAGAGTACGTCACTGCTTGTCCGCACCATGGTATGGAGGACTGGCTATTGATCCAGAACTTCTACCATGGCCTAACCCCACTCTCTAGAAGCCATTTGGATGCCGCCGCCGGCGGTGCATTCTTTTCTCTGAATGTTGTAGATGCTAAGGCTCTCATAGAGAAGATGGTGTCAAACCAAGGATGGAATGTTGAAAGACTACAGCCCCGCAAGCGAGGTATACATTCCCTTAAGGAGACCGACATGATCGTGGCCAAGATGGACCTGCTGGCAAAGAAGCTGGACAGATGTGAGAAGATGAACCAACAAGAGAGTGTCCAATCTCTGGAATCTTACATGACTTGTGAAGTCTATGGAGAAACCGGACATTCTGGGAGCCACTGCCCCGAGCTACATGAAGATTTGAACTTCATCAACAACAGTAACGGTTTCCGTCAACAGAATCAAGGATGGAATCAGCACTCCAATTCTCAAGGTAACAATTCATTCCCTCGCTCTAATTTTCATAATTCTGATGATTTCTCGTTCTTAAAAAATTTAGTTTACTCACAAGGTAGAACTACTGAATTTTTGAATAAGAAATTAATGTCGAATGATAAAGCCCTTGAGAATATAAATGCTAAATTGGAAGATTTCTCATCTGCTCTGAAAAATCAACTTAGCTTTAATAAGATGTTAGAAACCCAATTAGCTCAACTTGCTGCTATTATACCATCTTTTGAATCTGGCAAAATTCTTGCTAAACCTGACATGGAAACTGCTAATATGGTTGAAATAAAATATTTTAACTATTATGAAGATCAAACCATGACTGTTAAAAAGGGTGATCCTGGTAGTCCCATAATTAGATGCTCAATCTTTGGTGAAGTCTTTAAAAATGCCATGTGTGATTTAGGATCGAGTGTGAATATTTTATCTAAAGATTTATATGAAAACTCGTTCTTTCCACCCATGTCATCCACATCTGCCTATGTTGTGCTAGCTGATCAATCCACTTGCTATGTAGAAGGAATAGTTAATTATTTACCTGTTCATATTAGAGGTTCCTATGTTCCTGCTGATTTCATAATACTAGATTTGGGAAATAGGAAAGATGTGCCTCTAATCTTAGGTAGACCCTTCTTGAATACTGTTAATGCTTGCATATATGTGGGAAGTGGTAAAATTCAAATGACATTAGGAGGGAGGAAGGAAATATTCTCCTTCTCCCATGGTCCCGCATATGCCGCTAACATGCAGGATGCAAAGCCCGTTCGTACCAAGAAAAGGCGCCCAAGAACAGGGTGGAGCAGAAAGAAAGAACCACCTCCTCTAGAGTTGTGTAATTCACATAACAAGGGAGAGGTGCCAAAAGAAGAAGAACCAGATGGAGTACTAAGAGAAGAAGTGCCCAAGGAAGAAGATCCACCCGATAAGGATGAAACTCCATGGACCTAAGGTATGGTTTTATTTTTATTTTTCCCTTCAAATTTCCCTTTTTTGAATAAATAACATATGTCATGCATGAAGCTAAAAAAAATATATCACCAGTTATCATTAGTTATATGCATAGGTATATGTTAACTTAGCTAGAACAATAAAATAGGATAGTTTCCCTTTTCACAACATTAGATAGTTTCCTTCTAATAAAATGAGAACAAAAGCTCCGACTGAGACGAAGAAGATCTTTCACCAAGCAAGAAGCCAGCTTGGGGGAGACTCCTGCTCCGATAAGGTATGTCTCAAGCCTACACTTTACATTCAGTTCTTAAATTCTATATCTTTTAAAAGTCACATGCTTGCCTAAATAACCACTCCATGAATAAAACTGATAATATCTGCTTAAACAAGTTGAAACCTGAATAAGATTTGAAATATGCCATGCAAATGCTATTGTTATGGTTTGAATGACTAGTCTTATCTAAGTTGTAGCTTTTGTGGGTTGCACATGCTTTAACTGAAATCATGCTTAGTGAATAAAGTTAGTAAGAAATGGTGTAATTCTTTAAACTTGTTAAGGTGAAATTAGGACCTAATCTGGAGGATTTCTTTTAAAAAAATTATGAAAACCTTGCTAAAAGTTCCTCCTAGATTTTATCCCATCCCACCACCAACCAAATATTTGTTAGTCATTAGTCAAAACTACAAAGAGCTTTGTTTGTGTTGAGCTTTGTTAGACCTCATAGATCTTAGTAGAGAAGCTTATCATATCTTTTGAATCAAGATTCACGTACACCCACCATAATTTGCCTACTTTCCACTTTGGAAGTTTGCAACCACCAAATAAATTGCTTATTCTCTACACCGGAGATATGCAATACCCTGCCAAACATCCCATTGCTAGCCTTATGCTATTCCTACACTGGGAATAAGCATTTCTCCCTCTTCCCCTACTCATTTCAAAAATCCTTTCCTATAGATGTCTGGGGAAATCTAGAGCTAAAAGAGAGAGAGATAAAATGAGCAAAGTAGCTCAAGAAAGGACTATGTCCTGAAGAAAAAAAAGTGAGCAAAGTAGCTCAAAAGAGGACTATGTCCTAAGAAAATGTGAGGACACACCTTTTGTCTACTCACTTTGTATCCAAAAAAAGAGAGAGAGAGAGTTATCATTAGCTCTAGACCCCAGAAATTAACTAGGAAGGATTATGAAATATCTCTCTATACACTTCCACATAACCACACATGCACATCTTGATCAATTTTTATGATTTGCTGCTCCTTATGATCTGAGTGTCTAGCTTAGCAATAAACATCAGGCAATCTGCTCATGGTTCTTAGCCTACCTATAACTCCACATATCATTCTTTAGAAATAGGAGAGGCTACATTTTGGCCTAAGTGAGGATTTAAACACCATTGAGTGATTGAGTGAATCTTGGAGGACTTAAGCAAGTTGTTATCTTTTGAAAACCTTGAAAAACCTCAAGACAGAATCCTAGTCAAACCTAAGCAAGATAAAAGTTTCCTATCTACTGCTTTATTTCACTCTTGCATGTTTGAAGTGAAAAGCTATAAGCCCCACCTTGCTATGATTAATGATATATGCTAAGTTATTTCTTACTACACAATATGCACTTGCAGACATCTTAAGTTGCTATCCATTTCATGCTCAATGCTTAAACCACATTGTTGCTCGAGGACGAGCAACAGGTTAGCTTGGGGGAGCTTGTTGACGGTCCTTAAACACCTGTTTTACCGTCAACATTTGACCCTAAAGTTCACTAAAAAGGCATGAAATGTAGTCAAATAGGATTCAAACTAACCAAATTCCACATGTCCATAGAATTCTATTTGAATGCAGGATTTGAACCAAATTTGGACATATGGACCCACCAGAGGCCAAGCCCACTCAGCAAGGCCCAAATGGGCCTAAGGGGGTGGCGCCCGCCACCCCTAGGTGGCGCCCGCCACTTGGGTTGGCCCAAGTGTCACCCCCTGCCACGTCACCGATCCGTGTGACCTCCCCAAGGCCAAATCCTGGCCCTTGGTCACTAGGTCAGTGGCATCGGACGGCTCAGGGAGGAGTGGCGTGGATCAAGGCTGAATGTCGGTTGCTAAAACATGCAACCGACCTCCAAACCGCCTTGGACAACCACCTGGATGCCGTTGAAGCAGAGGCGGTTCATCCAATGGCCAGGGAGCTGGCGGCCGCCAGTAGGGGGTGGCGCCCGCCACCTGACCTAACCATAGGTCGGTTGGCTGCCCACTATAAGAACCCCCCTCACTCATTTGGGCTATAAATACCCCCATGGCGACACTACTTCACATATCCCCTCATATCCCACATTTCCAAGAGAAGCAAAGCAAGAGAAGCAAGTGAGAGTTAGGTTAGAAGCTTAGAGAGCTTAGGCAAGTAGGTAGCTAGTAGAGCAAGGCATCTTCGCCCTCGCGGTAGCGCTGCTCAAGGCTTAGCTCAAGAGTAGAGGCGTGCGAGTGATCAGTTCTGGAGCTGGGAAGAGTCTTCCTTCATCTCCAGTTCAGGTTTTGCTCTTGTTACTCAAGCATTTACTATATTCTAGTTCATCATTTCAAGTATTACTTTATTCTACTTATCAGTATTGAGTGGTATACTTGATTGATTGCTTGAGTGCCTAGCTATCCTACAGTTCAATTCACTTAGCCATAGTAGTTAATCTCTAGTGAGCTTAGTATTTGATCTTTGCCAATAGGTTGCTTAGTTAGTTTAGTGTTTATCTTATTAAGTCAAGTGTTTGCTCTGACGTCCGCAAGAGTGTCTCTATTCAAAGCTAGGGTAGAGATAGTTAGAATATAGTTAAGCGTGGTGCTTAGTTATAGACTTACCTTCAGATACGGCTGGACCCCCGGATAGCTGTGGTAGCAAGCAGGTGGTGACAGCCCTGTGCGCCTTGAATTCCACCACGTAGTTGGCCCAGTTTAACAGTAAGGCTCGTTGTGCTAGCGTTCAACCTAAGTAAGTGGTAAAGGCTAGTACGCCAAAATACTTGACAAGATAGGATTAAAACTATACTCAACTTAGTTGCTTTATTGTCTTTTGCCTGCCTTGCTTCGTAACTATCTTGCTTCGTAGTTATCTTGCTTTGTAGTTATCTAGTTAGTAGTTAGTAGTTAGTAGTTAGTTAGTTATCCTTAGTTACCCTCTATCTACCTATCCATTCCCCCTTACCTTAGCCATCCAGTTCATCCTTACCTAGCCATCCATATATTATTTCTAGCCTCTCTTCTCCCCTTTTTCCTTTTCTCTTTTCTTCGACTCTCATCCCTCCTTGACTTAACTCATTCACCACCCTAGCCTTCCCTTGGGATCAAATAAATTGACACCTGGTACTCCCAGGCGAAGTGCTATTACGATAGTTCTGTGCGCTTGCAGAATCTCCTCCTGGTAGATTGCATTCTCTCTAGCTAGCTCCTACTAGTGTCGGAATTGACAACCACGCTTGGCATTAGTAGATAGCTGCTTTAGCTCCACTCCTTTAGGTATAGTGACCGGTCTTGCTTCAAGCATTTCTGACGCCGTTGCCAGGGATAGACTCTATAGTCTACTCCTAGTAACAACGTTAGCAAGTGCCAACAAGCATTCCTGGACCGTTACCGGGGATAGTTGCCTAGCACTATCTTTAGTGAAGCTAAGAACTACCAACAGCAAGTTAGAAACAAGAGCAACATCGTGCAACACAAAGTGCTCATTAACTCACACCGACCCACGAGACAACACGTTACCTTTGCTATTGTCGCCGAAGGTGATAAACTCCTTTCCGGCAACAGGACTAAGACTGGATAACCACTTGGCGTTTCCGGTCATGTGCCTCGAACACCCGGAATCCACCAACCAAGCATTCTCCAATTGTTTTACCTACATCAAATAAAAGGCATAGGGTGAGCATACGGTCCAACACTGGGGTGAGTAAAATGGGAATTATACCAGTGTTGGGTCGGCTGCTCAAAAGAACGGTTAGTAGCAAAACCATTCCTACCACGCCTACGAGGAAAGCGATCACCACGTATAGGAAAACGTGGTCCGCTGAGGGAAGAGCGTCCATCGCGATACTCAAAACGCGGTGGAGGAAAACGCTCAACTACAAAGCCACCGCCACGGTGTCCATAGCCCACAACTGCAGGCTCCCGCCGGGCACGTCCTCTTCGCGACCTATGCCTAGGAACTTGAGGTATAGGACCTCTAGGCCTAGCAGCACGCCTCTGAACATTCGGCACATGTACATCATGGAGAGGATGGTACATGTCCGTGTTATTCATCTCCTTTGCACGACGCTCCTCTCTCTTGCGCCGAAAGCAAAACTCCCTCAAGTGTCCATCTCTCCCACAATGCTCACAATGGTACATCACCGCTCTCATAGGGGTTTGTTGGTACTCACGGTAGTGGGTGTGGATCACTTTGCCTCTCTGTGGCATGAGCTCCTCTTGGATAGGTGGCATGGTATCCAGCTTGTTTTTGAGGTGGTTTGGTTTGGGAGCCCATGTTTGTTTCATGGGTGGAGCTCTCGGAGGTTCAACAAACACTCCATCCTTAGTGTTAGGCTTGAGAGGCTCTTTGGGTGGAATCTTGGTAAGCATGGGAGTAGTGGTGGAGTTGGGCTTCTCACACGGGTTCAGACCACTCAATTCTCCAATCTTGCCAAAATATGAAGCGTACTCAACACCCTGAGCAAAGCCTACACCTGGACCTCCAGCAGCACGCTTAAACTGGGCAATCATCATCCCAAGCTGCGGCTCACCACAAGACACCCATGACAAGATGGTCCAAAGGTATGTGTTTTCTTCCTCGGTTTGCGTCTTGTCATGCTTCACATTGGCTATCTCCATCTCCAAGCCCTCACACAAAGCGCACCTAGACACACAAGTGCTACCGAGCTGGCCTTCTCAAGAGACATAATCTTTGCATTTTTCTCTGCCAACTCGGATTGCAAGCCTGCATAAGACTTGCACGCACCAAGCACTGAAGATCTAGCTCTAAGCTCATCCACCTCTCCAACCAACACAACATACTTACTTCTCAAAGTGAGAAGGTCAGTTATGTGCGTGGTGCGCATCTCGCACTCACCCTCCTCAGAGACAACTACGATGGACTTGGCAAACTCAAGCTTCTTCACCGTATCCTCCCACTTTTGCCTAAACTCCTTCCGCTCTCTAGCAACACGCCTAAGCAGCTTATCTTGACTAAGAAGGGCGGCAGTAAGTTTCTCGACCTCAGCAGAAAGCTCGTCGGGATTCTGAGATACCTGGGAGGTGTCGTCATCGTCGTCGTTCAGGGGATCTCCTCCAGCTGGCTGTCGACCTCCTTGCCGAGGGCCATGGTGCAAAAGCCCTCATTGTCAGCGAAGAAGAAGTGGCCATTCAGCTTGTCCTTGATCTTCTTCTTCTTCTCGGACTCATCGTCGCTTGAGGAAGTGGAGTCATCATCTGAGTCATCGACGTCGCTGAGCGTGGCGAAGAAAGCACGCTGCTTAGCCTGGGCCTTCTCCATGTACTTCTTCTTGATGTACTCCTTGTTGAAGACGCCCTTCCGCTTGTGCTTCGCGGGGACATACTTCTCCTTGCGCTTGCCGAAATCGTACTTGTGCCCATGATCGCCCTTGCCCGCTACTTCCTTGTTCTTCTTGGGGCAGTTGGCGATGAAGTGGTCTGGGTCACCACACTATAAGCACCGAGCGCGTCCTCCTCCATGACGACGGTTCATGCGGTTGTTGTGGAACCACGATAACCGGTTGGCAAGCAATGCCAACTCGTCGTCTCCCATGAACTCCAACTGCTCCTCTATGACAGAAAGAAGAGAAGAAAGTGCAAATCCTCCAGAGGGGTTAGCAGAAGAACCAGAAAGCAAAGCCAACGACGGGCCAGAAGGATTTTCATAAGAAGCCCTCGCCATGGCATCAATCTCGCTGGACTTGAGCTTACTGAAGAGCTCGTCGCATGTGAGGGTCTCATAGTTAGATGATTCGATGATTGCCTTAACCTTCGAGTCCCACACCGACCGATCAAGAGTATGAAAAAGCTTCAAAGCCCTCTCATGATCGTCGAAAGGCAACAGCTCCTTTTTAGCCCTCATCTTGTTGACAATCACCTGAAACTGAGCGAATAAACTCTCTATGCTCTCACCAGGCATGTGTCGAAAGTTCTCATACTCCCTCTTGTGCGACTCGTAGAGACGGGATTTGACTTGAGAGGTTCCCTCATGAAAGCGCATGAGGGTCGCCCAAATCTCACGAGCCGTGGGGAGATGAGAAACGCGATCAAACTCAGAAACACTCAAGCAGGAGAAAAGAGCATTACAGGCTCGACTATTGGCATCGTGCTCATCGATCTACAGCTGAGTAACAGGAGCAGCCAAGACCACGAAATCATCCTTGTTGCAAATCTCTCAGACAGAAGCACCCATGCTCTGAAGATAGGCCGACATGCGTAACTTCCAATACGCAAAGTTCGTCCCATCGAAAAACAGCGGTTTGCCCACACCGTGATCCATGTCGCCTTCGGTGGATCTGGAACCGGATAAGGTGGAAGATCCTTAACCTGCTCCGATACCAATTGAAGGACCGAAAGTGCTACCAGAAAGCGACCAGAGGGGGGGTGAATGGGAGCTTCAAAATTTCTTCTCAGAAACTTGTCGCCACTGTCCCAAGAATCAACCCCAAGAGCAAACCTAGAGCTTGCGAGTGTCCACGACCCTAGATGTAGAGTGGATGCTTCCAAGAAGCACAGCGGGACACAACACAACCCTAGAAATCCAACGCAAATGACGGAAAACAAATCCGACAAAGGACGAACAACCCACGGATGAAGATGCGCAGACTGCACTTGACCGGACTCTTGCCAGCGTCCGGTCAGTGGGCACCGGACGCGTCCGGTCAGGCAAAAACGCTTCTGGACCCTTACTGTGTTGGACCGGACTCTCTGTGGAGATGTGTCCGGTCAGGTGTCCAGCGTCCGGTTAGTGAGCAACCAAGCCGTGAACAGTGAGAGAGTCGCGTCCGGTCAGTGCTCAATTGAGTGTCCGGTCGAGTCAACAGAAAACGAGTGAGTCAAACTTTCAACGACCGAACTCTGGACCAAGCGTCCGGTTAGCATGATGCAAGCGTCCGGTCACCCCGACACAACACTGTTCTTCCACGGATTCAACTCGATCTCCTCCGAATCAAAAGCTCTGAGGCTTAGACTTGGTATGAGGGGTTCCAAGGAGGTTAGTGAGCTATCCCAAAGGGATCATGACTCAAACCTAACTCCTAATTGGTGAATCGGAAGAATTCGGGGCAAAGGGAGCAAAACTCGATTCCAATCGAAAAACGACCGATCTACTAGCTCGTCAAGTTAGAGGTGAATTCCTTCGATGGAAAGAGGTGCCTCATGATCTAGAACATCTCTGTTCAAACAGAATCGCAAAAGAAGTACCGAGTAAAAAGATCGATCATCGGGAAAATTGTGGAGAAAAGCAACCCGCGAAGAACAACTCCAAAACGCGAATCACAACCACGAATTTGCAACCGTGTGGCTACCACACGCTACAACAGTGAGATTACGGTCTCACTTCCTCAAAATCTCACGAACACAGAGGTATGATTGTCTTCTCTGTGGATCTCAGTTGCTACAGCAGGGGATTGGGAGAGCAGGAAAACCTAGAAGGCAAAGAGCAAATGACTGAGAAAGTTTAGGAGGTGGGTTTCTCCCCCTACTTATCCTAATTCTAATTCCCACTCTACCCCTAACTAATTACAGAGCGAACCAGCTAAACCCTAGGGTTATTCTGGACCAACTCGAAGTAGTTGCTGATCCGACGGCCACACCTGCACAACTAGTAGCGTTGCCTCGACGCAACCTCACTGAATGCCACCACGTGCTGCCACCTCTCTGCTCGTCCTTTTCCTGGACCTCGCCCCCGGTTTTGAGGCCCAAACCGGGAAACCACCCTTCACGACCAACCCCCGGTTTTGAGGCCCAAGCCGGGAAACCAGCCGTCCATCGCCTGAGTTTTGTGGCCCAAACTCAGAAACTCGCAGTGCCCAGGTTTTGAGGCCCAAAGCTGGAAACCGTCCTCAGCCCGTGTTTTGTGGCCCAAACTCGGCAAACCCGCAGCACCCAGGTTTTGTGGCCCAAACCTAGAAACCGTCCACCGGTGGTTTTTCTGTGGCTCAACCACCAAACCGAGCCGTAGAGGGGATGCACCGCCCGTGCACCCCGTCCACCGACACATGTCCCCAGGTCCTCGACCCGAGCAACATTGTGCCCCGCAAGTCTCTGCTCGTCGGTGTCCCAGGCTGTCAGCCACCACAGCTGATCCTCTGGCCACCAATCCCTCAGTCCAAGCCTCACGTCCGCCCTTCACCGCTCCCGGTACATCGGCGCGGCACGTCTCTACTTGACCTTCACCTTGCCTTCGATCACTGCATCCGTGCTCGACACCTGCACAACACAAGCCAAAGAACATGCGCATCAAACCAGTTGACAATCACTCATCACTCGAGACTCGACATACACCCATGTATCCGCATGAGCCTCTGCTGGCATTTAAGCTTGTTGTTAAATCATTGGATCAGCACCTTTTAGAGCATCTATTCTTTCTATCGACTATATACATGAAGCTGCAGATCTGCATTTGTAACTCATATGCATTTGCCTTGTTGTGTGCATTTTCAACTAAGGGGGAGAAATTTGTTAAATCATGTCCCTAGTTGTGTGCACTATTGAAGGGGGAGCTTGCTCACTTGTTTTATTTGACAAGTTTTGTTGGTCAATTGGTTCGAAGCAGTTTTTCAATTTGTTTGGAGTGATTTTCAGCTTGTGTGCTTGTGTGGTTTTTCAGTTGGTTTAGGAGCAGTTCTGCTAGTTGTGATTGAGCCTTTGCCTCTTTCTGGAGGGACTAGCTTGTCTTTGTCTCTTTTGCTCCGATCTTCTTGCTAGCGGTGTTGAGCCCGTTCTGCCTCTTCTTGAGGGCTAGCTTTGCTTTGCTTGGTTGCGTCGAGCCGTTGCCCATGTCTTTGGGAACCAAGTTGTTTCGCTCACTCCGTTCGACTTCTTCTGGCTTTGCTTCGCTTTTGGTCGATTGGTTGAGTTCGCTTACTACTTGTTCCTTCCTTCTTCTACCTTCATATGATTTGTGTTGGTAGTTGACAATGCACTCATCAAGGGGGAGATTGCGGATACATGGGTGTATGCCAGATCTTGAGATGATGATTGATTGTCAGCTGGGATGATGCGCATGTTCTTTGGCTTGTGTTGTACAGGTGTCGAGCTCAGATACGGTGATCAAAGGCAAAGTGAAGGTCAAGTAGAGACATGCCGTGCCGATGGACCCGGAGCGGTGAAGGGCAGACGTGAGGCTTGGACTGACGGACCGGTGGCCTGAGGATCGGCCGTGGTGGCTGACAGCCTAGGGCAGCGACAAGTGAAGAATTGCGAGTGGACGGGGTGCACAGGCGGTGCACCCCTTTACAGCGTCGGTTTGGTGGTTGAGCCATAGAAAAACCACCGAGTGGACGGTTTCCAGGTTTGGGCCTCAAAACCTAGGTGCGGCCGGTTTCCGAGTTTGGGCCACAAAACTCGGGCTGAGGAAGGTTTCCAGGTTTGGGCCTCAAAACCTGGGCGCTGGCGGGTTTTCTGAGTTTGGGCCACAAAACTCAGGCGACGGACGACAGCTTTCCCGGTTTCGGCCTCAAAACCGGGGGAGGTCCGTGAAAAGGATGAGCAGCGCAGTGGCGGCACGTGGCGGCATCCGGTGAGGTCGCGTCGAGGCGAAGCTACCTGATGTGCGGGCATGGCCGTCGCATCAACATCGACCTCGTGTTGGTCAGGAATACCCTTAGGGTTAGCCTGCTCGCTCATCAGCTGTAAGGGTAGAAGGGGAATACTTGTATTAGGCTATGTAAGGAGAGGCCACCCGTCCCTCCAGACTATTTTCAGCCATTGCTATTTTCATTCTACGGTTTCCTGCTTCCCATTCCCTGTAGTAGCTACTGAGATCTGCAGAGACGGTGAACAATACCTTGTGTATTTGGATTTTGCAGAAACGGGACCGGATTCCCGTTGTCTCCTCGCGGGGACGAATTTCGGCTGGCAATTCTTGGTCTTGATTCACGTTTTGAACTTGTTCTTCGCGTTCTTCGTTTCTCCACGATTTCCCCGTCACTCGATCTCCCTCCTTGCTGCGTCTTTTTCGAATCCACTTGAATCAACTTGTTCTTTGATGTGAGGAGAACATTTCCACTGAAGGAATTTAACTCTACCCTCACAAACATGTAGATCGGGTCGTTTCAAGTTTCGTAGCAACTTTTTCGTTCCTACACCTTCCCTCTCGATTTCTCGTTGATTGAGTCGATTTGAGCAGATGATTTCTTGGGGATAGTCTCTCAACTACCTTGTGAGATCATCTTCTCCAATTTTGGGATCAAGGGATTTTCATTTGGATTGGATTTGGAGAGATTTGGGTGAAGGGCGTCCAAAATCGCCCTCACTGGGCACTCGCGGACAGTCCGCCGTTGTGCCCATGGACAGTCCGTGCATTGGGATTTGGCCAGACCAGTGGCCACGAGTCTCGGCTGTTTGTGTCCAGGTTGACTGTTGGTATTTCTTAACGTCGCTACTAAGAATAGAGTTTTAATCTATCCCCGGCAACGGCGCCAGAAACACTTGTTGACACTTCTTAATGGAATCACTCTAGAATGAACCTCATAAACAATAACCTCGTGAAGGCACTACGGGACACTACTAACTCCACTTAACGTCAAGTTGTCATCCCCAACATGAAGCTAGCAATGTGATTATATCAGGGCTCTGGATCTAAAGATAAATATTTACCCGCAAGCGCACAGATAAATACACCCATTGTAGAAGCATTTCACCCAAGCTAGTCTCAGGTATCGTTATTTATATTTAGCCTAGAGACTAATCAATTCAAAGTATGATGGTATTATACTAGTGAGGACTTATCGTCAATTAATGTGGCACACACTTATGATAAAGACTGATAACACACTTATTACTCCAAACAGGGATCAGATAGTAGAATAAATGATAAGGATAAATGATAAATGGTGACAGAGAGTAGATCAATCAAAGATAACTCTAGAACAGTACTACTTAGCAAGTGATGATTAGAACAGGCATTAATAAGAAACATTCCTAAGTTATTCTAATTACAAGTCATAGCATACATTGATTAGTGCAAACATATTTGGCAATCATAGGCTAGGTCATATCATATTTATAATCAAGAGGCAACTCCATAGTAAAGGTGCCAAACAGAGTAACCCCTAAACCATGAGTTAACTGAGCCATACTGAACACTACATTCGGGAGGTGGAATACAAAGGACTCAACAGGAATGTCACACCCGTGATCTACCACTCTATCCAGAACATAGGACGCATTTGCAGATAAATAGTGTATGGGCACCACGCCTACACAACATCTATCACCCACCCAATGATCATTAAGATGAGCGCTATACGAACATGACTATAAACATAATGGTGAACTATCTATGCCAAATATATAATCAAAGCATACTATAAGCAATATAATTAAGAATATAATTGTAGATGTCTTAGTCATATCAATTATATTACTATCTAGAACATAAAGATGAACAATAAGGTGAATTAGATCATCGAGAAGAACTAAAGTACGAACAAGAACATGAACTAGAACTGGATTATGAACTAGAAGATGAACTAGACGATGAACTAGAACTAGACGACAAACTAGAACATAAACAATGTTGAACAATGATGAACTAGAAGAGCAATTATGAAATAGATCCATAATGTTAATACAAGAGAGAAGATCTTGGGTTTACCGAGCCTTCTTGTGATTAGATCTGGAATCCATGCGAAGCTTGCCTCCTCCTATTCTATCTAACTAATCTAGGTGGATGTAGTTCTAGGGCTTTCGATTGATCTCCTTCTCTGGTGATGGCTTGATCTAATTGTGATGAATGATGCCTTGATCAAAACCCTGATCTGATTATCTGATCTGATTCTCTGGAGAGGGGGGGTCTGGGGCTGCTTATATAGCCCTGGCGAGGAACCGTGGCTGTTGGATCAAACCGACCTTAGGTACGGCTGAGATGCATCCTCGTAGGCAGTGGAGGAAGGTTCCAGAAGATATAGTCTAGCGGGCCCCAGGGGAGACCGACCGGTCTAGTGGTGGGACCGGTCGGTCCCACCTGGCCGTGTCCTGGGGTGCCCGGCCTCCTAGTGTCTTTTTGTGTCCGCTAGATCCTTCTAGAATAATCCTGATGCGTCGGTTCGGTTATCTCCCATCGGTTTCCTTCTAGGGGAAGCAATCAGTGTTGATTTCCTGGTTTAGTCCCTGCAGAATCACAATTCACCAAAACTCGTCGAATATTGTCAATTGAAACCCTAAACCTTTGTTGGTGATTGAATTCATGCCCTTTTCATATTTATTTATCCTTTAATTGGGATAGATAATCAGTGTCAACAACTCCCCCAAGCTTACCTTTTGCTAGTCCCTTAGCAAATAGTCATGATGAATCAGGAATTGCTACTATGCTTTCACACCTCAAAGGTACATGTGTTCAAACAAAAATCTTCCCTTGGATTAGAGTTAACTATTCTAACTTTCTCATATTACCTTTAACTATGGAGCTTTTGCCTTCACCTGGGTCTTTAAACAATTGAAAGATAGAACAATCAAGTTAAGCACTGTATCTCTAACTCTTCGATCAACCTTCATTCTGGAGTTTTTATATATTTTCAAAATAAAAATCAGAGATTCTACTGTATGACATTCTCAAATCGCTCTTTTATATTTTATGATTCCTCATTGATGCATTTTCCTTCTTTTCTATGAATATATATCTGGAGCTTTTTAAGAAGTTAAAAGGATATCTTACCAAGTTAAAGTTCAAAGTTAGGGGGAAAGATATCATACTCATAGATCAAGAACTTAGAACCTTTGAAATTTTGTCATCTCTTGCTGGCATATTGTAATTAGAGGGACCATGGGCTATCATTCTTTTTTTTCTCTTTCATATTTTTATCATAATTCTTTTTTCTTTTGAGGTAGTCGGACACTTGTCCCTTTTTATTTCCTCCTTTTATATTTTTGCATAGTCTCATGCCTCTAACACAATACTACTTCGGAAGAGTGAATCTTTTAATAAAACGTTCTTGATTTCTAGAGCATGATAAATTTCTCAACCATAACTAAAAACTTAGAACAAAGCAAGTAGCCTCATCTTAAGATCATATTAATGGCTCTGGGTAGGAATTCATGTTATGTCATATAGGATCTCATCATGTGCTTTTAATCTTTTCAATGTGTAAATCTCCAGAACTCTAGTATCTCTAGGAATTAGATAAACAACAGCTCAAACCTTTTATATCATATCTCACAATTATCTAGACTTTAGATTAAGCATTTGCAATCCACATGTTTCAAGTTCAGAGTTTATTCAGAATAGCTTTGTCTAAAACTCAAGAAAATTTAAGGTTGAACACTAGGTACTTAAAAGGAATTACGGCAGAGCAATTATTCATCATTTTCATCATGAGCAACATTTAAGTTTATATGCACCTAGACATTTATTCATTATATAATATCTTTATTTGGTTTTGTAATAGTTATTCATCTTTTTATGGGTTTCTACATTTATTGACCTGATCTAACTAAACCGAATTAATAATAGTAAAAAGCCGTGATACTTATCGTGATAACTGGGGGTGCCATCCCCCAAGCTGGATCTTGACGCGGTCTTTTCTCCTGAAGACGAGTAGACCGTTAGCGGTTTCTTAAGTCCTTCTCTTCTTCTCTTCCTGCTGAATTCAAAGATAGACAACACAACTAGTGGAGCTTGATTAAGCGTTAGTGATAAATATCCCTCCCATTTGTCGAGTTGTCTTGAAGCTCTTAAGATTATTTATGTTCTTTCCTTTCCACTAAGCAGAGTTTCAGCAGTGTTTCGTAGTGTCTCTTTTTGGATTTTTGTTTTTATGGATGAATGCAATGCAGAAGTAAATATGCAAATGCATTATTATTATTTTTTTATGGCTCCACAGAAAGATAATACTCTCATGGGGCATAGATATTTTTATTTTGTTTTCTAATGCAGATTTGGTTGCTAAGAAGTAAATATGATACTAATAGTAAAATGATTATGCTAAGTCTACTAATTGTGCAATGACGAATTTAATGCTAATAATTATGGATAAATACCAAGTTACCTTTCGGCGAGGATTCGACGTTTATAGTCTATCAAATAAGACTCCTTGTATGCTCCTTATTCCTCCTTAGGTGCATCAGCAGATCCTGAAGAGGACCTCGATGACTGCACGTCAGTAGAACTCTCTTTCTTTTTCCACACTCACTTGACTAGTGGACTTGTCTCCTTTACCTCATTGTCTTTCATTTCCTTTAATGGGATGTCTTCACTCCTGGTGACTTCTCCTTCATAGTCAGCCCATCCAACCTTGATTGATCGGTTCTTGTTGCGTTGGGATGTGCGGTGCCTCCTCCTTGAGTGGTTCTTCTTTTCCTGTTCATTAGTAGCATAGCTATTAAAGTAACAGCGTACCTTCTCCCTTGGGAACTGGAAGTGGATCTCTCCAGATCTCATGTAGATGATGGCGCCAGTGGTGTTGAGGAAGGGTCTTCCTAGGATGATGTGAATATTGTCTTCTCTTCCCATGTCTAGTACCATGAAGTCGGTGGGAACTTAGTAGTCTTCAATTTGGATCTTTACATCCTTTACTACTCCCTCCAGAAATTGATATGTTTGGTCCACCAGTTGCAGCTGCACATATGTTTGATACATAGGTCTATTTTTATATAAGTATTCATATGTTACCTTAGACATTATGTTAACACTTGAACCGATGTCGCAGAACGTCTTGTGGAATGTACTTCCCTCAATCTTGCAATCGATGGTGGGTACGCCTGGGTCGTCTCTCTTGGCGAGGTATGGTGATGGAAGAAGGTGGTCACTCTCTGTTCGGACAGAGTTGACCATCCACACTGTGTCTTGATGCGGTTGTGTAGCCTTGTTCTTCCTCCTTCTGTTCCTATTCTCCTTCATTGATGATATAGCGTTTGCATTCTCGTAGGGCATCTGAGGGTGGACTCGAGTAGTGAGTGTAAGTCTCTTGAAGCTGAATCTTTCTTTGTTGCCTATGATTGTGAAACAGATCTTGGCGTTGTCCGCGTAGATGATGGCTTTGGTTGAGCTTAAGAATGGGTGTCCAAGAATGATGGGTGCTCTATCGTCTCCACCTGTTTCAATGATCACAAAGTCTACACACACATACGAGTGTCCCACTCGAATACAGACATCTTCTAGAATTCCCAATGGGTAGCACAGTGTCTGATCTGCAAGCTGCAAACACATATTTGTATATAACAGAGGTGCACCATGAATTTGTTCGTATATTACCTTTGGCATAATGTTGACGCTTGCTCCAAGGTCGCAGACTGCTTCTTCAAAACTGTCAGGTCCAATGTGAATTGGAATGACATGTCTTCTTGGATCTCCTTTCTTCGGGGCAATGGAGTCATCCTTCCATCCCCTCGATGGTCTAGCTATGAGCTGCCCTGCATCGTAAATATCTACAAGATTTGCAGTCTCTAGCTCTTTCGGACTTCCGGGAATCTTACCTTTTTCAGCCATAGGGACTGAAGCTGCTAACTGAGATAACTCAGATTCTATCATCTTATTAAAACTATGTTGATTCTTTATGGCAGAAGTAAAGCTCTCCATTCTAGTATTAATGTTTTCAAGCAGTTTATCATTGGAAGCTATCTTCTTAGACATATTATCAATGATCTTGTTTTGATTAGATATCATCTCTCTCAAAGGTGGTTGGTTAAATGTATTACCTTGGTAGTTACCTGAGTAATTAAGCCTTGATTGTTGGTTCCATCCTTGAGTTTTTTGACGACGATAGTTAGTGTTGTTATTGATGTACTTTGCATCCTCTTGAATCTCAGGGCAGTTGCCCCCTGAATGACCAGTGCTTCCACACTCCTCACATGTCATGCGAGATTCGTAGATGTGCACGACGTCTTCTTTCTTGGGAGTGTGTTCATCGAACATCTTCATGAGTAGGTCAAGTTTGGCAGATAGCATGTCTACTTCCTTTAGTTGATGTATTCCTCCCCTCTTGCATGGTTGAAAGCGTTCCTTGTTCCATCCTTGGTTAGAGGCCATCTTCTTAATGAGTGTAGTAGCATTGTTGATAGTGAGTGACAAGAATGATCCTCCAGCAGCGGCATCCACATTCTCACGTGTGCTTGAAGTGAGCCCGTGGTAGAAGGTCTGCATGAGTAGCCAATTCTCCATCCCATGGTGAGGGCATTCTTATATGTAATCTTGAAAGCATTCCCAAGCCTCTGGGATTGATTCATCGTGTTGTTGCTAGAAAGTTGAAATCTTGGCACGGAGGGCATTCGTCTTGCCCACTGGAAAGAATTTTGCTAGGAAGGCAGTTGAATAGATCGCCCATGAGGTGTTTTTGTCTTTGTTGGAGTAGAACCATTGTTTTGCTTTTCCCAAGAGTGAGAATGGGAACAAGCGAAGTAGAATGGCGTCCCTTTCGACTCCCTTTATGGTGAAAGTGCTACAAATCTCTAGAAAGTGTTGGAGATGAGCGCTTGCGTCTTCATGTGCCCTTCCGCAAAATTGATTAGCTTGTACCATGTTGATCAAAGCTGGCTTGAGTTCAAATCCGTTGTCTCCCACATTAACTATTGGTCCAGTCCTGATGTTGGCAGTGGTTGGTGCAGAGAACTCACGGAGTGTCTTGTCGGCCATGGTGTCCAACACTGGTGTTAAGCTTCTTCTTATCTTGTTAACTTCTGGAAGTGGTAGTGAGGGTCTCTTGAGTTTGCATCTTGTTTTCTTCGGTAAAGCTTCGGGATCCTCAACGTAGTTGTTCGGAAGTTGGAAACTAGTCATACATCACCCCCTGCATAAGATAAAACATAAACAAAGCCAGAGTAAGCCTGTTTGAGTAGGGATAAACAATCAGTGCATTATCACATGTGTGTAAGTAAAAATGTTATGTTCTAGCTACCATTTTAAATGCTGCTAATGCAATGTCCTAACAGTGTTCATTAAAATTTAAATGAAAAACCCTAGGTACCATCCCTAATTGAATTGATGTGTTCCCCGGCAACGGCGCTAGAAATTCTTGTTGGTATTTATTAACGTCGCTACTAAGAATTGAGTTTTAATCTATCCCCGGCAACGGCGCCAGAAACACTTGTTGACACTTCTTAATGGAATCACTCTAGAATGAACCTCATAAACAATAACCTCGTGAAGGCACTAAGAAGTGTACGGGACACTACTAACTCCACTTAACATCAAGTTGTCATCCCCAACATGAAGCTAGCAATGTGATTATATCAGGGCTCTGGATCTAAAGATAAATATTTACCCGCAAGCGCACAGATAAATACACCCGTTGTAGAAGCATTTCACCCAAGCTAGTCTCAGGTATCATTATTTATATTTAGCCTAGAGACTAATCAATTCAAAGTACGATGGTATTATACTAGTGAGGACTTAACATCAATTAATGTGGCACACACTTATGATAAAGATTGATAACACACTTATTACTCCAAACAGGGATCAGATAGTAGAATAAATGATAAGGATAAATGATAAATAGTGACAGAGAGCAGATCAATCAAAGATAACTCTAGAACAGTACTACCTAGCAAGTGCTGATTAGAACAGGCATTAATAAGAAACATTCCTAAGTTATTCTAATTACAACTCATAGCATACATTGATTAGTGCAAACATATTTGTCAATCATAGGCTAGGTCATATCATATTTATAATCAAGAGGCAACTCCATAGTAAAGGTGCCAAACAGAGTAACCCCTAAACCATGAGTTAACTGAGCCATACTGAACTCTACATTCGGGAGGTGGAATACAAAGGACTCAACAGGAATGTCACACCTGCGATCTACCACTCTATCCAGAACATAGGACGCATTCGCAGATAAATAGTGTGAAGGACCGGATTGGTGACCAGAGGAGGGGTGAATGGGAGCCTCAAATTCAACTTGTGAATAGAATGGCCCTTGTCCCAGAAAATCACTCCAAAAGCAAAGACACAAAACGACCGAAGAGTTCACGACCTACGAATAGGTGGATACCCTAGGAGATGTCCTAGTGGTACAGCGGAACTCCCGGAGAAACCCCAAAACCAACTGTCAAAGCCTCAGAGCAAAACTACACAAATAGCAGAATCGCGGACTATCCGGGGTCAGGGTCCCGGACTATCCGCCGTTGAAGCCCGGACTGTCCGCGACTGAGAGCCGGACTGTCCGCCGGCCAAAATGCAGAAACCAAACTGTGCTGCAAGTCTGCTGGACAGGTCCCGGACTGTCCGCGGGTTTGTACCGTGGACTGTCCGCCGTTCACTCGATAGTGAACAGTCAGGGGACTGCGCCTGACTGACCTGGCCGAGACCCGAGTCCCGGACTGTCCGTCGCTGGGGGCGCGTACTGTCCGCGGATGAACAGAGAGCAGAAAAACTGCTCGGGACAAAAGGTAAATCAATCAAAACTTTACCAAATCAAAAGAGACTTCGATCAAACTCCTCCCAGGTGTTCCTCTATGTATTGGGGTGCTAATCCTAAGAAATCATCGCACCAAACCAAGTCAATCAAGAGTAATTCGTCGATCACCGAAAAATGGGGAAGAACGAACGAACGCGAAATCGACCTGATCTATGGATTCGTGAGGTTGGGGGAGAAATCCTTCGGTGGAAAGAAGGAGCTAACGACCAAGAAAGAATTGATTCAAGTGGAATCGAAAATCATCTCGCAGAGAGGGAGGACAAGGCAAATCTCCCGGAGATGAAAAACCGAAACGTGAAGAACACCAACACAAACGCGAATCGATTCGATTTCAGCCAAAATTCCTCCACATGAGGAGACAACGAGAATACAGTCTCGTTTCCTCAAAAGATCCAAATACACAGAGGTATGATTCCCGTCTCTGCAGATCGCTTGCAGCGAGGTATGATTAGAACCTAAGCGGGGGCTAGAGAGAGAATGCTCAGGAACAAATGACTGCAAGGATAGAGAGAGAGGAGGGGTGCCTCTCTTATTTATAGCCTAGAACAATAATCCCCTTCTACTCCTAGATACAAGAGCGAAGCAGCCAACCCTAGGGGTATCCCGGTCCAACTCTGCTTGTTGACAATCCGACGGTCACGCGCCCATCTCATCCTTAGCTTCGGCTCGACGCAAGCCTCAGGATGCCGCCATGTGCCGCCCTTGTCGACCGCCGCGCCTACCTCATGGATAGCTTCGCCGCCGTGCCAACCTCTCCATGCCGCCACGCGTTGACCGTCCTTTTTGCGGACCTCCCCCCGGTTTTGAGGCCGAAACCGGGAAACCTGGGCCTTCCCCAGGTTTTGAGGCTGGAACCGGGAAACCTGTCCTCAGGCTGAGTTTTGTGGCCCAAACTCAGAAACCCGCGAGCCCATGTTTTGAGGCCCAAACCTGGAAACCGTCCTCGCCGAGTTTTGAGGCCCAAACTCGGAAACCGGCCACCCCGAGTTTTGAGGTCCAAACTCGGAAACCGTCGAGGTAGCTTTTTGAGGCTCAGCTACCGAACCCATACCGAAGACGGGATGTGGTTCGCACACCCCGAGTTCCAGCACCGATGCTAGAGCATGTCCAGCCTCCACGCCGGGCATAGTGCATTCGCCATCCTTCTCGGCTTCCCGCCATGTGTCACGATGCCATCACCTTCCTCCCGACTCGGCCGATGCACCGCACATCCCCATGTGCTCTTGCTTGTCAACGCCACGTGCCAGCTACCAAAGCTGGTCCTCAGGTCTCCCGGTCCGTCGGTCCAAGCTCCACGTCCACCCTTCACCGCTCTCGGTCCGTCGGCACGACACATCCCTACTTGACCTTCACCTCTCCTTAGACCACTGCCCGAGCTCCGCACCTGCACATCAACACAGCCAAGAGACATGTTGCCCATTGATCGATCACTCATCACTCAGGAAGGGAACCACAAGGGCACATATCAACCTTGTGTTCTCAATCTCCCCCTTGATGAGTGCATCGTCAACTCATAGTAACCGTAACCAAAATAAAAGGAAGCAGAATTGGGTAGAAGGAGAAAAACTCACTCGAGATGTCCAAAAGCCAGAGAAAAGGCCGAAGAAGAACAACTCGAGATAAGCAAAGCTTGGTCCCCAAAGACATGGGCAACAGTTTGATACAACCAAGCAAGAAATCGGAGCAACAACTCATCAAGGAGCAAAACTCGATCAAAATCAGAGCACAAAACTTGGTTCCCAAAGACATGGGCAACGGCTCAACGCAACCAAGTCAGAAACAAGCTAGTCCTCAAGAAGAGGTGTGACGGAACGACCCTAATCCCATGGCCCACGTGTCCCTGTCTACCTCTGACAGCCGAACCCATGTTCCATGTGATTAAGACCTGTTCGCCACCGGGCTACATCAGTGCCCAATGTCCGCAGGATCATCTCACAATTCGGTTACAGCATTTCATACTTTTATAAATAACATCGGAATAAAGAGCGGAAGACTTAAATAACATTAGTTTTACAAACCGAGGTTTCAAATGAGGTAAGGAGTACGATTATTACAAACCAGTGTTCGGGAAATTCAAAGTAGACAACGTAGCGGAAACATTAACATAAAGATACATGTAACACCCAGCCCGAGGGTGCACATTTACTCATCGGCCTCATCGGCCTCCTCCTGGACGAAGGTCACGCAACAGGGTGCGAGACACATCGGGGTCTCAGGCATACCTGCAACATGGGTAACAAACCCTGAGTACTGGGGTACTCAACAAGACTTACCCGACTAAAGAAAAAGGGAGAAGACTCAAGAATGAGAGGCTTAGGGTAGTCAAGGTAAGGCTTAAGCAAGATCAAGTATTTTGCAGAAAAGCATTTTTGTAAACCTTATTTTATTTTTGAAAGATTCAGTATTCCTCAATTCTTCATCATTCATGATTCATTTTACATTTCAAAACATTCCTAGTTGAGAACCACTCTCCGTTGACAGTCAGTGGACCAAGTCTCCATAACCGAGGAGCAACGTTAATCCGGATAAATAGTACTCAGCTGAGGATCCCTATCCACACTGCATATGTAGCACCCAAGCTTGCATATGCCAACCCGTCTACCACGATTCCTCCAAGATTGGGCCCGGTCCTACGCCACCCGGAAGTACAGGACACCACTCCAATTTTCCGCCAGCGACAAGTACCTCGGGACTCTAACCCAAGAGTACAGGTCCTGACACGTGGGTACATGCTACTTCCGCCATCTCTCCACTCCCAGTGCGCGGTTGTCGGTCCAATAAAGGATTCCTCGGAGCCAGAGCTTCCCGTAGTATGTGAATAGTTACAAGTCTTGACCAGCAGGCCCCCATACGGATGGTCCCTAATTTTCCAGCCAGAACTATACCTTGGTCATATCTCACCCAAGCGTAATAGTCCTGTCAGTTTTTCAACCATGTCCCGGTCGGTGTCAACTGTTGAGTCCCGGACTACAACATGACGGCACCGTACGCGCGGACAACCTCTTCTCGACAATGACCACATGCTAGCTAGGCAAGCAGTCATCGAACGGGAAGTAAAGCCAAATTCCCATAAAGATTCTTAAGTGATCACACTTTTGAAAAGGACATTTTATTGCAAGTCTAATTCAATAAGCATTGCTAAGCATTTTTCAAATACTTTTGAAAAGCAGGTATCAGGTGTATCAGTGGTCAAGGTGGATAGTGCATCAATTCGGATAGCACACAACTTCTATAAACCTAATGCAATAATTTAACTCAAAAGCATTTAAGGAAATCATTTATAAATTCAAGGAAAGGGTTAGATGCACCGGGGCTTGCCTTGAAGAGCAAAGAGAGCAGACTCGGGGTAGGTATAGGTGTTGGAGCTCGGGGTCGCCTCAGGAGTTGGTTCGTCAACAGCGGCCTCGACTCTGGTACCTTCTTCGTCAACTATACGGATGCAATGATGAATGCTCATGAGAATGATGATATGGGCTTATGGTGCAAGACAATTCCACTGAATCTAGATTACTCTTAGGCAAGGCATAATCGAAATCTAGGTTGAGCATAAAAGGTAACCATTTCTTTCTTAAGCATTATTGATGTTAGGCCTTATTATAATTATCCTAAGTATTAACCAAACATATCATCACAGACATCATAGACCAAAGGGTAGGGGTCTATGAACATCAATCAATCCAAAGATCACATCATTAAACACTTATTACCAACCCTAATCCATCTTTTCTATTTTTCTTATTTTATTTAAAAGGTCATTTTATGAAGTTGCTCCAAAAATTACCAAATTAATCACATAAGTTCATTAAGGCATAAACAGATGGCAAAACAAATTTCATAATTTTTGGAGGTCATTAAGATGCTCAAATAAATCTAAACATTTAATTAACAAAAGGCACTATTCCTTAATTAAAATAAATGCTCAAAAATCAACTTGCTCCAAAAGACTTCAAAATTTTACCAGAGGTTCAGCATGTTATAACAAGGTCTCAAAAATTTATCTCAAGATTTTTGGAGTTATATAGATCACTCTCCAAAAATACCAAAACCTTCATTTTTCAATTAAAAGGGGAATTTTACATTTTCAAAATCTTGCAGAAAAGTCAAGTTTCATATTTTTATAAAACACTACACAGTGCAAGGAGCATACCATAATTTTCTCAGCATTTAAGGAACAACAGATTAATTCACACAAAAAAAGAGAAAACAGAACACTATTCACAACTCTCCAAAAAGGAAAAGAGCACTGTGCTCCTTCTATGAAGGGCTCGGGCGAAACGGGCTCGGGCGAAACGGAAAGTGAGTGCTCCGTCCGAGGCCTGGCCCGGAGGCTCGGGCGAAGCGGACTCGGGCGAGATGGAAGGCTCGGGCGAGACGGAAGGCTCGGGCGAGACGGAAAAGCAAGCGTCCGTCCGAGGCCTAGCTCGACGAAGCGGAGGGTGTATGAGTCCGCTCGAGGCTTGGGCTCGGGCGAGACGGAAACGCGTGCTCGAGGCTTGGGCTCGGGCGAGACGGAGTGGAAGCAGAGGCCGGAGGCCTCGGGTGCTTACCACAGATCGGAGGCAGGGCTCGAGGGTGTGGTTCGGCACGTGCTCGAGGGTGAGGCTCGAGGAAGGAGGCTCGACACGTGCTCGAGGGGCGGTGGTTCGGTGGAGCTCCTTCGGCGGCGAGCGGCGCTCCGGCGACCCTGCGCAACACACGAGACCGCAAGGGCCTGGTCAGAGTCGCACGGAACCAAGGAACACGACACGGGGGTCGGTGAGGGATGATCATGGCCGGAGACGGCGAATTTCACGAACCCGAGCTCGCCGGGTTTCTGCCGGAGATGGGAACGGCGAGCTTACGCCGGGCAATTGAGGGCGGTAGAGATGAAATTGAAGGGTGGGAAAGCTTCACGAGCTCAAGGCGGAGCTTCTGAGCTAGGTGGTGGACCGGCGGAGGCACTGGACTGGACTGGCCACGGTGGCGGAGAGGATGAGAAGCTTCGGGGCTCCGGCGGGCTTATATAGCCGCGGCCAGAGGCCGGTAGAGGGCACGGGGTGGGGCGGATAAGATCGGCAGGAGCGTGCGCACTCGATTGCGCTAAGGCGGAGGTGATGGCGTGCAGCCGGGGCCGGTGCGCAAGCTTGGCCGGCAATGGCCACGCGGCGGCGGCGCGCTGGGCTCGGTAGGGGACGGGAGCGGGGTCAACTGTGCGCGTGCGGGTGCGAAATGATGGTGGCGACAACGGCGGCTGGTCGGGGACAGACGAGCGGCTGCCAAACGCGTGGCGCGCGCAGCGCCGGAGGCTCGGCCACGACCGGGGCCCTCCCCCTACGCGAGGAAGATGAACAGGGCTATGCCCTAGGGTTTGACTTTTTGGCTGGTATCTGTATTTTGCAAATTTCTCCCAAAGTTTGAACTGTGCGACAAAAACTCAAAATACCAAAGTTGCTCAGAAAAATGAGATCTACAACTTTGTCAATATGAACATTTTCAAATTCCAAATAGTTTTTGAACTATATTCAAAAACAGAAAAGGGGACACTTTTCAAATTTGATTCAAATCAAAATTACTTTGGATTTCAAACTGAGACTTGAAAATTTGTAAATACCAAAGTTGTTCCTCTCGATCAGATTCACAACTTTGCTTTTTGAACCAACTCAAAATTTTGACTTTTGAAAAAGTTATCAAAAAGGGAATAAATCCAGGATTTGGGATTTTAGGGTTTTGCAAAAGGGAAAATCAAATCAAATCTGATTTTTGAACTTTGATCAATGCAGCAAACATCAGGGCACTAAATTTGAACAAGAATTAAATATAACTAGGCACAGAGGTGAAATTACCATTTTGCCCTTATAGAGAGAATTGGGCTTTTAGGGTTTTTGAAAAGGGAATCAAGGCATAGCAATTAGGCAAATCAAATGCATCACAGGAAATGATTAATGCTTAAGATGATGACATGTCAAGTTAATTACATTTGAATACCAGGGGTGTTACAGCCTTCCCCCCTAAAAGAAATCTCGCCCCGAGATTCCACGTCTTAAGAAGGAAAAGGCAAAACCTTACATCTACAGAGATTCGAGAAAGTCGGGATAGTTCTTTGCTAAGAAGTCTTCGGATTCCCAGGTGGCTTCTTCTTCAGAGTGTTGGTTCCACTGGATCTTGTACCATCTTGTGGTGGTTCTTCGGGTAACACGATCCTTGTGATCCAACACGCGAACTGGATACTCAGTGTATGACAGATCTGGTTCTAGCTCAACGCCTTCAACTTCAACCACATGTTCAGGTACTCGGAGGCACTTCTTGAGTTGGGAGACATGAAACACATTATGAACTGCTGAAAGATGATCGGGCAAACTTAACTTGTAAGCAACCTTGCCACAACGATCCAGAATCTCAAACGGACCAATGTAACGGGGTGCTAGCTTTCCTTTGACTCCAAAACGAGTGACTCCTTTGGTGGGTGAGACCTTTAGATACACATAATCCCCGATCTCGAACTGCAGAGGTCGACGTCTCTTGTCAGCATAACTTTTCTGTCGAGACTGTGCGATCTTCATGTTCTCTTGTATTTGCTTGACTTTCTCTTCCATATCTTTTACTAGGTCAACTCCAAAGAATTCCCTTTCTCCGGGTTCAGACCAACTGAGAGGTGTACGACAACGGCGGCCGTACAGTGCTTCAAAGGGTGCCATTTTGATGCTCTCTTGGTAACTGTTATTATAAGAGAATTCTGCCAAGGGCAAACACTGATCCCAAGTATCTGCGAAGGTAAGCACACAGGCTCTCAACATATCTTCTAACACTTGGTTGACTCTCTCGGTCTGTCCATCAGTCTGCGGATGATAAGCCATGCTATACAATAGCTTGGTTCCAAGTGAGGCATGGAACGCTTTCCAGAACTTAGCGACAAACTGAGTACCACGATCTGAGATGATGGTCTTGGGTATGCCATGGAGCTTCACTATGTTGTTTTTGTACAAGGTGGCATAAGTTGGGGCGGTATAACTTGTTTTGACCGGTAAGAAGTGAGCTTGCTTCGTGAGACGGTCCACTATCACCCAAATGGAATCGAACCCTTTTTGAGTCTTGGGTAATCCATTGATAAAATCCATGCTGATATCCTCCCATTTCCAACAAGGTACTGACAAAGGTTGCAGCTCTCCTCCGGGCTTCATATGCACAGCCTTGACTTTCTGACATGTATCACAACGAGCGACATGTCGAGCGATCTCAATCTTCATCTTTGTCCACCAGAATTTCTGCTTCAAGTCTTGGTACATCTTGTTGCTGCCAGGATGGATGGCAAACCTAGTTGAGTGTGCTTCATCAAGGATTATCTGTCTCAGCTCAGGTACCTTGGGAACTACAAGACGGTTCTTGAACCATACCACTCCTTCATCATCAATCCTGAAACAGTCAGCCTTTCCAACTTGAACCTTTTCGATGATGTGCTTGATTCCGGGGTTATCTTTCTGTGCAGCTATGATTTGTTCTCTGATAGAGGTTTCTACTCTGACATTGCCTAGACTTCCTTGTGGAACCATTTCAATACCCAGCTTCTCTAGTTCATAGCATAGGGAAGATTCATAGGACTTCATAACCAGGCAGTTACAGTATGACTTGCGACTGAGTGCATCGGCGACCACATTCGCCTTACCCGGATGGTAATGCACTTCGATATCATAGTCCTTGATTAACTCAAGCCATCTTCGCTGCCTCATGTTCAGCTCTTCTTGGGTGAAGATATACTTCAGGCTCTTGTGATCTGTGTACACATTGCAGGTACTGCCCAACAGATAATGACGCCATATCTTCAAGGCATGAACCACTGCTGCTAACTCAAGATCATGAGTTGGATAATTTCCCTCATGTCGCTTAAGCTGCCGCGAGGCATAAGCGATCACTCTTCCTTCTTGCATCAACACGCAACCCAAACCAGTACCAGATGCATCACAGTAGACATCAAAGGGCTTCTCGACGTTTGGCTGAGCTAGCACTGGTGATGTAGTCAACAATTTCTTCAAAGTCTGAAAAGCTTGTTCACAAGCTGGTGACCAAAAGAACTTCACAGAATTCTTCAGCAACTCGGTGATAGGCTTGGCGATTCTGGAGAAATCTGGGATGAATCGACGATAATATCCAGCCATTCCCATAAAACTGCGGACCTTGTGAACAGAGGTAGGTGGCTTCCAATCCAGGATATCTGACACTTTTCCAGGGTCGACTGACACACCTTCAGCGGAAAGGACATGACCAAGAAACTGTATCTGATCTAACCAGAACTCACATTTACTGAACTTAGCATAGAGCTGATGGTCTCTGAGACGGGATAGAACGATACGAAGATGTTCGGCATGATCTTCAGGGGTTTTTGAGTAGACAAGGATGTCGTCAATGAACACGACCACGAATTTATCAAGCTCTGGCATGAAAACAGAGTTCATGAGGTACATGAAATGAGCGGGTGCATTGGTCAAACCGAAGGACATGACCAAGTACTCATATAGGCCGTATCGGGTGGTGAAAGCTGTTTTAGGAATATCTTCAGGACGAATCTTTATTTGGTGGTAGCCGGATCTGAGATCGATCTTGGAGAATACCTTGGCTCCAGCTAACTGGTCAAAGAGAAGATCAATCCGAGGCAAGGGATATTTGTTTTTGATGGTGACCTCATTGAGTGGGCGATAATCAATGCACATTCTGAGAGTCTTGTCTTTCTTCTTTACAAAGATTGCAGGACAGCCCCAAGGAGACGAGCTTGGGCGAATGAAACCCTTGTCCAACAAATCTTGCAATTGGATTTTTAGTTCTGCCAACTCTCTGGGAGGCATTCGATAAGCTCTACGGGATATAGGAGCAGTCCCGGGCTTTAGCTCTATGGCAAACTCAACGTCACGGTCAGGAGGTAGACCAGGTAAATCCTCAGGAAAAACATCAGGGAACTCACAGACTACAGGGATGTCTCGAATCCCTTGATCATAGGTAGCATTTAGCTGTGTAGTGGCTGGTTTTGAGGGCATAGGAAGTTGGAGAAGGAGTTTGGCGGTACTGTTAGGAATATCAACTCTCACAACTCTATTCAAGATGTCGATCATGGCTTTATACTGACACATCCAATTCATGCCTAGGATGACATCTATCTCCTGATCATGAAGCACTATCATGGTGGTGGGAAATACATGTTCCCCCAACCTTACTGGTATACTACGAACCACCTCTTTGGTGATTATACGCCCTCCAGGCGACAAAATGCAAAAACTTTCTTTCAACTCCCCAATTGATATGTCATGCTTAGAGACGAAGGTACGACTGATGAAAGAATGCGATGCACCAGAATCAAACAACACAACTGCAGGATGATTGGCAACGGGAAACCTACCGATCATGACGGGCTCCCCTTCTGGAATATCGCTGACAGTGGTGTAGTAGACTTGCCCGTGCTTCTTGATGAACTTGCCCTTCTGCACTTGCTGCTGTGGAGCACGGTGTTGCTGCTGCTGTGGTCCTCCAGGACCCTTCTGAAAGTTCTGAGCAGGCTTCTTGGGCTTTGGGCACTCGCGAGACCAGTGGCCAAGTTGACCACAGTTGTAGCAGGGATGGTTATAGGCGGTTTGTGGGGTGGTGATACGAACACCTGGGGCGTTCGGCTGTGTGGCACTTTGTTGGTTGGCGTTGTGGGTGGTAGCCGCGGTACGGACAACCACTTGCTGGTGAGGGTAAGGTGGACGGTTGTGGTGGTGACTAGGATGATATATGACCCTCTGGCGCTTGTGATTGCCAGAGTGGCTGCTAGATCCTGCTTTCTTCTTCTTCTTCTCCTCTTGGTACTGACGGTTACTCTCTTCAAAAGCAACTGCCCGGTCAACAGCCTCATGATAAGAACCGGTCAGGTTGTTTGACATGCTTCTGCGGATCTTAGGGTGCAATCCCCTAAGGAAACAGTCTCTCTTTTTCTCATCCGTGTTGACATATTCCGCTGCATACTGACTCAGATGGTTGAATTGACCCACATACTGCATCACTGTGGAGTCCTTCTGCTGCAGGGCTAGGAACTGATCAAGCTTCATCTTCATCAGACCTGATGGGATGTGGTGTGCACGGAAAGCGGTGCGGAACTCTTCCCAGGTCAACTCATGACCTTCAGGCTGGGCAGCCAAGAGGTTGGCATACCAAGCACTTGCTGGGCCACGAAGCTGCTGCGAAGCAAACCGGGGCTTCTGGATTTCAGTGCATCGGATGAGACCAAACTTCTGCTCCATGGTGCGGAGCCAATCGTCAGCTTCGAGGGGTTCATCGGCTCTGGTGAAAACCGATGGACGGGTTTCAGTGAAATCCACATAGGTGGTCTCTTGGTTGTGACGACCACGGTGACCAACATTCTGCTGTCCTTGGTTCTGAGCCATCAGATTGGCAGCGGCGGCCAGGGCTGCAATGGCATCTGCTAGGGTAGCTGGGACAGGTGGAGGGTTTGGGATGTTGGCATCATCAGAACCTCCAGCTCCGGTACGGGTGTTCACAGGCATCTGTATAAGCAACTCGGAACTCAGCATAAATGGACAAAGGTTCTGAAACGACCGATTGATAGCTTCATTGATACAAAGATAGCTGGCTTGATAAAGATGACAACAGACTGATACAGGCCGATAAAGGGAAAAAGATACGAAAAGAAAGATACATGCCAGACTTGGCAACAGACAGACTAACGCCCCCAAACCTAGACTAAGGTTTCAGGTAAGCAGATGGTACAGACACAAGGAGTCTAGTCGTCATCGATGAAGATCAACTCTTCGTCATCATCATCATCCTCGATGATAAGCTCAGGCTCTTCCTCCTCATCTTCATCTTCAACGTGGACATCTTCAGCAGGTTCCACTTCCTCATTCTGATCGGGCTCGTGTTCCACTTCAGGTTCCTCCACGACTCCGTCTTCGGGGTCCTCAGCAACTGGTGGAATCACGGGGTGGAGCTGGTTGTGCAGCTGGTGTACTTCCTCATGAAGCATATCATTGAACTGCTCGATCTGGGCGGTGTACTGCTGCAGTCCATGGAGCTGGGCTCTGGTGACATCTTCGCGGGTCCAAGCATCATTGCGCTGCTCGATAGCGCGAACCGTGTTCCGATTGGCCTGCAATAGGGAAGCTCGTGCCTCATAAAACTCCAGGCGGGAAAGATAGAAGTCATGCTCCGCACCTGCACATCAACACAGCCAAGAGACATGTTGCCCATTGATCGATCACTCATCACTCAGGAAGGGAACCACAAGGGCACATATCAACCTTGTGTTCTCAATCTCCCCCTTGATGAGTGCATCGTCAACTCATAGTAACCGTAACCAAAATAAAAGGAAGCAGAATTGGGTAGAAGGAGAAAAACTCACTCGAGATGTCCAAAAGCCAGAGAAAAGGCCGAAGAAGAACAACTCGAGATAAGCAAAGCTTGGTCCCCAAAGACATGGGCAACAGTTTGATACAACCAAGCAAGAAATCGGAGCAACAACTCATCAAGGAGCAAAACTCGATCAAAATCAGAGCACAAAACTTGGTTCCCAAAGACATGGGCAACGGCTCAACGCAACCAAGTCAGAAACAAGCTAGTCCTCAAGAAGAGGTGTGACGGAACGACCCTAATCCCATGGCCCACGTGTCCCTGTCTACCTCTGACAGCCGAACCCATGTTCCATGTGATTAAGACCTGTTCGCCACCGGGCTACATCAGTGCCCAATGTCCGCAGGATCATCTCACAATTCGGTTACAGCATTTCATACTTTTATAAATAACATCGGAATAAAGAGCGGAAGACTTAAATAACATTAGTTTTACAAACCGAGGTTTCAAATGAGGTAAGGAGTACGATTATTACAAACCAGTGTTCGGGAAATTCAAAGTAGACAACGTAGCGGAAACATTAACATAAAGATACATGTAACACCCAGCCCGAGGGTGCACATTTACTCATCGGCCTCATCGGCCTCCTCCTGGACGAAGGTCACGCAACAGGGTGCGAGACACATCGGGGTCTCAGGCATACCTGCAACATGGGTAACAAACCCTGAGTACTGGGGTACTCAACAAGACTTACCCGACTAAAGAAAAAGGGAGAAGACTCAGGAATGAGAGGCTTAGGGTAGTCAAGGTAAGGCTTAAGCAAGATCAAGTATTTTGCAGAAAAGCATTTTTGTAAACCTTATTTTATTTTTGAAAGATTCAGTATTCCTCAATTCTTCATCATTCATGATTCATTTTACATTTCAAAACATTCCTAGTTGAGAACCACTCTCCGTTGACAGTAAGTGGACCAAGTCTCCATAACCGAGGAGCAACGTTAATCCGGATAAATAGTACTCAGCTGAGGATCCCTATCCACACTGCATATGTAGCACCCAAGCTTGCATATGCCAACCCGTCTACCACGATTCCTCCAAGATTGGGCCCGGTCCTACGCCACCCGGAAGTACAGGACACCACTCCAATTTTCCGCCAGCGACAAGTACCTCGGGACTCTAACCCAAGAGTACAGGTCCTGACACGTGGGTACGTGCTACTTCCGCCATCTCTCCACTCCCAGTGCGCGGTTGTCGGTCCAATAAAGGATTCCTCGGAGCCAGAGCTTCCCGTAGTATGTGAATAGTTACAAGTCTTGACCAGCAGGCCCCCATACGGATGGTCCCTAATTTTCCAGCCAGAACTATACCTTGGTCATATCTCACCCAAGCGTAATAGTCCTGTCAGTTTTTCAACCATGTCCCGGTCGGTGTCAACTGTTGAGTCCCGGACTACAACATGACGGCACCGTACGCGCGGACAACCTCTTCTCGACAATGACCACATGCTAGCTAGGCAAGCAGTCATCGAACGGGAAGTAAAGCCAAATTCCCATAAAGATTCTTAAGTGATCACACTTTTGAAAAGGACATTTTATTGCAAGTCTAATTCAATAAGCATTGCTAAGCATTTTTCAAATACTTTTGAAAAGCAGGTATCAGGTGTATCAGTGGTCAAGGTGGATAGTGCATCAATTCGGATAGCACACAACTTCTATAAACCTAATGCAATAATTTAACTCAAAAGCATTTAAGGAAATCATTTATAAATTCAAGGAAAGGGTTAGATGCACCGGGGCTTGCCTTGAAGAGCAAAGAGAGCAGACTCGGGGTAGGTATAGGTGTTGGAGCTCGGGGTCGCCTCGGGAGTTGGTTCGTCAACAGCGGCCTCGACTCTGGTACCTTCTTCGTCAACTATACGGATGCAATGATGAATGCTCATGAGAATGATGATATGGGCTTATGGTGCAAGACAATTCCACTGAATCTAGATTACTCTTAGGCAAGGCATAATCGAAATCTAGGTTGAGCATAAAAGGTAACCATTTCTTTCTTAAGCATTATTGATGTTAGGCCTTATTATAATTATCCTGAGTATTAACCAAACATATCATCACAGACATCATAGACCAAAGGGTAGGGGTCTATGAACATCAATCAATCCAAAGATCACATCATTAAACACTTATTACCAACCCTAATCCATCTTTTCTATTTTTCTTATTTTATTTAAAAGGTCATTTTATGAAGTTGCTCCAAAAATTACCAAATTAATCACATAAGTTCATTAAGGCATAAACAGATGGCAAAACAAATTTCATAATTTTTGGAGGTCATTAAGATGCTCAAATAAATCTAAACATTTAATTAACAAAAGGCACTATTCCTTAATTAAAATAAATGCTCAAAAATCAACTTGCTCCAAAAGACTTCAAAATTTTACCAGAGGTTCAGCATGTTATAACAAGGTCTCAAAAATTTATCTCAAGATTTTTGGAGTTATATAGATCACTCTCCAAAAATACCAAAACCTTCATTTTTCAATTAAAAGGGGAATTTTACATTTTCAAAATCTTGCAGAAAAGTCAAGTTTCATATTTTTATAAAACACTACACAGTGCAAGGAGCATACCATAATTTTCTCAGCATTTAAGGAACAACAGATTAATTCACACAAAAAAAGAGAAAACAGAACACTATTCACAACTCTCCAAAAAGGAAAAGAGCACTGTGCTCCTTCTATGAAGGGCTCGGGCGAAACGGGCTCGGGCGAAACGGAAAGTGAGTGCTCCGTCCGAGGCCTGGCCCGGAGGCTCGGGCGAAGCGGACTCGGGCGAGATGGAAGGCTCGGGCGAGACGGAAGGCTCGGGCGAGACGGAAAAGCAAGCGTCCGTCCGAGGCCTAGCTCGACGAAGCGGAGGGTGTATGAGTCCGCTCGAGGCTTGGGCTCGGGCGAGACGGAAACGCGTGCTCGAGGCTTGGGCTCGGGCGAGACGGAGTGGAAGCAGAGGCCGGAGGCCTCGGGTGCTTACCACGGATCGGAGGCAGGGCTCGAGGGTGTGGCTCGGCACGTGCTCGAGGGTGAGGCTCGAGGAAGGAGGCTCGACACGTGCTCGAGGGGCGGTGGTTCGGTGGAGCTCCTTTGGCGGCGAGCGGCGAGCGGCGCTCCGGCGACCCTGCGCAACACACGAGACCGCAAGGGCCTGGTCAGAGTCGCACGGAACCAAGGAACACGACACGGGGGTCGGTGAGGGATGATCATGGCCGGAGACGGCGAATTTCACGAACCCGAGCTCGCCGGGTTTCTGCCGGAGATGGGAACGGCGAGCTTACGCCGGGCGATTGAGGGCGGTAGAGATGAAATTGAAGGGTGGGAAAGCTTCACGAGCTCAAGGCGGAGCTTCTGAGCTAGGTGGTGGAGCGGCGGAGGCACTGGACTGGCCTGGCCACGGTGGCGGAGAGGATGAGAAGCTTCGGGGCTCCGGCGGGCTTATATAGCCGCGGCCAGAGGCCGGTAGAGGGCACGGGGTGGGGCGGATAAGATCGGCGGGAGCGTGCGCACTCGATTGCGCTAAGGCGGAGGTGATGGCGTGCAGCCGGGGCCGGTGCGCAAGCTTGGCCGGCAATGGCCACGCGGCGGCGGCGCGCTGGGCTCGGTAGGGGACGGTAGCGGGGTCAACTGTGCGCGTGCGGGTGCGAAATGATGGTGGCGACAACGGCGGCTGGTCGGGGACAGACGAGCGGCTGCCAAACGCGTGGCGCGCGCAGCGCCGGAGGCTCGGCCACGACCGGGGCCCTCCCCCTACGCGAGGAAGATGAACAGGGCTATGCCCTAGGGTTTGACTTTTTGGCTGGTATCTGTATTTTGCAAATTTCTCCCAAAGTTTGAACTGTGCGACAAAAACTCAAAATACCAAAGTTGCTCAGAAAAATGAGATCTACAACTTTGTCAATATGAACATTTTCAAATTCCAAATAGTTTTTGAACTATATTCAAAAACAGAAAAGGGGACACTTTTCAAATTTGATTCAAATCAAAATTACTTTGGATTTCAAACTGAGACTTGAAAATTTGTAAATACCAAAGTTGTTCCTCTCGATCAGATTCACAACTTTGCTTTTTGAACCAACTCAAAATTTTGACTTTTGAAAAAGTTATCAAAAAGGGAATAAATCCAGGATTTGGGATTTTAGGGTTTTGCAAAAGGGAAAATCAAATCAAATCTGATTTTTGAACTTTGATCAATGCAGCAAACATCAGGGCACTAAATTTGAACAAGAATTAAATATAACTAGGCACAGAGGTGAAATTACCATTTTGCCCTTATAGAGAGAATTGGGCTTTTAGGGTTTTTGAAAAGGGAATCAAGGCATAGCAATTAGGCAAATCAAATGCATCACAGGAAATGATTAATGCTTAAGATGATGACATGTCAAGTTAATTACATTTGAACACTAGGGGTGTTACAAGAGGCAGAAAGGGCTCAACACCACTAGATGAAAGCTCGATACCAAATGAAGACTGCATAAAAACCAGCTACTGCTAGTCCCTCAAGAGAGAGGCACAAAGGCTCAACACAACCAGCATTAAGCCCGATACCAATCAAGAACCATCAAAACATGGTGAAGACAGCTAGTCCCTCAAGACAGAGGCACGGAGGCTCGACACAACTAGCTGAAAAGATGGATATCAAATAAAAACTGACTCGGAGCAGGCAGAAAAACGCCCCCTCACTCAAAGAACTCCCCTCAGCAAGTGAAGCATTAATTGCTAATTGGCACCACCGGAAAAATTCTCCCCCTTGGGGGCAAATTGCAATCAAAAGAGAGGGGAAAAGGACTCAAGTAAGTCAAACGGAGCTAGGTCATGCCTATCGGAGTCAAGCAAATGCACATGAGTCAAAAATGCATGTTAGCAGCTTCAAGTATATATTTGAAAGAGTGAAAGAATGCTCTAAAGAGTGCTGATCCGACTACAAAGCAGCATGCAAAAGTGCTAGCAAAGGCTCAAACTGATCACCGAATACAAGATATGAATACATAAGCCAAGTGAGCAGTTTTAAGGCATTCAGAAAAGAGTTTCACCATCAAAATAGCACTAAACATGTACAGACTGGAAGTCAAACAAGTGCTAAACATGTATACAAGGTGAACTACCCCTAGTACAGTTCAATCATCATGCTATAGAGTGAAACCTAGACTTGTGTTTTCAGATTTTATCGGAGAATTTGCAGCGGTTATTAACACAAGTTTAAATTCAGCATGTGATTGCGAGAGGTTGAAAGCCTGTCATTGCCTAACTTTTCAACCATGCTAAGCCTATGCATATGCAATCGGAAGCTTAAAGCATCGGTTTCGGTCTTACACTACACGGCTCAAGTTTAACTCAAAGTGCTATGAGAAACAGTCTCGATACCGTGATGTGTTGACAGAGCAATCCCATCTCAATCTTTTCAATTCACTAATACTTGGTTCATTTTAAACAGAATATGAACAATCCAAGAAAGTGAAAGACTCAAAACTAGAGACATAGCAACCTAGCATATATGAAATAGCTCAAGTGACCTCAACACATCCTACACATGCTAGTTGCCAATCTCAATGGTGAACATGTATCAAATTTTAAGTTCGTTAAGCATGTTCAATGTTCTGACAAAAAATAGCTTAGCTCACAAAATGTAGCAGTGATCAAGGAGAGCCTAAGCTACAAACATCATCATATATCATCGAAGCATACACTAATCAGAGCATAAATTCATTCTAAGGAATATAGACATGAAGCATGAAAATACAAGATGTATGCATGATGAAGTCAGAATCGGAGCCAAAACAAAATCAAAAAGACTCAAGACCCAAAAACAAAAAGGATCAGAAAGTCAGTCTATTGTACATCAAAAATGCTTCCCCCATCTAAAAGGGGAAACACACACCAAGCTCACTCCTCAACCTAGCAAAAGTTGAGAGATCCAAAGGCTTGGTGAAAATATCCGCAACCTGGTTATGGGTGTCTACATGCCTAAGATCAATGTCGCATTTCTCATAGTGAACACGAAGAAAGTGAAAGCGAACATCGATGTGTTTGGTCTTGCAGTGAAGAACAGGGTTCTTTGCTACACTAATGGCAGAAGTGCTCTCGTAGAGCAAAGGGATCCGACTGAAATCTAGACCAAAATCACGCAAAGTAGCAACCATCCATAAAAGCTGCGAAGCACAAGAAGCGGCGGCAACATACTCGGCTTCAGTAGTAGACTGGGCTACGTTCGACTGCTTGCGAGAAGACCACGAAACCAAAGAAGAGCTAAGAAACTGACAAGTCCTGAAAGTAGACTTGCGCTCAAGCCGACAGCCGGCAAAATCCACATCGGAATAACCACAAAGCGAGAGGGTCGAAGAAGAAGAGTACCAAAGTCCAAACTCAGGAGTGTATCGGAGGTACCTCATGATGCGCTTGACCGCTTGCTTGTGAGAAGTTCGAGGGGACACCTGGAAACGAGCGCACAGAGACATAGAAAACTGTATATCCGGCCTCATCGCCGTCAGGTACAGGAGCGAGCCGATCATGCTCCTGTACTCCTTCTGGTCAACCGGCTCTCCGTCCTGGTCCGCGTCCATCGCAGCAGTCATCGGCATGGGCGTCGTAAGAGGCTTGGCCTCGCCCTTGTTGAACTTCTTCAGGATGTCCTTCGTGTATTTGCCTTGATGCACGAACGTCCCATCTCGGGTTTGCTTGATTTGCAACCCGAGGAAGAAGGTCAACTCACCCATCATACTCATCTCAAACTCCCTGCTCATGGTATCTGCAAACTTGGCAACAAGTGCGTGAGAGGAGCCACCAAAGATGATATCATCCACGTAAATCTGGACTAAGAGGGTATCGTTGCCTTGCTTGAGAAGAAACAAAGTTCTATCGACCCGTCCCATTTTAAAACCCTTGGAGAGTAAAAAGGTTTTCAAACGATCATACCATGCTCTCGGGGCTTGTTTCAATCCATACAAAGCTTTTGAAAGTTTATAAACATGGTTTGGAAACTTGGGATCCTTGAAACCCGAAGGTTGCCAAACATAAACCTCTTCCTCTATATACCCATTTAAGAAGGCACTCTTGACATCCATCTGGTAAAGCTTAAAACCCTTCGAAGCAGCAAATACTAGAAGGATTGTAATGGCTTCTAAATGGGCTACAGGGGCAAAGGTTTCCTCATAGTCTATCCCTTCGTTCTGGCAGAAACCCTGGGCTACTAGCCTAGCCTTGTTCCTCAATACCATCCAATCCTCACCCTCTTTGTTTTTGAAAACCCATTTGGTACCTATAGGGTGGCATTCTGGTGGAGGTGGAACTAGGGTCCAAACTTGGTTTTGCTCAAAGTTTTCTAGCTCCTCATGCATGGCATTGACCCAGTTAGGATCAGAAAGTGCGTGTCCAACATCTTTGGGCTCAAAAGAAACAACGAATGCAGAATGAGCAAAGTGAGAGATTTCATACGCTCGCGACCGCGTGACTCGCTGGTCGATGCCGCCGATCATCTGCCGCGGGGGGTGAACTTGCTGAACGCTCCGGGGCGCTTGCCTCGCCGAAGTCGCCTTCCCCTCGCCAGATGCTGTCGCTCCCTCAGGTGCAGCGGGTGCTCGCTGGAGAGGTGGCTCTAGAGGACCCCAAGAAGAAGACGTCATGGGATCGGGTCCTCGAGCTGAAGTAGTCATCGCAGGGTCGACGGGGGCAGCCAGTGGAGTTGGCTTGGGATCACCCCAATCGGCATTCTCCTGCTCCTCCTCCACAAAGATGGTCTCTCCCAGCTCCTGTTCTCCTGCAACATTAAAAGCAGAAGAAACACAAGGCATAGTCTCGTCGAATGTGACCTTGCAGGTCTCCACTATCCGGTTAATCTCCAGGTTAAGAACCCGATAAGCACGTGAATAAGAAGCATAACCATGAAACACCCCATCAGCAGAGCGAGATTCAAATTTGTCCAAATTTCCTTGCTTCAGGATAAAGCACTTGCACCCAAACACCCGAAAATGAGACACCTTGGGTACCCGTCCAAAACGCAACTCATAAGAAGTTTTCTTCATGAAAGCCCGAAGAAAGATGTGATATGAAACATGGTAAGCGGTGCTGATCGCCTCGGCCCAAAAACGCCTAGGAGTCCTATGCACATCGAGCATCGTCCTGGCCATCTCAACAAGGGTCCGGTTCTTGCGCTCAACAACACCGTTCTGCTGGGGGACATAAGGAGAAGAAAACTGATGCTCGATTCCATTAGAAGAACAGAAAGAGACAAACTGAGAGTTATCAAAGTCAGTACCATTGTCGCTACGAATAGCTCTAATGATATCAGGGGGAAACTCAGTTTTCAACCTCAGAATCAAATCGCGAGCAAAAGGAAAAGCTTCATCCTTACCCTCCATAAAGAACACCCAAGAGTACCTCGAAAAATCGTCAACGATCACTAGAATGTACCACTTCCCACCCACTGAGCAGACCCGAGCTCGACCAACTGTGTCCATGTGTAAAAGCTCACCGGGTCGCTTTGTCATCACCTGATTAACAGGTGGGTGAGAAGCAGCAACCATCTTCCCGTGATGACAAGGATGGCAAACAAGGTCCTTCTGAAACTTAAGCTTGGGCAATCCGTGGATTAGGCCAAGTGAGCTAAGTCTTGCAAGCAAGTCAAAACTCAAGTGACCGAGCCTCCTATGCCACTTCCACAAATCAGAAGAAGGACCAGCCATCAAACATCTCGCAGAGCCGAAAGAACAAGAAAAATCGGCTCTGAAAACACAGCCAAAAGGAACGATCCGACAAACAAGATCTCCCCGAGGGTCTAAAACACGACTCAGACCCTTCTTAAAACGCACTTCACAATCATCCTCAAGAAGTTGCAAAACAGAAAGCAAATTGTAATGCAAGTTAGAAACCAAAGCAACATCCTTAAGAACAAAGTTCTCATTGAGCCAAATAGCTCCATGAGAAACAACCTTACCTCTACTATTATCCCCGAAAGTGATGTACTCCTTGTGCATCACGGGGCTAAGGCTGGAGAACCATTCCTTCTTTCCGGTCATGTGGTGCGAACACCCGGAATCCATGAGCCACATGTTCTCCAACCGTAGCTCCTGCATCAATAGAAAGGCAGGAAGTGAGCATATGGCACAACCCTGGGGTTAGTATACTGAGAAGGATACCAGTGTTGTGTCATAGGCCCAGAAAAAGTGTTAGTAGCAACACCAAGCTATCCTCGTCCCATGGGTGGATAGTGATCACCACTAGCCTGAAAGGGTGGTCCGCTATGGAACGGAAAACCTCCAAACTCACCACTATGTCCCATCTAAGCAAAGCGATCACCACCATACTGAAAAGGTGATCCGCTATGGGACTGAGCAGCAAAGCCTCTTACACCCGGCTCACGATCGTATTGAGGATGACTGGAACCGCGACAGGCACGACCACCACCTCGTGGTCTAGCTGCCGGGGCCTAGCTACCTGAGGGGGTGCACCTCCAGGCCTAGCACCCTGCCTCTGAACTCCCCGACCTTGCACACCATGGAGAGGGTGGTGCCTGGCCTGGTTGTTCAGCTCCAACTCCTTCCTAGCGTCTCTCTTCCTCCGAAAGCAAAACTCAGCTAGGTGACCCTCATGGTGACAGTACTCGCACTCGAACCTCACCACTCTCTTAGGTTGTTGGTTCCTGTGGTTGCGAGGGTTGTTCACTCTGGCTGGCTGCTTGCCCTTCAGAAGGGGATCACTAGAGACGTCAGGAAGGGTGTCAAGTGTGTTCCTAAGATGGTTAGGTTTGGGAACCCACACTTGCTTGCGAGGTGGAGCCTTGGGAGGTTCATCAAGGATGCCATCCTTGGTGATAGGCTTGGGAGGCTCAGGTGGGGTGATCTTGGTAAGCTTAGGGATAGCGAATGGCTTCTCACTAGGGCTCACTCCACTAAACTCACCGATCTTGCCAAAGCTACTAGCACCCTTCCCACCTGAAGCAAAGCCTACTCCCAAACAATCAGTTCCCCTCTTGAACTGACTGATCATCATGCCCAACTGCGGCTCACTGCATGACACCCAACTCAGGATGGACCGGAGGTATGTGTTTTCCTCCTTGGTTTGCATCGTGTCATGCCGACAGTTGGCAATCTCAAGCTCCAGCCCCAAACATCGCTCACATGGAGCGGACAAGGTGCTAACTGAGCTGGCCTTCATGGCTTCAGCAAGCTTGGCACTAACCTCTGCCAACTCAGTTCGCAAGCTAGGACAAAACTTGCATGCACCCAGCAAAGAAGACCTCGCCTTCACTTCCTCCAGCTCCTTCTTCAGGGAGGCACACTCACGACACTCACGACACTCACCCACCAAGTCTAGCCTACTCTTCAGCTCATCATACACCTCGATCAAAGAGGCATACTTGGTTTGAAGGTTGGAGAAGTTTTCCATGTGTGTGGTGCACTCATCGCACTCCTCCTCATCAGTCACCCTCACTTCGGACTTAGCAAGCTCAAGCTCCTTAAGCTCCTCTTTCATCTTGGCCTTAAACTCACCGCGCTCTTGGAGCACCTGCGTGAGTCTCTTCTCCAAAGCAAGGACTAACTCCGCAAAGCTATCCCGCTCATCAGTGAGATGATCGACAAGAGATGAGTTTAATACCTCGGAGGCGTTGTCATCGTCGTCGTCGCTGTTGGCGTCATTGGCGTCCTTCACCTGGCACTTGGAGTCCTCTTCGTCCAGGGCCATGGTGCACAAGCCCTTGGAGGAGTTGTCGAAGAAGCAAAGTCCGTTGAAGCGATCTCCCGTCTTGTGCTCGGACCCGTCGTCGCTGGAGTCGCTGTCGGAGGACATGTCGGTGTCACCCTTGCCGGTGAAGAGGACACGCCGACCGGCGTCGAAAGCCCTCTCCAAGTCCTCTCGGCGGAAACTGTCCTTGTTCTTCTTCTTCTCAGTCTTGTACTCCGGCTTGCCCTTGCACCTGAAGTTGCGAGTCTTGCCAGAAGATTTCTTGTTGTTCTTGGTACAGTTCGCCATGAAGTGGTCTAGATCACCACACTTGTAGCAGCCCTCGCATGCGCCACCACGCAGGCGATTCAGGCGGTTGTTCTGAAACCGCGAGAATCGGGTGATGACGAGGGCGAGCTCGTCGACTCCAAATGCCTCCATCTGCTCCTCCGTGACTGTAAGCAAAGAAGACAAGTCGATTAGGCATGAAGGGAGACAAACCTAATGCGGCGCTGAGGGCGGTGACGAGAGTTTACTTCTTCTTCTGTAGGACGCTTACCATAGTTGTCATCTGCCATTGGAAGAGGAAGAGATAAGCTTTTGGACGGAAAAGCTTTTGGTAGGAAAGAGGGTTTTTGATGGAAGGCAAAAGCGAGCAGAAGATGTGCTCTGAGTGTGACGGAAGATGGAGACGAAGGAGGATTTATATTAAGAGATTGCGTATCAGAAGGGGAAAAGATGCCGCTTTCGTACAATGTGTGCAGAGTACTCGAGTGGGATGTTAAATCACAACACAGTTTTCAAGAGAAGGGCAGCCGTCTCGCATTGATCGTCAAGATACTGTTCATACTGATTGAAAAATCGAAGGAAAGAAAGAAAAGGACTCAAAATTTTGGAATAAAATAAATTGCATCCCAAAATTGGGGGGCATGTGTTTACACCAGATTTTGGACCGAGAAGATTATTATTTTGTAAGCATAAACGACTGATTTATTAAGGAAAGGATCGACCTAAAAATAATGAAGCTTGTGTGGGTTCAAGCGTGACCAGAAGAATTCATGTGGACCAGCGTACGGGCTTCAAAGACGTATCGGGCTCGACCGAGGAGTTCAAGTTCGAGTCGTTTTTTCTTTTACCTATTATGTAACCTAGTCATGTTAGGACAGGAGTCAACCGGGTTATAAATAGCTAGAAACCTGATTTTTGTAGGGGACATCCAATCAATCAATACAACAGCCACCGGCCAAAAACCCTAGGAGTAGGAGTAACATAGATCTCAGCGAGACCTTCAATCGGACAGGGCTGCATCGGCATCGACCGTCCTCCAGTTTGCTTGTAAGTTTCACCAATGGCTTGTGTCATCGTGTAATAAGGCTGTATTTGGCATCGACCAAACTCTTGTTAAGCTATGGCATGGCTAGTTATCGGTCCAAGTTCGTCTTTTGTGAGACTGTCTCGACTCTGATCAATATCTTACTTTAGTCGATCTTGACTAGTTATCGGCTCTATTGGTTTGGCAAGCTAATAGATTCATCAAGTTACCAATGTGTTGTTTCATGTTTTAATTTGTTTCTTTATGTTTCAAACAACATCTTGCCCAATCAAGATTGATAAAGTAGTTTAATCTTAAAGGATGCTTAGTTTCGGCTGTTTTTGGGATCTACACGCTCACAACAGAGGAAATAGCCGATATAAGCCTCTCATCGACTATTTTGTCAATCTTGGTTGTTACATGTTGTGCGTTCGAGATATCTGATAAAATAATGATCTGATCTAAGAGTAGATAGATTTGATCTAACATGTCTATTACGGCTGTATTTCCGAACCCCACTGATATACATGATAGATTAGTTTTGTTTGATCTTAAGCCAAATCATGGTTTTAACGGATAGATCTTGTTCGTGCCTCATGGACCCTCCATCGGTTGAAATAGTCGATTCAGTTATACTTTCTTCATAGTGTGTACTTTTAAGTGGTTTGAAATTAATGGATCTATTCTTTGCACAAGACATGATCTAGCTTGGCCATCATTATGGCTGCATGGAGACACCCCACTGTTGATGTTTAGGCTATTTTATTGATCTATTTATTATTATGGTTGTATGGAGATACCCCACTGTTAATGAATAGAACTGCTTGTGCAATTAGTCGATACGTTGGTTTCATGTTGCTTAAACGTTTATTTCTTTTAACATCTTTTAAGCTCATCGGCTGTTTGTTTATTCTGAGTGCTCCTTTATATATTTCATAGCCGACATGTTTCACATCTTTTTCCAACGCTCTTATTTAAATATCTTGGGAGTTGACTCTGTAGTCAATGTCCTATTAATAATGGCTATATCAGAGTCGTACATTTTGGAACTGTCTGGCACAAAACCGGCAGGTTCCACGATTTAACAATCTTTTTCTTTTCCTTGTCAATTGCAGGTCAAATTGACTCGCACGCCCAAAGTCGATCTCGCTAAGATTCGGCTCCACCATCCGTTGAAGGTTCAGGAGGTTAGGACCTTGCTACACACCCCTCTGAGGACCATGTGCTTGAGTGTGTTGGCGTGACCGACCGAGATTTTACGTCAACAGCCTCTATAACCATCACAATATTTGTTTTCAGGAGATACAAATCCTGGTCAAAGACTGGGAAGGGCTACTAACCTACCAGATCTAAAATCTGAGAGTACTCCTCCGCCACAGTCTTGACCTCCTCCTGCATCGCCGCATAATCTTCATCACTCTTGCCCTCAGAAAGACTCATGACAGAAGATAAAACAAAAGACGGCATATAAAGTCGCAGAGTAGCCAGAAGACCACACACCACCGATGTAGCCATATCCTTGATGTATTGAGTAAGCCGCCCGGGTGCAGCTTTTGCTTGATCGATTAAAGACACTTCAGCTCCTTCAGGGTGTGGTATTAAGTCAAGGACCGGCTCCACAGCCCATACTAACGCCTTCAAAGAATCTTGAGAAGTCTTCAAAGACTCTCGGGACTCCTTCAGCTGCGTCTGAATTGCCTCCAGAGATTCCTTTGACTCTTTCGTTGACTTCAAAGCCTGCAACAGGTCTCGGTCAGCACCTTCACGAATCAATTTGGCTTCTTGAAGGATGTTTTGTGCATTAGCAAATACCTCTTCAAGATCTGTCGTCTTACGGTTGAAAGCACTCTGCCATCCAGCAGTTAGTTTCTGTGATTCTGAAGAACAACAGATAAAAACAAGATGAGCATCATGAGTATAAAATAACAGGGACTTCAGAAAGTGCTTCCGACTAACCAATGAGTTGCTTCTTGGAAGACTTCATGGCGTCCTTGTGTTTCTGCTCAGCGGTAGCATGTTTGGAGAGTAGTTCAATCTCCCGCTGATTGGCCACGTCACGCTCATCAACAGCGATCTTGATATTCTGCTTAAGCTCGTTGATGCGATTGTGCAGAACTTGGGTGGCCACCTTTTGGCTAACCTGATCTTGAGCGATATAATCCTTCAGCTGCTAGTTTTCTAGGGAAAGCTCCTAACGGATCCGAGTAATTTACTCGGTTACCTTCACATCAAAACCCTATGCAGAGACAATAACTTGAGTACCCGAAAGCAACTATATCAAAAAGACTTCAGGGAATTACCTCAATAAATTCTTTGAGTGTCACAGCTGGCGCCATCACGTGTTCACTCAGTTCCTTCAGACGGACAAGGTCCGGGTTATACCCCACAACCTCAAGTTTCGATCCTTGATGAGAGGACTCGGGGACATCACCATACCCCTTCTACGGAGGAACTGAGGCTTCAATTTCCCCTCTGGCACTAGTACCAGCTTGGATCATCTCTAGGGTGGGCTCACTAGGCTGTCGGGTACGAAAGAACCACTCATTTATCACCCGGTAAAGCTCTAATTGAGCGGGAGAGCGAAGGATGGAATAGGGAACACCAACTTGAGGCAGGGAGGAGCATCCACTTCAGGAACTTCGTTGACTTGAGTACTGGATGGAGAAGAGTCTGGCATGGTATTCACCTGACTACTGATGGCAGGAACGCTTGAGTTAGCTTTCCCCTGCGTTTCCGACTCTTCCCCCGTCCGGGCTTCCGTCGCACCTCCTGAAGATGCATCGCTAGGCTTCACCTTCCTACAGCGGATGAGTATTGATGTCATTACTAGAATCAGAAAACCATCATAATAACGAGTAATACGACTCACTTGGCTAGCCTCAAAGTCAACGGCAGCTTCAAGCTCGGTTTCTTTGGCTGCTGGTCTGGGAACGGAGCCTCTTCAGGAGCAGCACCACTTGAAGTCCCTTGAGCCGCCTCGATGTCTGTATCAAACAAAGATATAAGCCAGGGGCTTATTAAATCCAAAGCGGACAGTCAATAAAGTACTCGGGTTCCCTTACCAGGAGCACCCAGATTACAGTGCTTTTCAGCCAACTCTTTTGATAAAAGAACTTTTCGACAAGCACGGCGATTACCAGTGCGAACCCTCTTCGGGACAGGACCGCCGGCTGCCCGGAGTGGACTCGGAGACCGCATTCGACTACCCTCAGCACTGGGATCTAGGATCATGACATCAGAGTCAGTCGATTCTGAGTCTAACCCATCAAGATCACCAAGAGAGCTTGACTCATTATCAAGATCCTCACTTCGAATAGGACCCTCAAGAACGATGCCTCCTCCCTCTTCAGTCGCCGAGGGCAGGGGTGGACAATCATTGTTGTTCCGCCCTTGAGCCTATCAAAACAGAGGAAGAATATGATATTCAGTCAGAGTGATATCTATTAAGAATCCAACAGATGGATATTATGATTTGTTACCTCTATAGGTGGGTTGATGCAGAGAAAGTGGTCATCATTGGTACAAGATCCTCACGACTCTTCCATAGCCAGTTCATCCTCTTCAGAATTTCTTCATTGGGCAGCTGCTCGGCAGAATGCCGGCTTGGGTCCTTCACGCCAAGATACTCGAAGCCAAAGTTGGCTCGTTGCTGCAGCGAATGGACTCGGCGAGCGATGAAATCTTGGACGACGGTTGTGGCACCCCAATTTTAAGAACAAAATTGGAGCACAATATATGTATGCTAGGATCAATTTTCATACACATATCGACATCAAAGTAAATATCGAAACAATGCTTTATTTATATATCAAACATTATTACAAAAATGGCCCTCGGGTCTGAAAGAAAAGTATAGACTCTCAACAGACTCTGATGTAGACTCACGGAAACTGGACGCCATTTCCACAGGAAGGTCGACCGGGGGTTGCGCCATCCTAGTAAAAGCCGTCTGGGTCGAATCCACCGTCTTCTGGGTACTCCTGCTCCGTGTCGTAGACTCCAACGTCTGGGTGGGGTAGCAGGGGGTTCAAAGAGGAAGGGTGAGTACATCGAAATGTACTCCGCAAGTGTAGGAAACATATGCTTATGAGGATATTAACAAAGGTAGGCTGACTTTTTTTGACTCAAGCGCCTAAAGCGACACAACCCTATTAGATCCTATTTCCTATGCACCTATTTACTAGGTTATAACCACAGTCTTCATCTGTAACAGTAACCACACTCGGAGTTGCACTGAGCAAACCACACTCAGAGTCCACCAAGCAACCGCACTTGGAGTCGCACGAGGCACCCACACCTAAAGTCCATCAGGCAAACCACACCTGAAGTCCATCAGATGACCCGAACCAGGTCGTTACAAGGAGTCCTATGTGTATTAGTTTCATATGTCATGACATAGAAAGCTACCTTCCGTAATAACACCAGGTCCGCACCCGAGCCTGGGAATCACTCCCGTACCAAGCAGTAACCCGCGTAGAAGAAGCCTTTGTACCCATGTTATATGGGACTAATGACCACATAAGGCTTCCCTAACGAACCAGACTCAACCCACCAACTAATCTCGAAGAAGTCCAAGCCCGCTTGTGACCGTGAGCACGACTGATATATTAGTTTTACACTCTGCAGAGGTTGCACATCGTTACCCATGAGTCGTGCATTACCCGTCACGCTAAACACTGCCAAGGTGCATAGCGGGTTCCCCTACAAGGCCTTTACAAAGCCCCTCCAAGCCTGTGTTACACTTACTCTAAGGTTTCTCCCTGTCCATAAGTCAACGACTCCAAGGGACCCCTCTTGAGCCACTATACAACCCCCGTGTAGCATAACTTGAAGGAAACTAATTAATTAGCCAGGTCCAACCCATCCAGATCTCATGGTTGCGCTGTTTTGCCGGGTTACTTGTCCAAGAACCGGGTCCTAGGGATCCAAGCAGGATACGTCTAGCACGAGCCCAGAACCAGAAACCAAAACCAGCTGCCGAGTCACACGGCACAAAAACCACCACACGGTCCATCCTGCCGGATTTACCTACTCACCATACTACTCATTACCAGTCCATGTTCCATAGATCATTAATCAAGTTTAATTATTTAACCACCATCCCAACCCAAGACAGCAAGGCTAAGCATGACCTCTACTCAAAACATCCCAAACCAGGTGACAAGGATAATATAAACAAGTCCTAGTAAACCTTAACATGGGATTCAAATTTAGACATTGCATGCATCTACATGATCTAACTACTCTAATACCAAAAGTAAAATAAATACGGGTGCAAGATGTTCAAGGACACTTGCCTGCGGGCTGGGTCGGAGTGACAAAGGCACAAGGTTGATCCTGGGGTTCCGTGTAGCTCGCACTCGCTGGATCAATCATCATTACATGGCCCAAACAAACATAATAAGAACCAGTACATAAATAGTAATAAAACGGAATATAAACTGATCTACTACGTAGAGCTCGACAAGACAAAACTAACGCAAGTTGAATGGGTCAAATCAGACTTAAAATAAGCAAGTTATGGGCATTTGAAGTTGGATGGCAAAACTGTAATTAGTTTGAACTCATTTTCGTATTTAAATAAATCAAACAAAAGAGAAAGTCAGCGGTGGGACCGCGCCTCATTTAGGTAATAGATCGAGGGCTAGATTGCGTAAGTCCACAGACTCAGCAAATAGGAGAAAGGAGTGCGGGTTTATTCAGTAAAACAGAGAGGGCCTTTCTGCAAAAGGACCGGGGACGGCCTGCGCCGGTGCCAAGTGTCGGACGCGGGTTAGCGCGATGCACGACTGTGCGGTGGACGTGAGGGTGGAAAAACGGTGGACTTGGCTCGTGGTGTAGGTGTGATGGACCGAGGGACCACGCCTCGTTTCACCGGAAAGAGAGGGGCTTGACATGAAGTTTGCGAAGACTCAAGGAATAGTGTACTCTGGAGAGCGGCTTGTTTCCCAGAAAAGCCAGGGGCTTCTCTGCAAAACCGCCGGCCAGACGACTCGGTCGCTGGCGTGGCGCCGATGTGGGGCTACGTGGCATGTTGCCACGGGCTCGGTGTGTCAGGTGGTGTGTGGACTGGCTTATCTGGAGTGGTCCGCCAACTCTATGGAACGGTGGTCATGGTCTATACCGCTTGAGATCTGTGTTCTAATCAGAGCCCTTAAGTGCAGATCTAACGGTGCAGGGCAAAAATAGGAGGGGCCTCGCTGGCCGGCGCTGAAGGACGCGGCGGCGCCATAGCCGTGCGCACGGGAAATGCCCTAAGGTCCCGTAGAGACATCGGGAAGGGTAGGGATGTGAAGCGGAGCTCACCGCGAGTGCCCTTGATGGGTTGGTGATGCCTGTCCGAGCTCAAAGGTGGCTGCCGATGGAGAAGGGGTGGCGGCGGTCCTCTGGATCCAATGGCTTGGTTGATGGTGCTCCCGGGCGCGAGTTTCACCACCGGAGAGCTCCTTAGAACGCGACGCGGCCTTGCGAGTCCAGTGGAGACGGAGAGGAGATGGTGGCAACCATTCCGAGGAGGAAGATGAGCTCGAACCGAGCTTGTCAATGGCGAGGGTGGCGGTGACGGTCTCGATAGGCTCTGGGTATGGCGCTAGGGTTCGGTGTGGGACCAGGCGGAGGCGGCGCGAGGTCAGGGTGATGTTGGTACTTGTATGCGAAGAGAGGGAGGGGTGGCGGTTGTGCCCTCCGTTGCGGGGTGAAGAGGGAGATGCCGATGACGCGGGTAGGGCGGAGGCGGGGTTCTCGGCTAGAGGTTGGGGGAGGGGCCTGACAAGCGGGGCCCGCTAGTCAGTGGTGGAGAAGGGGGCACATAGTGGGGCCCTTCTGCCATAGGAACAAGGAGGCGGGAGGCGCAGACGGCGCTGATCTGGGCCGGTGGTGCGAGCGCGGAGGGGGCGTGCTGGCTCGGCGTGGGCGCCGGTTCGCATGGGCCCGCGCGGCTTGCGGCCTGGTGGAGAGGGAGGGGCGCTCGGGAATCGGCCGGAGGGGAGGTGGGTGTGGGCCGGTGGAAATGGAGGAGAGGGGGGCCATCCGGAGGAAAATGGGAGTTGGAGAAGTGAGGAGCGGGCTCAGGGAGGTGGGCCGATTCTGAGAGGGTGAGGATGAGAGAGAGGAGAGGTCCTTTTGCCTTTTTATTTTTTTTCTTTCTTTTCTAAATTCTTTTGCAAATTCTTTTAAATTCAAATCCAAATTCTTCTGAAAACAAAATCACTTTGAAATGTTTTAGAAATATTTTCCCTAGGTTTTGCAAATAAAAGTTTGAGTTTGATTTTGTAAAACTTTTATAAATCTTTTTATTTATTTTCTGAATAGAATAAAATCGATTCGCCGTATTTGGGTTTAATAAATTCTTTTTCACCCAATAAAAATTATGCAACAGCATGACTGCAAACATCTGGTTAGATTTTTCCTCCATCTAGGATTTTGGCCATTTCTGAATTAATTTCTAATTTATTTTATTTATTTAAAAACCTGGGGTGTTACTGCGGTGTATCCAGTCAATCGACTCAATTTCAAAGCCGCTATCATATCAATCAATGGTTGAATGGCCTCCACCTCTTGAGAAGAAATTTTATCCTTCCATTCACAGATCTTCTGGGGCGGCCATCCATCACAACGACGAAGAGCTGGTGGCGGGTTGGCCATGTAGAACCATCCGCTAGCCCACTCTCGGACAGAATCTGATAGCTCTACAGAGATGTATTGGGTAGCTATTTCTAGCCTAAGCTGAATACTAGTTCCTCCGACTACCTCCACCTTCGCATCGCTGGGTTGACACTTTACCCAGAAGCAATAGCGAAAGAGGGTAAAAGAGGGACATATCCCTCAAAAGGCCTCGCAGAGGTGGGAGAAGATCGCGATATGAAAGCAAGCATTTGGAGTAATATGGTTGAGGGTCAAACCATAATAATGCAGTAATCCCCTCAGGAAATCGGATGCTGGAAGCCCTAATCCGTGCTCAACAAAAGACTTGAACATCACGATCTCTGTGGTATTGGGGGCTGGAGCGCGATCATCAACTAGGACCCTCCATCCATCCATCGGCTGCGAGCGAAGCAACCCTTGCTGATTCAGAAAAACCAGCTCCACTTCCTTGGTGTCAGGCGCCTTCCAGGCGAGAACATCAGTGGAAGGGCATGGGTGCCGCGGCTTTCCGCTAGTGATTCTCTTTTTCTTCTCCTCCTGAGATTGCTTCTTGGGACCCATGTTGATGACAAGGGTTTTCCTACGCATCAACTTCACAAACTATGGGAATTTTTTATCAAAGGCAAAGGCTCAATGAAAGCGTGAAGATTTTGAGAAGCAAACGGTGTCTTATTATAGATTTGTTTTGGCAACCATTCAATTTACACAAACGGCATTACGGAACCATCCAAAACCGTAATGGTTGGAAGGACATTCTGGACAGCGTTAGTGACAAGACACAGGCAACCAGCAAACATACAATATTATTTTCAAAAGATGCATTTAGTACTTAGAAGCAAATACAAAGGACTCGAAAAACATTTCAAGTACCCGGATCTTAACAATTATTACTCGGAATTACACCAGAGATACATGGTTACATCTTGAGATACAACAACTTCTAGCACAAGTTCAATCAGGATGTAAAACACTACTCTAGTGTAATCAAGGTACAAAGTCTTGATGTGCAGTGCATCAAGGCCTGGGTTCAGTGAGTCACAGTACAATAGACACATAACCTTGGGTAGACACAATCTTTCCAGTGCATCCCAAGGTGGGTTTAAGGCTCTACCCCAGCACACAAGGAACTCGATAGTCAGCCTTAACCCTAATGCCTTTTGACAACCTGTGACCCCAAGGTTGCCCGCGACGCGGGAGTCACAAGAGTTCTTCTAGGCGCAACTCTGTATCCCTCTGCTCCTGACCACTTGGAAACCACCCTGACGGATGATCCCTTCACAAGAGTTCTTCTGGGCACTTCAACTATCCTACATAAAGAAGACACCCGGGGGCTCAGACATCTCCGCTATAGATATTATAACACTCATGGGAATAAGAGAGGTAATATACTCAGGAAGGTGTGGCATCCTTACCCCCCAGGCAGGGTATTTATAGGCGACTGCTCTTGGTCTATGGACTTAGTTCGTGGATACAATCAAGCAGAGTTCAATAATTGCACCCTTGTGCGTACTGTTCCACATGTGAAGCCTAGCATCACTGGTGGGTTATTCATTTCACGTGCATGCTTCAAGAGGAAACAGACAAAAGTGTTGCAGTTGCACAAAACGACAACAAATCATCAATGTGGACAGGTGATATAGTCACTGGTCAATTATTATTGTCCTTTGTGGTAATCTTTATTCAGTGGGGGTGAAAAGGGATGTTTGATGAAAACATTACCCACCTGAAGCCAAATAATTATTACTCGGTTGGATTAAACATCAAATCAGTGTCATGTATTAACCTCAAACAAACTTAAAGGTTCACTCGGAGGATATATTGAAGACCCCAAGTACCGACTACTTGAGTACTCGAAACTCGGCTCGGGGGCTGCAGAGTATATATCATTAAGGAAATGTTTTTTCTTAACTAAGGATTACTCGGAAATAGGTTCAAAGATCCTCAAAGTTATTAAAAGTAACAAGAGGCTCCATAATTCTTTTGTGAAAAAGTGCACTTTTCTGAAAAAGTGCACGACATGGAATTCTTTTGTCTACAGAGCACTTCAAGATTTCTCAAGACATTACTTGGGAGATTCTCAAAAGAAACCAGAAGATAACATTTTAGAGAAATATTAAAGAGCTCAGGGGCTTGACGGACCGGAATGTCAGAGATATCATCAGAAGATGATTACTCAGACCAGCCCTGGACGTCGCGGGAGATCCGAAGACATGGTACGAAGACAACATGGATTAGGACTGTCTTTGTAACTTAGTCGAGTTTCTAAAGGAAGTCTTGTAATTAGAATAGGACTCCTCTATTGTAACCGACTAGGACTGGGTACACGCTGAGCTTCACCCAATTATATAAGGGGAAGCGGGCGCCTAACCCTATCATTGAATCTTGAATCATAACACAAGGCACACGCCGCCACTAGACGTAAGGTATTACGCTATTAAAGTGGTCTGAACCAGTATAAATCGTTGTCTCTGTGTACTCGCTGAGTTCTACGAACGCCGATCCCCACCGAACAAATCGTCTGGGAATCCCCTAGACGAGTTGCCGGTTAACAAACACCGACAGACACCCAACTCAGAATGGATCGAAGGTATGTGTTTTCCTCCTCGGTTTGTATCCTATCATGCCGACAGTTGGCAATCTCAAGCTCCATCATCGCGCAACACTCACATGGAGCGGACAAGGTGCTAACTGAGTTGGCCTTCATGGCTTCAGCAAGCTTGGCACTAACTTCTGCCAACTCATTTCACAAGCCTGGACAAGGCTTGCACACACCCAGCAAAGAAGACCTCGCCTTCACTTACTCTAGCTCCTTCAGGGAGGCACAAACTTTGCACTCACCAATCAAGTCTAGCCTACTCTTCAGCTCATCGTACACCTCGATCAAAGAGGCATACTTGGTTTGCATGGTGGCAAAGTTGGTCATATGCATCGAGCACTCATCATACTCCTCCTCCTCGGTCACCTTCACCTTGGTCCTAGCACTCTCAAGCTCCTAAAGAGCCTCTACCATTTTAGCCTTGAACTCGTTGCGCTCTCTAATGGCACGCTTAAGTTGCTTGTCTTGACTGATGACTATGTCAGCTAAGGTGTCACGCTGATCGGTAAGACGATCAACAAGAGAATAGAGGATGATACCTCAGAAGCATCGTCAGCGTCGTCGGTGTCGGCGTCCTTGTCCTGACACTTGCGGTCCTCCTCGTCCAAAGCCATGGTGCAGAAGCCCTTGGAGGAGTTGCCGAAGAAGCAGAGTTCGTTGAAGCGTTCTTCAGTCTTGTGCTCGGACCCATCGTCACTAGATCTCCGTCGGAGTTTTCTCAATGTCGCTGATGGAGGCAATGAAGGCACGCCGACCGGCGTCGAAAGCCTTCTCCAAGTCCTCCCAGCGGTAGCGACCCTTCTTCTTCCTCGCGCCCTTGTTCTTCGGCTTGACCTTGCGCCTGGAGTTGCGGTTCTTGCCAGGGAAGCTCTTGTCGCACTTGGGGCAGCTTGCGACGAAGTGATCTGGATCTCCACATCCGTAGCAGCCCTCATGTGCGCCACCACGTCGGCGATTCAGGCGGTTGTTTTGGAACCGCGAGAACCGGGTGATGATGAGGGCGAGCTCGTCATTGCCCAACGCCTCCACCTGCTCCTCTATCACTGAAAGCAAAGAAGACAAAGCAAAGAGAGGTGGAGAAACGTCAGCGGAAAGAGTCAATCCATCCTTGCCTGAGACCAAAGCCATGGAATGTGAAGATGGGTTCTTCAGCTTGGCCTGAGTCAAGTGATCGATCTCAGTGGACTTGAGCTTCCTGAATAGCTCATCAACGGTGAGGGTGTCATAGGATGGAGACTCTATGATGGTCGACACCTTCACCTCCCATACCTTCCGATCCAGGGCATATAGTAACTTGAGTGCCCTCTCAAGATCATCAAAAGGTAGGTTGGCCCGATTGGCACGCATCTTGTTCACAATCGTTGGGAAACGAGCGAACGTAGCGTCAATCATCTCTCCCTCCAACTGAACAAAGTTCTCATACTCCCGCTTGTAGGTTTTGAAGAGTCTGGTCTTGACCTGAATGGTCCCCTCGTGATAGCTCTGAAGCTTCACACAGATCTCTTGTGCCGTCTCAAGCTCGGAGACACGTTCGAACTCAGGAAGGGAGATGCTGGCCAAGAGCGCGTTACGAGCCATGGAGTTGGCCCCGTGCTGATCAATCTGGATCTAACCCACCCAAGCCGCAAGGACCTCGTACTTAGTATTCTCGCATATTTCCCAAACTGAAGAACTGATGCTGCAGAGATAGGCACGCATCCGAATCTTCGAATAGGGATATTCGTCCCATCAAAGTAGGGAGCCTTGCTATTCCCTCCATCCATGTCGCCCTTATAATCTGAAACTGATTAAGGTAGAGAAGATCCCTTAATTGGCTCCGATACCAATTGAAAGACCAAACTGGCAACCAGAGGGGGGGGCGAATGGGAGCCTCAAATTTCATCTCGAGAAATAGATGGCCCTTGTCCTAGAGAGTCACCCCAAAAGCAAGATACGAGCTTGCTAGTGTCCACAACACTAGATTTAGGGTGGATGCTTCCTAGAAGCACAGCGGGACACTACGCAACTCGAGAAACCCAACGCAAAAGCCGGAAACCAAAACCGACAACGAACGAACAAACTACGCACGAGAACGTTCAGAGCAACACTAACTGGACTCACCAGTGCGTCCAGTCTGATGAGATCGGACGCGTCCGGTCAGCAGAGAGTCGGTCTGGACCTTCTCTGTGTTGGACTGGACTCACAGATACGAGTGTCCAGTCAACACTAAGGCAAGCGTCCGGTCACAACCTGTGCAATGAACAGTGCAAGCTGTGCGTCCGGTCACGTGAAGCTAGTGCGTTCGGTCGATCCTTCATAGAACTGAACAGCGAGGTGTTCAACGATTGGACTCACCAGGGAGCATCCGGTCGTTGAACAGGAAGCGTCTGGTCACCCCGATTCCTTGTTGATCGTCCACAGGTTTGACTCGATCTCCCTCAAATTGTAACCACTAGGGTTCAAACTCGGTGAGGGGAGTCACAAGGAGGATAGTGAGCTACTCCTAGGAGATCATGGCTCGAACCTATCTCCAAATTGGTGAATCGAAGAAGTTCGGGGGAAACGAGAAGAACACGATCCAAAAACAAAAATCGACTGATCTACTAGCTCATGAGGTTAGGGAGGAATTCCTTGGGTTGAAAGATGCACCACACGATCTAGAACTAGTGAGTTCAAGCGGAATCGAAAACCAACTCACGATGAGAGAGAACGAAGCAAATCATCGTGAGGGGCGAAGACGAAAACGCGAAGAACACAGCTCAAAGACACGAATTGATCTTGATTCCAGCCGAAACTCCTCCACACGAGGAGACAACGAGATTACGGTCTCGTTTCCTCAAAATCCAAATACACAGAGGTATGATTAGCCATCTCTGTGGATCACGGGCAGCGAGGTATGATTAGAAACTAAGCGAAGGCTAGAGAGAGAGAGCTCAGGAAATAATGGCTGCAAGGATAGAGAGAGAGGAGGGGCACCTCTCTTATTTATAGCCTAATAACAATAGTCCCATTCTACCCCTAAATACAAGAGCTAAGCGGCCAACCCTAGGGGTATCCCGGTCCAACTCTGAAGAGTCACAGTCCGACGGTCGTGCACCTTCCTCATCCTTAGCTTTGCCTCGACGCAAGCCTCAGGATGCCGCCACATACCGTCCTGTCGACCGCCGTGCCTTCCTCGTGGATAGCTTCGCCACCGTGCCAGCCTCTCCATGCCGCCACGCGTCGACCATCCTTTTTGGACCTCCCCCCAGTTTTGAGGCTAAAACCGGGAAACGTGTCCTCCGGCTGAGTTTTGTGGCCCAAACTCAAAATCCCGCGAGCCCAGGTTTTGAGGCCCAAACCTGGAAACCGTCCTCGCCGAGTTTTGAGGCCCAAACTCGGAAACCCGCCACCCCGAGTTTTGTGGCCCAAACTCAGAAACCGTCTAGGGTAGTTTTTTGAGGCTCAACTACCAAACCCGTGTCGTAGACGGGATATGGTTCTCACACCCCGACTATCAGCACCGATGCCGATGCATGTCCAGCCTCCACGCCGGGCACAGTGCATTCGCCTTCCTTCTCGGCCTCCCGCCAAGTGTCACGACGCCATCACCTTCCTCCTGACTCGGCTAATGCACCACACATCCCCATGTGCTCCCGCTCGTCGATGCCACGTGCCAGCTACCATAGCTGATCCTCAGGTCTCCCGGTCCGTGGGTCCAAGCCTCACGTTAGCCCTTCACCGCTCTCGTTTCGTCGGCACGACACGTCTCTACTTGACCTTCACCTCACCTTTGATCACTGTCTCCGAGATCCACACCAGCACATCAACACAGCCAAGAGACATGTTGCCTCTCACCCTTCTGGTGAGCCTATTGACCGATCACTCATCATTCAGGAAAGGAACCACAAGGGCACATATCAACCTTGTGTTCGCACAAGATAAGGATGAAGAAACAAACAGTGATAGTGAAGATGAGGTTGCTACTGTAGATTGGGATTGGAAGAATAATGATTATATGCCTTGGGCAAAGGCTAAAGGTGCAGAAAAAGATGTGAACAAATATAGTTTTGATATCACAAAAGCTGATAAGATATTTGACTACTTGCTGGAAAAGGGTCAGATTAAGTTAACTGGGAATTATAACATTCCATCGGCTGACGAGCTTAAAAATCGAAGGTACTACAAATTTCATAATTCTGGTACTCACAATATTAATGATTGTAAAGTTTTTAGAGACCTAATCCAGAGAGCCATTACCATGGGGAGGATTGGCTTAGAAAAAGCCAAAAATATGGGTATTGAAGGTCACCCCTTTCCAACAAACATGGTTGCTTCTGCATTCCAAGGGAAGGTAAAGGTTTTAACTTCTGACAAAGCCAAGGCAGCTGAGACAGTTGATCCAAAGAAGAAGATATCAGCTGAAGAGTATCAGGAGATAAAAGGAAAGAAGAAAACTCATCAACATGATCATCCTGAGACTTCAAAAGCTGGTGAAATGAGGAGGCGACCCACTATCAGAATCTTACTAAACAAATGGCAACGTCAGAAACAAAGAGATCAAATGCACAGACAAAGGGATGAACAGAAGTACCAAGAGTGGCTTGAAGATGAAGAATATAGAAGATCTCATCAAGAAGAAAGGTGTATCAGAGATGAAGACAAGAATCATTGGGATTGTCCTTTCTTCAGACACTACTGGAACGAAGGGTTGAAGCTTCCAACTCTTCGGAACTGCCCACAATGCAGTGATCAGTACTGAGAGTATAGGCAGTCGAGAGACAACTGTTGATCTGTACATGAAAGGTTGAAGTTTGAAAGAACAAATCGGTGCACAAAAAATAAAAAAGTCCATGATTGACTAGGAATAAGAATAGCTGATCAAGACCGTGAGCATGTTTGGCAAGAGGGATAGTGGTGTCCAGGTGGTCTAACCAGAAGCCAGAAGCGTCGAGTTTAAAGGTTGAGGAACGATGAGATTCAGAGGAAGAAACCCAAAGTCTGGTAGGTAAAGCAAATAGCCGATAAGAGTAAAGGGGAGCCCTCGGCTAACATATCTGCTATGTTCATGTTGTTTGCTGAGTTTAGATCCATTGACCAACAAGAAGAGTCAGATGATGAGGAAGCTGTAGCTCAATGGATCTACCAAGCAGAAGGAGCTACGTTTGAGAAGCGTAAAAAGCACTCCCACTTAAAGGCGTTATATTTAAAAGGGTTTGTCGATGGAAGACCTCTGTTGACACTTCTTAATGCAATTGCTTTTAATAAACTTTGATAAACTGATTCTAGCAAAAGCCTTTAGAAATGTACAGGACACTCCTAGCATCACTTAAAGTCAAGTTGTCATCCCTAACATGATACTAGAAATGTAAATTATATGTGACACTAGCTCAGAAGATATAAATAAATTTTTATCCGCAAGCGCATAGATAAATATACCTGTTGTAGCAGCATTTCACCCAGGTTATCTAGGTATCGTTATTTATATTTTACCGAAGATAGAAACGAAGCTAGGAACTAAGAGAGATTATCATTCATTCATCACTCACATGTCTAAACAGGGGTAAGACAAGGTAAAGATAATAATTGATAAAAACGGGAATTCTAGAGATAGAGCAAACTACATAGATCAAGCAGAGAGTCAGGATATTAATTAAGAGATTCGAATCCTAAGTTATTTCACATTTACTAAGCCTAGCGATTACTCTAATTAATATACAATCATCTATAGCTAATTAATCTATCATCCATGATCAAGGGACATTACTAAATTAGAATCAAGAACAGAGTAATGAATTCTAACTTGCAACCGCGTCCTACTAAGATCTACACTCGGGGGGAGGACTACAAAGGACTCAACAGGACTGTCACTCCTGCGATCTACCTCTCGACCCGGAGCATAGGATGTATTCGCAGGTAAACTTAGCCCAAACACCATGTTTACACCAGTTTGACCACTTAACTCTATCCAGAATAAAGCTAAGTACTTTACGAACATGATCATAAACTCTATCCTAATCAGATCTATATTAAATATATAACTAGAATAAACTCCAAAACTGAATAAACTGAAATATATCAAAGTAGCATAAAGTCGAATAAAGATACAAATTACCGAGTCTTCGACAATGATCCGGAGACTCAGACGAAGCTTCTAGCCGGATATGCCGACGAAGTCGCCTGCCTCTACTTGAATCTAACTAGACTAAGCTCTAATCTTGATGTAGAGCTCTAATTCTCTCTCTCTCTAGAAACCCTAATTTCTATCTTGCCTTCTGATCTTGATCTGCTTGATGATCTGGAGGGGGGTCAGGGGTCTGGTTATATAGCCCTGGGCGAGGAATCGCGATCGTTGGATCAAACCGACTCGGGGTACGGTCGAGATGCATCCTAGAGGTCGGTGGGAGTAGCTTGCAGAAGACGGAGGCATGAGGGCTCTGTGGCCGACCGACCGGTGGGCCCTGTGGGACCGGTCGGTCCCACTGGTCAGCCTCCTGTGGTGCCCTGCCTCGTGGTGTCTGGTGATGTCCTCTGGAGTCTTCTAGAAATATCCCGACGTGGCGATGAAGAAATCTGCGTCGGGTTCCTTCTTGGGGAAGCAATGTGGTTAGTTTTCCTGTTTAATCCCTGGAAAATGTAGAATCACCAAAACTCATGGAATTTGTTAGTTTAAACCTCCTATTTCTAAGTTGGCAATCCTTTTTGACATTTATTCAAGTATTGTTGACAGTAAATAGTGATAGTTAATAGATGTCAACAAACCCCCCCAAGCTAAACTTTTGCTAGTCCCTTAGCAAACATTGGGTTCTAAGAGTACAACTGTAAACTGCTTTAATATACAAGTCGTCAACTGAAAACTTTCTTGAAAAGAATTTGGAAGAATTTTCACATATTCCTTCTGCCAATCTTTTACCTTAGTTTAGAATAATTGAAAGTTAGAAGCAATCAAGTTTAAGCACTATGTCTCAGATTTCTTCATTTCAACTTTACTCCGGAGTATTGCAAGGTTTTTATAATAAAAGCTCAGAGAACCTTTGTATGACATCTTTGAAAAATATTTTTAAGATTAAAAAGCACACTATACTCAATCATAGTTCAGAGCTTAGGGAGAGAAATGTCATACCTTTAGATCAAGCATTTGAAACTTTTAAATTTGTCAACTCTTACTGGCATATTGTAATTAGAGGAACCATGGGCTATCATTCTTTTCCTTTTCATATTTTTGTCATATATTTTTCTTTTTTCTTTTCTGAGGTAGTCAGATACTTGTCCCTTTTTCTTTCCTCCTTATCATATTTTTGCATAGCCCATGCCTCTAACACAATACTACTTCGGAAGAGTTAATCTTTTATATTTATAGAAGCTTGATCTTTAGAGCATGATAAACCTCTCTACCATGGCTAAAAACTTAAAACAGAGTAGGCAGCCTCAAAGTATAAACCATTTATTATCAGGCTTATGTTATTATGTCATACAGGTTCTCATCATACATTTGAAGTTTTCAAAGTTAAAATTCCGGAGATTCATTGAAACTCAGAACAAGATAAACAGCAGCTTAAACCTTTTCGTTTCTAATTCTCAATTATCCAAACTTTGGTTAAGATTATAAGATTTTTAATTGAAAGTTTGAAAGGAAAAGTCTTGCAGTTGAGGCTATGTAAGGCGGTTTCTCTTCTTTGAATATTCTACATCAATATTATTTTATTTGAATATGAAACAAACACTAACAATATTAAACAAAAAGCAAACAGAGGGGTATAGCATACTTACCTCGGGCATAGGGGGTCCTCCCCCAAGCTAGTTTTATTCATACGGTGGTGGCGGCTGAGGTGGATTGATTCCCATTTGCCCGAAGAGGTAGCAGAAATTCTCGTTCGTCTGGGCGCCTTGATGATGTATTTCTTCAAGAGTGTGGCGCATATCTTCTTGACCCGTCTCAAGATGAGTAAGACGAGTGTCGATGCCCTGAAAGTAAGGGTCTCTGTGGTATGGGAACTGGTGGTGTGGCTGGTGTTCTGGGTAACCATGGGTGGCATGGTAAGAGTATGGATGACGAGTGGCATCATGAACGCCTCTTCCAGAGAAAGACATTCATCCTCCCTGGAAGTCATACATCGTATCCTCTTCGCGATGTGGTGGAGTGTAGTTGCGAAAGTTTCCTTGTCCCCATGAATCTTGCGGTGTATGTGGCTCGTAGGCAGTAGTATCTTCCCAGGCTTGATGGTGCGAAGATGGTCCAGCTCGTTCAAATCCTTGATAGTGAGTGTAAGCTGGTCCGGCTGGTGCAGCGTCTTCTCCTTGATATCTCGGGGCAGCATTTCTAGTGAATCTTGCGGAGAGGCTTCTTCCTACTCTCGCGCCATGTCTCTGTAGGTTAAGCAAAAAGGTTTCCACGACATACAGACCAAGTGATCTGTTTGGCAACTCATATTCATTTGCATATCCTTTATATTGCATATAGAGTTTGTTATTTCTCTTCTTAATAAGATGTGCTTGGCTGAAGAAGTAGAAGCCTATGACTGGACGTGGAGTGGAGATGTACATAATATTTCCGTGCAAGTTCAAATTTCCAGCAAGACGAGTGACCCAAGAAGTGATGGATATGGGGCCTTGTAAAGTGTGGATGTAAGGCCAGTAGTCTACCAGGAGTTTTACAGGTGAAATTTTAGTTTTCTTAACCATTGCGTACATAATTTTTAACTCCTCAGTTCTAACAATACGACCTTCTTGCCTAGGAAAGAGAGTAAAGCCTAGCCACTTGTGCATCACCCTTAATGTGGGGTTGTGTATATCATTGGTGCAAGGGTGATGATCTGTTCTTTTACCAGTGATGTCCTCCCAAAAGTTATTTCTGTCAAAGTTTCTTAAGGCTACATCTAAATCTACAGTGTAGGTTTCAGGGAAACCCAGATTTAGGCTGAACTGCTTCCAAGTGAGAGTGAAAGGTTCATTGTACAGCCTAAAATAGACATATGTGTCATCCAAAGTAAGAGTGCAAAGAAATTCTAGAGTGAGCAACCTACAACCTTCTTCGGAGAGCTCCCAAGTGTTCTCCCACCCAATGTTATGGAAGACTAGATCGAACTCAGAGTCCATACCTGTGTCTGGAAGAAATTGTTAATCAAAGGTAGGAGTATGGGTGTACTCTTTATCGCGGTAATGCCTAAACAGGTCCTTCTCGTAGGCTGTTTGGAGCTTGATGTGCCTTTCATGAAGAAGATCACATGGCTCGGACCGGCTTGTAGTAGAGGATCGAGGCAGAGATGAAGTATCCATGTCCGAGCCTCCCTGTGATGAGCCAGCTCGCGAACGCCTTCATGTTAATCGAAAAGTGAGTGTGTTCTTTGCCTTTCTCAAGAAGTTGCTCATCTTTGCTGCAAAACAAGAGAACATACAAACAAAACTAGTGGAACAAGTGAGGGTTAGAGCAAATAAATATCAGAGAGTTAGCGGTCCAAAAGTCAGTAGTCCAGGAGTCAGTCGTTCAAGTTGACAATTTTTATTTCAACTTCTCCTAGTTTATTAACTAAATGGGCAACACTTCTCCTCTCTTATTGATTTTTCTTGCTTGCGCCCACTCTCCCTTTCCTATTTGCTATTTGCTCAAAGCTTCCTCCTCTCTACTCTTATATCTTCTCTCACTTAGAAACTATCCAAAAGAAGTGCTAAGTGAACTCAAAATTGGAATTCTGAATTTCGAAGTGAGGCTAGTGTTTTTGGATTGTGGAGTGTGTGGAGAGTGTGAAGAGAGCTTGCCAATTTATAGAGGGAGAAGGGGGTGGCCGGTCGGTCTAGTGGTGGGACCGACCGGTCCCCTGTGGGGCCCACTTTCTTCCATCTTGCTCCCTTACCTACCTTGCTCAAGTTCCCACTCTTTGGAGTATATGCCGACGGTTGCATGTGGTGGTAGGTGGGATGAGTGGTTGTGAGTGCATGTGATAATATGAAATGATATGAGGTGGGTCCCAGGTGTCTGTGGGTCCGTATGTCTCCCGTATTTGTATAATGCAAGTATAAAAGAAAATTGCTTTTATGGAACTATAGAAAATGAGGATTCTAATGATGAAATTCTCATATGTTTTTGTTGCCGTAGTAAATAATACTTACGGGATTCGTAAATATTAATTACATGAGGCCAATTTTATGATGCAGTAATGATGTAAATAAAATTTTTATTTTGTTTTTCTATGAAATGCAAAAGTAAATGCTGATAACTACCGAGTTACCTCCGGCAACGGTTCGGGTTTTAAAGTCCACCGAATTGGACTCTCCAGTCTTCTTCATTATCCTTGATGGATCTCTGCTACCGGAGATAGTAGTTCTGTCTCTTGAGTTTTATGGTCTACTAGAGTTGAGCATTGTTCGGGTCGTGGTTTGAATGAGAACTTTTCTTCCTTCCCATTTATGGTGAATTTGATTTCTCCAGCTCCGACATCAATATGGGCCTTGGCGGTGCTCAAAAATGGTCTTCCGAGAATGAGTGATACTTTTGAATCCGGATGCATCTCTAGTACCACGAAGTCCACTGGTACGAAAAACTCTCTAATCTTGACTGGGATGTTCTCAGCAATTCCTATTGGATATCTAAGTGATTGATCAGCTAGTTGAAGACACATTGGTGTTGACACAAGTGCTGAATGGTTGAGCTTATAGTAGACTGATGCGGGCATCACACTAACACTAGCTCCAAGATCACACAGTGCATTGCTAAACCGTTGATTTCCAACTGAGCATTCAATAGTGGGGCATCCTGGGTCCTTCTTCTTTTCTGGTATTTGATTGAGGATAGCCGCACTACATTCTTCTGTCAGCTCGATTACTTCAGTAGTTGGCAGTGGTCGTTTGTTGTTAAGTATATCCCTCACATACTTGGCATAGGTAGGTACCTGCAATGCATCTAGCAGAGGAATATTGATATATAGTTTCTGAATTACTTCAACAAACTTAATGAACTGCGCATCAAGCTTGGTTTTTTGATTTCTGCGTGGGAATGGTAGAACGTTGGTGTCTTGAAAATCTATTGATCTTTCTTCATTTTGTACTTGAGTTTCTTGAACTTTATCATCTCCCTCTTCTGCCCTTGGAGGTGTTACTGGTGCTGTCTGTTTTCTTTGTGCTCCCTGTGGGTATGGCGGATCTCGAGTGGTCCTCCCATGTCTAGTGGTGATCCCCTTAATCTGCTCATGGTTAGTGGTGACAGGCAAAACAGCAACTAATTGTGATATTTGGGTTTCTATTCTTTGATTATAATTGAGTTGATCTTTAATGGCAGAAGAAAATTCATCCATCTTAGCATTTATGTTTTCAAGAGTCTTATCATTTAAAGCAAGTCTTTTAGTAATGCTATCATTTATCATGGCTTGTTCTAAAATTAAATCTCTTAAAGTAGGTTGCTTAGAATCGGAGGAACTGAATTTACTGGTGTACTTATCTGGTTTGGAAGGTTGTTGTTGACGCAATCCTTGCTTGTGTAGAGTGGTGGAGTTGTTGATGATGTTCGCTTCTTCTTGAACTTCGGGAAATTCTATTCCTAAATATTCTCCACTTCTATTCTGAGCATCAAATGCGTCTTGAATAGCTTGACGTTCTTCCTTGTAGTTGGCTCTTTGAATAAGTCGATCCATAAGTACATCCATCTTAGTTGATAGTGCACACACTTCTTCGGGAAATTCTTTAATTTGGTGACAGCGTTGAGTAGTAACTTGTTTCCAGCCCTGATTCTCAGCTATCTTATCCATTAAACATTCTGCTTTTCCAAATGTGAGTGACATAAATGACCCTTCAGCAGTAGCATCAAGTTGCTCTCGTGCTTTAGGTAATAATCTGTGATAAAACAGTTGCATGAGCAATTCGTTCCTTATTCCATGATGTGGGCATCTTAAGATTTGTTCCTGAAAACGCTCCCAAGTTTCTGGAATGGTTTCTCCTTTTTGCTGCTGAAAGTTGTACATCTTTTCCCTTAAGATATTGACTTTGCTAATTGGGAAAAATCTTGATAGAAAGGTCTCTGAACACTTCTCTCATGTCTTGATGTTGTCCATGTTTGAATAGAACCACTGCTTCGCTTTTCCTTTCAGTGAGAAGGGAAAAAGACGAAGAAGTATAATGTCCTGGGGAACGTCCTTGATGATGATGGTGCTTCCAATCTCCAAGAAATCTTATAGATGAGCGGTTGCATCTTCTTCTTCCTTTCCACCAAATGTAGTAGCTTGCACCATGTTGATAAGACTTGGCTTGAGTTCAAACTCAAGGTTGTTCGTCTGGAGTGTAGGTCCGGTGCGAATGTTCCTGACACTTGGAGTAGAGAACTCTAGCAGAGTCTTGTTGGCTATGGCTTGACTACTGAGGTAGATCTTCCACACGATCTAGTTGATTTCTGATTTGAAAATGATGGATTACAACTAAACCTTTGTTACCCTGTATATGATATAAACAAAGAAAAACAAGGGTAAGCCTGCCAAGACAGAGGTACAGGTGAATGAATGAATAATCTCCTTTGTTTAATTCCTAATAAGTTTTGTTTAGTTCCCGGTGGCTTCCGTAACTTAGATACCTATCCCCGGCAACGGCGCCAGAAATGCTTATTGACACTTCTTAATGCAATTGCTTTTAATAAACTTTGATAAACTGATTCTAGCAAAAGCCTTTAGAAATGTACAGGACACTCCTAGCATCACTTAAAGTCAAGTTGTCATCCCTAACATGATACTAGAAATGTAAATTATATGTGACACTAGCTCAGAAGATATAAATAAATATTTATCCGCAAGCGCACAGATAAATATACCTGTTGTAGCAGCATTTCACGCAGGTTATCAAGGTATCGTTATTTATATTTTACCGAAGATAGAAACGAAGCTGGGAACTAGCAGAGATTATCATTCATTCATCACTCACATGTCTAAACAGGGGTAAGACAAGGTAAAGATAATAATTGATAAAAACGGGAATTCTAGAGATAGAGCGAACTACATAGATCAAGCAGAGAGTCAAGAGATTAATTAAGAGATTCGAATCCTAAGTTATTTCACATTTACTAAGCCTAGCGATTACTCTAATTAATATACAATCATCTATAGCTAATTAATCTATCATCCATGATCAAGGGACATTACTAAATTAGAATCAAGAACAGAGTAATGAATTCTAACTTGCAACCGCGTCCTACTAAGATCTCCACTCGGGGGGAGGACTACAAAGGACTCAACAGGACTGTCACTCCTACGATCTACCTCTCGACCCGGAGCATATGATGTATTCGCAGGTAAACTTAGCCCAAACACCATGTTTACACCAGTTTGACCACTTAACTCTATCCGGAATAAAGCTAAGTACTTTACGAACATGATCACAAACTCTATCATAATCAGATCTATATTAAAAATATAACTAGAATAAACTCCAAAACTGAATAAACTGAAATATATTAAAGTAGCATAAAGTCGAATAAAGATACAAATTACCGAGTCTTCGACAATGATCCGGAGACTCAGACGAAGCTTCTAGCTGGATATGCCGACGAAGTCGCCTGCCTCTACTTGAATCTAACTAGACTAAACTCTAATCTTGATGTAGAGCTCTAATTCTCTCTCTCTAGAAACCCTAATTTCTATCTTGCCTTCTGATCTTGATCTGCCTGATGATCTGGAGGCGTGGGGGCTCTGTGGCCGACCGACCGGTGGGCCCTGTTGGACCAGTAGGTCCCACAGGTCAGCCTCCTGTGGTGCCCTGCCTCGTGGTGTCTGGTGATGTCCTCTGGAGTCTTCTAGAAATATCCCGACATGGCGATGAAGTAATCTGCGACGGGTTCCTTCTTGGGGAAGCAATGTGGTTAGTTTTCCTGTTTAATCCCTGGAAAATGTAGAATCACCAAAACTCATGGAATTTGTTAGTTTAAACCTCCTATTTCTAACTTGGTAATCCTTTTTGACATTTATTCAAGTATTGTTGACAGTAAATAATGATAGTTAATAGATGTCAACAACCTCTGAGAAGAATGTTAGTTGATGGAGGTGCAGTTGTTAATATCATGTCGTATACCACATTCAGAAAGATTGGGAAGACTACAGAGGACCTGAGCCAAATTCATATGAGATGAACAGACTTTGTTGGGAATGTGTCAACTACCAAAGGTGATGTATATGTTGAATTAACAGTTGGCAGTAAAAGCTTGCCTACTACCTTCTTTGTGGTCGATGCAAAAGGCTCATACAGTGTATTGTTGGGAAGAGATTGGATCCAGGCCAATTGCCGTGTTCCATCCACGATGCATCAAAATATAATTCAATGGATCAGGGATACTGTGGAGGTGATACCAGCCGATTCAATAGTAAGCATAGCATACTCTAATCCCAATGACTGGAACTTTGATAATGTGGAGTGTTTCTCCAGAAAGGTGCATGAGGGAGGTTTTGTCAAGATGTTTGATGATGGCCAACAGCCTATCCATGTAGTCGGCTTCAAAAAATATATATAATGGATTATTTAGTCAATGAAGACGAAGGCAAGATGGGCAAAGGTTTTACATCGGCCGATGAATTAGAAGTTGTTGACATTGGAGATGGTGATAAGCCAAGGCTAATGTATATTAGTGCTAAGTTAGATCCTAAGTTTAAACAAAAACTTGTTGCTTTGTTATAATAATATAAAAAATGTTTTGCTTGGGAGTATTTTGAGATGCCTGGTCTTGATCAAGCATTAGTCGAGCATTGACTACCTCTCCAACCTAGGAGTCACCCAGTGAAGCAGGCTCCGAGGAGAATTAGAGCAGAGGTTATGGCCGATGTAAAAAGAGAAATTACTCGGCTTTATGAAGCTAAATTCATTCGGCAATGTAGATATGCTGAGTGGATTTCTAGTGTAGTCCCTGTGTATAAGAAAAATAGAAAGATGAGAGTTTGTATTGATTTCAGGGATTTGAATAAAACTACTCCAATGGATGGCTACCGGATGTTAATGGCAGGCATGTTAGTCGATGCAGCAGCAGGTCATAAGGTAATCAGTTTTTGGATGGAAATGCTGGTTATAATAAAATTTTTATGGCAGAGGAAGATATACATAAGACTGTATTCAGGTGTCCTGGTGCCTTGGGTCTGTATGAATGGGTAGTCATGACTTTTTGACTCATAAATGTCGGTGCAACTTATCAGAGAGCAATGAATTATATATTTCATGAGTTAATCGACAAGATTGTAGAGATGTATATTTATGATGTGGTGGTAAAGTACAAAGAATACTAGGAGCATCTTAAGAATCTTAGAGATACTTTAGAATGTGCAAGGAAACGTGGACTAAGAATGAATCCTCACAAATGTGCATTTTGAGTATCAGCTAGACAATTCTTGGGCTTCATGGTACATGAAAAAGGGATTGAAGTTGGTCAGAAAAGCTATGATGCAATTGAAAAAGCAGTACCACCAACTACAAAGACTCAACTGTAGTCCTTGATCGGCAAAATCAATTTCATCAGAAGGTTTATATCAAATTTGTTAGCTAAGATTTTGCCGTTCTCACTATTGTTCAAGTTAAAAGATGATCAAGAATTTAAATGGGGTAATGAACAACAAAAAGTGAGGATATTAAGGAATATATGAAGTCTCCACCAGTTTTAATTCCTCCACAGAAGGGTAGGCCTTTTAAGTTGTATGTAGCGGCCGATGATCACACTGTTGGATCGGCCTTAATGCAAGAATTTGAAGGAAAGGAAAGAGTAGTGTTCTATCCGAGAAGAAGGCTATTAGATCTAGAGACAAGATATTCTAGTGTTGAAAAGCTATGTTTGTGCTTATACTTTTCATGCACTAATCTCTGGCATTACTTATTATCTTCTGAGTGCACGGTGGTGTCAAAGTTTGATGTTATAAAGCACATGTTGTCTATGCCTATTTTGAACGAGAGAATTGGTAAGTGGATTTTTGCATTATCAGAATTTGATTTGAGATATGAATCGGCTAAAGAAGTTAAAGGTCAGGTAGTAGCTGATTTCACTACTCATCATCATAAAGAAGAAATTAAAACATTAGATTTTACTCCTTGGGCTTTGTTCTTTGATGGATCTAACTACAAACAAGGTGGAGGTATTGGCATTGTCCTTGTTTCTCCACATGTTGAGTATGAATTAAAAGTTTTGAATATGCTTTTCCAATTGATCCAACCTCTACCAACAACCATGCTGAGTATGAAGTTGTTCTCAAAGGACTTCAACTTCTGTATGAGGTAAAGGCCGAGGCTGTTGAAATTTTTGGTGATTCTCAATTGGTAGTTAATCAATTGCTCGGCCTATATAAATGCAAAGTTGATATATTGAGAAAACATTATGAAAGATGTCTTGAGCTACTTGATTCTTTCTCTTTTTTGTCATTAAGCATATCCCTAGGTGTCAGAATCAGGAGGCCAATCGACTAGCTCAGAGTGCTTCTGGATATCGGCAAATTGTTGAAATATTAGCCGAAGAGCGCACTGATAATAATGATTGGAGAATTGAGATTGTTGAATATTTAAAAGAGCCATCATGACAAGTATAAAGCTACAATGTTTGTTCTTCTTGATGATCAACTTTATCACAAGACAGTCGATGGTGTGCTCCTTAAGTGTCTCAATCAAGAGGAAGCCAAAGTCCTAATGGGAGAGGTCCATGAAGGAGCTTGTGCTGCACATCAATCTACCCATAAGATGAAGTGGATGATTAGAAGAGGAGGTTATTTTTGGCCGGCTATGCTGGAAGATTGCTTTAAATATTATAAAGGGTGTCAAGAATGCTAGAGATTTGGTAATGTTCAAAAATCTCCAGCATCGGTTATGAACCCAATTATGAAACCATGGCCATTTAGATCTTATTGGCCAAATATTTCCATCATCAAGCAAAGGGCATAAATTTGTGTTAGTGGCAACTGATTATTTTATTTTACCAAATGGGGAGCTATTCCTTTGAAAGAAGCTTCATCGGCTACTGTAATTGAGCTTATTAAGGAACATATCATTTATAGATTTGGTATTCCTCAGTCCATCACCAAAGAGTAAGGAAAGATGTTTACATCAAAGGAGTTTGAGGATTTTGCTACTAGTACGGGTGTTGACACCTAAAGTAGCAAACCGGTAAACCGCAAGCGTACGGTTGTCAATGTAGCCTTCACCGGGAGTATTCTAGGTATCGTACTTTCCACGGGGAACGTGAAGTGAACTAACTAGAATCAAGGTCGTTCTATGATGAGATAGAAGAGCCTATGAAAGCTCGGTAGAGAGAATCTCTATAACATCCTATATCTGGTATAGCAAAAAGGTATATGTGGCGTTCTCCACCCTTGCTCACTAGGGGCGGCAGTTGCAGCTGAAGCCCGTGCAAGTAGCCCAACTCCCTTACTCAGCCCTACTTTTTAAGAACTTTCCTATAAACGCATGGTGGACTCCAGAGACCAGATTCGGGGCTGTCACCACCCGCTGGCTACCACTATATATCCATGCGACAAGCAGCATATACTGGCAAGATATAGCCTAAACACCACGTTTACGCTACCCTTACTACTCTAACCCGGTCCCACAAGGCTAAAGCACTCTACTAATAGAACAACATACCCATGAAACACAAGTATATAACTTAATGCTAATTGAGATACTGAATATTAAAGAAGATCTCGGATGCTTACTTACAGAGAAGACCGCATCCGCTGAGGTACACCGCGGAGGAGACTCCCGACAGGCCCGGAGCTTCCTCCAGAAGACTCCCTCACTCTCTCCTTACTCGCATAGCGCTATGCCAGAGCTTCGCTAATGCTTCTCAAGTGTAGCTAACTCTACTATGTCATCAATGAAGAGTGAGGGGTAGGGGGTATTTATAATAGGAGAGGTGGAGTAGGGGCTACTCCGGTGCCGATGAATGAGAGCCACTCAATGTGCCACGTCAGCGATCCGTGTGCTCTCCATCCTACACCATTGGATCAAACCAACGAGAGCCACTTGATGTGCCATGTCAACGATCCGTGTGATACCCTCTCTCCAGCGTTGGATTGTAACTAACTCCAAATGAATGGCCATTGTACTTGGAGGTTGCTGCACCATGAAGGAACCTTGGGAGGTCCATCCACAGGTCGGGCGACCCATAGGGGTTTGAAAGCCCTAGTTTGGTTTTGGTTAATTGATGAAACCTATTTGGTCTAATCCTATTGTTAAGCATGTATATAGCTTATGAGAAAGGATTGTGACCAAGCCAAGTGGTGGAGCTAGCAAGGTGGCAACCATGGAGGATGGTGACGGCCACATGCACTCAAGAGATCAAGTGCTCTACCATTGGTGAAACTTGAGAAGAAGAGAAGAGATGGAGCAAAGAGGCCCGAAGGCAAAGGTATAATCTATAGGGCTCTTTGTTTTAGTGATCAAGACACTTAGCAAGTGTGATCACATTTAGGATACATAGCCGTACTATTAAGAGGAGATTATTCACGACTTATGCGGTGTTCAAGTGCCACTAGGTGTTCTCTAACATATCGATGCTATAGACCTAGTGAGTGACTAACTAGACCCTTGGAAAATTCTTTGCAAAATGCTAACACACGTGCACAAGTGTTGGAACACTTTGGTGTTGGCGCATGGGAACAAGGGTAGAAGTTAGAAAGCAAAAGATGCTGAATCGTCAGCATCGGACGCTGGAGGCAGAAGCATCGGACGCTGGCCGAGCGTCCGATGGTAAACCCTAGGTTCTGACATTTGTTGAAGGAGCATCGGACGCTGGCAACGGACACTGAGAAATCACTGTTGCAAAGTCCGATGCAGGTGACGTGGCGCCAGCTTGTTTTCCAGGGAGCATCGGACGCTGGCCTGCGTCCGATGCCAAACCATCAGACGCGTCCGATGTGTTTTGTACCTCTCTGGAACCTTTCTGTTGTGCCATCGGACGCAGGGGTTGAGCGTCTGATGTAACTGATCCGGCGCGTCCGATGTGAGGTTGTTTTTGCGCAAACTTGAGCAGAGGCATCGGAGCGTCCGATGCTAGGCATCCGCGCGTCCGATGCCACTTTAACCAGCGCGTGAAAGGATATGACCGTTGGGATCTAACGGGCTGAATTCATAGCAGAGGGACATGTGGTGCTCATCGGAGCATCGGACGCTGAGGGAGCGTCCGATGGCCCCGACACCGGCGCGTCCGATGCGTCTGTTTCGGGTCCAACGGCTTGGCCGACTTGGATGGCCTATTTAAGGGGCTTGGCCGGCTCATTTAGGTGTACCTTTCCATATTCTGATTCCTAAGCATATTAGTGAGCATTGGCAAGCCTCCCAACTCATCTCCCAAGTTGATTTGATCAAACCTAGTGAGATTGAGTAATCTAGTGCGTGATTTGATAGAGTTCAATCTAGTGGCACTAGCTCTTCGCATCGACATTGAGTTTTCTTGTTACTTTTGGCATTTGTCGGTGCCTAGACGGCTTGGAGGTGTTGAGGTGGTTTTGGCAAGAGAAGGAGATTGTTCTTGGCCACCACCGATCATGGTTGTGAGAGGTTTTGGAGCCTCACCTCGCCGGAGCGGCAAGAGGCATCCTTAGTGGATTGCTCATGTCATTGAGCTACCTCACTAGCGGTAGATTCTTGTGGCACTCTTAGTGAGCTTGGCTTTGCGCCGATTAGCCACCGGGTCACCTAGTGTTGGTCGACACAACGGGGAGTAGCGTGCCGGCAAGCACGTGAACCTCGGGATAAATCTTGGTGTCCCGTGTGCTTATTGTGATTGTTTCCACATCTTGGTGATTAGCTCTCTACAAGGCGATCCCGAAGGCTCGGTGAAACCACCTCTATCTAGCTCATCTACTTTGTGTATTTACATTGAGCTATTTCTCTTGTATAGATACTATCATTTGTTGTATATCTCTTGTTATATTTCTTGTGTAGCTAGTTGTTATTAGCTTGCTTAGTCTACCTTTTTGTGCACACGTGTCTCATATACTTTTGTATATCATACTTGTACTAGAGCTAGTTAGTTTTATTCTGCATTAGATATTAGCTCTAATTGCTTGTGTGACATAGATATATGAGGTATAATTGTTGGATAGGTGGCTTGCAACACACTATTAGGCTAGCGCAAAAAGCTTCGCCATTTGTTATACTAATAGTGTTTGCCTAAGTAATTTTGTAGAATTTTAATTAGGCTATTCACCCCCCTCTTGCCAATTTGGACCTTTCAAGTGGTATCAGAGCCGTGGTCACCGTTTGTTTGAGGCTTAACATCCTCCGGTGTTAAAATGGCTCAAATCAACTATATGGGGAAGCCACCACATTTTGACGGCACCAACTTTGATTGTTGGAAGAGGAAGATGTGTGCATTCACAAGCGGAATGAATAGAAAGATTTGGGAAGTGATTGAGCATGATTTTGCGGTAATCGACACCGCAAGTCCCACTCCAAGAGAAGAAGAGAAGCTTCAATGGAATGATGTAGCAATCAACTTGTTCTATGAAGCATTTGACACAAAGGTGTTTGAGCAAATCAAGGACCTTGAAAGAGCAGGTGAGATATGGGAGAGATTGGAGGAAACATATGAAGGCACCAAGGCGGTCAAGGGAGCCAAGCTATATATTCTCAAGGACAAGCTAGCCATGTTCAAGATGCAAGATGATGAAAGCATACCGGAGATGTTTCACCGGTTGCAAGTCATTATCAATGACTTGAAGGCCTTGGGAGAGAAGGTAGAGGACAAGGACTTTTCTCACAAGTTCTTGAGATGCTTGCCACCAAGGTTTGATACTTTGGTGACTATCCTAGTGAGGGAAAGATTGGATACGGTAACCCCAAACCAAGTACTAGGTGATGTGGTCACTCAAGACACATACCGTGTGGAAAGGAATGGGGGAGCCCAAGAAGAAGAAAAGAAGAAAAAGACCGTGGCATTCAAAGCTTCATCCTCCAAGAGCAAGAGCAAGGGCAAGTCAAAGAAAGAAGAAAGTGATGATGAAGCAAGCTCAAGTGGTTGTGAAATAGATGATGAAGAAATGGCTCTCTTTGTGAAGAGATTTGGCAAGTTCATGAAGAAGAAGGGCTATGGAGCAAGAAAGAGAAGAGATGGAAATAAGAGCACAACCAAGAGATGCTACAGATGCAAGAGCAAGGATCACTTCATTGCGGATTGTCCACAATCTAGTGATGATGAAGATGATCGCAAGAAGAGCAAGAAGGACAAGAAGGAGAAGAAAGAAAAGAAGAAGGGTGGATCCTATGTTGTGACATGGGATAGTGACGCTTCCTCAAGCGATGATGATGATTCTAGTGATGATGAGAGGAAGACCACCAAGAAGAAGGATATGGCTAGTCTTGCTATCTCAAGCAAGCCTTCTATCTTCAACACTCCATCGACATGCTTCATGGCTAAGGCCTCTAAGGTAAACTATAAAGTGGGAGGAAGGCATTGGGTACTTGATAGTGGTTGCACTCAACACATGACCGGAGATGGTAGAATGTTCAAATCAATCAACACTAGTGGCAATGATCATGCGGATGCTATCACATTTGGTGACAACAAGAAAGGCAAGGTCAAAGGCTTGGGCAAGATTGCAATATCCAATGACTTGAGCATCTCCAATGTGCTATTAGTGGAATCTCTCAACTTCAACTTGTTGTCCGTGGCACAATTATGTGATTTGGGATTCAAATGCATATTTAGTGTTGATGATGTGGAGATTGTAAGTGTTGATGGAAGTAATATGATCTTCAAAGGATTTAGATATGAAAACCTTTATTTGGTGGACTTTGATGCAAGTGAAGCTCAATTGACAACATGCTTATTCACCAAATCAAGTATGGGTTGGCTATGGCATAGGCGCTTGGGACATGTTGGAATGAAGCAACTAAAGAGGCTAGTAAAGCATGACATGGTGAGAGGGCTAAAAGATGTTCACTTTGAGAAGGACAAGCTATGTAGTGCATGCCAAATGGGAAAGTAAGTTGGAAACACCCATCCTAACAAAGGAATGATGAGCACTACACATGCACTTGAGTTGTTGCACATGGACTTGTTTGGACCAACTACATATGCAAGTATTGGAGGAAACAAGTATGGCTTTGTGATAGTGGATGATTATACAAGATACACATGGGTCTTCTTTCTCGTTAACAAGAGTGAAGTGTTTGGCATATTCAAAACCTTTCTCAAGAGAAGTCAAAATGAGTTTGATAGAAGAATCAAGAAAGTAAGAAGTGACAATGGAAGTGAGTTTAGAAACACAAGGGTTGATGAGCTATGTGATGAATTTGGAATCAAACATCAATTCTCGGCCAAGTATACACCTCAATCCAATGGGATAGTTGAAAGGAAGAACAAGACACTCATTGATATGTCAAGATCCATGCTTAGTGAATACAATATGAGTGATTCCTTTTGGGCCGAAGCAATCAACACGGCATGCTATTATAGCAACCGGCTCTATTGTCACCCTATTTTGAAAAAGACACCATATGAGCTCCTCAATGATAGAAAACCCAACATTGCATATTTCTGGGTCTTTGAAGGACCGAGAAGCAACCAGAAAGCGACCAGAGGGGGGGGGTGAATGAGAGCTTCAAAATTTCCTTTCGGAAACTAGTAGCCACTGTCCCGAGAATCACCCCAAAAGACAAACCCTAGAGCTTGCTAATGTCCACGACCCTAGATGTAGGGTGGATGCTTCCAAGACGCACAGCGGGACACTACACAACTCTAAAAAGCCAACGCAAAAGACGGAAACCAAATCCGACAATGAACGAACCACCGGCGAACGAAAGCGCACAAACCAGTCACGACCGGACTCTAGGCAGCGTCCAGTCAGTGAGCACCGGACGCGTCCGGTCGTGCGAAATCCGTTCTGGGACCTTACTATTCCCGACCTGACTCTGGTGAACAGAGCGTCCGGTCACAAACCGTGCATCCGGTCACAAAAGTCAAGCCGAGTGAACAGTGCGATGAGTGAGTCCGGTCAAACAAGAAACCCAGCGTCCGGTTAGCTAGAGAAAATCGCCACGCGACATTCAACCACCCGACGCGTCCGGTCAACGCGAGGACAGTGTCCGGTCACCCCGACAGCAGCGTGTTCGTCCACCGATTCGACTCGATCTCACCCAAAACGAATCCTCTAGGGATCAAACTTGGTGAGAAGAGTCAAAAGGAGTATAGTGAGCTATCCCTAAGAGATCATGGCTCGAACCTATCTCCAAATCGAAGAATTTCGGGGGAAGGGAGAAAACTTGACCCAAAACGAAAATCGATCGATCTCCTAGACCGTGAGGTTAGAGGAGAATTCCTTCGGTGGAAAGAAGTGCCTCACGATCTAGAACAACTTGGTTCAAACGGTTTTGCAAAAGATGAACCGAGCAAAGAGATCAAGCGACGGGAAAATTGTGGAGAGAAAGGATTCCGTGAAGAATACGAATGAAACGCGAATCACAACCACGAACTGCAACCGTGTGGCTACCACACGCTACAACAGTGAGGATACGGCCTCACTTCCTCAGAATCAACAGTACACAGAGGCAAGTCTCTCTGCGGATCTCAGCTAGCTACAGCAGGGGATGGGAGAGCAGGAAACCCTAAGTGCGAAAGAGCAAATGACTGAGATGTTTGGGAGGAGGGTGTCTCCCGACTACTTATCCTACTACTAGCCTAAGTCTATTTCCTACTCTACCCCTCTCTATTCTAATTACAGAGCTAACCAACTAAACCCTAGGGTTATTCTGGACCAACTCGGTGGTAGCTGTATCCGACGGCCACGCCCGCACAAACCGAAGCGTTGCCTCGACGCAACCTCCGGATCGCCGCCACGTGCCGCCCTCGCTCTGCACCCCCGGTTTTGTGGCCCAAACCGGGAAACCAGCCTTTTCCAGCCAACCCCCGGTTTTGAGGCCCAAACCGGGAAACCAGCCCACGAGCTTCTGAGTTTTGAGGCCAAACTCAGCAAACCCTCAGCGCCCAGGTTTTGAGGCCCAAACCTGGAAACCATCCTCAGCCCAAGTTTTGTGGCCAAACTCGGAAACCATCCGCACCCAGGTTTTGAGGCCCAAACCTGGAAACCGTCCATCCGATGGTTTTTCCCTGGCTCTACCACCAAACCGACGTCGTAGAGGAGATGCACCTCCCGTGCACCCCGTCCACCGACACGTGTCCCTAATTCTACGACTTAGGCAACACATGACCGCAAGTCTTCGCTCGTCGCTGTCCCAGGCTGCCAGCCACCACAGCTGATCCTCGGGCCTCTGGTCCCTCAGTCCAAGCCTCACGTCCGCCCTTCGCCACTCTCGGTCCATCGGCACGGCACATCTCTACTTGACCTTCACCTTGCCTTTGATCACTGCATCCGTGCTTGACACCTGTACAACACAAGCCAAAGAACATGCGCATCATCCCAGTTGACAATCACTCATCACTCAGAGACCCGGCATACACCCATGTATCCGCAATCTCCCCCTTGATGAGTGCATTGTCAACTACCAACACAAATCATAATAGAAAGAGAAGAAGGAAGAAGGAGAAGAGAGAACTCGACCAAATGACACAAAAGCATAGCAACGCCGAAGAAGGTCAAGTGGAAAGAGCGAAAGAACTTGGTCCCCAAAGACATGGGCAACGGCTCGACGCAACCAAGCAAAGCAAAAACTAGCCCTCAAGAAGAGGTAGAACAGGCTCAACACCGCTAGCAAATCCCAAATGGAAAATCGAAGCAAAATGCTAGTCCCTCAAGATAGAGGCACAGAGGCTCAACACAACTAGCAAAGAAAGCTCGATACCAATGCCTTTCGGCCAGCAAGAAACAACAAAACTCCCCCTTAGTTGAACATCCAGGAGACATGCAAACTCTCCCTCAAATGAACACTCGGGAAGCACAAATGATTTGCAAATTCTCCCCCTTAGTTGAAAATGCACTAATCAAGTAAAAGACTCTCCCCATCAGAAAAGGCACCAACAAAAGTGCGAACATGGGAGGTTCTCCCCCTTCCAACATGCATATGAGTCAAAATGCAAGTTAGCAGCTTCAGGCATATATTCAGGAGAATGCAAAGATGCTCTAAATAGTATAACTCCAAAGACTCAATAACAGCATACAAGCTCAGCAAAGGCTCAAACTGATCACCAGATATGAAATATGAACATATGAGCAGAAAAGAGCAGTTTTGAGTCAAAAAGGTATTCACCATCAAAATAGCACGAGCAATGTATAAACAGGAGTCTGAACAAGTGCTAAACATGTATACAAGGTGAACTACCCCTAGCAAAGTTCAATCATCATGCTTAAGAATGTAACATACACTTGTGAATTCAAATTCAGATCGGAGTTGCAGCGGTGAAATTACACAAGTTCAATTAATAGCATGTGATTGCGAGAGGTTGAAAACTTGTCATTGCCTAACTTTTCAACCGAGCGAAGCCTATGCCGAAGCAATCAGAAGCTTAAAGCTACGGTTTTGGTCATACACTGCACGGCTCAAGTTTAACTCAGAGTGCAATGAGAAACCGTCTCGATACCGTGATGTGTTGACAAGCAATCCCATCTCGATCTTTTCAATTCACTAAACTTGGTTCAAAATTTTAAACATGATATGACCAGACCAAGCAAGTGAATGACTCAGAACTAGAGACATAGCAACCTAGCATACATGAAAAGCACGAGTAAACTCAATACATCCTACACATGCTAGTTGCATATCTCAATGGTGAACATTTTCAGATTTGAAATTATTAAGCAAATTCACCATTTCAAAAATAGCTCAGCTCACAACATGTACTAGTGATCAGAAAGAGCATAAGCTACAAGCATGAACATAAGCATCGGAGCATACTACATAGAGCATAGTTACATTCTAGTGATTATAAATATGAAACTCAGAATGTAAATGCGTATGCTGAAATGCAAAATAAAAGAAAGACAAAAGAGACAGTCAAATATACAAGATCCAAAATGTTTCCCTCAACTAAAAGGGGAAACACACACCAAGCTCACCCCTCAACCGATTAAAGGTTGATTCGTCTAAAGGCTTGGTGAGAATATCAGCCAGTTGATGATGAGTATCGACATGGCGAAGGTCGATATCACCCTTCTCCTGGTGGTCTCGCAAGAAATGAAAGCACACATCAATGTGTTTGGTCTTCGAATGAAGCACGGGGTTCTTAGCAACGCTAATAGCACTCGTGCTGTAACAAAGCAAAGGAACACGAGTAAAGCTCAGACCAAAATCACGCAAAGTGGCCATCATCCAAAGCAACTGGGAACAGCAGCTAGCCGCAGCAACATATTCAGCCTCCGTGGTAGACTGGGCGACACTAGACTGCTTGCGAGAAGACCACGAAACAAGAGAAGAACCAATAAACTGGCAAGTCCCAGAAGTGGACTTGCGCTCAATACGGCAACCAGCAAAATCGGCATCGGAATAACCGCAAAGGGAGAGGGTGGAGGAAGCAGAATACCAAATCCCGAACTCAGGCGTGAAATGAAGGTACCTGAATATGCGCTTCACTACCTGATGGTGAGAAGTGCGCAGCGACGCCTGAAAGCGCGCGCACAGACACACCGCGAACTGGATGTCTGGGCGTGTCATCGTCAGGTAGAGGAGCGACCCGATCATGCTTCGGTACTCCTTCTGGTCCACTGCTTCTCCATCCACATCTGCATCCAGGGCAGTCGTCGTCGACATGGGTGTTGGAAGAGGCTTGGCCTCACCCATATCGAACCGCTTCAGCAAGTCCTTGGTGTACTTGCCCTGGTGCACAAACGTCCCCTCTCGGGATTGCTTGATTTGCAACCCGAGAAAGAATGTCAGCTCGCCCATCATGCTCATCTCGAACTCCCTGCTCATAATATCTGCAAACTTGGCAACCAAAGCATGAGAAGAACCACCGAAAATGATATCATCCACGTAAATCTGGACCAAGAGAGTGTCTTTGCCTTGCCTGAAGAGAAAGAGTGTTTTATCTACACATCCCATTTTAAAACCCTTAGCAAGCAAAAAGGTTTTCCACCTATCATACCAGGCTCTAGGGGCTTGTTTCAAACCATATAAGGCTTTGTGAAGTTTAAAAACATGGTTTGGAAACTGGGGATTTTCAAAACCGGGGGGTTGCTCAACATACACTTCCTCTTCTATGTAGCCGTTTAAGAAGGCACTCTTGACATCCATTTGAAAGAGTTTAAAACCTTTGGATGCAGCAAAAGCCAAGAGTATCCTAATAGCCTCCAAACGAGCTACAGGAGCAAAAGTCTCCTCAAAGTCTATCCCCTCCTTCTGACTATAACCCTTGGCCACAAGACGCGCTTTGTTCCTCACAATGTGGCCATCCTCTCCTTGTTTGTTTTTGAAAACCTATTTTGTCCCAATAGGATTACAGTTAGGAGGAGGAGGAACTAGAACCCAAACCCGATTTCTCTCAAAATTTTCTAACTCCTCATGCATGGCATTGACCCAGTCCGGATCCGTCAAAGCATGTCCAACATCTCGGGGCTCAAAATTAGCAACAAAAGCAGAATGAGCAAAGTGAGAGATGTGCTGTGACCTGGACCAAGTAACCCGTTCGTCGATGCTGCCGATCATCTGCTGAGGCAGGTGCTGGCGCTGGATGTATCGTGGCGCCTCCCGAGCTGAAGTAGCCTCCCCCTCAACAGCAGCTGGTGCCTCCCCGGGTACAAAAGGTACCGCTCGGGGTGGCGGATCCCACGGCCCTCAGGAAGAAGAGCTGTCAGGGCCGTGAGTCGTCGTAGAAGCTGCTCTTTGCGGCACTGCAGGTGGAGGTGGTGCTGGGTCATCTATGCCTTCATCATCCTCATCCTCATCATCGAAAAGAGGCTCACCAACCTCATGATCACCTGCACGCTCAAAACGAGAAGAAGGACAAACCATGGTCTCGTCGAAGGTGACATCTGATGTCTCCATGACTCGGTTAGTGTCAAGGTTAAGTACACGATAGGCTCGAGTGTGAGTGCCATAACCCAAAAACACACCGTCAGAAGAACGAGACTCAAACTTGTCCAAGTTGCCCTTTTTGAGTATAAAACAATGGCAACCAAACACTCGAAAATAACTCACCTTGGGGAGTTTTCCAAAACGCAACTCATAAGAGGTTTTTTTCAAGAAAGCTCGAAGAAAAATGCGATTGGAAATATAGCATGCAGTGTTCATAGCTTCGGCCCAGTATCGCCTAGGAGTCCTATGCTCATCGAGCATCGTCCTGGCCATCTCTACAAGGGTCCGATTTTTCCTCTCTACAACACCATTCTGAGGGGGTGTGTAGGGGGAAGAAAACTGATGCTCTAAACCCATGGAGTTACAAAACTTCTGAAAATCCGAATTCTCGAATTCAGAACCATTATCACTCCGAATTGCTCGCATAGAGTTCAAAGGGAACTCATTCTGAAGACGCAAAATCAGATTGCGAGTAAAGGAGAAAGTCTCGGTTTTCTCAGCTAAAAAGAAAACCCACGAATATCTCGAAAAGTCATCAACAACAACAAGCACATACCACTTCCCCCCAACCGAGCTCACCCGAGCCGGACCAACAAGGTCCATGTGCAAAAGCTCTCCAGGGCGCTTAGTCATGACCTGAGTCACTGGATGGTGGGGAGCGGCAACCATCTTCCCGTGTCTACAAGAGTGGCAAACAAGATCCTTCTCCATATGCAACTTGGGCAATCCTCGGATTAGGCCAAGCGAACTAAGCCTTGCAAGCAAGTCGAAGCTCAAATGTCCAAGTCTCCTATGCCACTTCCAAAGATCAGAAGAGGAAGGTGCAGCCACAAGACACCGAGAAGTGCCAAAAGACTCCGAGAAATTCGAACGAAAGACTTTTCCAAAGGGCGAAATCAAACACACAAGATTGCCTTGAGGATCCAAAATATGACTGAGATTCGGTTTAAAACGAATCTCATAGTCGTCATCAAAGAGTTGCGAAACAGAAATAAGGTTAAAATGCAAGTTAGAAACAAGAGCAACATCGCGCAACACAAAGTGCTCATTAACTCGCACCGACCCGCGAGACAATACCTTACCTTTGCTATTGTCGCCGAAGGTTATGTACTCCTTTCCGGCAACAGGGCTAAGGCTGGAGAACCACTTGGCGTTTCCGGTCATGTGCCTCGAGCAACCGAATCCACCAACCAAATGTCCTCCAACCAGTTTACCTACATCAATAAAAAGACATAGGGTGAGCATACGGTCCAACACTGGGGTTAGCGAAGTAAGGGGAATACCAGTGTTGGGCCGCCTGCTCAAAAGAACGGTTAGCGGAAAAACCATTCCTAGCACATCTACGAGAGGAGTGATCACCACGTAGAGGAAAACGTGGTCCGCTAAGGGAGGAGCGTCCATCGCGATACTCAAAACACGGTGGGGGAAAACGCTCAACTTCAAAGCCTCCGCCACGGGGTCCATAGCCTACAACTGCAGGCTCCCGCCGGGCACGCTCTCTACGAGGCCTAGGCCAAGCAACTTGAGGCACTGCGCCTCTAGGCCTAGCATCTCTCCTCGGAGCTCTCTGCTGCCTAGGACTGGGAACTTGAGGTTCTGGACCTCTGGGCCTAGCTGCTCTCCTCGGAGCACTCCTCTGAACATTCGGCACATGTACATCATGGAAAGGATGGTACATGTCCGTGTTGTTCATCTCTCTAGCACGGCGCACCTCTCTCTTGCGCCTAAAGCAGAACTCGCTCAAGTGTCCATCTCTCCCACAGAAGTCACAATGGTACCTCACCACACGCAAAGGGGGTTGTTGGTACTCATGGCTGTGGGTGTGGATCACTTTGCCCTTTTGTGGCAACTCCTCCTGGATAGGTGGCATTGTGTCCAGCTTGTTCTTTAAGTGGTTGGGTTTGGGATGCCACACTTGGTTCCTGGGTGGAGCTCTCGGAGGTTCCTCAAACACCCCATTCTTAGTGGTAGGCTTGACGGGCTCTTTGGGTGGAAGCTTGGTCAGTTTGGGAGTATTGGTGGAGTTGGGCTTCTCACATGGGTTCAGACCACTCGACTCTCCAATCTTCCCAAAAGCAGAAAGATCAACACCCGGGGCAAAGCCTATACCAGGACCTCCAGCAGCTCGCTTGAATTGGGAGATCATCATCCCGAGCTGCGGCTCACCACAAGATACCCATGACAAGATGGTCCGAAGGTATGTGTTTTCTTCCTCGGTTTGCATCTTGTCATGCTTCACATTAGCTATCTCCATCTCCAAGCCCTCACACAAAGCACACTTAGCCACACAAGTGCTACCTGAGTTGGCCTCCTCAAGAGACACAATCTTGGCATTCTTCTCTGCCAACTCAGATTGCAAGACAGGACATGTCTTGCACGCACCCAACAGAGAAGGTCTAGCCTTCAGCTCATCCACCTCTCCTACCAACGCAGCATACTTACATCTCAAAGTGAGAAGGTCAGTCATGTGCGTGGTGCACATCTCACACTCAACCTCCTCCGACACAACCACGGTGGATTTGGCAAACTCAAGCTCTCTCACCGTGTCCTCCCACTTCTGCCTAAACTCCTTGCGCTCTCTAGCGGCACGCCTAAGTAGCTTATCCTGACTAAGCAAGGCGGCAGTAAGCTTCTCATTTTCAGCAAAGAGCTCATCGTGGGTCATGGATACCTGGGAGGTGTCATCGTCGTCGTCCCGAGGGGTGTGCTCCAGCTTGCCGTCGACCTCATCACCAAGCGCCATGGTGCAGAAGCCGTCATCGTCGGCGAAGAAGCAGAGACCGTTCAGCTTGTCCTCGATCCTCTTCTTCTTCTCGGACTCATCATCGCTTGAGCAAGCGGAGTCGTCATCCGAGCCGTCGACATCGCTGAGCGTGGCGAAGAATGCACGCTGCTCAGCCTGGGCCTTCTCCAAGTACTTCTTCTTGATGTACTCCTTGTCGAAGCCGCCCCTCCGCTTGTGCCTCGCGGGGACATACTTCTCCTTGCGCTTGCCGGAGTCGTACTTGTGCCCATGATCGCCCTTCCCAGATGAATGCTTCTTCTTGGGGCAGTTGGCGATGAAGTGGTCTAGGTCGCCACACTCATAGCATCCTGAGCGTCCTCCTTCGCGGCGACGGTTCGTGCGGTTGTTGTGAAACCGTGAGAACCGGTTGGCGAGCATCGCTAGCTCGTCATCCCCCAAAGACTCCAGCTAGTCCTCTGTGACAGAAAAGAGAGATGAAAGAGCAAAGCCACCAGAGGGGTTAGAAGAGCCAGAAACCAAAGCCATAGTCGGGCCTGAAGGATTCTCATAAGAAGCCCTCGACATGGCGTCAATCTCACTAGACTTGAGCTTACTAAAGAGCTCATCGCAAGTGAGGGTCTCATAGTTAGACGATTCGATGATCGCCTGGACCTTTGAGTCCCACACCGATCGATCAAGAGTGTGTAAAAGCTTCAAAGCCCTCTCATGATCGTCAAAAGGCAACAGCTCCTTGTTCGCTCTCATCTTGTTGACAATAACCTGAAAGCGAGCGAATAAACTTTCTATGCTCTCGCCAGGCATATGTCGAAAGTTCTCATACTCCCGCTTGTGTGACTCGTAGAGACGAGATTGGACTTGAGAGGTTCCCTCATGGAAACGCATGAGGGTAGCCCAAATCTCACAAGCCGTGGGGAGGTGAGAAACTCGATCAAACTCAGACATGCTCAAACAGGAGAAAAGAGCGTTACGCGCTCGGCTATTGGCATCGTGCTCATCTATCTGAAGCTGAGTAACACGAGCAGCCAAGACAACGTAATCATCCCTGTTGCAAATCTCCCAAAAAGAAGAGCCCATGCTCTGGAGATAGACCGACATGCGTATCTTCCAATACGCATAGTTCGTCCCATCAAAGAACGGCGGTTTGCCCACGCCGCGATCCATGTCGCCTTCTGTGGATCTGAAACCGGCTAAGGTGGAAGATCCTTAACCCGCTCCGATACCAATTGAAGGACCGAAAAGCAACCAGAAAGCGACCAGAGGGGGTGAATGGGAGCTTCAAAATTTCCTTTCGGAAACTAGTAGCAACTGTCCCGAGAATCACCCCAAAAGACAAACCCTAGAGCTTGCTAATGTCCACGACCCTAGATGTAGGGTGGATGCTTCCAAGAAGCACAACGGGACACTACACAACTCTAAAAAGCCAACGCAAAAGACGGAAACCAAATCCGACAATGAACGAACCACCGGCGAACGAAAGCGCACAAACCAGTCACGACCGGACTCTGGGCAGCGTCCGGTCAGTGAGCACCGGACGCGTCCGGTCGTGCGAAATCCGTTGTGGGACCTTACTGTTCCCGACCGGACTCTGGTGAACAGAGCGTCCGGTCACAAACTGTGCATCCGGTCACAAAAGTCAAGCCGAGTGAACAGTGCGATGAGTGAGTCCGGTCAAAAAAGAAACCCAACGTTCGATCAGCTAGAGAAAATCGCCACGCGACATTCAACCACCGAACGCGTCCGGTCAACGCGAGGACAGTGTCCGGTCACCCCGACAGCAGCGTGTTCGTCCAGCGATTCGACTCGATCTCACCCAAAACAAATCCTCTAGGGATCAAACTTGGTGAGAAGAGTCAAAAGGAGTATAGTGAGCTATCCCTAAGAGATCATGGCTCGAACCTATCTCCAAATCGAAGAATTTCGGGGGAAGGGAGAAAACTTGACCCGAAACAAAAATCGATCGATCTCCTAGACCGTGAGGTTAGAGGAGAATTCCTTCGGTGGAAAGAAGTGCCTCACGATCTAGAACAACTTGGTTCAAACGGTTTTGCAAAAGATGAACTGAGCAAAGAGATCAAGCGACGGGAAAATCGTAGAGAGAAAGGATTTCGCGAAGAATACGAATGAAACGCGAATCACAACCACGAACTGCAACCGTGTGGCTACCACACGCTACAACAGTGAGGATACGGCCTCACTTCCTCAGAATCAACAGTACACAGAGGCAAGTCTCTCTGCGGATCTCAGCTAGCTACAGCAGGGGATGGGAGAGCAGGAAACCCTAAGTGCGAAGGAGCAAATGACTGAGATGTTTGGGAGGAGGGTGTCTCCCGACTACTTATCCTACTACTAGCCTAAGTCTATTTCCTACTCTACCCCTCTCTATTCTAATTATAGAGCGAACCAGCTAAACCCTAGGGTTATTCTGGACCAACTCGGTGGTAGGTGTATCCGACGGCCGCGCCCGCACAAACCGAAGCGTTGCCTCGACACAACCTCTGGATCGCCGCCACGTGCCGCCCTCGCTCTGCAGCCCCGGTTTTGTGGCCCAAACCGGGAAACCAGCCTTTTCCAGCCAACCCCCGGTTTTGAGGCCCAAACCGGGAAACCAGCCCACCAGCTTCTGAGTTTTGAGGCCAAACTCAGCAAACCCTCAGCGCCCAGGTTTTGAGGCCCAAACCTAGAAACCGTCCTCTGCCCGAGTTTTGTGGCCAAACTCGGAAACCATCCGCACCCAGGTTTTGAGGCCCAAACCTGGAAACCGTCCATCCGATGGTTTTTCCCTGGCTCTACCACCAAACCGACATCGTAGAGGGGATGCACCTCCTGTGCACCCCGTCCACCGACATGTGTCCCCAATTCTACGACTTAGGCAACACATGACCGCAAGTCTTCGCTCATCGCTGTCCCAGGCTGCCAGCCACCACAGCTGATCCTCGGGCCTCTGGTCCCTCAGTCCAAGCCTCACGTCCGCCCTTCGCCACTCTCGGTCCATCGGCACAGCACGTCTCTACTTGACCATCACCTTGCCTTTGATCACTGCATCCGTGCTCGACACCTGTACAACACAAGCCAAAGAACATGTGCATCATCCCAGTAGACAATCACTCATCACTCAGAGACCCGGCATACACCCATGTATTCGCAGTCTTTGGGTGCAAGTGCTACATATTGAAGAAGGGAACAAGACTTGGGAAGTTTGAAAAGAAGTGTGATGAAGGGTTCCTACTTGGCTACTCCACTACAAGCAAGGCATATAGAGTGTGGAACAACATATCAAGAATAGTTGAAGAAGTCCATGATGTTGAGTTTGATGAAACCAATGGCTCTCATGAAGAACTAGATAATCTAGACGATGTGAGAGGAACACAATTGGTGGAAGCTATGAAGAACATGGACATTGGTGATATAAGGCCAAAACAAGTGATTGACATCGAAGATGACAAAGACCAAGTGCTCTCTCCTCCAACCATGCATGACAATGATATTGCAAGGTCTAGTGGTTCTCAAGATCAACAAGATGCTAGTGCAAGTGCTCAACCGCAACAAGTGCTCCAACCAACACATATTGCAAGAGATCATCCGTTAGATCAAATTGTTGGTGACATAAGAAGAGGTGTGCAAACAAGATCAAGATTGGCTTTATTTTGTGAACACTACTCATTTGTATCATCTATTGAGCCAACCAAGATTGATGAAGCTTTGATGGATGTTGATTGGGTGAATGCAATGCATGAGGAGTTGAACAACTTCACCCGCAATGATGTTTGGGAGTTAGTGGAAAGACCAAAGAATACAAATGTGATTGGTACAAGATGGGTCTTCCGGAACAAGCAAGATGAAGATGGCATAGTTGTAAGGAACAAAGCAAGATTGGTTGCACAAGGGTACACTCAATTGGAAGGCATTGACTTTGGAGAAACCTATGCACCGGTTGCTAGATTGGAAGCCATTAGAATTCTACTTGCATATGCTTGTGCTCACAACATCAAGCTCTATCAAATGGATGTCAAGAGTGCTTTTCTCAATGGATTCATCAATGAGTTAGTATATGTTGAGCAACCTCCCGGGTTTGATGATTTGAAGAAGCCCAACCATGTGTACAAGCTCAAGAAGGCACTATATGGATTGAAGCAAGCACCAAGAGCATGGTATGAAAGATTGAGGGATTTCTTGTTAGCCAAAGGATTCAAAATTGGGAAGGTTGACACCACTCTCTTCACCAAGAAAATTGGAAGTGACTTGTTTGTGTTGCAAATCTATGTGGATGACATTATCTTTGGATCAACCAACCAAGATTTTTGTGAAGAGTTTGGAGAGATGATGGCTAAGGAGTTTGAGATGTCTATGATTGGAGAGCTTAGTTACTTCCTTGGATTACAAATCAAGCAAATGAAGAAAGGAACATTTGTTAGTCAAGGCAAGTACATCAAGGACATGCTCAAGAAGTTTGGGTTAGATAAAGCAAAGGCAATAACCACTCCAATGGGCACAAATGGACATTTGGATAGTGACTCTAGTGGTGACATGGTGGATCAAAAGCTATATCGGTCAATGATTGGAAGCCTACTCTATGTGACCGCATCAAGGCCGGATGTCATGTTTAGTGTGTGTATGTGTGCAAGGTTTCAAGCTTCACCAAGAGAAAGTCATTTGAAGGCAACCAAAAGAATATTGAGATATTTGAAGCACACTCCTAATGTTGGACTATGGTATCTCAAGGGCTCTCAATTCGAATTGATTGGATACTTGGATTCCGATTATGCGGGATGCAAGGTGGATAGAAAGAGCACATCGGGCACTTGTCAATTGCTTGGAAGATCACTTGTCTCATGGTCATCAAAGAAGCAAAATAGTGTTGCACTCTCTACTGCCGAAGCCGAATACATATCCGCGGGTAGTTGTTGTGCACAATTGCTATGGATGAAAGCAACACTGCAAGATTATGGAATCACGTTTGGACAAGTCCCATTGCTATGTGATAATGAGAGTGCCGTCAAAATAGCCACCAACCCGGTTCAACATTCAAGAACAAAGCACATTGATATAAGGCATCACTTCATTAGAGATCATCAAGCAAAGAAAGACATATCTATTGAGAGTGTGGGCACCAATGATCAACTTGCTGATATCTTCACCAAGCCACTAGATGAGAGAAGGTTTTGCAAGCTAAGGAATGAATTGAATATCCTAGACTTCTCCAACATGAGTTGAATGCACCCCCACTTATGACATGCCTCTCCTCCAACAAAGCAAAGGTGAAATTGTTTGGCATATGCATTCATTCTTATTTGGTTGTGATCTAGTTCATATAGCCATCACATTGCTTATTTAGGCTCATTCATGGTAAATCAAATGAATTTGAAGTATATGGTACCACTATTGCTTCTATATTTGACTTGATCTAGTGGTAGCATATAACTCGTTTGTGAGCTTGTAACTCTAGTGTTTGGTCTAGTAAGTGAGCAATGGGTGTTTAACCAACATGAGTAAGATAACCATTGTAAGATGTGTGAAGAAGCTTACTCTAGAGCAAACCGTGTTAAATATTCTATGTTCATGAGCTAGATTAAGCCATAACTTGACTTAGTTTGATTCCCACATATAGAGATTGCCTCCCTTCATTAAAACTTGCCCCACTTTTATGATAATTGTTCACAAAGGGGGAGAAAATGATGACAAAGATATGAGGGAGAATGCTAAGATAAAAAGAGACATGCTAAAGTAAACCTTCAAGTGTTCAAGTGCAAGCCTTCAAGTGTTCAAGTGCAAGTGGGATCGAAGCATACAAATAGGGGGAGCAAGCTCATAAACATGTATGTTGCATTTGAAATGTGCATATTCATATGTTTTGAATGCAATGCATAAGCTATTTATTTTGATATTCATGCTTATGTGGTGAATGCTAGTGTTAGAACATGATTGATGATATGACTCACTAGCATGAATAGGATGATAACTAGACATACTTGTATTTTAGTGTTTTCAAGTAGTTCAAGAGCCCTATTATTATGTTGATTTCACGGGGTTCTTGAGGTTTGATGTATGTCTAGTGACAAATGATGCTAAGGATGGTTTAACATTTGCACTCTGATTGGTATCACGCTTCAAAGGTCCATTCTTATGCCTTAGCATCAAAATTGGTAGTATTGCTCATCCACATTTCATATCCATACATATGTGCCAATTTTAGAACCAAACTCTATAGCACATATGTAGGGGGAGCTAATACTATCAATGTGGTTACTCAAATTTAAATCACATATCTTTGTATAGGTTGTCATCAATTACCAAAATGGGGGAGATTGAAAGCCCTAGTTTGGTTTTGGTTAATTGATGAAACCTATTTGGTCTAATCCTATTGTTAAGCATGTATATAACTTATGAGAAAAGATTGTGACCAAGCCAAGTGGTGGAGCTAGCAAGGTGGCAACCATGGAGGATGGTGATGGCCACATGCACTCAAGAGATCAAGTGCTCTACCATTGGTGAAACTTGAGAAGAAGAGAAGAGATGGAGCAAAGAGGCCCGAAGGCAAAGGTATAATCTATAGGGCTCTTTGTTTTAGTGATCAAGACACTTAGCAAGTGTGATCACATTTAGGATACATAGCCGTACTATTAAGAGGAGATTATTCACGGCTTATGCGGTGTTCAAGTGTCACTAGGTGTTCTCTAACATATCGATGCTATAGACCTAGTGAGTGACTAACTAGACCCTTGGAAAATGCTTTGCAAAATGCTAACACACGTGCACAAGTGTTGGAACACTTTGGTGTTGGCGCATGGGAACAAGGGTAGAAGTTAGAAAGCAAAAGATGTTGAATCGTCAGCATCGGACGCTGGAGGCAGAAGCATCGGACGCTGGCCAAGCGTCCCATGGTAAACCCTAGGTTCTGACATTTGTTGAAGGAGCATCGGACGCTGGCAACGGGCGCTGAGAAATCACCATTGCAAAGTCCGATGCAGGTGACGTGGCGCCAGCATGTTTTCCAGGGAGCATCGGACGCTGGCCTGCGTCCGATGCCAAACCATCGGACGCGTCCGATGTGTTTTGTACCTCTCTGGAACCTTTCTGTTGTGCCATCGGACTCAGGGGTTGAGCGTCCGATGTAACTGATCCGGCGCGTCCGATGTGAGGTTGTTTTTGCGCAAACTTGAGTAGAGGCATCGGAGCGTTCGATCCTAGGCATCAGCGCGTCCGATGCCACTTTAACCAGCGCGCGAAAGGATATGACCGTTGGGATCTAACGGGCTGAATTCATAGCAGAGGGACATGTGGTGCTCATCAGAGCATCGGACGCTGAGGGAGCGTCCGATGGCCCCGACACCGGCGCGTCCGATGCGTCTGTTTCGAGTCCAACGGCTTGGCTGACTTGGATGGCCTATTTAAGGGGCTTGGCCGGCTCATTTGGATGTACCTTTGCATATTCTGATTCCTAAGCATATTAGTGAGCATTGGCAAGCCTCCCAACTCATCTCCCATGTTGATTTGATCAAACCTAGTGAGATTGAGTGATCTAGTGCGTGATTTGATAGAGTTCAATCTAGTGGCACTAGCTCTTCGCATTGGCATTGAGTTTTCTTGTTACTTTTGGCATTTGCCGGTGCCTAGACGGCTTGGAGGTGTTGAGGTGGTTTTGGCAAGAGAAGGAGATTGTTCTTGGCCACCACCGATTGTGGTTGTGAGAGGTTTTGGAGCCTCACCTCACCAGAGCGGCAAGAGGCATCCTTAGTGGATTGCTCGTGTCATTGAGCTACCTCACTAGCGGTAGATTCTTGTGGCGCTCTTAGTGAGCTTGGCTTTGCGCCGATTAGCCACCGGGTCACCTAGTGTTGGTCGACACAACGGGGAGTAGCGTGCCGGCAAGCACGTGAACCTCGGGATAAATCTTGGTGTCCCGTGTGCTTATTGTGATTGTTTCCACATCTTGGTGATTGGCTCTCTACAAGGCGATCCTGAAGGCTCGGTGAAACCACCTCTATCTAGCTCATCTACTTTGTGTATTTACATTGAGCTATTTCTCTTGTATAGATACTATCATTTGTTGTATATCTCTTGTTATATTTCTTGTGTAGCTAGTTGTTATTAGCTTGCTTAGTCTACCTTTTTGTGCACACGTGTCTCATATACTTTTGTATATCATACTTGTACTAGAGCTAGTTAGTTTTATTCCGCATTAGATATTAGCTCTAATTGCTTGTGTGACATAGATATATTAGGTATAATTGTTGGATAGGTAGCTTGCAACACACTATTAGGCTAGCACAAAAAGCTTCGCCATTTGTTATACTAATAGTGTTTGCCTAAGTAATTTTGTAGAATTTTAATTAGGCTATTCACCCCCCCCCTCTAGCCAATTTTGACCTTTCAGGGGTCGGGCGACCCCCCTATGACAGGTGGGGCTTCCCATGGCATGTGCAATTGTTGTCTCCACTTGTCATTTGGTGTTTGTCACGTTGAAATGTGTCTTGATCACTTTTGAAGCTTTCTTATGGGCCCAATGATCCATGTGACTTCATCTTCCACTGTTGAGAGAAAACACAAGTGTGATACAAGGGTGGAAATGTGCTTTGGGAGCCTTCTCATGGATCATGCCACTTGGGCAAACCCTGGTGGGGCCATAGGGGGGCCGGCGATCCCCTTATGTAGGTTCCACTAGGGGGTCGGGCGACCCCATTATGTGGCCAAATCAGCCCATCTTTTGTAGGTGGTTTCTAGAAGCATAGTCTATGATGTTGGTCAAGTTGGATTGGACAATTGCCATACTTGGTGGGTCGGCCAACGTGTCATGTTGGGCTTCCCAAGCTTGGTTTTCACCCACTTTGCACCTACATTCAAATAGAGGAAATGTACATGTGGAACCAAGTTATTTGTACCAAAATATGCTTATGTTATGCTTATCTTCCTTCTATTCCGAGGTTGTTGATGGTGTTTTGGGTATGTTATTTTGGTGATATCTCACCGTCAACAAGAATCCCCCACACTTAGCTCTTTGCTCGTCCTCGAGTAAAGGTCAAGGATAGCAAAAGACATGATTATAATAATCTTCAAGATATATAGCAACTTAAAGTATCATTCAAGACATACATTATACAAGTGGGTTATGTGGTATTGTTTAACATATATCCTTTAGGTGTTGTAAGATGGAACAACTCATGGCAAAGTTATCTTTCCTAATTCACATCTTAGTGACTTGGAGTTTTTCAAAGTTTTCACAAGAAAAGCATAGTTCACTTATACTCCTCATATGGTACTCTCAAATCGCTCAATGGTGTATGATTCCTTACCAAGGCATAACATTATTTACCTTCTTTTATTTCATCCTACTTCTAAATGGCTTATGTAGAGCTCAGGTAGGGATAAACATGATAGCATACTTGTATTACATATATTGTAAAGTCAAAACAAGGATCCAAGGAGAAAAATGTCATAATCCTAGATCAAGATGTGCATGTGTGTGAAACATGGTGTGTATGACACATGATACTCCTTTAGTGATATTATCTCACTCTATTACTTATTTTTGAGACATGGCTATCATAATTCTTTTTATTCATGAGCTCTAACATGCTCATCTTTTTTCAATACTTTGGACCTTCATGTGTCCAATTTTTTTTATTTTCTCTCTTTTTTTCTTTTTACTTTTGCATAGCCCCATGTCTCTTCTACTGGTTCAAACTAGAGAGATCATTCTATTAAAACATGGAGTATTTAATTATGGAAATGAAAGGCATGTTTTCGTGCACTTCTAGTGTAGAAGCAGTGTGTATATGTGGATTGTACGTGATCTTGATCTTTGGAGCATGATAAATTTCTCAACAAGGTTTGACTAAACTCAAAGCAATAACAAGCAACATAAGAAAGTTTTGAACATGTAAAAACATGACATTTGGCTTTCGTAGGAATTTTCTCACCATTGAGGAGTATGTGACACTTTGGTTTTATGACATTTTTATCAGAAATAAGATCTCCAAGCACTTTGAATAGAATGGGTAGGACTCCTAAGCCAGAGCTATATCACATTTCACAACAACTTAGTCAATACGATTTTCCTATCAAGATATTTCCCACAAGCATAAGGATATGTTTATGGAATGAACTTTATGTAGCTTCTATCTCAAAAATGTCCTAAGCATGTCACTTTTCAAAGTTTTATTCTAAGTGTGGTTTTGGTTTATTTTACTTGCATGGAAACTCACCAAAGTGTGGAAACATATACCAAAAAGATGGGAGGAAGTGTCAAACCCATGTTTTGAAGTGAAGCATCAGCAATGGAGGTTGGCAGGTGGACCTAGGGCACCATGGTGGGGTCGGTCGACCACCTAGTGGCCTATGGCTGTCCTAAGTGTGTCTGCTCATCGAGGGCCTTCCTATATTTTTTGTTTTGACATCATTTGCATGTCGGCCGACCTGCCTTTGATGGGATCATGGAAAACAGAACCCGATATGTTGTTCCCTTTGTTAACTTCTACAAGTTCACCAAAACGTAGCTCAATTGGCCACCTTTCGACGGTCGGCCGACGTCCTTTGGTGGCCAAACAGGCTCAATTTTTGTGTTGCAGCATCTCTCCTAGTGTGGATCATTGCTATAGACTCAGAATTTCCATTGGTGAAAGTTTGGGGGTGACCGACCCTCACACTTCTTCCAAACAGTAACTGTCTTTTATTCAGAAACAACAAATGTGAAGTACAAAAGGACCCTACTGGTGGGAGACACCAGAGAGTCAAAATTTATTCAAAATTTGAGAAAGGTCAAGGTTGACTTCATGTGCCATATTTATTCTTGTATAATGGTTACTAAGATAAGATGGATGATATGACCATGAATGTAAAATTTTAAATCACTTGGCTAAAGGAGTTTGATTGCTCAACCTACAGAAGGGTTGGCCAACCTACATATTATGACATAATGTATCAAACTTTACATGATCATGACCTTCATCTTCTAGAGATATTATGTGTAAAATACTCAGCTCATTCGGTTAAGATTTGGAAGTCATGATAATGGTGTGAAAAGGCTATGAACAATGTTACAAAAGAAGACATGTTAAGCAAGATTTGATCATTGAAAATTATAACTTAAACATGTTTGATTCTTCATTTGTATATATGCCAGAATCAAGGAAGATCTTTTCAAACAATCACCACTTACCTTGAGATGTTACTTTAGTCATTGGAGCATGGTGGCACCATGTGACGACGGGTAGATGAGTTGTGGTGGTCGGTAAAACTTTCCTTGCTTGGCTAGCCTCACATCCTGAGCTGATCATGGACATCGCATATCCAATCTTGTACTCCATCATGCCATCATTTCTTATTTTGTGGATGTTGGCATGTTGTTTTGATCTTACACTCCACCCATTGTTTCATCCTTGTAGAGGATTAGTGGCCAGCACATACCCGAAGGAATGGATACACATTTTTTAAGCAAGGGTGATGTTGTCATGGAGTTTGGGGTCCTCTTTTTTTTGTTTTATTTTGTAGAGAAACAATTAAATATGTAAAAAAGATGCCCAGCGGAGGAAAGAGATGTAGCAAACCAGTCAGCACGTGTGTAGAAGTGGAGCAGAGGCTGATTGGTGGGCCTGTAGATCCATGGTGGGGTCGTCCGACCCCACCTTGGCACCATAGGCCACCTAGGTGCTTTCCTTTTATGTTCTTACCTCCAAGGACATACTTTGGCACTTGTGCTTTTTGGTGGTGTGTTCATTTGGCCGTCGCCCGATGCCAAAAAGTAGCCTTTATGACCCAAATTTGACGTGCAAGGTTGGGTTGTAGTGAACATCAACATGGTGTGCTTAGAACTTTCAGGAGCCACACATGGGGGTCGGCCGACCCCCACACTTAGCTTCAGTGGAGTTCTCTAGCCTTGAATTTTCCCTATGTATGTTCTCATGACTTTCTCAACAAATTTGGGAGTCTTCCTGCATGGGTTAGTCTAGATGCACAACCAATTCCTATCCAAGCATCTTTTGGTTCAATAAACAAACTCGACACCATGTCTTATTTGATTAAGGAAAGCCATTTAACCTAAGCACCACGCTTAATTTAAAGAGCTTTTGGAAGCATGTACATTACTCCAAAACCAAATCATGCTTTAATAGAAACAGGGTAGCATGGAGACAAACATGAGTGGTGTATTCTTCTTTTTTTAGTATTATTTTTAAGTGGAACTGAACAAATGGAAAAAGAATGCATTAAAAGAGAGGGATGAGATGTGACAAACCAGTCAAGAAGCATGCCATGATGGAGTGGACGCTGACTGGTGGGCCTAGGAGCCCAGGGTGGGGTTGGCCGACCCCACCTTGTAGCCATGGCCACTTCAGTGTCTGCCCTGTGTATTCTTACCTCTAAAGACGTATTTCTGCACTGACGCATTTTGTCTATGTGCTCATTTGGACGTCGCCCGACGTCCAAATGTAGCCTTTGGAGTCTAACTTTTGGAGGTTGAATTATTATAGTATATGACTCCATGGCAGGTTCAACATTGTGACAAGATGAACTTGGGGGAGGTAAACCGACCCCCACACTTAGTTCAAGGTGTGTGTTGAATCACAAAGGCAAGATAAGGTCAAGTGCAAGGTTCTGCTAGTGGTAACGCACCCGCAGAACCAAATTTAACTAGAGTTAGGCATAAGTCTCATCATATTAGTAAAGTGGTTTCTCCTTCAATGCCAACTCTCATGGACCTAACTGCCAAAAACATCATACCAAACCACTATGACACTTGCAATATTTTTGATAAACAAACACATCTACAACGATCCCTGCAAAGATTTCAGCAGCGGGAAAGTGTGAAGGGGTTGTAGATCTCATGTGTGGTGATGGTAGGGAGAAGAATTGATTTGAAAGATTTATCATGGAAACATGGATTTGATGGGATTGTTAAGATGTGACGTTCATTGATATCGTCTTTTCTTTCAAGCCCAAGTTTTGATGTCTCATGAATGTCCATGGGAAAAATGTTTGTTTCCATGATTCCATGCATATGACATTCCATGGACATGATTTCGGTAACACCCTAAAATTTTCTCCAAAGCCAAATAGTTTAAAATGTTTTAATTATGATTTTTGTGAGCATTTAACATAGGGGATAAATAATTTTTTTTTGTTGAAATAAAACTATAGTGGCAACATGTTTATGCATTCATGCTGGTGCACTATATTTATTGAAGTGACTGGTTTTTGCCAAAATTCAAAATGAATTCAAACTCCATTTGAAAAGGTTTGAAATGCTTTGAAATAAAAAGAAAAGGGGTTTTTCTTTCTTTTCTCCTCCCTCCCTTGCATCTGGCCCAAGCGGCCTGGCAGCCAATCCGCCGGCGCCCTTCCCCCCCCCCCCCCGCGCTGGGCCTCCCTCCCTCCTTCTCTTCTCTCCCCCCGCACGGCCCAGCAGGCCGGCCCGCCCGCGCCAGCGTGCGCCGCCGCGCCTCCTCTCTCTCTCTCTCTCACTGACGTCGCGGCCCCGCCGTCAGCATCCGCCTTCTCCCTCCCCTTCGCTCTCGCCCGAGCGCAACCGCCGCACCCGGGTCTTGTGCGCGTCGTGCGGCGCCCGCACCCACGACCTCGCCCTCGCCCTCGGCCATAAAGCGGACGCGCCCTCTACCCTGCTCTCTTTTCTCGCATTTGCTCACTCCGCGTCGGTTCACCGACGCTGTGCACCGCGCCTCAGAGCCTCGCCGTGCCAGTGCCGCCACCCGCCGCCGTCGCTCCGGCGATTCGTCGCGTCTCCGGCCGATTCAACCGTCCCCGTGCTCTGCATCGTGTTGGTGAAGTTGTCGAGCCCCTTTCTCTTCCTTCCTTGGCCATGGTTTCGTCCTAACCGCCGTTCCCCTGAGCAGATCCCCGCCGGCCGCCGTCCGCCGTCGACGCCGGGCGCCACCTCCAGTGCCTCCTTCGTCTCCCCTTCGCCGTGGTGAGGACCTCCTCCGCCTCCCGCTCCTCCCCTACCCCTCGGTTTGGTCGGCGTCGCGCTCGGTGCCCTGAGCCGCGAGCTCCCCGGCCTCGGCCATGGCGGAGCCGCGCACGACGTCGCGCTGAGCGCCGGGATGCCGCGGCCAGTGCGCGCCGTCGGCCGCCCGCGCGCGCACCCGCCCCTTGGTCTAATCCGAGCCGCCCATCTCCGATCCGGCGGCCGAGGATCATCGATACCCCTTCACCGTGCATCTTTGCTAAAGAGCCCCCGAAGAACCCCGTAACCAACCCGCACTCCACCAGGCACTGTTCATTGTGCCTGGAAAACCTTCCGACCAGGCCCCTGTGTTTTAGAGAAATTGAGGCGCAGTCCAGTTGACTGCGGTATTTGTTTAAAATTTAATTTAAATTCCGATTTAAATTTCAAAAACATTTCAGTCTATTTACAGAAATGCCATTACATTGTTTTGCTTATAAAATCCACGTTTTAGCTCCGATTTGATCCATTCAAATTGCGTTAGCTTCGTAATTTAGTGCTCTACCCGTTTATACCCGTGTTAGTCTGTTTTGGACAGGTTAGCTTTAGAGTCCAAGTTAATCTTGTTTAGGGCTTTATATATACCGTTTCGATCGTAACTTTCACGCCGTAACTCCGTTTTCGATGAACCAAAACTTGTTGTGATCGTGGAAACGCGTACTTCAGTTTTACCAAAGTTTTATTTCAGTTTATTACTGTTTGGTGTATTGTTCTAATAATAGCCTTGTTTGCATCGTGTATGTTTGCACCTGGAATGCGTGGTGATGTTGTGATCGAGTAGACGGTGAGTCGGTGTGGTGCGATCAGGACCCCTCGTTCAGTGACCAGCAGGAGGATCAACCTTTTGACAACCAAGGCAAGTTAGCATGGGACTTCCTTGTTTACCTATACACTTTACTTTAAGGGAATCCCTTACTTTAATCACTCATTTATGCATGTGTCCAATTGAGCAACCTTAGAAAACCCACTTAGCTTTGTGATCTGTGATGTTCTTGTTCCCGTGGGATATATGCATATGGGTAGTTTTGCTAGTGCTAACTGACTTATAATCGATCCAGTCCAATGATGAATATGCTCTCATGATGATATGTGTTAAACGGTTAATAAAACTTGCTGTTAGCAAAAGCTGGGATTGACAGTGCTACCATGAGTGCTATATGGCTCTGGTTTTAGCTCAGTACTCTGGACCTTTTCTAACCTGTTAGTGGTAACCCGGAGGGGCGCAAGAGGGGCTTGCCTCTACGGATGTAGGGCTGCTCCTGTTCCTATGAGTATAGCTGCGATGGCCTTGTGCCATAGGAAAGGGGGGGTTTGCTATGTCTGATTGCCAAGGAAACCTCGCGGCCCTAACCTGTTAGACGAACCAGTGAAAGGCTTCATAGTGTGCCCTGCCGATCTACCTCGGAAGTGGATCAAGAGGTTGGCCGCCTCGGGCACAAGGGTAACACGGCTTGTGGGTAAAGATGCACAACCTCTGCAGAGTGTAAAACTGTTATAACAGCCGTGCTCACGGTCCCAAGCGGCCCGGAAAACTAGCAGAACTTTGATACTAGAATAAATGTTTACTTTATATTGTTGGTACCTTATGATGTTTTATTTATCTTTGATGGACAAATGGATCATGGGTTAAGGGTTAAGCACAATACTCGTTTACCTTAAAGCTAAAACTTTGCCAACTTAAAAGCTAACTACAGTCAGACAGTGTCAGCCTTTTTGAGCCTCATGAACCCTATGTTAGCTTGCTAAGTACGTGGAGTACTTACGCTTGTTGTTTGTCTTCTTTTTGGGCAAAATCCCAGTTGGGTAGCAGATGAAGGTGCAGTTGGCGACTTTCCTGAAGACTTCTAGGCTAGCTGCTCCCCCAGTCGACGTTTCCCTGTGGTTTAGTTTGCGTACCAGTTCAGTGATCTGTGGTTCAGTATGCTGTAAGACTCTGTTTTAAATACTGTCGTGATGTAATAAACAATGTGATGATGCCACTCCTTGTAATTTGTCTACTTATGTGTGTGATTGTTTCCTGGGCACACATGAGTACGTTGTCCCAATTTTATCCTTAAAGTTGGGGTGTGACAAATTGGTATCAAAGCTTTGTTGACTGTAGGACGCAAGCCTAGCTAGGAAATGGCCGTCTAACACCTTTTTGCTACCTGTTCATGCTTATTTTATTAACTTGTTACTTTATTAAAATTATATGCTCCTTATTCTTATTCTATTGCATAAAACTAATTGTTTCCGCTTATCTTATCTTGTTTTATAACGTCAGGATGCCTCGCATGAACACCCGTGCCTACCGTGCTCTTTTCACCAGCCAGCCTGCTCCCCCTGTGGTCCACATCAGTGATGGTTCCTCCAGCTCCTCCAACGCCGTCTTCATGGAGGATGAAGAGTTGACCGTTACTCCAGCAGTCTCTGAGGAGCTAGCAGCGCCACCACCGCCCCCTGCAGCAGTTCTCGAGTCTCCAGCTCTGGAAGTGCCTGCCCCGGAGGTGCCAGTCCCAGTGGAGCCCGTGCCTGAGGCGCCAGCGCCTGAGGTTCCCGCTTCAGAGGCACCCGCTCCTGCAGCGCCTGACGCTCCACCAGCTCCTGTGGCACCAGCCTTCGTGCCAGTGTACCCGGTGGTACACTCTCCCGCCGCTTCGTCAGCTTCGGCACCAGCACCCCCTGCCTCTCCAGCAGCGCAGGTGGTGGAAGACCTTGGTTGGGATCGTCGCTTCATGTTCAAGAAGCCCGACGAGGCAGCATACTATCATAGTATGCTGGTTCGTCTGCTGGAGGAGTACTACCCTGAGATGGAGGCTAAGCTCCAGTACTACTGCGGCGAGTATACCCACCCTTTGGAGGCTGCATACTGGAAGTCCGACCTGATGGTTACAGGTTGGAAAGCTGCTGATCAAGCCCACGTCGTAGAGACGGTTCATAGGACCACCACCAAGCGTGGTGATGCCCTCGCCAGCATGGAGGACGCGGCGCAGGATGCTTACCTGCATTACCATGGCCTTCGCTTCCAGATGATGAGGAATGATCGCTACCGCTACCTGCCCCAAAGTGACATGGAGGGCTCGTGGCGAACCCTGCTACCACCAGTGGAGTACCCGGTTCTGGTCTCTACCGCCCAGCATGCCTATGAGGTGCATAGGAAGGCTGACAAGGTGCAGGATGACCTGCGTGCTGCTCAGAAGGTGATAAGGCGTTTGGAGCGCGAAGTGGATTACCTTCGCGGTGAGCTAGACTATGCAGCTGTTTACAAGAAGAAGTACAGAGCCAACGATGCCCCCGGTGGAGCCCAGTAGCTTGCCTACCACGTTCAGTTATCCCGTTAGACGTGTCGCTTAAGTTTCAGTTTGTGTTATGTGAACCTGTGGTGTTTGTGTTACTTATGTTGGTGAACTATGTTTGTTTGGATCTTTGCTTGTGTGTGGTGAAGTATGGGTTATGTCCGTGCTTCTCCAAGTTAAACATCTTCTTGTGATGTATAAAGTTGCTTATCTCCTATGCCTGTGTTGCTGTTTTCTGGAGCACCCTGTGGTTATATCTGTATATCTCTTAATCCGTGATCCCAAAAATTATGAAATTTTTGTGGAAGTATCTAGACTGATGTATCTTTCAAACAAATCTGGAACCAAGTCTTTATCTGTTCGGATCTAGGAGATATGCCTGTTCAAAGTTGATGTTTCTGCGCAGTCTGCCACCTAGAACAGGTTCTGTTCAATACTGTTTTCGACCCGGAATCTGGTCGAATCTAAGAAAGTGTTCTATATTAAAGTTGTAGTTGGTTTCTTAAGCTTTCCAACGATGTCTGGTTCATCCCTGTTGGATTCCTGTAACTTGAGTTATGCCCATTTTAGCGTGCTACTGTTGACAAGGATGTGCACAGAAATTTTCAGCAATGTTTATTTATGTTCATATATACATTCTTTGTTGGATATAAAGGTCTAACTCTTGCGCATTTGTTGGTAAGCAGATGGCAGCAAGGGGTGGACGCGGAAGAGGCCGTGGCCGTGGGCGTGGTGTTCCTATGGACCCGCCACCGCCACCGCCGCCAGTGACCATCGAACAGCTGATGGCCACGCAGAATCAGCTTATGCACGCCATGATGAACCACCTGGATCAGGCGCCCGCTGCAGCACCTCAACCTCTTCAAGTCAGGGACCGTCGAGGAGAGTTCCTGAAGGGTCATCCACCTGTGTTCACTCACGCCTCTGAACCACTGGAGGCGGATGACTGGCTCCGTGCAGTGGAGAAATAGCTGAACATCGCCCAATGCACCGATTATGAGAAGGTGCTCTACGCTTCTGGGCAACTGCAGGGAGCTGCACAGGACTGGTGGGATGCGTTCATGTTCGGCCGTCCCCAAGATGCCCCAGTTGTTACATGGCAGGAGTTCAAGGAGAACTTCCGATCCTATCACATCCCAGATGGTCTCGTGGAGCTGAAGCAAGAGGAGTTCCGCTCTCTGAAGCAAGGGTCCATGTCAGTGGCGGAGTACCGCGACAAGTTCGCTCAGCTGTCGCGCTACGCTCCCCAGGATGTGGCCCAAGATAAAGACAAGCAGCGCAAATTTCTGAAGGGTCTTTACGATGGGTTGCAGCTCCAGCTTATGTCAAATACCTACCCAAACTATCAGGCCCTGGTCAATAGGGCGATCGTTATTGACAACAAGAGGAAGGAAATGGAAGCAAAGAAAAGAAGCTTCCAAGGCCAGTCATCGGGGAGCAACACTCATCCCCGAATCAACCCACAACAAGGTTACCCCCAGAGGAGTCAAGGCAACCAGTGGAACAGGGGACAACACCCCCAGAACAACCAGAACCAACAGCGCCCTCCATACCAACAGCAGTCAGGTGGTCAGCGTTTTCAGCAGCAGCCAGGAGGACAGAGGTTCCAACAGCAGAGCAGTCAAGCCTCACGCCAGGGAGCACCCAACTCCGCTCCCATGAAGAATGCAGCTCAGCAGAACCCCAACGCTTGCTACCGTTGCGGGGAGACAGGACACTATGCTCATCAGTGTCCTAAGAAGCAGAACCCTCAAGTCCCGCGAAATCAAGTGGGGAACCCGAAGCAGAACACCCAACCCACTAACACTGGGCGGGTGAACCATGTGGCTGCCGATAGTGCCCTGGATGCACCGGATGTTATGATGGGTACGTTCAGCATCAACTCAATCCCAGCAACCATACTTTTTGATTCTGGTGCTTCGCATTCTTTCATTTCACAGTCATTTGTTAGAATGCATGGTGTGCCTTTATGTGCAATGAAAGAAACAATCATAGTAAACTCACCAGGGGGTAGTATGCCTGCAAATTTTTGGAGCCCCACCTCTAGTGTCAACCTAAGGGGGGTAGACTTTAAAGTAAAGCCTATAGTGCTAAGAACAGCAGGTATAGATCTCATCTTGGGTATGGACTGGATGAAGCAACATGGGGCTGTCATTCAGTGTCAAGAAAGATCAGTTGTTATATCTACACCCAAGGGAGACAGGATTTGTGTGGAAGTGGTGATGAAAGAGCAGCCAACTGCCACGGTCAACCAGATGGATGCTAGTGGTGCAGAGCAAGATCGGGTGGTGGACGAGTTCCCTGATGTCTTTCCTGATGATCTGCCAGGTATGCCACCTGATCGCGATGTTGAGTTCATTATTGAATTACTGCCCGGAACTGCACCAATAGCTAAAAGACCTTATAGAATGGGGGTAAATGAATTAGAAGAACTTAAGAAACAGCTTAAGGAGTTGTTAGAGAAAGGGTATATACGCCCCAGTGCTTCCCCTTGGGGAGCACCAGTGATTTTTGTGGATAAGAAAGATGGTAGCCAAAGGATGTGTGTGGACTATAGGTCTTTAAATGAGGTTACCATTAAAAACAAATACCCTCTACCCCGGATAGACGATCTATTTGACCAACTTAGAGGAGCATGTGTGTTCTCTAAAATAGATCTCAGGTCTGGATATCACCAGTTGAAAATCCGGAACTCAGACATTCCTAAGACTGCTTTCACAACGCGGTATGGATTGTATGAGTATACAGTAATGTCTTTTGGACTGACCAATGCCCCAGCCTACTTCATGTATCTGATGAATAAAGTGTTCATGGAGTACCTGGATAAGTTTGTGGTGGTGTTCATAGATGACATTCTAGTGTTCTCTAAATCAGAGGAGGAACATGCTGAACATCTGAGAATGGTTCTGCAGAAGTTGAGAGAGCATCAACTCTATGCCAAGAGGAGCAAATGTGAATTTTGGTTGAAAGAAGTCTCTTTCTTAGGGCATGTTGTCTCTAACGGAGGTATATCCGTTGATCCTAGCAAGGTGCAAGATGTGTTGGATTGGAACCCGCCAACTAATGCCAGTGAAATCCGAAGTTTTCTGGGTTTGGCCGGGTATTATAGGAGGTTCATTGAAGGATTCTCCAAGCTCGCAAAGCCTATGACTGCCTTGTTAGAGAAGAATGCTAAGTTTGTGTGGTCTGATAAATGCCAAGCAAACTTCGAAGAGTTAAAGAAGAGATTAACCTCAGCACCAGTCCTAGTTCTGCCAGACTTGAACAAAAGCTTCTCGATCTATTGTGATGCATCTCGTCTTGGACTTGGATGTGTTCTAATGCAAGAAGGAAAAGTAGTGGCCTACGCATCTAGACAGCTGAGGAAGCACGAGGTGAACTATCCAACTCATGATTTGGAGTTAGCAGCTGTTGTCCATGCTCTGAAAATATGGAGACATTATCTAGTTGGGCATAAGTGTGATGTGTTCACGGATCATAAAAGTCTGAAGTACATATTTACTCAGTCAGATTTGAACTTGAGGCAACGCCGTTGGCTAGAATTGATCAAAGACTATGACCTAGAGGTACATTATCACCCAGGAAAGGCCAATGTCGTGGCCGATGCCTTGAGCAGAAAAACTTATGCAACTGGACTGCAAGTGGAATACATGTCAGCTGAATTGAGAGCTGAAATGGCATACCTTAATCTATGTTTCGCCAACAATGTGGTGGAAATGTCAGTTGAACCTGCTTTGGAGAAAGAAATCCGTGAGGGTCAGTTGAAAGATGAGAAGTTGAAAGAGATAGCAGAGAACATAGTGCTTGGAAAGGCACCAGGATTCAGGATGGATGATAATGGGACTCTTTGGTTTGGAAAAAGGATATGTGTGCCCGAAGTGAAAGCTATCCGTGATGCCATCCTGCGAGATGCGCATGAATCCGCCTACTCCATACATCCCGGCAGTACCAAAATGTACTTGGATCTGAAGGAAAAGTACTGGTGGTACGGATTGAAGCGAGATGTAGCAGAATATGTGGCCCTATGTGACATCTGTCAGAAGGTCAAAGCTGAACATCAAAGGCCAGCAGGATTGTTACAACCTATGCAGATACCCGAGTGGAAATGGGAAGAAGTGGGAATGGACTTTATCACTGGATTACCCCGTACGCAGAGAGGCTATGACTCAATATGGGTGATAGTTGACCGTCTCACTAAGGTCGCTCACTTCCTACCAGTTAAGACCACTTATTCTGGGGCAAGGTTAGCAGAACTGTACATGGAGAGGATTGTGTCTCTGCATGGTGTTCCGAAGAAAATAGTGTCTGACAGAGGAACACAGTTCACATCTCATTTCTGGCATCAGGTACATCAATCTTTGGGAACCAAGCTGACTTTCAGTTCCGCATATCACCCTCAAACTGATGGGCAGACTGAAAGGATAAATCAGATCTTGGAGGACATGCTGAGGGCGTGTGCCCTTCAGCATGGACTGAGTTGGGATAAAAGCCTTCCATATGCTGAATTCTCATACAACAATAGTTATCAGGAGAGTCTCAAAATGGCTCCTTTTGAAGCTTTGTATGGCAGGAAGTGTAGAACTCCCTTGTTCTGGAATCAGACAGGAGAGACTCAAGTGTTCGGACCGGATGTTCTTAGAAAGGCTGAAGATCAAGTAAGGACGATCCGGGATAACTTGAGGATAGCTCAGTCCCGACAAAAGAGTTATGCAGATAATCGCAGGAGGGACTTAGTTTTCAAAGTGGGAGACTATGTGTATTTGAAAGTGTCACCCATGAGGGGCGTAAAGAGATTCAACATGAAAGGAAAGTTAGCACCCAGATACATAGGCCCTTTCCGGATCTTGGCCAGATGTGGAGAAGTGGCCTATCAGCTTGAGTTACCTGAGAAGCTGTCAGGTGTACATGATGTGTTCCATGTTTCTCAGCTAAAGAAATGCCTGCGAGTGCCTGAAGAACAAGTTCCTCTGGAAGAGATCAAGATAGGTGAAGATCTTACTTATGAAGAGTACCCTGTCAAGATCTTGGAAACAGCAGAGAGAGTTACCAGGAGCCGAGTTATCAAGATGTGCAAAGTTCAGTGGAACCTGTATACAGAAGAAGAGGCTACCTGGGAAAGAGAAGAAGATCTTCGGAAATCTTATCCGCAGTTGTTTGAGTAAGCTCCAGTCGAATCTCGAGGACGAGATTCATCTTAAGGGGGGTAGAGTTGTAACACCCTAAAATTTTCTCCAAAGCCAAATAGTTTAAAATGTTTTAATTATGATTTTTGTGAGCATTTAACATAGGGGATAAATAATTTTTTTTTGTTGAAATAAAACTATAGTGGCAACATATTTATGCATTCATGCTGGTGCACTATATTTATTGAAGTGACTGGTTTTTGCCAAAATTCAAAATGAATTCAAACTCCATTTGAAAAGGTTTGAAATGCTTTGAAATAAAAAGAAAAGGGGTTTTTCTTTCTTTTCTCCTCCCTCCCTTGCATCTGGCCCAAGCGGCCTGGCAGCCAATCCGCCGGCGCCCTTCCCCCCCCCCCCCCCCCCCCCGTGCTGGCCTCCCTCCCTCCTTCTCTTCTCTCCCCCCGCACGGCCCAGCAGGCCGGCCCGCCCGCGCCAGCGTGCGCCGCCGCGCCTCCTCTCTCTCTCTCTCACTGACGTCGCGGCCCCGCCGTCAGCATCCGCCTTCTCCCTCCCCTTCGCTCTCGCCCGAGCGCAACCGCCGCACCCGGGTCTTGCGCGCGTCGTGCGGCGCCCGCTCCCACGACCTCGCCCTCGCCCTCGCCCTCGGCCATAAAGCGGACGCGCCCTCTACCCCGCTCTCTTTTCTCGCATTTGCTCACTCCGCGTCGGTTCAACGACGCTGTGCACCGCGCCTCAGAGCCTCGCCGTGCCAGTGCCGCCACCCGCCGCCGTCGCTCCGGCGATTCGTCGTGTCTCCGGCCGATTCAACCGTCCCCGTGCTCTGCATCGTGTTGGTGAAGTTGTCGAGCCCCTTTCTCTTCCTTCCTTGGCCATGGTTTCGTCCTAACCGCCGTTCCCCTGAGCAGATCCCCGCCGGCCGCCGTCCGCCGTCGACGCCGGGCGCCACCTCCAGTGCCTCCTTCGTCTCCCCTTCGCCGTGGTGAGGACCTCCTCCGCCTCCCGCTCCTCCCCTACCCCTCGGTTTGGTCGGCGTCGCGCTCGGTGCCCTGAGCCGCGAGCTCCCCGGCCTCGGCCATGGCGGAGCCGCGCACGACGTCGCGCTGAGCGCCGGGATGCCGCGGCCAGTGCGCGCCGTCGGCCGCCCGCGCGCGCACCCGCCCCTTGGTCTAATCCGAGCCGCCCATCTCCGATCCGGCGGCCGAGGATCATCGATACCCCTTCGCCGTGCATCTTTGCTAAAGAGCCCCCGAAGAACCCCGTAACCAACCCGCACTCCACCAGGCACTGTTCATTGTGCCTGGAAAACCTTCCGACCAGGCCCCTGTGTTTTAGAGAAATTGAGGCGCAGTCCAGTTGACTGCGGTATTTGTTTAAAATTTAATTTAAATTCCGATTTAAATTTCAAAAACATTTCAGTCTATTTACAGAAATGCCATTACATTGTTTTGCTTATAAAATCCACGTTTTAGCTCCGATTTGATCCATTCAAATTGCGTTAGCTTCGTAATTTAGTGCTCTACCCGTTTATACCCCTGTTAGTCTATTTTGGACAGGTTAGCTTTAGAGTCCAAGTTAATCTTGTTTAGGGCTTTATATATACCGTTTCGATCGTAACTTTCACGCCGTAACTCCGTTTTCGATGAACCAAAACTTGTTGTGATCGTGGAAACGCGTACTTCAGTTTTACCAAAGTTTTATTTCAGTTTATTACTGTTTGGTGTATTGTTCTAATAATAGCCTTGTTTGCATCGTGTATGTTTGCACCTGGAATGCGTGGTGATGTTGTGATCGAGTAGACGGTGAGTCGGTGTGGTGCGATCAGGACCCCTCGTTCAGTGACCAGCAGGAGGATCAACCTTTCGACAACCAAGGCAAGTTAGCATGGGACTTCCTTGTTTACCTATACACTTTACTTTAAGGGAATCCCTTACTTTAATCACTCATTTATGCATGTGTCCAATTGAGCAACCTTAGAAAACCCACTTAGCTTTGTGATCTGTGATGTTCTTGTTCCCGTGGGATATATGCATATGGGTAGTTTTGCTAGTGCTAACTGACTTATAATCGATCCAGTCCAATGATGAATATGCTCTCATGATGATATGTGTTAAACGGTTAATAAAACTTGCTGTTAGCAAAAGCTGGGATTGACAGTGCTACCATGAGTGCTATATGGCTCTGGTTTTAGCTCAGTACTCTGGACCTTTTCTAACCTGTTAGTGGTAACCCGGAGGGGCGCAAGAGGGGCTTGCCTCTACGGATGTAGGGCTGCTCCTGTTCCTATGAGTATAGCTGCGATGGCCTTGTGCCATAGGAAAGGGGGGGTTTGCTATGTCTGATTGCCAAGGAAACCTCGCGGCCCTAACCTGTTAGACGAACCAGTGAAAGGCTTCATAGTGTGCCCTGCCGATCTACCTCGGAAGTGGATCAAGAGGTTGGCCGCCTCGGGCACAAGGGTAACACGGCTTGTGGGTAAAGATGCACAACCTCTGCAGAGTGTAAAACTGTTATAACAGCCGTGCTCACGGTCACGAGCGGCCCGGAAAACTAGCAGAACTTTGATACTAGAATAACTGTTTACTTTATATTGTTGGTACCTTATGATGTTTTATTTATCTTTGATGGACAAATGGATCATGGGTTAAGGGTTAAGCACAATACTCGTTTACCTTAAAGCTAAAACTTTGCCAACTTAAAAGCTAACTGCAGTCAGACAGTGTCAGCCTTTTTGAGCCTCATGAACCCTATGTTAGCTTGCTAAGTACGTGGAGTACTTACGCTTGTTGTTTGTCTTCTTTTTGGGCAAAATCCCAGTTGGGTAGCAGATGAAGGTGCAGTTGGCGACTTTCCTGAAGACTTCTAGGCTAGCTGCTCCCCCAGTCGACGTTTCCCTGTGGTTTAGTTTGCGTACCAGTTCAGTGATCTGTGGTTCAGTATGCTGTAAGAATCTGTTTTAAATACTGTCGTGATGTAATAAACAATGTGATGATGCCACTCCTTGTAATTTGTCTACTTATGTGTGTGATTGTTTCCTGGGCACACATGAGTACGTTGTCCCAATTTTATCCTTAAAGTTGGGGTGTGACAATTTCCCTTGGATTGAGCTTGATGAGAGGGTGAGCACTTCCTTCTTCATGACAACCTAAGTCGTCCTCCAAACTTGGATGGTTCATGTTTGTTCAAGAAATTGACATAAGTGCTGACGCTCACTATTGCTCATAATTAACCATCAACTATTGCATGGAATGACACTAAATGAATCACAAAGCATAGTTGTAGGGTTTGAAACTAACAAGTTCCACGTGTTTTGGTGCTATCACTTGTTTAGTAGGACATCCATATTTTTACCATATAAAAGTATCTCAAGTGATGAAGCAAAGCACCCCATTGCGAAGACCTCGTCGAGACGATCGAAACGAATATATGATTTGCTATATTTGGAGTCCCGGAGTGAGAGTCCTCGATCGATACGACTTGGAAGATTCTAGAACATTCCAGAACATTCCAGAAGACACGAGAAGGTGACCCATGGAAGGCGGGGCCCACCAGTCATAGAGGCAGACCGACCGGTCTCCCCCCTGGACCGACCGGTCTGGTGTAGGGCCCAAACTTGCCCCCCTTCGCGTGACGCACTCCAACCGACCTCTCCAACACGTTTTGGCCCATTAAGGCCCATGTGCATATGACGAAGGATTTAGTACCACATCGCTTGCCCAAGGTGGAGGGGAGGCCAGGAGCCCTATATAATAAACCCAAGACCCCCCTAAGGCAACACAACATCATTAGGGAGTATTTGTAGAGGCGTCCCTCGAAGGACAACCTCTCCTCTCTATGTAATTAGGTTTAGATTTTCCAATGTAATAGCTTAGCTCTAGTCGGGAGTTAGGGAGAGCGGAGCTGCGCTCTGGTTCTGGAGGAGTCTTCAGAGTTTTGGTATGTCTTTGTATCTTTTCTTTGTAAGACTTATGCTTTAATATATTTATCTTCTCTATTTACTTTATGCTTTATTATATGATTAGTATAGTTGTTATATCTCAGCATGGGATCTTTGCTCGTATTGAGTGCTCTAGTTATAGGCCATAATTAGAGTAGTAATCGATAGATTAGACATGGTGTTTAGTCTATAGGTTACCTGAGGTTGTGCTCAATCCCACAAAATAGTTGTGGTAGCCCCAGGGGTGACAGCTCTATTAGGCCTTCATAGTCCACCACGTTTGGATTGATGTTTTCGTATAGCTTTTGGCAGCCTTCCCCTGACTACTTTCTTCCCAGACTTTTTCGAGAGTCAGAAAGGTATTGTTGCTCCAAAGTGCCAATGTTTATGACTGCTATATCTTTTCATCTTTGTTGCCTTAGAACCCAAGTAATAGAGAAGTATATAGGAACCTTGATCTCTCCCGTTGTCCTCCCACTATAGTTATCTAGTTATCATTGAATTATCTTCTATGTGCTTTCATTCATTATCATTTATCAATTACTCCTGCTGTAGTCTATTTAGTACTATGAGTTAGTAGATGCATGATAGTGAATTATCAGATCCTTGACCTTAGCTTCCTCATGGTAAAATATAAATAACGGTCCTGGAATACTCCCGGTACAATGCTATAATGATGTTCTATGTGCTTGCGGAATCTTTCATATTCTTTTTGCACTAACGAACGTCAACAAGGATTTTTGGCGCCGTTGCCGGGGAAGCAATTGGTGTAAAGATTTTGATAATGATCTTGATGTCTGCTAAGTTAGTGTACAACTAGCTTTAGTAGGATTACCCCTTGTTCTGCTGAATGTGGAATAGATAGGACATCAGATGTCGTTTCGACCTTATGGCAAGCTTGCACAAAGAATGAAGAACCCAGGGTGTCTGAACATTCAAGATCCATCATTAATTCTGGAACCCTGCCATCTCACAGGTTTGTGTATACATACATATATATTCTAACCATGTGTAGATTGGAGAAAAGGTCGCCGTCACAACAATTCAACTCCCATCCAATGTGACAGATATTTATGTTGCGCCACTCACAAATCCCAGTTGTGAGTCATGGTAAGTATGATCGAGGTGAGACAGTCTTGCACATGGACTTTAAACTTTATGAGTAGTTATCTTTTTAATTTCTTGCATTCCACTGCATGTTTACTTTGAATCATCCTTGCATCCACTTCATTTAGTTTATGTTTTCTCATATCAAGTCCATAACATGTTTAGATCCTTGCATGCATTCATGTCATCTGCATCTAAAAAATATATTTAAAAAAAAGAAAAAAAATCCTCACTGTGATCATACTCTGTCATCTCTTTTTGAATAAATCTCTATTATGCTTTCATGCTACCTTTGTCTATGCTAGTATGTTTTGGTTTGAAGGTACATCCTTAGGGTACTTTCATAGGATTTTTAAATTAAGCGTGGTGCTTAGGTTAAATAGTCTACCTTAATCAAATTAGACACGGAGTTTGGTTTGATTATTGATCTGAAATTAGCTTGTGTAGACATTGGATATTTTGTTGGACTAACCCCTGTAGAGAACTCTAAATATAATTTCGGAAAGTCCTGAGATGAATTCACATCAGAGATGAAGCAAGGCATACGGTGAACTGCATAATGAAGAATCAGCTCATTCATCATGGATGAAAGAACTGTGAGTATTAAAGTTTATTTCAATTTATCTTCTACTGCAAGTATCTTTTGCCTTGAACCATGTTAAAATGCAGCCAACACATAAAATGCTAGTCTATGCTAAAGTAGTTCTAAAATCATCTTTTCATTAGCATGGATGAATAACACATAAGTTGTGGATAACAACCCATGTTTCACATTCAGTACAATCCTTCAGGTATATGTCCACTAACATTTTATAGGAGATGAGATTTGCTTGTTCATGGTGTGAACTTAAAGATCCAAAATCCAACCCATGGATAGACAAAACTCATCATTAGACAAGTCACTAGTGATGTCGAAGACAACCAAGCTTTGAGCCATCCCAAGGCCTAAGTTAGGACGCTGATGATGAGCAGGATGCAACTCACCCCGTATGGGTCAATCTGTGCCTACGCTCATCATTATCGAAGACATCAACACCGACGCCAACAACAAATATCTGGGAGAAGATATGCTACTACATTATAACATCTATGTGTCATCCAAAGAAAGTCTGTTGGTGGTTCACTATGAAGACAAGCAGTGGAAGTTCTCGTCACTTCTAATCAATGCAACACAAGAGCTAGTTTGGGGGATGAGGTGGTACGACTTCAACAACAACAAGGTCTACAAATTCAATACATGAACATGTTGTTGAAGAAATCCGGGCATCCACCTACTTCACAAGCCAGCTTAGGGGAGAAACAATTTTGTTGTCTAGATTTGTTTCATGATCAAGGGTAGGAAGGAGAAATCCAGCTTCAAGAAACTTTGACCTCCTACTCACCACTTTGATTAGTACAAGTCACTAGACGCTGCCCCAGCTAAGGAGAAGAATATGATCCATCACTCATTCTTGGAAGATCATTCTTGAACACCACGTACCAATGTGTCATCTATGTTGGACCTGGAGACATCTACTTTTGGATCTTCGATCAAAAGAATTGACTACACCACTTATGAGGAGTCGAAGAAAACCAAGAGAAGACGTTGACTCAACCGATGAAGGAAGAACCAACTACCAGGAATTGAGGAAGACATCATAAAGGATGAAGCCACTGCACCACAAGAATTAGAAGATGGAGAGATAGTACCCGAGCATACAAATCAAGAGAATAATTGACAAAGTCTCCATCGTCTGGACCTATTGAGAACAAGACTCAGCTGACCCACTGTGAGATAGACAAGAGAAGACAAGCCATTCATCAACACAATCAGCTAGACAAGAGAAGCTTCCACAAGGTGGTTCGACACAATCACTCTTCAATGATAAAGTAACATTTCAAGGTAAGTGACCATCACTTTGAAAGCTTCTCTTTGATTCTGGTATGTGCATACATGTTGACACTCCTTAATGGAATCACTAAGAAAGCACTAAAGAGTGTACGGGACACTACTAACTCCACTTAACGTCAAGTTGTCATCCCCAACATGAAGCTAGCAATGTAAATATATCAGGGCACTGGATTTAAAGATAGATATTTACCCGCAAGCGCACAGATAAACATACCCGTTGTAGAAGCATTTCACCCAAGCTAGTCTCAGGTATCGTTATTTATATTTAGCCTAGAGACTAATCAATTCAAGATATGATGGCATTGTAAGGACTTAATAGCATTTAATAAGGCACACTTATAATAAGACTGATAACACACTAATTACTTCAAACAGGAATCAGGTTACAGAGTAAATGATATGATAAATAATTGATAAAGGATAACGGAGATCAGATCAATCAAGGATAAACTTAGAACAGTAGTACATAGCAAGTGATGACTAGAACAGGTATTAATAAGAAACATTCATAAGTTATTCTAATTACAAGTCATAGCATACATTGATTAGTGCAATTATATTTGGCAATCATTGGCTAGGTCACATCATATTTATAATCAAGAGGCAACTCCATAGTAAAAGTGTCAAACAAAGTAACCCTTAAACCATGAGTTAACTGAGCCATACTGAACACTATATTCGGGAGGTGGAATACAGAGGACTCAACAGGTCTGTCACACCCGCGATCTACCACTCTATCTGGAACATAGGACGCATTTGTAGATAAATAATGTATACGCATCACGCCTACACAACATCTATCACCCACCCGTTGTACTTTAAGATGAGCGCTATACGAACATGAGTATAAACATAAAGATGAACTATCTATGCCAAATATATAATCAAAGCAGACTATAAGCATTATAACTAAGAAAATAATCATTGATGTCTTAATCATATCAATTGTATTGCTATCTAGAACACAATGATGAACAATAAGGTGAATTAGATCATCGAGAAGAACTAAAGTACGAACTAGAACATGAACTAGAACAAGATTATGAACTAGACGATGAACTTGACGATAAACATGAACTAGACGATGAACTATGAAGAACAATGATGAACTAGAAGAGCAATTATGAAATAGATCCATAATGTTAATACAAGAGAGAAGATCTTGGGTTTACCAAGCCTTCTCGTGACTAGATCAGGAATCCAAGCGAAGCTTGCCTCCTCTAATCCTATTCTATCTACTAATATAGGTAGATGAAGTTCTAGGGCTTCCGATTGATCTCCTTCTGAAGCTCTGATTGATGATGTCTAATCATCAAACCCTGATTGATTCCTGAAGAGGGGGTCAGGGGCTGTTTATATAGCCCTGGGCGATGAACCGTGGCCCTTGGATCAAACCGACTCATGGTACGACCGAGATGCATCCTAAAGGTCGGTGGAGATAGCTTGCAGAAGACGGAACCCAGCGGGCCCAGGGGGCGACCGGTCGGTCACCTGGTGGGACCGGTCGGTCCCACTAGTCGACCTCTCGCGGTGGTCGACCTCCTGGTGTCTTCTTGCATCCTCTGGAGTCTTCTAGAATAATCGTTACGTGGTGGTTGCGTTATCTCCAGTCGGTTTCCTTCTATTGGAAGCTATCGGTGCTGATTTCCTGGTTTAGTCCCTGCAGAATCATAACTCACCAAAACTCTTGGAATATTGTCAGTTGAAACCCTAAACCTTTGTTGGTGATCAAATTCTTGCCCTTTTCATATTTATTTATCCCTTAATTATGATAGATAACCAGTGTCAACAATACATAAAGAACCAAACATGTTTAAGTTGCACCTCACATGATCCAACCTAATCAACTCAACATGTTCAGTTCTTTACTCTTTATTCCTGGCTTTACTCTCTTGAATCTCACTATCTTAACTAAATGAGCTAAAATGTTATGCATCTAACCTTTGAAAGATGATATATCACAATCATGAAAAGATCGACACATTATGCATAGATTATCTTTCCTTGGGTTATGCAATCTGATTTATTAAATATTTTATGATGCTACTTTTATGCTCATCTTTTGATCCTATCACTCATGTTAAGCTTAAATAGAACACATAAACAACAAGTTCATCTTGTTCAATGTGCCTAAGAGTAGAGAGGAATGAACAAAACTTTTGGTTTTGTTGGTGTTTTTCCGCCAATAGAGCCCATGCACTTGATCTCTACCTTGTCTTTATGAGCTGGACACACTCTTGAGCAAAACATGGTGGGGTTTTTTCAACTCCCAAATTCTATAGAGTAAAGGTCCTGGATCTACAAGAACATGCAAACCGAGCAAGATGCTACCAGCTTCCACAATCAATGTTTCACTTCAAATTGCTGGGCGAATGAAGAACATTAGTGACACCATATCAAGAGGTGTAGTTATGAAGGTCTACATATCGAGATCAAATGATACACCTCAGGAATGAACAATGGTGAGAAGTCTTGTTCAGAGGACTTAAAACATTGAACCCTCGCCGAAAGGTAAATCAGTAGTTATCCATATTTATCTTTATTGCATTAGTTTCTCTTTCTGCATGTTTACTTTCCATCATTATTTTTGCATAGCATATTTACTTTTCTGCATTAGCTTGCATAAAAAATAAGAAAATAAAAAAAAATTACTTATTGCACTGCATCATAAAACATAAAGCCTCATGTGAATAATTCTGTGGTGTGTAAAAACCCACATGAAATATTCACCTTGGTGGCATAAAAATAAAAATGCATTCATTTTTTTAAGCTGTCATTGCATCATATAAATATTAAAATAATAAATATATATATATATTGAGAAAGAGATCTTACTAAAACTCTAGACAACTAAGGCTTGAGTGGCCAACCACTAACGCTTAATCTATTCCACAAGTTTTGTTGTCTGTTTGAGTTTCACAGGATTGAAAAACCAAGAAAAGTTGACGAGCAAGTGGATGTTGCATCCACTATTGGAGCACTATTTCAACAACCATCAACATCAATCAATGCTCCGATAGAGGGAAGAACATTTTCACTGCCAGCCCGCTACATTGCAAGATCGAACGACTACGTCAACATTCAGCTTGGGGGAAAGCACCCCCGTGTATCCAGGTAAGTATCTTTATCCCTCTTAAGTTTTTATTTTTATAAATAAATTCAAAATACAAAAAAAATATGAGCACATGAAGACTCACCCTTAAAAAGAAAAAGAACAAAAATATTCAGGCACATGAAGGCTCGATGTGATCGAAGGGATTAGCTTAGGGGAGACGCACCCCCATTATCTTCGTAATTTAGGTATGTCTTACTACTATCTTAATATTTTTAAGTAATATATTATAGTGTGTGTTAGATTAAATAAATAAAGCATGTCAAATCTGAAGAATTCTCTCTCTAATTTCTTAAAATGGAAATGATGAATAGTTGCTCTATTGTATTTCTTTCTAGTACGTAGCCTTTAAGCATGAGTTCTCCTAAGTTTAAAAAAATTAATGATGCCTTAAAATGAAATTAAATATAGGGGTAGCAAATGCTTGATCCAGAGTGTAGGTAATTGAGAGATATGATATGTGATGATCTGAGCTACTGTTATGTTGTTCTTAAACAACACTAGAGTTCCAGAGATTTATCAATATTAATACGACAATAATTGGATTGAGTTAAATTAAGCTTTGTTGACCCTATGAGAAGTTATCATACTATTGAATTGATTGAATTGAGATCACTTACACATTTCATCTATCCTCCGCAATCATGCTCATGATTATCTATTGCTATCCTCTCAAAGGTTTGTTGGAAGCATGTGGCTATTGAAAAAAAAAGAAAAGAAATCTGAGGAAATAAAAAGGGACAAGTGTCCGAAACCTAAAAAAGATAGATCTCGAGAAAATAAAAAGGGACAAGTGTCTGAAACCTCAAAAAAAAAGAAAGAGAAAAAAAAGAAAAGAGAAAAAAAAATATGAATATCAGAAAAAATGGGCACGTGTGACACCCCAATTTTAAGAACAAAATTGGAGCACAATATATGTATGCCAGGATCAATTTTCATACATATATCGACATCAAAGTAATATCAAAACAATACTTTATTAATATATCAAACTTTATTAAAAAAGGACCCTCGGGTCTGAAAGAAAAGTATAGACTCTTAGTCTAACTCTAATGTAGACTCGCGGAAACTGGACGCCATCTCCACAGGAAGGTCGACCGGGGGCTGCGCCATCCTAGTACAAGTCGTCTGGGTCGTATCCACCGTCTTCTGGGTACAAGTTGTCGGGGTCGTATCCGCCGTCTTTTGGATACTCCTGCTCCGCGTCGTAGACTCCAACGTCTGGGTGGGGTAGCAGGGGGTTCAAAGAGGAAGAGTGAGTACATCGAAATGTACTCCGCAAGTGTAGGAAATATATGCTTATGAGGCTAATAACAAAGGTAGGCTGACTCCGTTTGACTCAAACGCCTAAAGCAACACATCCTATTAAATCCTATTAATCCTATGCACCTATTTACTAGGTTATATCCACAGTCTCCATCTGTAACAGTAACCACACTTGGAGTCGCACCGAGCAAACCACACTCGGAGTCACACCGAGCAACCAACACTTGGAGTCACACCAAGCAACCGCACTTGGAGTCACACCAATCAAAACCCACACCTGAAGTCCATCAGGCAAACCACACCTGCAGTCCATCAGATGACCCGAACCACTAACCAATAACCAACTAATCTCGAAGAAGTCCAAGCCCGCTCGTGATCATGAGCACGGCTGATATATCAGTTTTACACTCTGCAGAGGTTGCATATCGTTACCCATGAGTCGTGCATTTTCCATCACGCTAAACACTGCCAAGGTGCATAGCGGGTTGCACTGCAAGGCCTTTACAAAGCTCCCTCCAAGCCCGTTCCACACGTACCTCTAAGGTTTCACCCCGTACAAAGGTCTACGACCCCCGGGCCCCCCTCGTGAGCCACTAAAACAAACCCCGTGTGGACCCTCAACTTAGAGGTAACTATTTAATTAGCCAGGTCCAGCCCATCCAGATCTCATGGTTGCGCTATTTTGCCGGGTTACTTGTCTAAAAACCGGGTCCTAGGGATCCAGGCAGGATATGTCTAGCACAAGCCCAGAACCAAAACCAAAAGTAGCTGCCGAGTCCCACGGCACAAAAACCACCACATGGTTCATCCTACCGGATTTACCTACTCACCATACTACTCATTACCAGTCCATGTTCCATAGATCATTAATCAGAATTAATTATTAACCACCCCATCCTAAGACAGCAAGGCTAAGCATGACTTCTACCCAATCCATCCCAAACCAGGTGTCAAGGAAAATATAATCAAGTGCTACTAAACCATATCATGGGATTCAATTTAAGACTGCATGCATCTACTGGGTCTAACTACTCTAAACTCAAAATAAAATAAATACGGGTGCAAGATGTTCAAGGACACTTGCCTTCGGGCTGGGGCGGATTGACGAAGGCACAAGCTGGATCGGAATGTTCCACGTAGCTCGCACTCGCTGGATCAAACATCATCACATGGCCCAAACAAACATAATAAATAACAGTACATCAACAGAATATAAATAGATTTAACACGTAGAGCTCGGCGAGATGAATCTAACATGACTTGAACGGGTCAAAACAGAGTTAAAATGAGCAAGTTATGGGCATTTGAAGTTAGATGGTAAAACTGTAAATAACTGAAACTTATTTTCGCAATTTAAACAATTCAAATCTGAATTTAAAGGCACACTGGACCGAGCCTCGATTATTCGGAAGAACGGGGGTTAGCAAGAATGATTTGCTAGACTTAGAATACAGTCAGTGGTGTGCGGGTTGATATCAGAACAAATCGGGGTTTATTATGCAAAACGGACTGCTCGGCGGTGGACTGTGCTGTGAACATGGTTCCTGGCCTGTGGATCGATAGTGGTGAGTCCCGGTCCACCATAGACCTCCTGGACCACGCCTCAAATTGACGAAAGCACAAGGTTTGGATTGCAAAAGTCCGCAGACTCAGGGAAGAGTCACCTGGGAGCGCGGGTTGATTCCCAAGGAACTAGGGGGTTCTTCAGCAAATGCGCCTTGGCGCTGTGCGGCTGCAGGCGTGGGTGCCACGCGGCGTTGCAGGGTTGGTAGGTTCACGCGTTGTGCGGTGGACAAGGGGAAAGGCGCAAGCTGTGGACCGCGTCCACGGACATGAGTGCCCGGTCTATACCGGTTGGAACCGGGTTCTAATCTTGGTCGTAGGAGTGGGATTGGATGGCTCAGAGGAAAAAGGGCAGGTGGTGGCGACCGGAACCCAAGGGGAGCTCGGTGGCGGCATGGCTCTGCCGAGGCGAAGCTCGCCGACGCTCGTGGGGGGCGTGCCTAGGAGGCGGTAGAGACCGTGGGAGTAGATGGGATCGAAAGATGAGCTTACAGCGGTCTCGAAGAAGGGGTTGGTTGCGCCGGATTCGACCTGGAGGTGGTTCGGAATGGTGTGGAGCGGACGGCGGCGCTCGGGTCTTTGGTGAGGACGGCAATGGTCTTCCCGGCGCTGATTTCCACCGAGGGTGAGTCCCCTGGACGCGGCGTGCTCTGATGGATTCGATGGGGAACAGAGGGGTACCGGTGATGTCCTCCTTGGTGCGGAGGAGAGCTCGGGTCGAGCTCTGCAATGGCGAGTTTTTGGTGGTGGCGACTCGGACGGGAGAAAGGGGAAACTAGGGCTGTAGCGATGGAGGTGGTAGCTATATGTAGTCCATGCGAGCAGGGGGTGGCGGCGCGAGTCCCTGCTGCAGATTGCGCCGAGACTCCGAGAGGAGAGGATCGGGAGGAGAGAGAGCCAGAAGATGCGGGCGGAGGTTGGGGATGAGTCTGACAACATGGGGCCCACGCGTTAGTGAGGTAAAGGGCGGGACCCGCAGGACCGAGAGAGAGGGGCGTTGGAGCGTAGCTGCCGGTGGTGGCTGGTGTGGGGGCGGGGAAATGGGCCGGCGGGGTCTGGGCCACGCGCAGGAAGGGGGAAAGGAGCCAGTAGGCCGGCCAGTGGGAGTTTGGGCCGAGGAGAAAGTGCGGGCCGGCGCGGGGAGGGGAGAACGAGGTTGGGCTCGGACTGGGCAGGCCCAAGGCGGGGAAGAGGGGAGGGGTCGGGCCTCGGGAGAGTAGGAGGGGAGAGGAGTTGGGCTGAAATGAGAGGAGGGGAGTGTCGTCCTTGCCAATTCCTTTCCTTTTTCTTTTGATTTTCTAAATTCTTTTCAACAACAGATTTCAAATCTCATTTCAAATTCAAATCAAAACCCTTTTTTTAAACCAAATCAGTTTTAAAACATTTCAAAATATTTTCCATAGGTTTTTGAAATAAAACTTTAAATTTAATTTTGTAAAATTTTCATAAACTTTTTATTTATTTTCTAAATGGAATAAATTCGGTTCGCCCTATTCGGGTTAAATAAAAAATTCTTTTTCACCAAATAAAAATTATGCAACGGCATGAATGCAACAAATATCTGGCTATAATTTTCCTCTATCTAGGGTTTTGGCCATTTCGTAATTAAATTCTATTTTATTTTAATTATTTTAACACCTGGGGTGTTACAGCACGTGCCCGACAGTAGAATTAGTCTGATAGCCATGTGTCTCTAATAACAGAAGAGAGTGATATATTCAAAAGAGCATCCGCCTCCATTTTCCATACACATGCACTTCTCGATTCAATGGTGTGGTTGACTTTCTCTTTGGATCTTTTTTTTAATTTGACAACATATGTTTTTAATCTTTTATGAAAATTCATAAAACTCCGGGATAATGGTGAAGTGATAGAGCAAGAGACATAGTACTTGATTTGATCATTCTATCTTTCAATTACTCAGGATTCATGGTAAAGTACTAAGCCCCGTGATGAATAATATGATACTTTTTCCTATTCCATATGAGAACTTCTATTTGAATGCATGTCTACTTGTTAGAAGTGCAGATATTGTAGCAACTCATGATCCACTGTTGAGTTTGGCTTTGCTCGGGACTAGCAAAGGTTAAGCTTGGGGGAACTTGTTGACGCTCACTATTGCTCATAATTAACCATCAACTATTGCATGAAATGACACTAAATGAATCACAAAGCATAGTTGTAGGGTTTGAAACTAACAAGATCCACGAGTTTTGGTGCTCTCACTTATTTTGTAGGACATCCATATTTTTACCATATAAAAGTATCTCAAGTGATGAAACAAAGCACACCATTGCGAAGACCTCGTCGAGACGATCAAAACGAATATATGATTTGCTATATTTGGAGTCCCGGAGCAAGAGTTCTCGATCGATACGACTTGGAAGATTCTAGAACATTCCAGAACATTCCAGAAGACACGAGAAGGTGACCCACGAAAGGCGGGGCCCACCTGTCAAAGAGGCAGACCGACCGGTCCCCCCCTGCACCGACCGGTCTGATGTACGGCCCAAACTTGCCCCCCTTCGCATGACGCACTCCAACCGACCTCTCCAACATGTTTTGGCCCATTAAGGCCCATGTGCATATGACGAAGGATTTAGTACCACATCGCTTGCCCAAGGTGGAGGGGAGGCCAGGAGCCCCTATATAATAAACCCAGGACCCCCCCTGAGGCAACACAACATCATTATCGAGTATTTGTAGAGGCGTTCCTCGAAGGACAACCTCTCCTCTCTATGTAATTAGGTTTATATTTTCCAATGTAATAGCTTAGCTCTAGTCGGGAGTTAGGGAGAGCGGAGCTGCGCTTCGGTTGTGGAGGAGTCTTCAGAGTTTTGGTATGTCTTTGTATCTTTTCTTTGTAAGACTTATGCTTTAATATATTTATGTTCTCTATTTACTTTATGCTTTATTATATGATTAGTATAGTTGTTATATCTTGGCATGGGATCTTTACTCATATTGAGTGCTCTAGTTATACGCCATAATTAGAGTTGTAATCGATAGATTAGACATGGTGTTTAGTCTATATGTTACCTAAGGTTGCGCTCAATCCCACAGAATAGTTGTGGTAGCCCCAGAGGTGACAGCTCTGTTAGGCCTTCGTAGTCCACCACGTTCGGATTGATGTTTTCGTAGAGCTTTTGGCAGCCTTCCCCTAACTACTTTCTTCCCAGACTTTTTCGAGAGTCAGAAAGGTATCGTTGCTCCAAAGTGCCAATGTTTATGACTGCTATATCTTTTCATCTTTGTTGCCTTAGAACCCAAGTAATAGAGAAGTATATAGGAACCTTGATCTCTCTCGTTGTCCTACCACTATAGTTATCTAGTTATCATTGAATTATCTTGTATGTGCTTTCATTCATTATCATTTATCAATTACTCCTGCTCTAGTCTATTTAATACTCTGAGTTAGTAGATGCATGATAGTGAATTATCAGATTCTTGACCTTAGCTTCCTAGTGGTAAAATATAAATAACGATCCTGGAATACTCCCGGTAAAATGCTACAATGATGTTCTGTGCGCTTACGGAATCTTTCATATTCTTTTTGCACTAACGAACGTCAACAATAAGCTCACCCCTAGGATCAAGAATAGGTTTGGATTCTACCCTTATGTTGAGAGATCGGGAAGACCAAACGGGTAAATAGTCCTTGCCTATGATCAAGCTTCTCATTTCCCAAAACATTCTCCAAGATTTGCATGATTGGCCTTCCAATAAAGGTGAGATGAGAGGATAGCCCGGGAAGGTCAAAGATATGGAAATCTAGGGAGATTTTGAGGTCATCAATCACCACGAGTATGCCTTGAAGAACTCCTAAACAATCAAGAATTTGACCATTTGGGAGCCTAAGACGCTTTCAGGATTGGATTAGATGATCCATTGATGAGTTTTGGATAAGGAAATGAGGGATGATGTTGATCCCGAGGCTAGGATCCTAGCAAATTTCATCATAGATGCCCATTACTTGACAAGATATCCTCCTTACATGGGTGGGCATCTGAGCATTTCCTTTGAAGCTTTAGCCTTATCCAACCATTCTTGAGTTATAATGGTAGGTAGATGCTCAAACCATTGTTGTCCTTTTTGGTTAGATTTTTGGCCCTCATGACCTCTATGCCTTGCGTGTCCTAATGAATTCCCGGTGTCAATGATCGGGTCATCATAAGACATAGGAGAAAGAGCACATGGGCGATCATCGGGATCAAGGATGGGTTTTGAGACGGGTTCGAAGGACATGTCTAGTGTGGGCATAGAAAGGGAGAGGATAGATTTTGCCTCTAGACATTTTGGTTCATCCTTTATGCACTCACTCAACATTCCTCTTGAGATCTTTACCCAACATCCTTGATTTTTCTTTATGTGCCACATGGGAACTATAAGATGATGCTGATTTGGGAGACTTTAGAGGAGAACCTTTCTTGAGAGGATTTAAAAGATGTTTCTTTAAAGGTCTCTTTTGGAAAGGATAGTTTAAGGCATTCCCAAAACTAGCAAGATTAGATAGGAGACAAACCTAAGAATCGATGGATTGATTTAGATGACAAATTTCTTCATCCTTCAAAATTTGCGGGATTAATGGTTCTGGATCGATGGCCAAATTTTTGGATAGGATCGGTGGTGATTCGGTTATCGAGATCTCTCCTTTCGTGGGGGTGGATTCCTTCTTTTCCTCGAGGATTTCATCATGGATGCTAGTGTGGGGAGTGTTTTCAAGGATTTTTGCAAGAATTTTCTTCCCCTCACCAAGCGTATGATGTAGAAATGCTCCTCCAAAGGATAGATCAAGGAATCATGTGAAATCCTTGCTAAGATCGACATAAAAGTGTTGTAATAGTGTTGGCTCGATCATACCAAGGTTAGGCCCAAAGGATACTAAATCTATGAAACGGGCCCATGCCGCACCTAGAGGTTCCTTCTCCTTTTGCTTGAAGCTTAGGACCTCTCTTCGAAGATGAACGACACGAGAGATGGGAAAGAATGATAGGCAGAATTTGGATTGAAAGTTTTCCCACTTTCCATGCATACTCTCTATGTGTCGAGCATACCAATGTTTAGCTGCTCCCGTCAAAGAAAACGAGTATAGCTTCCATTTTAAGGTCGCTCGTGTCATGCCTTCAATGTGAAGGCATGAGCACAATTGCTTGAACTCACGTAGATGAGTATAGGGGTTTTCATCTTCTTCCCTAGCAAAAGATTGTTTCTAAACCATGCGGATACATGAGTGTATGCCGGATCTTGAGATGATGAGTGATTGTCAACTGGTATGATGTGCATGTTCTTTGGCTTGTGTTGTGCAGGTGTCAAGGTCAGAGATGGTGATTGAAGGCAAGGTGAAGGTCAAGTAGAGACGTGTCGTGCCGATGGACCCGGAGCGGTGAAGGGCGGACGTGAGGCTTGAACTGACGGACCGGTGGCCTGAGGATCAGCCATGGTGGCTAACACCCTGGGACAGCGACAAGTGAAGACATGTGGGTGGACGGGGTGTGTGACAGAACCGACCAATTTATAAGAGCACAAGTGCAAAAACCTCCGCCGGAGCAGCTAAATTAGCACACTTGAGCCCATATAAACCCGGTAGTTCGGAAATCTCGAAGGATTTCAAACTTTTGAAGGACCGAGAAGCAATCAGAAAGCGACCAGAGAGGGGGGGGGGTGAATGGAAGCTTCAAATTTTCCTTACGGAAACTAGTAGCCACTGACCCAAGAATCAACCCCCAAAGCAAACTCTAGAGCTTGCTAGTGTCGACGACCCTAGATGTAGGGGGATGCTTCCAAGAAACACAGCGGGACACTACACAACTCTTAGAAAGCCAACGCAAAAGACGGAAATCAAATCCATCAACGAACGAGCGAACCACGAACGAAAACGCGCAAAACTGCACTGACCGGACTCTGGCCTGCGTCCGGTCTGTGAGCACCGGACGCGTCCGGTCGTGCAGAACCCGATCTGGGAGCTCACTGTGTTGGACCGGACTCACCAGGGTCGAGAGTCTGGTCGACTGTCGAGCGTCCAGTCACAAACGCCAACACAGGTGAACAGTGGAGCCAGTGAGCCCGGTCACCCCAAAATCCAAGCGTCCGGTCAAGCAACCAAATCAGGCACGAGTGTTCAACCACCGGACGCGTCCGGTCAACGCGAGGACAGCGTCCGTTCACCCCGACAGCAGCCTGTTCGTCCACCGATTCGACTCGATCTCACCCAAAACAAATCCTCTAAGGATCAAACTTGGTGAGAGGAGTCAAAAGGAGTATAGTGAGCTATCCCTAAGAGATCATGGCTCGAACCTAACTCCAAATCGATGAATCGAAGAATTTCGGGGGAAGGGAGAAAACTTGACCCGAAACGAAAATCGGTCGATCTCCTAGACCGTGAGGTTGGAGGGGAATTCCTTCGGTGGAAAGAAGTGCCTCACGATCTAGAACAACTTGGTTCAAATGGATTTGCAAAAGATGAACCGAGCAAAGAGATCAAGCGAAGAGAAAAATCGTGGAGAAAAAGGATTCCGCGAAGAACACAACCAAAACGCGAATCAACACCACGATCTTGCAGCCCAAGCGCAAACACACGCTGTGACAAGGAGGTTACGGCCTCCTTTCCTCAAAATCAACAATACACAGAGGTGAGTCTCTCTGCGGATCTCAGCAAGCTATAGCAGGGGATGGGAGAGCAGGAAACCCTAAGTGCGAAAGAGCAAATGACTGAGATACATGGGAGGAGGGTGTCTCCCGACTACTTATCCTACTACTAGCCTAAGTCTATTTCCTACTCTACCCCTCTCTATTCTAATTACAGAGCGAACCAGCTAAACCCTAGGGTTATTCTGGACCAACTCGGTGGTAGGTGTATCCGACGGCCACGCCCGCACAAACCGAAGCGTTGCCTCGACGCAACCTCCGGATCGCCGCCACGTGCCGCCCTCGCTCTGCACCCCCGGTTTTGTGGCCCAAACTGGGAAACCAGCCTTTCCAGCCAACCCCAGGTTTTGAGGCCCAAACCGGGAAACCAGCTTCTGAGTTTTGAGGCCAAACTCAGCAAACCTTCAGCACCCAGGTTTTGAGGCCCAAACCTGGAAACCGTCCTCAGCCCGAGTTTTGTGGCCAAACTCGGAAACCGCCAGCCCGAGTTTTGTGGCCAAACTCGGAAACCGTCCACGCCCAGGTTTTGAGGCCCAAACCTGGAAACCGTCCATCCGATGGTTTTTCCCTGGCTCTACCACCAAACTGAACTCGTAGATGAGATGCACCTCCCGTGCACCCCGTCCACCGACACGTGTCCCCAAGTCCACGACTCAGGCAACACATGACCGCACTTCTTCACTTGTCGTCGTCACAGGCTGCCAGCCACCACAGCTGATCCTCAGGCCTCGGGTCCCTCAGTCCAAGCCTCACGTCCGCCCTTCACCGCTCGGTACCTCGGCTTGGCACGTCCGCCGCACGGCACGCCCATCCTTCACCGCACCCGGTCCGTCGGCACAGCACGTCTCAACTTGACCTTCACCTGCCTTCGATCACTGCATCCGTGCTCGACACCTGCACAACACAAGCCAAAGAACATGTGCATCATCTCCGTTGACAATCACTCATCACTCAGAGACCCGGCATACACCCATGTATCCGCAACTTTTCCAACATCTCAGCTAAGATCGCATGGTCAAGCAAATACAAATCATGTCCACGGAGCTTTGCAGCGGAAATAATATTACAATACAGTTCATAAATAATAATACAAGTTGAGTTCCACTTAATTTAGAAGAAGCAACATAGCTTTGAAAAGAATACCATAACATAGGTTGAAATACTTTGCTAGCTTGAGTGACATCCTCCAACAACAGCATAATAGAAGAAGTATTGAATTGTTGAGCCCATCTGCACAGACCATAACCTTTCGGTCGGCCTAACCTTCACCTGCAATAAGGTGGGATAAACCCTGAGTACTCGAATGTACTCAGCTAGACTTACCCATCATAAATCAGAAATAAAGTTACTCCAAGGAGTATGCAAGGATGTATCTGGGGTTGGCCATACTTACCTTTTTGCATTAAAGCATTTTCATTATTAAATAATCATCATTATAGTATTAGCAGTCAAATTTATGTAATCAACCTGATTAACTAGATTTGCACCTGATCTAGAGCAAGCACTTGGCTAATTAATCAAACAAGAGTGACTATTTTATCAATAGCCTTTCAGATTCAGCATCATAACCATCTTTAGTTCCATAAGTTGTACGGTAATGGATGCCAGTCAATTGCTCACTGTCCAGGAGCGATGGCGATTATAATCGATTCCTACCCAACTAGGGATAAAATGTTGCACACTCGCCCGACACGTCCGGCCATGGCAGTCATAAGCTGGCACTCAGGAAATTAGAGAACACAATTCGCGGGATGACCATGGGCCCTTCTACACCGGGGGTGATCTCAGTGCCAGGTCGCTCAACCTATAAATGCCCACGTTCAGCCAAGTCAATTAGGCCCCGCCTGTCCATGGACCATGCCAGGTTGCTCATAATAGTTGCCCACGATACATCTGAGGCCCTTGGTGTTAGGCGTCAACATCTCCATCACCGGCTTGAATAACCTTACTCGGCTTCACGGGAGGTACTCCGACGTACTCCGTTAAGTGATTGACGCGTTCAATTTGACTGAGGTGCGGTTCCCGAACAGGTCCTATGCGACACAGACGAGAGACTACTAGCACACAGAACCCATGTCCTGCTGCTCTTACATCCCACCTCCATCTCAAATTAATTATCACATGGTTATCTCCATGATAGCACTAGGCTAGTCATGATCAGTATCCACCTATATTCGGGAGACAGGAAATCACCCGACTTTTACCGGTCTAAGCAGGGCTAAGCATATAATCGAGCCTAGACCTAACAGGGATATCAAGATAATAATTCCTGGTGGACAAGGATAAGTAAGTAATCCATCAACGGTATCATTCAACTCCTATAACTTAATGCAACAATCATTATATTGACTTGATTGCATTTATAAAAGAATGGCAGGAGACTTAGAATGCTCCGGGGCTTGTCTGGGAACCAACACTAGGTTAGTGTTAAGTGACACTTGCTCGGCAAGCATCTCCACTTCCGGCACTTGCTCAACTCTGCATCTTCGGATGGTCCACCAACGCCATCTTCGGGTTTAGCCTCATCATCATGTCCTTCACGAAGCATCTATCGCACCTAAATGAGATGTACAATGCAAGCGTATGAATGCAAGGCAAACACTCACCATGCAGCATAGGCATACAACACAAGTATATTACCAACTATATCACATAAGCAATCAAGATAACTATAACAATCAATCAAGACTACATTACATACGTCACACAAATGGAACACATGTATGCACATATAACTCCTATCTTAGTTAAGCATGTCAACCATCATTATTTAACATATTTAAAGGGTTATTTGGCTTACTAATTAACTCATGAAAGTTAGACCTAACGAGCAATCAAGTTGCACACACACAAGTCACACTTCAAACTCTGGACAGCAGGATAGTAGTTCACTAAATTAAACATAACTCGAGCTACAAATATCCAAACAGGGCAAACTAAGACTTTCTGGAAAGCTAACAAGATTGCCTACAACTTACCTATTCAACACAAAAGCTAATTCAGAGGTTAACCTAGTCAAAAACAGAGGCAAAGCAGCTCTGTCCAATTCTTGGACCGAAAAGCTGACAGAACTTCAGAAATATTCATCACATAATCATACAATTAGACATTCTAGAAAGCTTATAAAATTATCTAAAACTTTCTTATTATTAGCTAAAGGTGAATTAACAGTTAACCAAGTCAAATAACAAGATTAGTGCAGCTCAGTCCACACTTAGGCAGAACTTGATGCACACATCAACAACAACTTAAAACAACCATATCTAGAGATCTAGAGCACCAAAAGACTTCATATTAGACTTATTGGAAACCCTATTAAATTTTCTACAACTTATTTATTATTATCACAAGGTGATTTAGCAGTTATCAAGGTCAAACAACACAAACAAACAAATGTCAAGACTTGGACAGATTCTGAACCTTAACTTGAAACACATGTAACTCAAGTTCTAGACAACCACAAATAGTGATCCAAGATAATTTAGAAATATTATGAAAAGCACTACAACTCTTCTATTATCAAGAACACATGATTCACAAGTTAAATTAGCCAAACAATTCACTTTATCAGGTCTGCACTGAAAGCAATAAAAACCTGACAACAAACTTCTAAAAGCTATAACTCCCAAACCACTTGGCCTAAAATCATCAAATATTAGGACAAGCAAGATGCAGAAGTTATCTACAACTTTTGTATAGACCACAACTACAGAAAACATCATTATCATCACTAACTAATCACCACAATAGAAACTACACATGGAGCCATTTCAGGAATTTAATAAATCCACTTTGCTGATTACTTGGTTAACATGTGAGCACACATATGAGCTATGAACAACATCAAATGCTTATAAACTTGAGCACACACAATTTATCTCAGATCAATATGCAACAAAGACCAGCACATAAACATATACATGTTGATCCATTGCTATATTTCTATCAACTAGATAATTATTAAACATAGGCATTATCTTTAAGTAATATTGCAAATATATATTTTAGGCCTCATATTTTTATAGATGATAGACAATGTCAAATCATGACTACTATAAAAATATTACATGCTCAAGTATTATAATTTATTTATTAAAAACAGGGCAAGTTTTATTTACTAATATGCATGTGAGAGCAACAAAATTCTATAAATCATATTTTCTGCAAACACATGGCCATTATAAAATTATCCCAGCTACAGCAGTACCATAGAAAGGCAGTGGAGCCACTATTTCTATTTTTACGTGCAAACATTTATCATAAGTCATTTTAATTCATTTAATGAGCTGAAAGCAAGATAAATTCATAACTAATTCATACATGCACCAATAAATCAGAAATGTTTATCATAGCACACACATCGGGTGAGAAGCCTACCATAAACATTTCACAGCAAACTAAGCAATGCAACAGCAGATATCATTTTACTTCTATTTAAACCTATTTAACACAAACAAATCATTATAGCACAAAACATCCACTAACACCCAACAAATTATGCATCCACTGGATAGATCTACTCACAAGGATTCCAAAAAGTGCTCACTTGCAATTTTTGGACAAACATATAATTTATCACGCATTTTCAAAGTTTCAGTCAGATTTGCTAATTAATTAAAAACGTGAATAAAAACTGTTTTGCATCTGGAACCCCTGGATCTGCAGAAATTAATTAAGAAGCAATTGGTAAATCTAATGAGTCATAACACATTAACAAAAAAGACAAACAAAGAGTTTCAGCGTGAAAATCTACCCTTCATCTTCTTTTTCACGGAGAAAACCACGGGAACGACGGAAAAGGGTCGAGCTTGGCGTAGGGGAAGGAATGCTCCGGCTAGGGTTTGGGACTCGGGTCGCTGTGCTGCTACTGCTCGGCGCTGGTGTCGCCTGCTGGTTGGGCGCCCTGCTGGGCACTGCCTGGGGGCTCCCTGTTGGTCGCGGCCAGGCAGAGCCGCTCACATAGCATAGCGCGCCAGGGGGTGGTGGCCTCTGGCGGGCTCATGCAGGGCGCCTGAAGGGAAGGAGAGGGGAAGAACAAGGTGTTGCCTCACTGCTCTTATGGAGGAGGAAGGGTATCAGAGAGTAGCTGCACGTTGGCTGCCATGGGTGTTGCTCGCTTTTTGCTTGGCAATGGAGGGAGAGGAGCAGAAAGAGAACAGAGAAGAAGAGGAAGCCGAGAAAAATGAGGGGGAGAGACCGGGGAAAGACCTCGGTCTTTTTGTTAGAGGGAGAGGGGCGCGACCTTGGGACGGCGCGCCTCGGGGGAAGGCGCGTCCTCGGGTCGAGCGCTGGTCGGCCACGACAATCTGTGGACAAATTTCTTTCCCAATTTGGCAAGTTTTCAGAAACTTTCGGTCAAACTCCAAAATTACGAACACTGCACAAACGGACTCCGATTTTGAGAAAACTAATTTTGTGGTCGCCGTCTCGCCGAGTACTCTGACTTTCGTTAAAGGCACTTGGTCAGATTCCCAATCATTTACTCGGTAACGATCGTCGACGGCAGCTTCACAGTGACCGAAATTCCAATTTCGCAGTACAGACTTAACTGATTTCTGGAACGTGAAAACTGCGTTGTTTTCATCTTGCGAGCTCGTTTTCACTATTTTCGGTACCAACCCATGTCTCGACCATAAAACGAAATTTGTTCCTCTCGTTCTGTACTACAACTTTCGTTTACGGCGCACAAACATGAAAACATCCTAAAATATTGTTCAAGGCCGGTCAAAGTTGTCACCCGGTAGGATCCGATTTAGGGTTTCTCATCGGTCAGAACATTTTCTGGCATCTGCTCAACACGAAACTTTCATAACTTTTAGTCGTGACTTCATATATAGTCGATTAGGCATAATCGCAACACTTGGTTGGACTCGAATGATTTTCTTCCGTTAATCAGCCAGTAATGGCAAAACTGTGACTCGTCATTTCATGTGACTTTTTGATTCCAATCTTCACGAAACTTTTTCACCTGTTACTATAGACAGGAACTGAGGTGGGGCATATGAAAAATCCATGTTCAGCGTAAATCCTGAATATTCATAAATTGGCAATCATTATTAACTGGCCCCATTAATTATTTCCTGAATAATTCAAACTGGGGTTCTGCCTGTGAGATTGATCCTGACACTTCTGTCATTACTAACTACCCTTGAATTTAGTTCTTCATCGTCACTTGATATATCAGGTCCGTGCTCAACTGACTGCTCAATTGACGGCGAACACCTGGGGTGTTACAGACCTCCCCCTTAAAAGAATCTCGTCCCGAGATTCCGGACGAAAGACTTTTTAAGGGAAGAGAAGCATAGCACCCATCCTTAATCACAGGCTATTGACAACTCAAGATACTGACTTCTCGATAGAATAGAAACTATTAGGAACAGAACAACTTTCCGATCTTTCATGTCATTTTTCGGTTACTAGCTCTTGTCAGAAGAATCTACTTCACTGACTTCCATCGAGAATTGAGGTACACTCACAATATCGCTGTCGGGTTGAAAGGGTACCAAAACTGCATTATTAATTTAGGATGAATCCAAGATAATATTACTTCAAATATTGGACCTCGTCCGATGGAGACTACAACAAATATACATCCTCGAGACTATCAGGAACTGAATGACTGCAACCATTGTTTGTACTATTATGAAGGTCTGATTAATTAGATAGCAATCGATGGAAAGCTACATAAGGTTCTATGTTTGCAATTCTCCTTCTCTGGTGACAACATTGTATTATCTGAAGCTGATCGGAGAGCGGTGAATGTGATAGCTAGCTCTACCAATTCCACATTTTCACTGATCCTTCTTTACAGAAATTCTTATTTCCTAAGCTGCGACAGTCACCAAGGTTGAAATTGATACGACCTCTTGGGTAAAATACCAAGTTGTGAATCTCTGTACTACCGAGCAGATCAATATCATTCTTCTTCATGGTGTAGTTGCACTCAGTGGGACTGACTTGTTGTACTACTTGGTTCATAGAGTGATCTTCTCAAATTCACTCAGCACTACAGGAACATAATCTAAAATCTGTCGGTCGACACTTCAATTGCCATCAATCTGCACTTCTAAGAGTTGATTTTTGGTAGGACACCTTGACTACTCAAGAATAAGGGACTGATTATAAAAATCCTTTCTGGCTTCATCCAAAATAATCTAGAATAACCTTTTCATAGTAGCCAAACGTATCACCAGGAAGTCCTTACTGCACGTACAATCGTGACTGAGCTACTGGGCTGGCATACCGTCTTGTATTACCGTTGAATTTCTCCAAGATAGAGTTGGCTGGAAGATGTTAGAGACTTGGATGTACAAGTGCCACAAACAAAATCAGTTGGTTTACAGACTTCGAGCATAACCTTGTTCTGTGAGACATAGCCTTCATAGCTACCAAGAGTTGTTTTTGGAACTAGAGATTGCGGATACATGGGTGTATGCCGAGTCTCGAGTGATGAGTGATTATCAACGGGTTTGATCGCATGTTCTTTGGCTTGTGTTATGCAGGTGTCGAGCACGGAGACAGTGATCGAGGGCAAGGTGAAGGTCAAGTAGAGACGTGCCGTGCCGACGGACCGGGAGCGGTGAAGGGAAAAGGACGGCAGAGCGAGGGCGGCACGTGGCGGCAATCGGTGAGGTTGCGTCGAGGCAACGCTACCAGTTGTGCGAGCGTGGCCGTCGGATCACAGCTATCTTCGAGTTGGTCCAGAATAACCCTAGGGTTTAGCTGGTTCGCTCTGTAATTAGAGAGGGGTAGAGTAGGAATTAGAATTAGGATAAGTAGAGGGAGACACCCTCCTCCCATTATTATCTCAGTCATTTGCTATTTTTCCACCTAGGGTTTCCTGCTCTCCCATTCCCTGCTGTAGCGAACTTGATCCACAGAGAAGAGAACAATACCTTTGTGCCCATGAGATTTTGAGGAAGTGAGACCGTAATCTCACCATTGTAGCGTGTGGTAGCCACACGGTTGCAAATTCATGGTTGTGATTCGCGTTTTGTTCATATTCTTCGCGGGTTGCTTTTCTCCACGTTTTTCCCGTCAATCGATCTCTTTGCTCTGTGCGCCTTTTGCAAATCCGTTTGAACCAAGTTGTTCTAGATCGTGAGGCACTTCTTTCCATCGAAGGAAATCATCTCTAACCTCACGGCCTAGTAGATCGGTCGATTTTCATTTTGGATCAACTTTTGGTCCTTTGACCCGATTTTTTCCAATTCACCAATTTGTAGTTATGTTCGAGCCATGATTCCTTTAAGATACCTCACTAACCTCCTTGGAACTCCTCATACCAAGTCCTAGCCCTTGTGCTTTTGATTCGGAGGAGATCGAGTGATTTTTGCGGAAGAACAGTTCTGGTCTGGGAGCATCGAACGCTGGTGTCGGGACCATCGGACGCTGGTTCATACTAGCGGACGCGTCCGATGCCACGTGTCACCTGACAGACAGTTTTAAGGAGCATAAGACGCTGACCATCGGAGTGTCTGTTGCCATCGGACGCGCCGGGGGTCAAGCATCGGATGCTAGGGTTTCTTTGTAGCAGCGTCCGATGCCTGTCCAGTAAGGTTCCAGTAAGGTCCTGTTTGCATCGGACACGTCCGGTGCTGAGCCATCGGATGCAGGCCAGCGTCCGATGCGACTGTTTTCGCGCAGCTTCGTTCGCGGTTCGTTCGTCCGTTGTCGGTTTTGATTTCCGGCTTTAGCGTTGGGTTTCTAGAGTCGTAAAGTGTCTCGCTGTGCTTCTTGGAAGCATCCACCCTATCTCTAGGGTCGCGGACACTTACGAGCTCTAGGGTTTGCTCTTGGGATTGATTTTAGGGACAGTGGCGACAAGTTTTCGAAATAAAAATTTGAAGCTCCCATTCACCCCCCCTCTGGTCGCTTTCTGGTAGCACTCTCGGTCCTTCAATTGGTATCGGAGCAGGTTAAGGATCTTCCACCATAGCCGGTTCCAGATCCACAAAAGGCGACTTGGATCGCGGTGTGGGCAAACCGCCGTTTTCGATGGGACGAACAATGCGTATTGGAAGATACGCATGTCGGCCTATCTCCAGAGCATGGGCTCTTCTTTCTGGGAGATTTGCAACAAGGTGGATTACGTTGTCTTGGCTGCTCGTGTCACTCAGCTTCAGATAGATGAGCACGATGCCAATAGCCGAGCGCGTAACGCTCTTTTCTCCTGTCTGAGCATGTCCGAGTTTGATCGCGTTTCTCACCTCCCCACGGCTCATGAGATTTGGGCGACCCTCATGCGCTTCCATGAGGGAACCACTCAAATCAAATCTCGTCTCTATGAGTCGCACAAGCGGGAGTATGAGAACTTTTGACATATGCCTGGCGAGAGCATAGAGAGTTTATTCGCTCGCTTTCAGGTTATTGTCAACAAGATGAGAGCGAACAAGGAGCTGTTGCCTTTCGACAATCATGAGAGAGCTTTGAAGCTTTTGCATACTCTCGATCGGTCGGTGTGGGACTCAAAGGTCCAGGCGATCATCGAATCGTCTAACTATGAGACCCTCACATGCGACGAGCTCTTTAGTAAGCTCAAGTCTAGTGAGATTGACGCCATGTCCAGGGCTTCTTATGAGAATCCTTCTGGCCCGACTATGGCTTTGGTTTCTGGCTCTTCTGCTAACACCTCTGGAGGTTTTGCACTCTCTTCACTCTTTGCTGTCACAGAGGAGCAGTTGGAGTCTCTGGGGGATGATGAGTTGGCTTTGCTTGCCAACCGGTTCTCGCGGTTTCACAACAACCGCATGAACCGTCGCCGTGGAGGAGGACGCTCAGGATGCTTTGAGTGCAGTGACCCCGACCACTTCATCGCCAACTGTCCCAAGAAGAACAAGCACTCTGGGAAGGGCGATCATGGGCACAAGTACGACTCCGGCAAGCGCAAGGAGAAGCATGTCCCCGCAAGGCACAAGCAGAGGGCGGCTTCGACAAGGAGTACATCAAGAAGAAGCACTTGGAGAAGGCCCAAGCTGAGCAGTGTGCATTCTTCGCCATGCTCAGCGACGTCGACGGCTCGGATGACGACTCTGCTGGCTCAAGCGATGACGAGTCCGGGAAGAAGAAGAGGATCGAGGACGAGCTGAACGGACTCTGCTTCTTCGCCGACGACGAGGGCTTCTGCACCATGGCCCTTGGTGATGAGGTCGACGGCAAGCTGGAGGATACCCCTCGGAATGACGACGACGACGATGACACCTCCCAGGTATCTCTGACCCACGACGAACTTTCTGCTGAGGTCGAGAAGCTTACTGCTGCCTTGCTTAGTCAGGATAAGCAGCTTAGGCTAGCCGCTAGATAGCGCAAGGAGTTTAGGCAGAAGTGGGAGGACACGGTGAAGGAGCTTGAGTTTGCTATGTCCACCGTGGTCATGTCTGAGGAGGTTGAGTGTGAGATGTGCACCAAGCATATGACTGACCTTCTCACTTTGAGAGGTAAGTATGTTGCTTTGGTAGGAGAGGTGGATGAGCTCCGGGCTAGACCCGTGTTGTTGGGTGCGTGCAAGACTTGTCCTGGCTTGCAAACCAAGTTAGCAGAGAAGAGTGCCAAGATTGAGTCTCTTGAGAAGGCCAGCTCGGGTAGCACTTGTGTGGCTAGGTGCGCCTTGTGCGAGGGTTTGGAGATGGAGATTGCCAATGTGAAGCATGGCAAGATGCAAACCGAGGAGGAAAACACATACCTTCGGACCATCTTGTCATGGGTGTCATGTAATGAGCCACAGCTTGGGATGATGATCGCTCAGTTTAAGCGAGCTGCTGGAGGTCCAGGTGTAGGTTTTGCTCCGGGTGTTGATGTGTCTGCTTTTGGGAAGATTGGAGAGTCGAGTGGTCTGAACCCGAGTGAGAAGGCCAACTCCACCACTACTCCCAAACTTACCAAGCTTCCACCCAAAGAGCCTCTCAAGCCTAACACCAAGGATGGGGTGTTTGAAGAACCTCCACGAGCTCCACCTAAGAACCAGCAATGGGTTCCCAAACCCAACCACCTGAAAAACAAGCTGGACACAATGCCACCTATCCTGGAGGAGCTTATGCCATAGAAGGGCAAAGTGATCCAAACCCACAACCGTGAGTACCAACAACCCCCTATGAGAGCGGTGAGGTACCATTGTGAGCACTGTGGGAGAGATGGACACTTGGGTGAGTTCTGCTATCGGCGCAAGAGAGTGGAGCGCCGTGCCAGGGAAATGAACAATGCGGATATGTACCATCCTTTCCATGATGTACATGTGCTGAATGTTCAGAGGAGAGCTCCGAGGAGAGCTGCTAGGCCTAGAGGTGCAGTGCCTCAAGGTCCTAGGCGTCAGGGAGGTGTTGCCCAATGGGGTCCTGACTTTGCAGGATACGGACCCCGTGGCGGAGGCTTTGTTGAGCATTTTCCACCACCGCGTTTTGAGTATCGCGATGGACGCTCTTTCCTCAGCGGACCACATTTCCCTATGCGTGGTGATCACTTTCCCCATAGGCGTGCTAGGAATGGTTTCTATACTGACCATTCTTTTGAGCAGCCGACCCAACACTGGTACTCTCCCTACTTCACTAACCCCAGTGTTGGACCGTATGCTCACCCTATGTATTTTTATTAATCTAGGTAAATCGATTGGAGGACATTTGGTTGGTGGATTCCCGTTGCTTGAGACACATGACCGGAAACGCCAAGTGGTTCTCCAGTCTTAGTCCTGTTGCCGGAAAGGAATTTATCACCTTCAGCGATAATAGTAAAGGTAAAGTGTTGTCTCGTGGGTCGGTGCGAGTGAATGGGCATTTTGTGTTGCGTGATGTTGCTCTTGTTTCTAACTTGCATTTTAACATTCTTTCTATTTCGCAACTTTTTGACGATGACTATGAGATTCGTTTTAAACCGAATCTCAGTCGTATTTTAGATCCTCAGGGAAATCTTGTATGTTTGATTTCGCCCTTTGGGAAAGTCTTTCGTGTGAATTTCTCGAAGTCGTTTGGATATTCTCGCTGTCTTGTGGCTAGTCCTTCCTCCTCTGATCTTTGGAAGTGGCATAGGAGACTAGGTCACCTGAGCTTCGACCTGCTTGCAAGGCTTAGCTCACTTGGCCTAATCCGAGGATTGCCCAAGTTGTCCATGGAGAAGGACCTTGTTTGCCATTCTTTTAGACATGGAAAGATGGTTGCCGCTCCCCACCATCCAGTGACTCAGGTCATGACACAGCGCCCTGGAGAGCTTTTACACATGGATCTTGTTGGTCTGGCTCGGGTGAGCTCGGTTGGGGGTAAGTGGTACGTGCTTGTTGTTGTCGACGACTTTACGAGGTATTCATGGGTCTTCTTTTTGACTGAGAAGACTGAGACTTTCTCTTTTGCTCGCAATCTGATTTTGCGTCTTCAGAACAAGTTCCCTATGAACTCGATGCGAGCTATCCGTAGTGATAATGGCTCCGAATTCAAGAATTCAGATTTTGAGAAGTTTTGTAACTCTATGGGTTTGGAGCATCAGTTTTCTTCCCCCTACACACCGCCACAGAATGTTGTTGTAGAGAGGAAGAATCGGACCCTTGTAGAGATGGCCAGGATGATGCTCGATGAGCATAGGACTCCTAGTCGATATTGGGCCGAAGCTATGAACACTGCATGCTATATTTTCAATCGCATTTTTCTCCGAGCTTTCTTGAAAAAGACTTCTTATGAGTTGCGTTTTGGAAGACAGCCCAAAGTTAGTTACTTTAGAGTCTTTGGTTGCCATTGTTTTATATTGAAGAAAGGCAACCTGGACAAATTTGAGTCTCGTTCTTCTGACGGTGTATTTTTGGGTTATGACACTCACACTCGAGCTTATCGTGTACTTAACCTTGATACTAACCGAGTCATGGAGACATCCGATGTCACCTTCGACGAGACCATGGTTTGTCCTTCTTCTCGTTTTGAGCGTGCAGGTGATCACGATGTTGGTGAGCCTCTCTTTGATGATGAGGACGAGGAAGCTGAAGGCATGGGTGACCCAGCATCGCCTCCACCGGCTGTGCCACAAAGAGCGGCTTCTACTACAACTCACGGCCCCGACACTTCTTCCTCATGGGGGCCGTGGGATCTGCCACCCCGAGCGGTACTTTTTGTACCCGGAGAGGCACCAGCTGCTGTTGAGGGGGAGATCACTTCTGCTCGGGAGGCGCCACGACACATCCAGCGCCAACACTCCCTCAGCAGATGATCAGTAGCATTGACGAACGTGTCACTCGGTCCAGGTCACAACAAATCTCTCACTTTTCTCATTCTGCATTTGTTGCTGATTTTGAACCCCGAGATGTTGGACACGCTTTGACGGATACGGATTGGGTCAATGCCATGCATGAGGAGTTAGAAAATTTTGAGCGAAATCGGGTTTGGGTTTTGGTTCCACCTCCTCCAGACTATAACCCTATTGGGACAAAATGGGTTTTCAAAAACAAACAAGGAGAGGATGGCCACATTGTGAGGAACAAAGCTAGACTTGTGGCCAAGGGTTATAGTCAGAAGGAGGGGATATACTATGAGGAGACTTTTGCTCCTGTAGCTCGTTTGGAGGCTATTAGGATACTCTTGGCTTTTGCTGCATCCAAAGGGTTTAAAATTTTTCAAATGGATGTCAAGAGTGCCTTCTTAAACAGCTACATAGAAGAAGAAGTGTATGTTCAGCAACCCCCCGGTTTTGAAAATCCCAAGTTTCCAAACCATGTTTTTAAACTCCGCAAAGCTCTATATGGTTTGAAACAAGCCCCTAGAGCCCGGTATGATAGGTTAAAAACCTTTGCCCTCCTGGCTGCTGCTGGTAGCGCTGCCCACCTGACTGCTGTTGGTAGGGAAGGCGTTGCTGGTTCTGGTTACCCTGGTTGTGCTGTCCCCTGTTCCACTGGTTGGAGGGGCCTTGGTTCCTCTGGAGGTAGCCTTGCTGGGGGTTGATCCGGGGACGAGTGTTGCTCCCCGAAGACAGTCCTTGGAAGCTTCTCTTCTTTGCTTTCATCTCCTTACGCTTGTTGTCAATAACAATCGCCCTATTGACCAGGGCCTGATAGTTTGGATATGTGTTTGACATAAGCTGGAGCTGCAACCCATCATATAGTCCCTTCAGAAAACGGCGCTATTTGTCCTTGTCTTCTGCCACATCCTGTGGGGCATAGTGCCACAGTTGAGCAAACTTGTCGCGGTATTCCGCCACTGACATAGAACCCTGTCTCAAGGAGCGGAACTCCTCTTGCTTCAGCTCCACGAGGCCATCAGGGATGTGATATGACCTGAAGTTGTCCTTGAACTCCTGTCAAGTGACAACCAGAGCATCTTGAGGACGACCGAACATGTATGCATCCCACCAGTCTTGGGCTGCTCCCTGCAGTTGCCCAGAAGCGTAGAGCACTTTCTCATAATCAGTGCACTGGGCGATGTTCAGCTGCTTCTCTACTGCTCGAAGCCAGTCATCTGCCTCCAACAGTTCAGAGGCATGGGTGAATACAGGTGGGTGGCCCTTCAGGAATTCTCGTCGACGGTCCCTGACTTGGAGAGGTGGGGGTGCTGCAGCTGGCGCCTGATCCAGGTGGTTCATCATGGCTTGCATCAGCTGATTCTGCATTCCCATCAGCTGCTCGATGGTTACTGGCGGCGGTGGCGGTGGCGGGTACACAGGAGCACTACGTCCACGGCCACGACCCCTTCCGCGTCCACCCCTTGCTGCCATCTACTCACCAACAAATGCGCAAGAGTTAGACCTTTATATCCATCATAGAAATTATTTTAAATGACAAAAGAGCATTGCTGAAAAATTTCTGGGCACATCTTTATCAATAGCAGTGCACAAAAACTGACATAACTCAAGCTACAGAAGTCCATAAGAGGCGAACCAGACATCGTTGGAAAGCTTAAGAAACCAGCTACAACTTTTATTCAGAACACTTTTTCGGATTCTGCCATATTCTGGGCCGAAAACAGTGTTGAACAGAACCTGTTCTCGGTGACAGACTACGCAGAAACATCAACGTTAAACAGGTATATCTCCCAGATCCGAATAGATAAAGACTTGGTTCTAGATATGTTTGAAAGATACATCAGTCTAGATATTTCCAAAAAAATTTCATAATTTTTGGGAACATGGATTAAGAGATATACTGATTTAACCATAGGCTTCTCCAGAAAACAGCAACACAGATATGGGATAAACAACTTTATTCATCACTGAGAGATGTTTTAAACTGGAGAAGCACAGACATAACCCATACATCTCCACCACACACAAACAAAGATCCAAACAACCATAGTTCACCAACATAAGCAACACATATACTAAAGGTTCACCAGACACTTACTGAAATTAAACATCGTTTTCTAAACGTGATAGCAAAACATGGTGGACATCTACTGGGCTCCACCGGGGCATTGTTGGCCCTAAACCTCTTCTTGTAGACGGCTCGGAGTCCCAGCTCACCGCGAAGATGGTCCACTTCTCGCTCCAGGCGCCTCATCACCTTCTGAGAAGCGCGCAAGTCATCCTGCACACTATCCGCCTTCTTCTGCGCCTCGTAGACGTGCGGTGTTGTAGAGGCCAGAACTGGGTACTCCACAGGTGGAAGCAGGGTCTGCCACTTGCCCTCCAGGTCATTGTGCGGCAGGTAGCGGTAGCGGTCCTCCCGCATGGACTGGAAGCGCAGTCCACGGTAATGCAGGAAGGCATCCTGCGCTGCATCCTCCATGCTTGCCAGAGAGTGACCACGCTTGGTGGTGGTCCTGTGGACAGACTCTATGACGTGGCCTTGGTCCACATCATTCCAACCTGTAACCATCAGGTCGGACTTCCAGTAAGTCGCCTCCAAGGGATGAGAGTACTCGGCACAGTGGTACTGGAGCTTGGCCTCCAACTCTGGGTAGTATTCATTCAGCAGACGAACCAGCATACTATGATAGTAAGCTGTCTCGTCAGGCTTCTTCAATATGAAGCGACGAGTCCATCCGAGGTCTTCATCCACTACCTGCACTTCTGGAGAGGCAGGGGGTGCTGGTGCTGAAGATGACGAGGCGGCGGGGGAGTGCACCACGGGGTACACTGGCACGAAGGTCGGTGCTGCAGGAGCTGCTGGAGCGGCGGGGGCCTCCACGGCTGGTGGAGCAACAAGCACCACAGGAGAGGGTGCCTCCGGAGCAGGGGCCTCAGGTACTGGCGCCTTAGGGACTGGCACCTCAGGAGCTGGCACCTCAGGAGCTGGCGCCTCAGGAACTGGTGCAGAGGGCGGAGGCGGCGCTGCAAGCTCCCCAGAGATTGTCTGGGTAGAGGTCAGCTCTTCATCCTCCACGATGAAAGCAGTGTTGGAGGAGCTGGAGGAGCCATCACCGTTGGAGATGTTGACCACTGGGTGAGGGGGCTGGCTGGTGCTGGCGGTGAACAGGGCACGATACGCACGGGTGTTAAGGCGAGGCATCCTGACGTTATGGTTTAAGATAAGATAAGCAGAAACAATTAGTTTTACATAATAGAATAAGAATAATAAGCATGTAAATTTTAACAAAATAACAAGATAATAAAGTAAGCATGAACAGGTAACAAAAAGGTGTTAGAACGGCCATTTTCTAGCTAGGCTTGCGTCCTACAGTCAACAAAGCTTTCATACCAATTTGTCACACCCCAACTTTAAGGGTGAAATTGAGGCGGAATACTCATGTGTGCCCAGGAAACAATCACACACATAAGTTAGACAAATTACAAAAAGTGGCATCATCACAATGTTTATTACATAACGATAGTATCATCACATGTCTTACATCAAGCGGAACAAAAGAAAACTAAACTGCTAACAAAGACCACTCCACAGGGAAAGCTGACTGGGGGAAACAGCTAGCCTAGAAGTCCTCTGGGAAGTCACCAACTCCACCTTCATTTGTTACCCATCTGGGATTTTGCCCAAAAAGAAGATAAACAACAAGCGTAAGTACCCCACGTACTTAGCAAGCTAACATAGGGTTCATGTGGCTCAAAAGGCTGACACTGTCTGACTGCAGTTAGCTTTTATGTTGGCAATGTTTTAGCATTAGAGTAAACGAATATTGTGCTTAACCCTTAACCCATGATCCATTTGTCCATCAATGATAAGATATAACATCATAGAGTGTCATCAACATAAAGTAACATTTATTCAAGTATCATAGTTCTGCTAGTTTTCCGGGCCGCTCGTGACCGTGAGCACGGCTGTTATAACAGTTTTACACTCTGTAGAGGTTGTGCATCTTTACCCACAAGCCGTGTTGCCCTTGTGCCCGATGCGGCCAACCTCTTGATCCACTTCCAAGGTAGATCGATAGGGTACACTATGAAGCCTTTCGCTGGTTCGTCTAACAGGTTAGGGCCGCTAGGTTTCCTTGGCAGGCAGATGTAGCAACCCCCCTTTCCTATGGCACAAGGCCATCGCAGCTATACTCATAGGAACAGGAGCAGCCCTACACCCAAAGTGGCAAGCCCCTCTTGCGCTCTTTCGGGTAACCTCTAACAAGTTAGAAAAGGTCCAGTGTACTGAGCTAAAACCAGAGCCATATAGCACTCACGGTAGCACTGTCAATCCCAGCTTTTGCTAACAACAAGTTTTATTAACCGTTTATCATCATATCAACAGGAGAACATACATCATTGGACTAGATCAGTTATAAGTTAGTTAGCACTAGCATTCTACCCATATGCATATATCCCACAGAGTCAAGAACATCACAGATAACAAAGCTAAGTGGGTCTCTAAGGTTGCTCAATTGGACACATGCATAAATGAGTAGATTAATAGTAAAGTGAATAGGTAACAAGGAGATCCCATGCTAACTTGCCTTTGTTGCTGAAAAACTGGTCTTCTTGCTGATCGTCGAAGGATGGGTCCTGATTGTACCACACTTGCTCACCGTCTACTCGATCACAACATCAACACGCATTCCAGGTGCATACATACAAATGCAAACAGGCTATACATTAGAACAGTACACCAAACAGCAATAAACAGAAATAAAACTTTGATAAAACAGAAGCACGTGTTTCTACGGTCACAACAAGTTTTGGTTCACCGAAAACGGAGTTACGACGCTAAAGTTACGGCCGAAACGGTGATTCTAAAGGCCTAAACAAGATTAACATAAACCCTGAAACTAAACTGACCTAAGCCAACTAACAGAGGCATAAACAGGTAGGAAACTAAATTACGAATCTAACGCTACCTGAACGGGTCAAAACGGAGCTAAAACGTGGATTTTATAAGCGTTTTAGTGCAGTGGCAAAACTGTAAATAGCCTGAAATGCTTTTGAATTTAAATCGGAATTTAAATTGAATTTTAAATCGAATTCACAACCGGCTGGACTGCGCCTCAAATCAACCAAAACACAGGGGCCTGGTTGCAAACTTTTCAAGACATAGGGAATAGTGCCGGCCGGAGCACGGGTTGATTTCAAGTTTCCCCAGGGGCTCTTAAGCAAATCGGCACCCTGAAGGGGTATCGGCCGATCTGGGCCGCCGGATCAGAGTCGGACGGCGCAGATTAGACACGAGAGGGGTGCGTACATGGGGCGAGCCGACGGCGCGCTCACGCCGCGATGTCGCGGCGCCTCGCGACGGCGTGCGCGCACCCACCATGGATGGCGCACGGACGCTCGCGGACCCGGCACCAAAGGGCATCGCAAGTTGAACCAAGCGCTCGGTGGGGAAAGGGATAGTAAAAGGGTTCTCACCGCGTCGAAAGAAGGGACAGAGAGGCTCGGACGATGGCGAACGGCGAACAGCGGCGGGGTCCGAGCGACGACGGCGAAGCTGTGAACAGACAGCGGCGGTTAGGGCCAAATCAGGCAAATGAGAGAGGGAGAGACGGTTCGACAGCTTCACCGTGGCGCGGCGGAGCTCGAAGGAGGTTGCAATCGGCCGGGGTGGCGCCGAATCGTCAGATCGGCGGAGGCGGGCGGCGGCAATGGTGGCGGGGAGCTCTGGTGCGCGTTCTGGAGGCGCGGTTGCTCTGCTGCGCGTGCGGAGTGAGCGAGAAGAGGGAAAAGAGGGGGTGGGGACTGATGCTGGCGATAAAAAGCCGAGAGGGGAGGTGCGGGCGCGCGCAGTTGCGAAGATGGCGCGGGCGTGCGGCAGAGGAGGGGGAAGAAGCCGACTGACAGGGTGCCCCGCGGCGACAGAGAGAGAAGGGAGGGGCGCGGGCGGTTGCGCACGCCGATAGGCCAGCTGGGCCGGTCTGCGGGCCGCGCGGGAGAGGAGAGAAGGGAGCGTCGACCCAACGGGGAAAGAGAGGGAAGGGAAGGAGGAGCCGGCGGGCTTGGGCCACCAGGCCACTTGGGCCGAAAGCGAGGGAGAGGGAAGAAGGAAGGAAAAACCCCTTTTCATTTTATTTCCAAAACATTTCAAATCCATTTCAAATAGAGTTTGAATCCATTTCGAATTTTGGTAAAAACCAGCCACTCAAATAAGTCCAATGCATCAGCATGAGTGCAAAAACATGTTGCCACTTTTATTTTAATTTTATAAAAAATTATTGAACCCCTAGGTTAAATGCTCACAAGATCATAAATAAAACATTTTCACCTATTTTATTTTGGGGAAAATTTTAGGGTGTTACAGATCGCAGGTGTGATGTTCCTGTTGAGTCCTTTGTATTCCACCTCCCGAATATAGTGTTCAGTATGGCTCAGTTAACTAATGGTTTAGGGGTTACTCTGTTTGGCACCTTTACTATGGAGTTGCTTCTTGATTATAAATATGATATGACCAAGCCAATGATTGCCAAATATGTTTGCACTAATCAAAGTATGCTATGACTTGTAATTAGAATAACTTAGGAATGTTTCTATTTAATACCTGTTCTAATCATCACTTTCTAGGGGCTACTGTTCTAAGATTATCTTTGATTGATCTGCTCTCTGTTACCATTTATCATTATCATTATCATTACTTCTACTATCTGATCCCTGTTTAGAGTAATAAGTGTGTTATCAGTCTTTATCACAAGTGTGAACCACATTAATTGATGTTAAGTCCTCATTAATATAACACCATCATACTTTGAATTGATTAGTCTCTAGGCTAAATATAAATAACGATACCTGAGACTAGCTTGGGTGAAATGCTTCTACAACGGGTGTATTTATCTGTGCGCTTGCAGGTAAATATTTATCTTTAAATCTAATGCCCTGATATTTTCACATTGCTAGCTTCATGTTGGGGATGACAACTTGACGTTAAGTGAAGTTAGTAGTGTCCCGTATACTTCTTAGTGCTTTCACTATATTATTATTTATGTGGTTTATTCTTAGTAGCGATGTTAAGAAATGTCAAAAGCATTTCTGGCGCCGTTGCCGGGGATAAATTAAAACTCTATTCTTAGGGTGATTCCATTAAGGAGTGTCAACAAGCATTTATGGCGCCGTTGCCGGGGAATACACATCAATTCAATTAGGGATGGTACCTAGGGTTTTTCATTAAAATCTTTATGAACACTGATAGGACATTGCACTAGCAGCAATTTAAAATGGTAGCTAGAACATATCATTTTAGTTACACACATGTGATAATGCACTGATTGTGCCCCAAACCGAGAAACCAGCCTTTTCCAGCCAACCCCCGGTTTTGAGGCCCAAACTGGGAAACCAGCCCACCAGCTTCTGAGATTTGAGGCCAAACTCAGCAAACCCTCAGCGCCCAGGTTTTGAGGCCCAAACCTGGAAACCGTCCTCAGCTCGAGTTTTGTGGCCAAACTCAGAAACCCTCAGCCCGAGTTTTGTGGCCCAAACTCGGAAACCGTCCACGCCCAGGTTTTGAGGCCCAAACCTGGAAACCGTCCATCCGATGGTTTTTCCCTGGCTCTACCACCAAACCGACGTCGTAGAGGGGATGCACAGCCCGTGCACCCCGTCCACCGACACGTGTCCCTGAGTCCACGACACAGGCAACACATGACCGCACTTCTTCACTTGTCATCGTCACAGGCTGCCAGCCACCACAACTGATCCTCGGGCCTCTGGTCCCTCAGTCCAAGCCTCACGTCCGCCCTTAACCGCTCGGTACCTCGGCATGGCACGTCCACCGCACGACACGCCTATCCTTCACCGCACCCGGTCCGTCAGCACGGCACGTCTCAACTTGACCTTCACCTCGCCGTCGATCACTGTATCCGTGCTCAACACCTGCACAACACAAGCCAAAGAACATGCGCATCATCCCAGTTGACAATCACTCATCACTCAGAGACCCGGCATACACCCATGTATCCGCAGGTGTGAGGTATGCGGAGGCAATGACCATTCAGGAAATAATTGTCCCGAGACGAAGGAGGAAGTGAGCTTCATCAACAACGCCAACAACAATGGGTACCGGCCCCAACAACAACAACAAGGATGGAACTCGCGCCCCTTCTACCAAAATCAAGGTAACGGTTATAGCAATAATTTCAATAATTCTTATAATAACCAACCTTCTTTAAGAGATCTTGTCTTAGGCCAATCTAAAATAAATGATAGTATTAATAAAAAGATGATGACTAATGATAAGATTCTTGAAAATATAAATGAGAAAATGGATAGCTTTAATTCTGCTATGAAAAATCAATTGAGCTTTAATAAAATGTTAGAAACACAATTAGCTCAACTAGTAGCAGCTGTCCCATCCTACGAGCAAGGTAAGATCCCGGGAAAACCAGAAGATCCGATAGAGGGTGTAAAATTGGTTACTACGAGGTACGGTAAGCCTCCGCTCCGGTCAAACTGGGGCTATCTACTCGATCCACCCTTCATCACCAAGAAGGAAGATCCAGGCCTGCCGACCATCACCTGCCAGATTGGACCACACGTCTTCCACGATGCCTTCTGTGACCTTGGATCGGGTGTCAACATCATGTACAAGGTAACGTATGATTACTTACTAGGGGGGCCTTTGCTCCCTACATCTGTTCGTTTGCAGCTGGCCGATCAGACGCTACGGTTCCCCGAGGGACTAGCAATGGATATTATCATCAAAGTCCAAAACAGCTACGTCCCCGTCGATTTCCTTATATTGGACATGGGATCCAATGTAGACGTCGCGATCATCCTGGGAAGGTCGTTCCTTAATACGGTTAACGTCGCCATCTACGTGGGCTCCGGCCAACTTCACCTCCAATTCCCAGAATATAAGGTAAAGTGTCCATTCAACGGTTATAAATCTAACATGCAGGTGAAGGACAAAAAACCTTGAGACAACAAACATCGTCATCGTCAGCCACACCGTAGGAACAAGAAAAAGAGCAAGTCGGCCAACAAGGCCGAAGTAAAAGAAGAACTCGCCGATGAGGTGCAACCACGGTCTCCATCTCCGGGACAAACCGAAGCACCCAATGAATGACAAGATGGAGAGGTCCTGCTCTACGGACCTGAAACATGGAGCCCTCGCTGATAAGGTAAATCAGTAGTTATCTCATATTTAATTTTTTTATGCATTTCAATTTTTTGCATTCAATTGCATACTTAGTTAATCCTGCATATTTCATTTCGACAACATAAATTTTCATGCTAGTAACACCTTGACAATAACTTGCAACACATTTGAGCCATGGGACCAACCCAAGGTGGGGTCGGCCGACCCCACCAGTGGGCCCGCTGGCACATGCTCTATCCTGGCTTAGTACCCTGAGTATGACACAACACTTTGGTGCTCAAGGAGCATCCAAGGTGGGATCGGCCGATCCCACCATGGTGCCCTCCTGCACCCTGCTGCATTCCACTCAATATGCTCATAAACATCATGCATATCAACAAAGCCAACATCGGAAAAGAAATGGTCCTTTGCTTTACTCTTTAAGCATGAGATGTTCCTCTTTATGTTGGATGCTCATGGGACCACAATAACCAGCCAAAGGCATGTCTTAGTGCTCTCACATGTCTCCACTTTGGCCATTCATCTTTTCTCTTTCACCAAACACTAGGCAAGGGAATCTCTGAAATTTGTGTCAACTTTGGACCAAACATAGTTGCATCTTTACTAGACACATAATGACACAAAGTTGAAAGTGTCAAGGAGGTGGATCGGCCGATCCATGTTGTGGGAGACACCAAAATGCCCTTCTCCCCCTATATATACCCTTGCATTGTGAGCTCAACTCCGCACCAAAACCACCAGAACCATCTCGAGCTCACAAGTTCTTCCTTTCCTTCCTTAGTTGCAAGTTCATTCTCAAGTTTAGTTTAGTAGCAGCCATCCAAAAACCAAAAACTCAAAAATAGTCCCTATTTCATAGTAGTGGTAGAAGCTTGGTAGCTTATCTTGTAGTAAGATGAAGAAGTTGCTTGCCTCCCGTTTCAAAAAGTCCAACAAGTGTGAGAGTTCTTCCCAAGAACCTCACCATGCTAGTGCTCATGAGAGCAGAGAGGTGGAAAGAAGTGAGCTAGTTCCCTTCATTCCCCTAGCTAGAGTAATGGAGACCGAGAGTGGCCTCAGGCTAAATGCCGAAGAGATGGGGAAATTCTTCACTCTTAGTGAGTGTAGTTTCTCACCCACAAGTATCATTGATCCGGCCCTCTTGCAAGAAACAGGTATGGATTCAGAATTTTATGCTATTTTCAATACCATTGGTTGGGGAGGATTCTTTGAAATTCTTGAATTTGGCATAGAGAACCTAACCATTGAGTTTTTATGCACGCTAAAAGTGAATAATGATGGGATAACATTTCGAATGTTTGGGATGGAATATGACCTCACTTGGAGCACATTAAACACTGCTTTAGGATTTGATCACTCTTGCCATCTTGATGTAGACCATGCTTTTCATTATGACAAGAATGCTTTTTGGTATGCCATTACTGGCTCTAGTGATTGTTCGAACCCCTCACCACACAAATTTCATAACCCAACCTTACGTTTCATGCACTACTGGCTGTTCACCACTCTTTTCCCTGGCATGAGAGGAGCTTTGGTAAGTGATGATGAGCTGAAACTACTCTATGCCATGGTTAGCAAAGTTAAAGTTTCACCTGTTAAAATGCTAGTGAACTATTGGCTTAGCTACATAAAGCCTAGGAAACCCATATACTTCACATTGTTCATCACACATATAGCCGAAGCTTTGGGTGCACTAGAATCCCAAAGTTTTGAGTACATTTAAACCGTGAGAGATGTTCTGGAAGAAAATGTATTTATTGGCAGTGATGTACTCAAAAGGGGTCCCAAGGGTGAACTAATAATGATTTATCCAGGCCATACAATCGAAATCACTGTCCCTTGTGAGGGACTTCGATTATATGCGCTTCGTATGCTAACCTTTGATTTGGACCCCGAGGAAAGAGCCCCAAAAGTTGCAGGTACTAGCAGGAGGACAAGGAGAGCATCTCGTGCTACTCGAATGGAACAAGGCGGACCTTCACATCAGGCTGAAGAAGTTGAGGAGGGAGATGAGGCAGCTCCTATGGAAATTTCAGGATCCTTGGGGAGGCCTCCTCGCTCTCAAGACACTCCTCGCCCACGGGGTAGAGGAAGGCAACATCAAAGGACGCCGATGGACGAGCTCATAGACAACATGGGTGCGATGAACATCGAACAAGAGGCAACATTGCTTCTTGCACAACAAAACGCCCAACTCCTGAAGGCCATTCAAGAAGAAGAAGCACGACGTTGGGCCGGGTGGTACCAGCATTATCCACCACCACAGTAGGCAAGAACCAAGCTTAGGGGAGATCCTCTCCCCCACCAAGGTAAGTCCTGTATCTTAAGTTATTTACGTTTCAATTAGTTTTCTCATTGCATTTAAAAAAATATATATACCAAAAATATTTGCTTAGTATTCCCCTTAACACATATGTCTCATATATGTCTATCTTCCCCATGGAAATGATGACCAGTTGCCTTGCTAATGTTTCTCTAGTGCCTAGTTTACAACTTAGTATTTCTCTAAGTATGGATTACTTAGCTCATTTAAACCATCATGAACCTGAAAACTTTGTGGGTTGCAAGTGCTAGAACTAAGTCTAAGTTGTTGGGAGACATGATATAGTGAGACAAGAGCTGCTATAATATTGTTCTAAGCATGATAGATTACCGGAGAATTTATTCTTAAAATGATCAAAATCTTAATTGTTCCTCAATGGTGATAAATTCCTACCACAGCCATATATGTTTTACATGTTTACAAACCTTCTACATAGGCTATTTGCTTTGTATTGAGTGTTGTCAAGTCTTGTTGACCCTTGTTAAGAGACTTTTCATGCTCCTAAGATCAAGATCACGTACACACCTCATATACATGCTACTTCTACACTGGAAGTACGCAAAAACTTGTCTTTCATTTCCACCAAATAGGCTGCTTCATACTCCAAGTGTTAGGAAATCTCTCTCAATTATTTAGTAGATGAGACTCAAAAGGCTAGGCAAAATAAAGATGAAAAAAAAGAGAGATGGACAAGTGAAAGTCCATGAAAAAAAATGCTAGCCATGTCTCATTAGAAAAGAGAGAAAAAGAAAAAGAAAATAGAGAGATAGATCTTATCAAATAAAGAAGCAATCTAGTCCATCATGCACCACACACTTGCACATCTTGATCTGGGAGTATGACACTTCTCTTCAAGGATCCGAGCTTTGACTTCGCAACAAAATGCAAGTAAGTATGCCATCTCCTTTCATCTCTACCTTGAGCTACACATAAGCCTGTTTCGAAGTAGGATGAAATAAAGAAGGCAACACTTATCATATGCCTTGGTGAGGAATCATACACCATTTGAGAGACATGAGAGAACCATATGAGGAACATTAAGTCTTTCTTTTGAAAAATATTGCAAAACCTCCGGTATGAAACTTGCTAAAAACAAGAAAGTTAGTGCTCAAGTAAAACTGTTCTATCTTTCAACCACCTAAGACAAAGGAAAAGCCATAAGCCCCATAGAGTACTAAGGTAATATGGGTGATTTACATAGCTAATTTTTCCATTCAAAGAGAAGAAATTTGTTGTGCACATGAACTCTTGAAATATGATGCATAGTAACAATACTGATCCACCGAGGACAAGTTTGATTGTTTGCTCGGGATGAGCAAAGGTTAAGCTTGGGGGATCTTGTTGACGAAAGTTATATCATGTTTTACCTTATCAAAATACCGTCAACAGGCCTCGGTTTCAAGGAAGAATAGCATATCATGAGCATATTTATCACTAATAAGTTCCACTTGTACTCTTAGCTTGTGAACTCGTAGGAGATGGCAAAATGAACAAAATGAGGCCAGGTGGGCCCACCAAGGGGGTCCGGCGACCCCACCTTTGGGCCACCTCGGCCATGGTGACATG